>JARWLC010000012.1:107810257-108400257 GCA_033318265.1 Phyllotis vaccarum
AGGCCAGCCTGATCTACAGAGCTAATTTCAGGACAGCCAGGGCTACACACAGAAACCCTGTCTTGGAAAAAAAAAAAAAAAAAAAAGTAAGTAGTGAATTCCAGAGTGCTACAGGCTACAGTACCAGAGACAGCTGAGCAGCATCCAGTAACTAAACAATCTGTTCCAAGAAAAACAGGAAGCCTGGGATCTGCCCTGTGATCTCTCTTTGTGACTTGAAGTCCTGAAGGCAGGCCTGGACACCCTGCTTGGCTTTGGCTTCCTTCCTAGCTCCGGAAGTAGTAGTGAAAACAATCTTGGGAGGCCCTTATGTCTTATGTTGGGGCAGCATACCTTACTGGCCCTGTTGTCCCTGTGGGCTGAGGCTTGAGGTTTTCCTGGTTCCGGCTTTCCAAAGAAAATGCAGAGGTTGAAACAGGACTCAGGCCACCTGTAGTCTACCCAAAAGAGGAATCAAAAAAAATTTCTGCATTTGAGATTGTTAGCACTTTAGAAGATGTGCATGTATTCATTCATTCATGCATTCAGTCAGCCAGTCATTTATTTATTAATTCACTCACCCATTCATTCATCCATTCACTAACTTATCCACTCAGATATATGTTCATTCATTCATTTGCTCATTTATTCACTCAGTCACTCATTAATTTGTCATTTCAATCAATCATTCATTCAGCGAGTCATCAAAGTGGACCTAATGAATGGAAAGTATTCCTAAATCAGTCCTGAGGCTGGCCACTCCTCTCATCAGCTCAGGCTTAGGATGGACAGATTCTGTGAGGGCTTTGCTCCTCCCACTTATTAAACAAATGTCCCTCCATATCATTTTCTCTGCCCATGAGTAGTACAGGGCTATCTGGTCTCACCAATTCTTTTCACAGTATGAGAGCTGTATCTACACACTTTGTGTTCAGACATCCTTAGGAAGCCTTCTATATGAGAAAAAAATACTGATTTGTTTTATATACCTTTGTTTGTTTTGTTCTGTTGGTTTCTTTGTGTGGCCCTGGCTGTCTTAGAACTCACTCTGTAGACCGACCAAACTGACTTTGAACTCACAGAGATCTGCCTGACTCTGCCTCCAGAGTTCTGAATTAAAGGTGTTTGCCATCACCCACCTGGCCTTATATACTTTCTAAATTTTTATTTTTGTGGTTCCAGGAATGAAACCCAGGGTCTTACATATGTTTGGTGGATGCATAGCACTGAGCCACATCTCAGAGCTCACCAGTGAATTCTAGGCAGGGCTCTACCTCTAAAGTACATATCTAGCTTTTTATGATCATGTTTAAAAGTAAAAAGTGTGGAAACAGTATTTCAGACATAAGGTATACCTTGCACAAAGGTCTAGAGATGGCTGCAAAAGGCCAAACACACAAAGGGAGATTACAACTGTGTAGGGCTTGGAGATGGGAAGAGCACTTCCTGCTCTTGCAGAGGATCAGCACCTGGGAGGCTCCCAATTGCCTGGAACTCCAGCTCTATGGGATCCCATGGCCTCTTCTAATTTTACTGGCGCTTGCTCACATGTGATATGTATACGTACACTCAAACCTCCATATATAAAGTAAATCTTGGACATCTATCTTGCTCTATTACTCTCTATTTATTTTTAATTTTTTCTTTTGGGGCTGAGGGACCGAACTTGGGTGTCAATCTTGCCAAACGAGGGATTTTCCCCACTGAGCCACCATTCCTGTTTGAAGCAGGGCCTCTCAGTGTTCCTGGAACTCACTGATTGGGTTTGCTGGAGAGTGAGCTGTAAGGATCCTCTGCCTCCCCAGTGCTAGGATTTAAAGGCCGTGTCACTCTCCTGGAGGTTTTTCTTGGATGCTGAGGATCTGAGCTCAGGTCCTCAGAGCAGCAAGCTGTCTCCCATCTCCTTGCTGTTGTTTTGAGACAGGGTCTCATATAGCCCAGACTAGTCTAGAATTCCCTCCATAGTTGAGGCTCCTGTCTTCCTGTCTTTGCTTACTCAGTCTTGGGATTTCAGACATATACTACCATGCCTGGTTTTCACATGAGTGCTTAGGACCTCTGGTTCCGATGCTGGCACAGCTGACGCTTTCCACACTGAACCATCTCCCTAGGCCCATGTGGACACATTTTAATGGCACAGTGACTCCCATTACAAGCTCATGGGATAAACACTAAAAGACAGGTCAAGAACTTTCTCTTTCCAGGAAGTTGTACAGCAGCATGAATGAAGGGGGAAGACTTTTGCTGTTCTTTTGAGACAGGGTCTCATTTATCCCAGGGCAGCTTCATCAAACTTCCTCAATAGATAGCCAAGGCTGACCTTAAACACCAGGCCTGCTTCTACCTACCAAGTGCTGGGTTACAAGTGTGTACTGCTACACCCAGCTGAGGATGGTCTCCAACCCCTAATTTCTCACATAGACAATGAATTAGCTTGCAAGCCAGCATCCTGGGACCCAGCCTTTCCCATCGCTTCTCTCAGTCTCACATACATCCATCCCCCATAGCAGAGTGAGGGATTCTCTCCATAGATTCCTCTGCCTGGGTCTATAGCCTTACATCACACCCCATCATGTAGAGGCCAAAGTCTCCTGCATTTGAGCAGCTTTGAGAACTCCCCTGCCCTGCCCGCCTGAGTCAGGCCTGGCAGTGCCCTGCAGAGGTGTGGCCTTGACAATCAGGTCTGACAAGCACCTGGGTGGTGCTGGGCACTATCTTGATTTGAAGGGATCTTTGAAACCACCCTTTTGGAAACCAAGGCCTCTCTGAGAGTCCCCAGGCTCTGGTTAGGTCTCCAATAGCTTTTCTAGAGAATCAGGGCTCTGGGATCCTGCTTCCCTACTCATATCTGTACATTGTTCTGTGACTCACCAGGAGCCCTCATTGAGCAGAAGAGAAAAATTAAGGCTCAGATAGGTTGAAAAACTGAACTGTAGGTCACATAGCCAGGTCTGAATCGGAACCTAGCTGATCTTAACACAACTGCTTTCTTTTGGGGGGTGGACATCTAGATCCTTGGGTCCAAATTTTAAATCTGACATGGATGCAGGCAAACAGGGCAAGTCACGGGTTTCCTTGAGTAACAGAAAACATGCTAGCACCTGCAGCTGGGGGTGGGGTGTGGGTGGGGACAAAACTCACAGCCAGTGCAAAGGCCCTGAGGTGAGCCACATCCTTATTGTTTTCAAGGAATATTTAGGAGGCCAGGGGTAGGAGGATATTTGGACTGGAGTACAAGGGGGAGGCTATAAGGACAGGGTGGTGACAGGCAGATTATGCAGGGACTGGAAGCCAAGAAATGGACTTTGACCCAAGTGAGGTGGGAGCCACAGAGGGTTCTACACAAGGAAGGATGTGATGAGACTCAGGTGTCCCCAAGGCCATGCACAACAGAAGCAGCAGGGAGGGCCCAGCCTCATGTTTCCCACCCAGCCTGAGAGGAGAGGTGGAGTCAGGGACTTCAGAATGATTCTGGGTGGGGCCCCGAACAGTAGGGGGTGGAGTTACATTCTGCATCTCCCAGGCCAAAGCAGCTGGACCACTCTGGACAGGTGTGTGGGCTCCTGACAGCTGTGTACATAGAGCAAATGCAGAGCAAGGAGCAGATGGACTTCTAGGGGGTGCCCCCACCATCTTGATTTCCTTTCTGTGGCTTTTAAAATTGATAGAGATTTGCTGGGCAACTGGGGCAAGTTACTCTGACCCGCTGGCCCAGCTTCATCATATGCTAGCATTTGTAAGTGGGGAAAAAAACACATATGCAAAAATTCTGAGGCAGGCATGTCCTGGTGTTACACAGCTGCCTACTCTCCAGAGACTGTTTTGACTGTGGCTGCTGGGAAGGCAGGCACTTCCCAGGGGAAGGTGTGGAGGCAGAAGAAGGTTGCATATCCACAGATGAGCCAAGACTAAAATCTCTTGGGAACTGCTGCAGGGACAGGAGCTATAGGGAAGAGATCTATAAATTAATGAAGACATTGCTACTTCTGGTGGACAGAAGTTTCCAGACTGGCTCCCTCGGGTATCAATGCCAGTTTTCTGAGTCACACCCCCAAGCCTAGCTGGACTCATCCACCTCTCTACCTCCACCCAGAGACGGGCATGGAATCCCTTGAGTCCTTCCTGAAGTATACTAAAAAAAAAACCCTCCACACCTCTAGGCTTCAGTTTACCATTTGTCAATAGAAAAAAACAACAGACTATACAGCTGTAAGCAAAAATTCAGTAATTATTGTTATTCCATGGGTGACGCTGACGTTATTTAGCCAGAATGTCTCCGAGAACAAGCTGGGACCTACCAGGTTTTGACATTCAGTCTTTTCTCCCCAGCCCAACAAAAGACTCAATTTACCCATCTTGACCCCACTGCAAGGGGGGAATCTTCCCCTCCATGCCCGGCCCCTGTTGCACTCCCGGCCCGGCCCACCTAAGCCCCGCTTTGTCTGGTCCCCAACAGCCTTCACAAACCCTCAATTTCCTACCCACCCTAGCGATGCCTCGCCCACAATGTCCCTTCCCGTCGAGGGCTTTCCCTCTCTAGTCACGCCCACAAAGGCTCCCCACCTCTCATCTTGGAGCAAGGACAGCCCCCATCACAGCCCGACTCTACCCCTTGTCAACGCTGTCTCTATTCCAGTTCCAAGTCCGAGTGCAGGCTCTTCCCATACCCAGGGTTTCTACTCTACTCTCAGCGCTGGCCCCGCCCCACTCAGAAAAGGCTCCGCCCTATCCTAGGGAAGGCTCCACCCCCGTCCTGGCCCAATCCCATCACAGAGAAGACTCCGCCTCCTTTCAGAGAAGGCCCCGCCTCATCCCTCAGCTCGGCTCCGCGGCTGAGGCGGGTCCTAGCTCAGGCCCCGCCCCATCGGCACAGGCCCCACCCCCGCGAGCACCGGCCCCGCCCAGCCCGACTTCCCAGACCCGGGAGTCTGCGGCGGGACGCGGGGCGTCATGGCGGCCTCGGAGCGCCGCGCCTTCGCTCACAAGATCAACAGGTAGCGAGAGCGGCCGCGGACACTGCCGTTCCGGGCGGGATGGGCGAGGGCCAGTGCTGGGGGCCGGCGAGCAGCGGCAGCGGGGGCGTGCCGGGCTCCCCGAGGACTTCTCAGAGGAGGAAGCGCATCCCGGGTCGGTGCGGGCGGGTTCCGGAGCGCTGGACTGCATCCCGACCCTCCTGCCGCTCTCAGGTCTTTCTTTCGCCGGCCCCCTCCCCAGCCCAGGGTCCCAGAACCCAGCTGTCTGGGAAGAGGAGGGAACTACCAGAGCTGGGGGACAGCTGGAGACAGCCCCTCAGTCTCCTGCCTTAGCCTCTCCCTGTACTGGCTGAGCGCAGGAGGGAGGGTGAGGGGGCTGGGGATTGAACCAGCTGGTGGGCAGACGGTGGAGGGGGACAGGCGACAGATGCTGGGGGATCCTCTTCCGCGGCCACTGTGATAGTGAGAGAGCTTGGGAGAAGGCTCAAAACTGGGGCGAGTTCGTAATCATCTCTGGAATCCAATCCACTGGAAACTTGTTCCGACCACCCTTACTTAGGTGGAAGAAGCCGCTTGTGAGTCCCACACTGATAGGAGTATAAGAAGGTAGCCCCTTTCTTGGGTTTGCTCTAGTGAAGCAAACAGGTGCCAGATAGATGTGTCAGTGATAGGCTGGGGATCTTTTAAGACAGGAAGCAGGTGGGGAGGTGGGGGGGGGCATCAGCTATGTGGCAGGGGCTGGTACATTTAAACAAAAACCTAAAAGACAGAAGGGAAAATCTCTGGTCCATCATCCAGGGAAGAAGCATGTGCAAAGGCCCTGAGGTCACAGAAGGGAACAGTAGGATTAAGTTTTAGAGTGCCCTGTAGATCAGATGGAGGATTTAGGCTTTGACCCCACGTGAAGTGAGAGCCATAGAGTTCTGGATAGAGCAGGGATGTGACGTGGTGCGGAGCAGCTGATCAGTTTTTCATTCCCCTCATGGAATTGTGTGTTTTCTTGCCCGTTAAGTCCCTATATCCTTGAGTCACTGTCTGGCTCAAGTTAGAAAGATGGGTGTAGTTCAGGAGAATAGGACCCGTGGAGCCTGGGGTAAAATCAGAAGATGACCTGGGGTTCTAATGTACTTTGGGGACGTGTCCCAAGACTTTCCAAGCAGTTTGGTTATATAGATGGTTTTGACATAGATCTGAACCTGTATCCACCTACCCTTTGAGTTCACTCACAAATCCTAGGTGAACCCAAACATCAGGAAACCAAATGGAGTCTTGGTTGTTTGAGACAGGCTTTCATGTAGCCCAGGTTGACCTCGGAGTCACAACGTAGCCGAATCGGGCCTTGAACTCCTGACCCAATACTGGGTTTACAGGTGTGCACTGCCACATGCAGTTTCTGCAGGGCTGGGGCTGGAACCCAGCGCTTTCTGCATGCCAGGCAAGCGCTCCACCAGTAAAGCCACATCTCCAGCACCTTGCTTTGTGTTTGCTTTCCTTTTGAAAAAGGTTCTTTCCCTGTTCTAGCTAGTACGGAACTAACCGGATGGCCCTAGGTAGCCACAACCCCCCTACCACAGCTCTCTGAGTGCTGGGTGACCACATGAGGCGTTGTGCATGATTATTTTTTCATTTACTTTGTGTATACATGTGTATACCACAGTGTGTGGTGGCGGGGAGGAGGGTGTTAGCAGACAGCTTGCAGGAGACTGTTCCATCTTTCACTGTGTAGATGCCAGGGATCAAGCTAAGGTCATCAGGCTTGTTGTCCACTGAGCCATCTCATCACCCTCACCTTGGTTTTTGAGGCAGAGCCTCACAGATTTAGCAAGGCTGCTTGACCAGCAAGCTCTGATGTACCTGCCTCTACCTCCAGCCAATGCTTGTAAAACAGACACTTACCGCATCATTCCCCAGCTCTTCCATTTGGTTATGTTCTATGGGACAGGGTTTTATTCTGTAGCAAAGTCTGGCTTTGAACTGGCAGCAAGTCTCCTGCCTCGGTCTCCCAAGTGTGAGGATCACAGGTGTGCACCACCTCAGCTGCCTACTTTCTGTTTCTTTTTTTAACTCGGATAATGACAAAGATTACAGGAGTGATGTGGCTTCTTCTTACATCCTGGACTTCTGCCACTATGTACCGTGTGTGTGTGTGTGTGTGTGTGTGTGTGTGTGTGTGTGTGTGTGTATGTGTGTGTATTGTGCACATGTGCATGTGAGTGTGTGTGGTGTATGTGTGTGCGTGTGCATGTGTATGCGTGTGTGTGGTGAATGTGTGTGTCTGTGTGTATGTGTGCGCTTGTGCATGTGTGTGTGGTGTATGTGTGTGTGTATGTGTCTGTGTGTATGTTTGTATGTGACTGTGTGTGTGTCTCTGTGTGTCTGTGTGTGTCTCTCTGTGTGAGTCTGTGTATGTCTTTGTGTGTGTGTGTGTGTGTATGTGTGTGTGAATCTGTGTGTATGTGTCTCTGTGTGTATGTTCCTGTGTGTGAGTGTGTATGTGTGTGCATGTGTTTGTGTGAGTGTGTGCATGTGTGTATATGTGCACTTGTGCATGTGTGTGGTGTATGTGTGTATGTGTCTGTGTGTATGTTTGTATGTGTCTGTGTGTCTATATGTGTATGTGTGTGTCTCTGTGTATGTGTGTGTCTCTGTGTATGTGTCTATGTGTGTGTGTCTCTGTGTATGTGTGTGTTTGTGTGTGTCTGTGTGTATGAGTCTGTGTATGTGTGTGTTTGTGTGTGTCTGTGTGTATGAGTCTGTGTATGTGTGTGTGTGTGAGTGTGTGTGTGTGTGTGAGTGTGTACTGATGTCCCTCATATATCATCTCACAGCTTGTGTGTAGAGGAGAGAGGACAAATGCAGGATCTTTTCTTTCCTGGGATTGGACTTAGGGCATCAGGCTTGGCAGCAAGTTATCACTGAGCCGTCTTGCCAGCCTTCCTCCATCTTCCTTTGTGAGGCAGGGTTGCTCACTGGGATCTAGAGCTCCAGCTAAATTGCCTGGCTGGGAGCCCTGGGATGCTCTTGTCTCTGCTTCTGCAGTGCTGAGGGCTGTTGTGTGCTGCTGCAGATCTGAGCATGGGTTCTCAGGCTTGGGCAGCATGGATGTCACCTGGTAGCTGTCTCAACCACTGCAAGTAGTCATTTGAGGGGCGTCTCCACAGTGGAAGAGTTTCCTGGGTGCTGACAACTTTGCTGATGTTCATGAATTTGTCTTTAAAGACATGTCAGCAGATTTATGTCGCTTTCTGTGGAGTCATTTGACAGAAGTGGGAGGATAGTCCTCAAAACTTCTGACCCTGTTTCTGGCTCATCCTCCCACCATAAGGATAGACCCTTTATAACCTTGCCAGCCTGGGATGAGCTCCACAGTGGCTACAGTCACTCTTGTTAAACCTGAGACCTGATTTGGGAAAACCTAATACAATACACTCAATACAACTGATTATTTCACCTCCTTAAAAAAAGTACTTTTTATTGTATGATACATGTATACATAGGTATCACAGGGCACATTCAGATGTGAGTGGACAGCCTGAGGTGGTGTTCTCTCTATCCCCCTTTGCATAGGTCCTGAGGGCCAAAGCAGGTCATCCCACTTGGCCTTTACCTGCTGAGTCATTTTGCAAATGTGCAGTTCTTTCCAATGTGTTCAATTCCAGGGGTGGGGAGGGAGGAGAGTGTGGAAGAGGTGGGGTGGGGGTGCATGCTTTTAATCCCAGCACTTGGGAGGCAGAGGCAGGAAGATATCTGAGTTCCAGGATAGCCAGGACTACACAGAGAAACACTGAAAACCCTGAATCAAAGAGATATTCGGGGGAGAAATGTAGAGGAGGCTTGGCATGATGGTACATGTCTTTAATCCTAGCATATGGACTATGGAAGGAAGGTTAAGAGTGCAAGCCTAGCCTGGGGTCGGCCTGAGCTACATGAGACTCTGTCTCAAAATTCTGGGGGGCTAGGAAGAGAACTCAGTAAATAGTCATGCGAACATGAGGACCTGCGTTCAGTACCTAGCATCCATGTAAAAGCCAGCTGTGGGATAGCCCTGGCTCTGGGGCAATAGAGAACTGTGGCTCTCGGGAGCTCACTTGCAGACAGCCTCTCTTGGTGGAGAGGCCCTTTCTCAGAAAGTAAGATGGATGGTACCAGAGACATAAAAAGTTGGCCTCTGGCCTCCATCTGTATACACATGCACAGGCATTTCTACCCATTTATTGCCTAGTAATGGGGCATAAGGCCATCACAGGAATTTGGGATATGTACTGGTAATGACAAAGCAGCGGCTCCCATGACTGGGGTTGCACATCCATCACTGTTTTCCAGGGCCAGGGCAGTGTCTGTGTGTCCCGTCCCATTCTGCTACCCCTCCCTTTTCTCCAAAGAATAGCTTGCCTGGGAACACAGTCTCCATCCCTGTCTTGCCATCTTTTAAGAATATTAATCCCTGGAGCCCTGAGTGCCCCAGGCTTCAGAGAATTCTGCTTTGAGGTTTTGAATTTGAGCACAAAACCTTCATTTTCGCTGTAATTTCACTGAGTTGGAGAGATGGACCCGGGTTTTGTTCCCAGCACCCACATAATGTCTCACAGTCACCCATAACTCCAATTCCAGGGAAGGTGACATCCTTCTTCTAGCCTCTGAGGGCACAAGGCATGCTTGTGGTGTGCACACATACATGCAGGCAAAACACTCATACACATAAAATAAATAATAAATCTAAGTTTAATTTTGTTGCTGAGGCCAGTGAGAGGGCTCAGCAGGTAGGAGGCTTGCCACCGAACCTGACATCCTAAGTTTGATCCAGTAGTGGGAGGGGAAAACTAGTCCCATGAATTCTCTTTGAATTTTACACATACACTGGCTAATTGACTTTTTCTTGGTTTTGTTTTGCTAGAAGTGTGGCTCAGTGATGGAGCCCCTGCCTAGAGTCCCCCAGTGAGGGGCTGGGGTGTGGCTCAGGGGTAGAGCCCCTGCCTAGAGTCTCCCAGTGAGGGGCTGGGGTGTGGCTCAGGGGTAGAGCCCCTGCCTAGAGTCTCCCAGTGAGGGGCTGGGGTGTGGCTCAGTGGTAGAGCCCTTGCCTAGAGTCCCCCAGTGAGGGGCTGGAGTGTGGCTCAGCTGCAGCATTGAGGAGGCCAGAGGTCTTCTCTAGTGGATTTATGATGTTACATTGTGAATAATTGTCCTGCCTACTGGTTTCAGAAACTTCATACAACAGTCTTCCTCTGCATGACAAAACAAAATAAACATTATTGAACACCTAGAATCAGCATTACTTTGGAGGACTGGGATTCCAGTGCAGCAGCCCTTGGTTCTGGCCATTCTTCCTCTGAGCTGAGGGTCCTGTTGGCCTCCTTACTGGCAGCCTCATCCTAGACTCCCTGAGAACATATACTTACAGAATGTTTACTAAATGTCATTGAGGAGGCCCTGTGGTCTCCCCTGACCCCACTGAGGTCAGGGTAGCTGTGAGCGGGTAAATTGAGGCTGGGCAGGAGCGTTGTCCTGGAGCTTTCCTGACAGGATGGACTAGGTGTCTGCTGCAAGTGGAGCCCTGGATTGGTGTGTTTGAAGAGCCCAGGAAAGATGGAGGGAGCATGTCTTCCTCTAGACCTGGGGGGGGGGGGGTGATGGGGAGGAAACTGTTCTTCCCTCAAGTCTTGGAACATTTCCCTGTCTGTTTGGTGTAGGAAGGAATGGGGCACAGAGAGAGCTGCAGCTTTTATATATCTATTTATTTAGTCTTGCTGGGAATGGAACCCAGGGCCACACAGGCAGGGCCAGCCCTGTGTCACCCCAGCCCATTGTTGTTATTTTTAATTTGTTCACATGCCTGCCCCCCTCACCCCTGCAAGGAGTCAGTTCTCTCCTGCGATGTAAGCCTTGGAGACTGAGCCCAGGAGGTCATGCACTTTGATACCTGCTGAGCCATTTCACAGCGCTCGCGCGCTCTCTCTCTCTCTCTCTCTCTCTCTCTCTCTCTCTCTCTCTCTCTCTCTCTCTCCCTCTCCCTCTCCCTCTCCCTCTCCCTCTCCCTCTCCCTCTCCCTCTCCCTCTCCCTCTCCCTCTCCCTCTCCCTCCCTCTCCCTCTCCCTCTCCCTCTGTCCCTCTCTAAAGAAAGTCCTTGCTTTTATCCGAATTCTCTCCTACACATAGCCTCCCCACCCCCATGCCTGAGTTTTCTTGTTTCCCACACTCTGTCTGTCTTCCCAGGACAGTGGCTGCCGAGGTCCGGAAGCAGGTGTCCCGGGAACGCAGCGGCTCACCCCACTCTAGCCGGCGCTCCAGTAGTTCCCTGGGGGTGAGTCCCTGCCCTGTGGCTGGCAGCGGTGGGGTACACCCTGCTCTGACGTTGCTTGGACCCTCTGTGTTCACTGATGAGGGAGGAGGAAGTCTTTGTCTTTCCCGCGTAGTGCAGATGCAAGGGTGTGCGTTCCAAGGGTGGTCTGGGGGTGACACTGGCTTCCTGGACCACCCAGATGGGGCTCCAGGCTGGGGGCTGGAAGAGACTTCCTGCCACAGGGGGAAGAGGTGGGGCCTCAGGAATTGTCTCTGGTCATTCCTTTCACCATTAGAGTCTTTCCAGACACCAGGGTGTGATTTCCTTCCTGGAGTCCCTGGAGGGAGGGTACAGGGCGCTGGCCAAGCTGCTGTGGAAAGTTTGAGCTCAGCCGCTCCCACCACCCTCTACTGCAGTCTGAAGTCAACTGTGAGCATATTCTCCACCTCTGACCGGTGGGAGCCATGGCCACTATACTTCAATTAGGTCCCTCTGACGGAGGTCATCGAACCCCTGGACTTTGAGGATGTGCTTCTGAGCCGGCCACCTGAAGTTGAGCCTGGTCCCCTCAGGGACTTGATAGAGTTTCCAGCTGATGACTTAGAACTACTGAAGCAGCCCCGAGAATGTCGGACCACAGAGTCTGGGGTCCCAGAGGACGGGTGCGTTCTGTGTACACACACACACCCCACTCCCTCTTCTAGAGTCTTATACTCCCAGCTTCAACTCCAGGCTCCCTGGATACCTGTGTAGCCTTGGGCAAATCTGAGCCTCCACTTCTGCATCTTTGATCTAAAAAAAAAAAAAAAAATGTGTTGTGTGTGTGTGCATGCACCTCTGCAGAGGCCAGAGGGTGTGTGTGTGTGTGTGTGTGTGTGTGTGTGTGTACCTCTGCAGAGGCCAGAGGTCAACTTTACTCCACCTAATATATTGAAGCAGGGTTTTTACTTGAACCCAGAGCTCTCCAAGTTGGTTAATCCTCTCAGCCAGCTTGCTCTAGGAGTGCCCTGCCTCTGCCTCTTGAGTCTGGGAATTTGCTGCATGAGTGCTGGGGATCCCGACCCCTGTCTTCACGCTTTTGTGGACTGTACCTGCCCAGCATTTCTCCAGCCACATTTTCTTTTTCACTTCTTTTTTTAATTATTTGCTTTTATTTATGTGCATTGGTGTTGGGCCTACATGTATGCCTGTATGAGGGTACCAGATCCCCTGGAACTGGAGTTAGACAGTTGTGAGCTGTCATGTGGCTGCTGGGAATTGAACCTGGGTCCTCTGGAAAGAGCAGTCAGTCTTGTAAACCTTTGGGCCATTTTTCAAGCCATTTCTCTTTTTCACTTTTTAAAGATTTATTGATTTTATTTTATACATATGGGTGTTTTACCTGCATGTATGTCTGTGCATCATCTGTGTGCCTGGTCCCAGTGGAGGCCAGAAGAGGGTGTCGGATCCTCTGAAACTGGAATTACAGGTGATTATGAGTCACTGTGTGGGTTCGGGGGACTGAACTTGAGTCCTCTACAAGAGCATCTGGTGCTCTTAACCAGTGAGTATCTGTCTCTGCAGCCCATTGTTTTTGTGTTTTGAGGCAGGGTCTCATATGGCCCTCCTGCCTCTGTGTCCTCACTGCTGGGATCACAGTTGTACATATCATGCCTGGTCTTTGCAGTACCAGGGATGGACCCCAGGGCTTGGTGTACAAGAAGCTTCTGTCATTGAGCTGCATCCGTGGCCTGCTATTAGTGAAACAGAGTCTCACACTGTTTTCCAGATGATCTGTAACTCAGAGAAATCCCCCTGCCTCAGCCTCCCGAGCACTGGACCCTCAGTCCTTTTCTCCTAGGCCTTTGGAAATGTCCCCTGCCTCTGTTTATGCTGACTGTATTTTGCTATAGAAAGCTGGATGCCCAGGTGAGGGCTGCGGTGGAGATGTACTCGGAAGACTGGGTGATTGTACGCAGAAGGTGGGTCCCACCCAGGACAGTTCATGGAAAGGGAAGGGGGAGGTCAAAGGGCTGCAGTCTGTGGTTGGTCCCCCTGTTTATCCACCTGCTGTACCTTCCAAAAGCAGCTGGACTTCTGTAGTAAAAAGAGGCCTTGGGAGGTGTAATATGACTTCACCACATGTATCAGTGTCCCGGAAGAGTCCCCAGCTCCACCACCTGATTGGTCCTGTCCCATCCCCTGCTAGGTACCAGCACTTGAGTACAGCATACAGCCCTGTCACTACAGAAGCACAGCGAGAGCGCCAGAAAGGCCTCACCTGCCAGGTCTTCGAGCAGGATACCCCTGGGGACGAAAGGATGGGTCCTGAGGACACGGTGAGGGGCCCTGGCTGGGGTCACTGAGGAATCAGCCTCAATCCCAATGAGTGACATAAACCCTAGGAGTGAAAGTTAAGAGTCATGAATATGCACAATTATTAAGTGCTTAGTGTATACTTTTGCTTTGCTTTGCAACCTTTATCCCTCTTCACAGGCAGAGAAACGGAAGCAGAACACTTATTCATGCTTATATTTTATTGGTTAGCATTTACTGAGCACCTACTGTATACCAATAATAATTTATTACTACTAGTATGGATCCCATAGTTGTTTGTTGTTGAAGGTAGTCGCAGAGGTGTGGGTTTAGCTCAATGTTTGTACAAAGACAAAGCATGGATTTCATCCTCATCTGGGGTAGGAGGTCAGGGAGGGAGGTGAAAAATAATTAAGGACACTGGATGCAGGAAGGGAAACCGAGGCTCCGTAGGCAGGTCAAAGAATCAAGGTCACAGATAAGAGCTAGATTTGAGTCAAAGCTGCGAGAACACAGCTGGCTGGGTGGTCAGAGGGTCCTAGGTCAGCCAATCACCTCTTCCCTGGCAACAGTGAACAAGGTCTCAGGGAAGACTCTGGTCCAGCCCAGGGGTGGCCTCTCTTGGAGTTAATCCATGGGGCTGGATAGTATGGCCAGTTTGAGTTTAGTGAAGGCAGATAAGTCATTAGGTGTGTTTTTATTGGCCAGAAAAAGGTGCCCTCCCACATCAGTGGTAAAGAGCTCCCTACATAGAAATATTTCCAGACATTTGTGGAGAGGCCAGCAAGTCCCTCAAGAGGTGACCCTTGTGGTGGTGACCCCACCCTGGCTTGCCCCTCATCTTCTCTCCCATGTAGATTCGATGTCTACAGGGACAGACTCAGGAGAGCAGGTGCATGCAGTTGGTGCTCAGTGTTTGCCCATTTCCAACTGCAGGACGATTCCCAGCACTTCTCAGGCTCCCCAGAGGACACACCTCGAAGCAGTGGAGCCTCTGGCATCTTCAGCCTAAGGAACCTGGCTTCAGATTCACTACTGCCAGCACTGCTTGATCGGGCAGCCCCTGAGGATGTGGACCGGCGCAACGAAGCCCTCAGGCAGCAGCACCGGGCCCCTGCGCTGCTCACCTTGTACCCTGCACCTGATGAGGTGGGTACCCAGTGGCTCACTGTCCCCACCCCCAACCAGAGTCCAGCCACCCGAATAGATCCTGTGTATCCAGCCAACATTTACTGGTTGCCTACGATATAATCATCTTCAGCTAATGGCATTGTTTGGATCCTTGTCATTTATGGAGTGCTAAGTGCTTGTTTCTACATTTATTCAACCAATATCCATTGTCTGCCTACTGTATACTTCTCTATTTAATCAACCAATGAGCTGACCACCTATCATATATGCCTCTATATGTCTGGCCGTTTTATAGAGTTGGTTGTATAGTCAGTCAGTACTTACTGGGTATGTAGTGAATGGAGACACTCCTTGGCTATGATGGGATTATTGGTATAAGTACCAACTAACCTTTTTGAAGTTCAAAATAGAAAGTCAAAAATGCATTCAAGTAGGGTGGTGGTTGTTAATGCCTTTAAACCCAACAATTGGGAGGCAGAGGCAGAGGCAGGCAGATCTCTGAGTTCTAGGCCAGCCTGGTCTACAGAGTGAGTTCCAGGACAGCCAGGGCCACACAGAGGAAACTGTCTCAAAAAACAAAACAAACAAACAAACAATGTATTCAAGTTTGGTATGGTGTTCTATGCTTATAATCCCAGCACTTGGGAGGTGGGGGGGGGTAGGAGAATCATACATTCAAGTCTGATAGTCAGCCTTGGCTATTGAGTGAATTCCAGGCCAACCAGGACTGCATTCCCATGTCTCAGAAAAGAACAAAAATGTGCAACACAGATACCTTACTTAGTGTCATAGTAACCTACTTTAGATGTGTTCCAAATAGCCGCATTAACCTATAGTTGGGCAAAACCCTGAGGTAGAAAGCTCTAAATTATCCTAAAGTGTTGACTGGCTCATGTGGTGTTGTATGGGTATACATTCACAACCTTGTCAAGTCACAGAATTGGAGACCTAACTGCTAACCTCAAAAGCTTTGTATTCGTCTGTCTTTCCAGCTAGCATTTACTGGGTGCTTTCTTTATACACTATTTCTATCCAAACAAATTCTGTTTGCACTTCCTGTATATCTCTAAACAGAATGGACCAGCATGCTATATGGTTGAAGCTGGGGGATGGCTGGGCTAGACAGAGAGGAGGCATTCTAGGGTGGGGAACAGCATGTGGAAAATCTCAGAGGCAAGGCACTGGAGTTCCATCAGGCTTGGGGCATTGGGGACTGGAGCCAGGGTTGGGAGCAGCTGATCTCAGGTTAGGCATTCTAGAACCTTCCTGAAGAGCCCATCCCAGACACCCCCTCCACCCGCTCCACAGGATGAAGCTGTAGAACGATGCAGCCTCCCAGAGCCACCCCGAGAACACTTTGGACAGCGGATCCTGGTGAAATGTCTGTCACTCAAGTGAGTCAGAGGGCAGCCACATGGGTTTCCTTCCCTGTGAGGACATCATGGACTTTCCTTCCCCTCTTAGAAGGTGTGCAACACCTCCTCCTACTCAGCCAGCCCCCTCACTAGAAGACTTAATCCCAGCTCCCTCCCTGGGAGACTGCTATGCTTCTTCTTACTCCCTGGTTCCCCAAGCAGTGCCCAGAGCTTCTCTGAGTCCCAAGTCGTTTCCTTCAAGCATTTGCCATCATGGGTCTGTGTGATTCCCTCCATGATCTGTGTCCTGTGTACAGCTGGCACTCAGTGAATGTTTGTTGAATGAATACATGAGCCAGCAGCTTGTTTCCTAACTTTTGAGCTATGGGCTGAGGACCAGAATGGAACTTCTGTTTCCTGCTCCAATCTGGAAAGAAATAGGGTCTGGGAGGGGCAGGACCAGGCTCTGAGCGCTCTTCCTGTTCAGTTCCATTCCCACGCTCTTCTGGCTGCTCCTGGGAGCTGATACTGATGGACCTTGGATGAGTGGCCTGGAGCCAGGCTCCGCCTCAACACCCTGTATCTCAGCAGGAGGTTGAGGAGGCCAGAGCCAGACCCTTGTTTTACAAGTGTCATGATCTCAAGCAGGGTACCCCATGCTGTTCTGTGCCTCAGTTTCCTCATTTACACTCACTTCCCAGGGGAGGGGGAAGGTCTGATCAGTACATATAGGCACAGAGCTGTCAAAATAGTAGGAAGTTTCATGTCCCCCTGAAAGCCCACAGGGGGGGCTGGGGTGTAGCTCAGCAGATAGATTGCTGGCCTAGCATGCAGGAAGCCCTGGGTTCTGTCCACAGTACTGCATAGGCAGGGTGTGATGGATGGTACAGGCCTGCAATTCACTTGAGAGACAGCAGCAGAATTGGGGATTTGGGGTCCTTCTTGGATACAGAGGTAGTTGGAAACCAGACCTGTCCCAAAAAGGGGGCAGAGTATATGGGTGACAGCTGTCACAGAGCAGAGGGATCTCCATTTATCCTCAGGTTTGAGATTGAAATTGAGCCCATCTTTGGCACCTTGGCCCTGTATGATGTGCGGGAGAAAAAGAAGGTAGGTTCCTTCCTTCCCCCCTTTCCTCCTCCCAGGTATCTCTCCTGTGCCTTCTCTCCTCCATCCCCCATCCTCCTGGGGGGGGGGGGCGCTTTGGACCAGTGTCTCCCAGATAACTACCTCTCATATCCCCAGATTTCAGAAAATTTCTACTTTGATCTAAACTCGGACTCCATGAAGGGGCTGCTCCGAGCCCATGGCACCCACCCAACCATCTCTACCTTGGCCCGCTCTGCCATCTTCTCCGTGACCTACCCCTCACCTGACATCTTCCTGGTTGTCAAGGTGCCCACTGGAACCCTGCAGGGGGGTGGTTTATCATGATCAGAACAGAGGTTCAGTGGCATAGACCATGATTCCAGCACTTGGAGGTTGAGGCAGGGATTGCAATTTTGAGCCAGATTAGAATGCTTACAGAAACTTTATCTTAAAAGCAATCAAGACAGTTTTGTCTCCTTCTGTGGTTGGGGCAGGAAAGGTGAGCTAATGAATTCTAGGATTTTCAGTCATGGTTAGGTCAGTTAGGTAACAGCAATGAAGGTTACAATGAGGAAACTGAGGCACAGAGCATGTAAAGACCTTGTCTTGGGTCCCACAACTTTTGAGGTGACCAGGGACTATAGTTCAGAGTCATGGCTTCAGTGTGGACTTACAAAAATGTAACGTGTGTCTTGACATATGCCTGTAAGCCCAAAAACCAGGGAGGCTGAGGCAGGCTTCTGCTGCTGTGACAAATGCCATAGCCAGCAACAGCCCGGGGAGAAGAGGGTTTATTTCAGAAGGTACCTTTTGGGTCACACTCCCATCATGAAGAGAAGACAGGGCAGAAACTCAAGGCAGGGGCCTGGAAACAAAAACCTGAGCCGAGGCCATGGAGAAGTCAGCTGCCTACTGGCTTGCTCTTCCTGACTTGCTCATCCTGCTTTCTTAAATAGCCCAGGACCACCTGCCCAGGGCGACACCATCCATGGTGATGCCACCCATGTCAATCATTAACCAAGACGATGCCTTACAGATGGCTTGCAGGCCAGTTGAGGGGAGGTATCTTCTCCATTGAAGATCCCTCTTTCCAGATAACCCTGGCAGGTGTCAAATCGACAAAGTCAACCAGGACACAGGAGGATCACAAATCTGAGACTCAGTTTCAAAATAAAAATGTAAAAGGGCATTGCTCTGCAGTAGAGTGCTAGAATCCCCCAATGAGGGCCTGGGGGCGTGGCTCAGTGGTAAAGTGCTTACCCAGTATTTGTGAGGCCCTGGTTTCTATCATCCCCAGTATGAGAAAAATAAAGAGGCGCTGTAAACACACACCCCTAATCCCAGGGGAGGCAGAGGCCAATGGATCTTAGTGAGTGTGAGGCCAGCCTGGTTTACAGGACAGCCAGAGCTACTCATTGTGAACCTGTCTCAAAACAACAGGAGAGAGAAAAATGTGTGTGTGGCTGGGGTGGGGGTGGGTGGTGATGGTGGAGATATATACCTTAGCAATTGAGAGCACCCACTGTCATGCTAAAGATCTTTGTTCAATTCCCAGCACCCATCTGGGTGGATCTAGTGCCCTCTTCTGGCCACCGTGGGCACTGCATTTACACTCAGACATGCATAATTAAAAATAAGATCTGTTAAGAAAGTGAAAAAGAGCTGAGTGTAGTGACTCAAGCCTTTAATCTCAGTGCTTGGAGAGCAGAGGCAGACCTATCTATGTGAGTTCGAAGCCTGACAGCCAGAGCTATGCAGTGAGATCTCAAAAAATAAACCAAGCTTAAGGTGTGGTGGAGTGAAAGGGTTGACAATGGAGCTGCTGGCAGACAGCATGCTAGAAGTCAGTCCCGAGGACAGTAGGGGCCAGGGCAGCTGTCAGTGTGGGTGCAGAGTAGGTAGTGACAGACTTGCTGGGATGCCCAAGTCCTGGGTTCATTCATTGAATGAAGTGTCCATGGGTCAAGGAGGGTCCAGAAAACTGAAGGTAGCTAAAGAGTCCCTCGCTGGGTCCTTCTGCCATGCAGCTGGAAAAGGTGCTTCAGCAGGGGGACATTAGTGAGTGCTGTGAGCCCTACATGGTGCTGAAGGAGGCGGACACAGTCAAGGTAGGTGTGGGTGAGCTGGACAGGGTGGGGTGTGTGTGTGTGTGTGTGTGTGTGTGTGTGTGTGTGTGTGTGTGTGGGAGGGCAGGTGTGTGTGTGAAGGACTCTGAGCAAAGGGGGGAGTACATCTCCCCACAGAACAAAGAGAAGCTGGAGAGGCTGCGCCTGGCCGCTGAGCAGTTCTGCACCAGGCTGGGGCGCTACCGCATGCCCTTCGCCTGGACGGCTGTGCACCTGGCCAACATCGTGAGCAGCGTCGGGACACAGGATCGGGATTCCGACTCGGAGGGCGGTGAGGATGGGCGCCTGCTAGCTGTCAGCGTCATTACACCCTTCTCCCTAACTCTGCCACCATCACCCTTCTCTCTGATTCCTGTCCCCCCCTGCCACCCCGTCTCTCCTAGAGCGCAGACCTACTTGGGCAGAACGCCGTCGTCGGGGGCCCCAGGATCGAGGCTGTAGTGGGGATGATGCCTGCAGCTTCTCCAGCTTCCGCCCAGCCACATTAACTGTCACCAACTTCTTTAAACAGGTACCTTGGTGTAGGACAAGGGGCCTGGGAGGAAGGGAATACAGGGGTTCTTTCTCTGGGGTCCCATCCATCTTGGAGACTTTCAGCCCCTTGCCTTGGGGAACCTGTAACTGGCAGGAGGCAGAGCGGCTCAGTGACGAGGACCTTTTCAAGTTTCTGGCGGACATGCGGAGACCGTCCTCCCTTCTGAGGCGTCTGCGACCTGTGACCGGTGCGTGACACACCCTGTAAAGGAGAGCTGTTGGGCAGTGGAAGGAACAGGCAGAGCCCCAGAAGACGTCCCCTGGTGCAGGAGGCTGAGGCAGGTAAAAACCAAGTTCTTTCTCCCCAGCTCAGCTCAAGATTGACATCTCCCCGGCTCCTGAGAACCTACACTTCTGTCTGTCTCCTGAGTTGCTGCACGTCAAGCCCTATCCAGACCCCAGGGGACGGCCCACCAAAGAGGTCCTGGAGTTCCCTGCTCGCGAGGTCTATGCCCCTCATACGTGCTACAGGTACAGCCTTGGGCTGGTGGGGCCTCCATTCTTGGGGGCGGGGGATGCTCAAGTGTTTATGAGTGAATATCTGAATTTGTATGGAGGCCAGAGAACAGTCTCGGGTGCTGTTCTTCAGAACTTAGACACCTGGTTTTAAGAACTTTTTTTAAAATTTTATTGGGTGGGATACAACACAGGGCAAATGTGGAGTCAGAGGATAAGAGTTCTTTTCTACCCTGTGGGTTTGGAGACTGGAACTCAAGTTGCCAGGCTGTGGTGACACCTCTCTCCTCCGGGCCATCTTGGTATCCACCTTTTTTCTTTAACATTTATTATTACTGTTATTACCTGTTAACACAGGGTCTCTCTGTGTAGCCCAGCTGGCCTGGAACTTACAGAAATTGTCTACCTCTGCCTCCCAAAACCTTGGGTTAAAAGTGTGCACTATCATGTATACCTGGGTTTTCTTATTTTTAATTCTCTCTCTCTCCCTTTCCCTCTCTCTCTCTCTCATCTGTCTGTGTGAGAATGTTCACCTGTGTGTGGGTACAGGCACCCGTGTAGGGGTACAGGCACTTGCATATAGGTATGCGCACCTGCATGTGGGAATGTGCATCTGTGTGAGGTGCCAAGGAGAGCACACACTTGGGTCCCCAGGAGTTGGAGTTGCAGGTGGTTGTGAGCACCCGACATGAGTGGTGAAATCGAATGTAGGCAGGTCCTCTGCAAGAGAAAATGTGCTCTTAACCAGAACCTTCTCTCCAGCTCCAACCTTTTTATTCTCAGACCCGGTCTCTCACGGCCTGGAACATGCCAGATAGGATAAACTGGCTAGGAATGCACCTGTGTCTGCCTCCTCATGAACTCCTGATCCGCCTGTCTCTACCTTCCCAATGCTGAAATGAGAAATGTCCACCACTACACTGGTGGTTCTGTCGTTGGGACCCAGGGAATTGTGCATGCTGGGCAAGTGCTGTGCTGACTAAGCCCCAGCTCCCCCCATTCCCCCCAACACAGGCGCAGGCACTCAGCATAGGTAGACTCTGTTGTTTTATTGTGGGGTTTGTCAGCATAAAGGGACTCATGTATTCTCTCCAGCCCTCTTCAACAAGGCTCTGTCTTCTGCCTTCTATCCCGCCTGCTTGCTGCTGCCTCCACTCTCTGTCAGGAAGCGGGGTGCACTGGCCAAGCCCACTGGCAGGCAGCCGGCTCCATCTGCCCTGCTCAGGGGCCTCGTGGATCGCGTTCAATGTTCTGAGTGGCATGACTGGTTCTCGGGGGCATCCAGGCAGTCTCAGGCAGGGAGGGCGGCTGTGTGGAGTCTAGGGAGGGAGACAGCACGGTCAAGGCGGGTGCAGGGTGGGGACACCCTTCAGAGGACCAGGACCACTCCCTCTGCCACCCCCAATGTAAGTCCTCCCCAGACTCACCTCTCCTGGATCTGTCGCAGCCTCTGCTGTTGCTCTGCCATCTCCCGTCGCTGCCGCTGCACATGGCCCGTGAGAGCCCATAGAAGGTGGCTCTGCTTATCGGCTCGAGCCTGTGGGGTAGCACAGAGACCTCAGCTGGGGGCCTGGGACACTGCCAGGTCTCTGTTACGATCCCTATGACCCAGCAAATGTCTAAGACCCTTTGGCATCAGTCTCCCCATTTGTAACATGTATCTGAGATAGGACTTGCTTTGTATAATTTGTAAATAGGCTGACCAAATAGTACAGATTGGGTTCTCAATACACAGCACCAGATACCATAGTAACGAGTGTTCACTGAGCACCTAGTGTGTCCTTTGCCGCTGTTTTGAGGCTCTAGCTTTGCTCTGAAGTGATGTTACTACTCCTATTCTAAACTCTAATTTTTCTAGTGTGTGCACATGCCACAGCACAAATGTGGAAATCAAAGGACAACCTAGGCATGGAGCTCGGGTCATTGCGCTTGGCCTTTACCTGCTAGACTACCTTGTCAATCAATCCCATTATCCATTCATTTATTTAGGTGCTGGGGTTGCAGTGTGTGCCATCACACCCCGTTATCCTTTCGTTCTTTCTGACAATGGGTGCCACCATGTAACCCAGGCTGGTCTCTGACTATGTAGACAAGACTGGCTTTAAATGTCTGCTCTTCCTGCTACTGCCTCCAGGGTTCTGGGGTAACAGGCAGGCACCACTATGTCTGGTTCTTTATCTGACTTGCAAAGGGGAAATGGAAGCCCAGAAGATAACTGAGGGTAGAACCCCACATACAACTGGGGGGGTCCTCTAGTTCTGGGCTCAGAGGTGGTTTCTGGCTGGGAAGCAGGTCTGCACCCCTCTAAGACCTGGGGAGACCCTTACCTTTAAGGTCTCAAATTCTTGATGGGCTTCGCCCAGCCAGGCACCCTTCAGCTGGACTTGTAGTCTCCGTACAGTATCCCGGAGAGCTCGCTGGGCCTGGGCCACTTCTCCTAGTGATTGTGCTGTGGCCTCTGCACGAAGGTGTAAAACATCCTCTTCTACCTGCTCAACAAATGGTGTGGCTTCAGGAAGGTCGCTAGTTCAGCTTTGTCCAACTAGCACCAGGACAGAGGGACACCCTCGGCTTTCTCTCAAACCCTTAATCTGTCCAGCCACACCCCAGCTCCAGTGCCTACCTGAATCTCCGACAAGCTGGTGCGAAGCTCCTGTGTTGCATCCCGGCCATGACTGACCTCTGTTCCTAGGAATCCTAGTGCTTGGTCAAAGAGGCCCAGGCTGCGCCCAGCTTCTGTCAGACGTGCCTCTGTGGCCCTATACACCCCATTGAGGGCCTGGCCTAGCTGTAAAGCCCCGTGAAAGAGCAGGGTCAACTCTTCATATTGAGCTGGTTCTGGACCACCCAGAGGGGCCGCTGGGGCTGGCTCTACTGCCGTTGTGAAGGCCCACAGGAGACAGAGAGCCAGCATAGCCATGGCTGACAGTCTAAGGGATGTGGTTCCCATGCTGCTGTGGGCCACCTTTTATTCTGCCATTAACCCCCCTCTCCCTGGTCAATGGTTAGCCAACCATGGTTGCATAAGGGCCTGGCAGGGGCGCAGCCATTGCATCAGGCTGATGGCTAAGCAGGCCACGCTGATATCACGCTGGCTAGAATGCCAGGCCAGCTGTGGCAGGGAGTGGAGGTGGGGCAGTGGGGAGCTCCAGCCCTAGATTTCAGCACCAGGGGCTGTATGACTGCAGCATGCCTTGACCCTCAGTTTCCCATGTAAGCCCATGCATGGCCTCCATGAGAGCCATGGCTCTCTTCACACTGATGCTGCAGGGCCAATATTTCATGTGCCTGCTCTGGGCCACCAGAGGGACCACTGGAACAGACTGGAGTCTCAAGACTGTCAGCCATTTATATGGCCTCCAGACATTGTTCGTCACCTGCTTTCATAGCCTCCTTCCTGCAAGGGGTCCTGGGTATGGCTAATGGCTGGGGTGGAGCATGACAGCCCCCTTCTAAGGTTATGAAGCCTGACTCCTGGCCCTTTATGTGCTTGGTGCTAATTCTGATGTTCCTAGAAGCGTGGGGGAAGTACTGCACCTCATTTCCCACCTAGAGGGTCCCACATGTGGTAATACACACTTGTTGAGCATCTGCTATTCAGAAAGAACGGTCATTGATGGCAAATGGAAAGTTAGTAAGTAAATCAGGCGTGCTGGCTTCTGTGCATCCCGAACTCAGGAGGCCGAGGGTTCAAGGCCAATCTAGGCTACAGAACTAGACCCTCTCTTGCCTCAAGGAAACAGAGGCTGAGGTAAAGCTCAGAGACGGAAGGCTTGCTGGGCAGTTCCAATTCCCCAGCAGCACAGAGAATAGCTAGAGTTATTTGTGCTGTGTTTGGAGTGGAGCTTGGCACCCAGAGGGTGCCACGGAGGTGCAGTGTGTGGTAACTGTCACTGAGGTTGTTGGTATTGTGTTACAAAGGCTGAGTTGGCCAGCCAGACGCCTCCATTATACAGATGGAACAACCAAGGCCTACAGAGTTGGAGGTAGTACAGTTACTTGGGGAAAGGAGGCAGGACCAGGACTCCAGTGCCAGGTTATGATTCTGTGTCCACCTGAGAGACAGACTATGATGTAACTCCAGTGGGCCAGCAAGGTGATGGTGAGGAGGGCAGCCATGCCTCCTGGCTCTCTGGACCACCTTTTAAAAGGTTTATTTTACCGTTTTAATTATATGTGTTTGGGGACAGGGTATGAGCACATGTGTCCAAAGTAGCCTCAGGTCCCCCCGGAACTGCCTGATGTGGGGCACTTCTCCAGTACCCAGGCAACCTTTATAAACTTCAGTCCTCGGGAACTTGAGCTGAAGCTCAGCTGATGGAGCGTTTGCCCAGTGTGCACAAAGCCCTGAGTTTAACAATCATCCTGAGCTAAATAGAAAACTCGAATGTGCCCTGAGCTATGTGAGACCCGGTCTCAAATGCTTGTTGTTTGTGGGATATTTTGGGTTTTTTTCTAAGATAGGGTCTCTCTATGTAGCTTTGACTGGCCTAGAACTTACTATGTTGACCAGGATGACCTTGAATTCTCAGTGCCCATCTGTGCCTGGCCTTATACCTCCCTGAATGTAGATGTGTGTATCAAGAGGTTTTAACTGCCCTGCCATCAGTGGTGGTACACACCTTTAATCCCAGCACTCAGGAAGCAGAGGCAGGCAGATCTCTTTGAGTTCGAGACCAGCCTGGTATACAAAGCCAGGACAGCCAGGGCTGTTACACTGAGAAACCCTGTCTCAAAAAACAAACCAGCGACAATAGAAAAAAGAGGATTCTTTCCGTGAAATGTGATGCCTGGGATCACAGCCCACCTGGCCTAGTGCACCTGCTTCATGGCTCTCTCTCCCAGGACTGTGACCCTTCTGAAGGGCCCCTCATCCCTCCAGTTCCTTCTTTTTCAGGAACCTGCTCTTCGTGTACCCACACAGCCTCAATTTCAGCAGTCGGCAGGGCTCTGTGCGCAACCTGGCTGTGCGGATCCAGTACATGGCTGGCGAGGACCAGAGCCAGGCCCTGCCGGTCAGTGCAGTAACCCTACTCTAGAGGGAAGGGATGGAGCAGGTACAGGTTGTCCCCAGTGAGTCCCTCATGTTCCATCTTCCACAGGTCATCTTTGGGAAATCTAGCTGTAGTGAATTCACCCGAGAGGCCTTCACACCAGTGGTTTATCATAACAAGTATGTGAGGTTGGGTGTCGGCGACATGGGCTGACCTTGGGACCACGCTGAGGGAGTCAGGGTGGCAAAGTGTAGGGGGAGTACGCATGAAGCAGGAAGAGCAGAGGCTTACGGTTCAGTATGCTAATGAGGTAAGTTGAGGCAGGGAGTCACCTGAGATTCCCACTCCCTAGCTGGCCCCCAGCCCCTGGCTCTATCTTACCAGGTCTCCTGAATTCTATGAAGAATTCAAGCTTCGACTTCCCGCCTGCGTGACCGAGAATCATCACCTCTTTTTTACCTTCTATCATGTCAGCTGCCAGCCCCGGCCAGGAACAGCCCTGGAGACGCCCGTGGGCTTTACTGTGAGCCACTGTTACCCTACAGCTTCCTCCCTTGACCCCTCCCCCAACATCCCTCAGCCACAGTGACCCTCATCCATTCATCTTCTCCCTAGTGGATCCCTCTGCTACAACATGGCCGCCTGAGGACTGGTCCCTTCTGCCTGCCGGTGTCAGTGGACCAGCCTCCGCCCAGCTATTCAGTCCTAACCCCGGATGTACGTGCCTGTGCCCCCAACACTGACTGATGTCCTCACAGCCTCCTCCTGCCAGCCCAACAGGATGTCTCTGTGGGCTACGGCATCCCATGTGTGTCTATATCCCAGCTAGCCTCTCCTCACATGTTGTTTTTCCAGCCTCTCTTCCATTAACTCTCCCCTTTCCGTTTTAAGAAAAAAAAAATCCTTATTTGTTATTTTGGGGGTGTGGCTGGGGCGCTGTGGGAATCTGTCCCCCATCTGTCATGCAGGTCCAGGGCTTAGAGAGCCTCTCCCCACTGGAGCATGTTGCTGGCTCTGGGTTTTTTTGTTTTAGGTTTTTTGTTTGTTTCTTAAGACAAAGTCACACTCAGCCTAGGCCAGCCTGGAATTCTGTGTAGTCAAGAATAACCTTGAATTCTGGATCCTGGCCTCTGTCTCCCAAGTGCTAGGATAACGGGCATGTATCACCATGCCTGGCATCGTTTCCGTCCCCTCCATCAGCCCAATTACAGTGTTACTACCATCTCCTTTCCATCCTTCTAGCTAATGAACAAGTCTGGTGGTTTCAACTCTCGTTCTTAAATGCTATTATACCTCAGCCATTGCTTTTTCTAGTTGATTTTCACTCTGAACATACCCCCATTTTCTGTGAGTTTCCAGCCTGCTTTTAGGGCCCTCCTTTAGGGAGAGAGTACCCTGCAACTCCCTCAGGCTGGGCTACTTTCTGGCCATGGTGTCGCAATGGCTAGAGCCACGGTGGCCTGATGCATGGGGGAGGGTCAGCCTGTGCCCACCCCGCCTCTCCCTCCCACAGGTGGCGCTGCCGGGCATGCGCTGGGTGGACGGTCACAAGGGTGTGTTCAGTGTGGAGCTCACAGCTGTGTCTTCTGTGCACCCACAGGTACAAAGTGGGATGAGAACCCAGGCTCCTTGGCCCGTTCCCCTCCTGCCTACCCTGGGATTGGGCAAGACTTAATTGCAATTGCCTGGTACAGGTCTGGCCTCCAGCCACTGGACATGACTTTAATCCATTGACCCAGACTGCTGACTCAGATGTGTTGGGGTGAGGGGAGCTCTCTGCTCACTCCATGCCCTTCCCTGTTCTTAGGACCCCCACTTGGATAAGTTCTTTACCCTGGTACATGTTCTAGAAGAAGGGACCTTTCCATTCCGGCTCAAGGAGACAGTGCTGACTGAAGCCACCATGGAGCAAGAGCTGCGAGCCAGCTTGGCAGCTCTGCGGCTTGCCAGCCCAGAGCCCCTCGTGGCCTTTTCCCACCACGTTCTGGACAAGCTTGTCCGCCTGGTTGTACGGCCACCAATCATTGGTGGCCAGATAGGTGAGCCACTGTGGTCTCAGGCCTGATTCTCGAAAGATGCTCCCCTCCCCCCAACCCTGAGTTTCTTCCTACAGTTCATTTGTTTCTCTGGACACCCAGAGCACCACATCCAGTGCAGGGTTTTTAAGATCCAGATGAGCACTGGCTGCACTTGCAGAGGACCTGGGTTCAACTCCCAGCACCTACATGGCAGCTTACACCTGTCTGTAACTCCAGTTCCTGATACTTTCATTCAGGGAAAATAACCAATGTACATGAACAAAAAAAATAATAATAAGATTAAGGGGGGGGGGAGTTCTTGAAGAGCCCTTGCACCTCTCTCCTCTGGAAGGTGAGCAGGGACCTGAAAGGCTTTGGGTGGAGGAACTTGACCTTTGCTCTGTCCGACAGTGAACCTGGGCCGAGGGGCCTTTGAAGCTATGGCTCATGTAGCCAGCCTTGTGCACAGGAGCCTGGAGGCCGTCCAAGATTCCCGTGGTCACTGCCCACTGCTGGCTGCCTATGTCCACTATGCCTTTCGCCTCCCTGGGGGTGACCTCAGCCTGCCAGGTGGTGAGTGTTGATGGAAAATGCTGGGCCACAGGAAGTATTGGTGACAACAGTATACCAAGCAGAAGAGAATAGCCACATGCAAAGGCCCCAGGTCCTCTCTTGGGTGACTTAGAAGGTAGACACTTTGCTCTGGCCCCAGGGCAAGTTTTTACACACTTGACCAGAAACTCATTCAGCTTAACAGCAAGATGCTGGGAACAAGAGCTTAGTTAAGCTAGGCTACCTGGTTATATATGTCCGTTCTCTTACCTAGATGTTCTGTGATCCTGGCCTTTACCTCTCTGAACCTGTTTCTCCATGCTTATTTTTATTCATGTATTTATTCATTCATTTTAGAGGCAATTTCTCTGTGTAGTTTTGGCTGTCCTGGAACTTAGATCTATATAGACCAGGCTGGCCTCAAACTCACAGAGATCTGCCTGCCTCTGCCTCCAGGTGCTGGAATAGAAGCCACTGCCTGGCCTGCTTTTGCATTTTTAAGTAGGAATGATAATAGCACTCACTTCATGAGGACACTGGTAGTCACAGATGGCAGTGACCTCGGAAAGTTCTTTCCTCAGTGAGCATTCACTGAGACTGGCTTTGGCTGTCTGAGAGTGTAGCTCAGTCGCATGCCTGAGGCACTGGGTTTGAATCCCAGCACCTGAAAGAATGGCAGTGGGGGGGGGGGGTGGAGCACAGAAAGGGAGATAGAAGAGGGAGTCTTGTGTTTGCTCCTACAGAAGCTTATTGCTCATGAATGCCCGGCCTTAGCTTGGCTTGTTTCCTGCCAGCTTAACTGAAATTATCCCTTTTGCCTCTGGGCTTTTCCCAGTCTCTTACTTTGATAAATTTTACTCTTATTCCTTGGCTCACTGGGTGGCTGGCCCCTGGAATCCTTCTTCTCTGGCTACTTTTCCTTCCAAATTTCTCCTATTTATTCTCTTTGCCTGCCAGCCCCGCCCATTCCGGCCTAGCTATGGACGACCGATCAGCTCTTTATCAGACCATCAGGTGTTTTAGACAGAAAAGCAGCACAGCTTCACAGAGTTAAAATAAGTAAAAATAACACACCTTAAAATAATATTCTGCAATGAAGGAGGGAAAGGCCTGGGCTGGCCGGAGCTCCTGGCAGCTCAAGGGTTTAGTCTGCACAAGAACTTGGGTTTCAATCCAAGCACTGAAAGAGAAGTTAGCTTTCTCCAATTCGTTCATAATGAATAGTAGCTGTGAACACATAGGCGCTAGGCTCTGTTCCCAGTGTATTCTGTCCGCCCCAAGTCGCTATGAAGCAGTAGCCATGTTTGACTCTATTTCACAGTGAGAATGAGGAAACTCAGAGAAGGGAAGTAATTTTACCCAGGGCTGTCTTTTGGGAAGGGACTGGGGCTATCCTGGTAGGTGCTGAACTGATGGTTCTCTCCTCAGGGGTCTCTCCAGCAACTGTGCAGGCTGCTACACTAGCCCGCGGCTCTGGCCGCCCCACCAGTCTCTACCTGACACGCTCTAAGAGCATTAGCAGCAGCAACCCTGACCTGGCCGTGGTCCCCGGCTCTGTGGATGATGAGGTGTCCCGCATTCTAGCCACCAAGGTAGGACAGGGAGAGCCTGAAACCTCCAGCCTCAAGGGTTTGGCTGCAGGCTTGGTGGGTGTGTGAAGTCTCCATGATGATGGCGGAAGGAAAACCAGAAGTCATTGTTCAGAAGAAGGCTGTGTCCCATGAGGCTGAGGCTCTCATGGCTGCAGAGCTGTTCTGGGGGTTCTGCACTATTCAGCTAACTGGAGAGTGGGGGTAAAGGGCTTAGCCTGGCTCAACATAGAGTATAGTGTACATGGTTCAGCAGGTGTATGTACACATGCAGCCTGCAAAGGTGTGTGTACACATGCAGCCCATGTACACTAATACAAATGTGTGTGTACACATGCAACC
This sequence comes from Phyllotis vaccarum, assembly GCA_033318265.1. Taxonomy (NCBI): domain Eukaryota; kingdom Metazoa; phylum Chordata; class Mammalia; order Rodentia; family Cricetidae; genus Phyllotis; species Phyllotis vaccarum. Next base: position 107,839,968 of record JARWLC010000012.1, read on the forward strand.
CGTTCACAGTAATACAAAGGTGTATGTACATATGTAGCCTGTGCACACTAATACAAAGGTAGTATATGTATTCCCCTTGTTCATATGTACATAGATGCATATACATATGTAGCCTATGTGCACACATACATTGATATAGGCACACACACTGCACATACACATATACCCTGTGCACGTACATGCTTGTGTTTACCCCATGCACATACATGTACAAGTGCATATGGACAGGCCCCATGTATACATACATACATACATGAATATATATATACATGTTCATATCTACATGGATTCAAATACATATTCACTCCAAGCACGTACACACTATGCAAACACATGCACACTGCACATTTCCCAGTATGTGCTCTGGGGCAGTGTCCACACTTGGTCTCCCATACCTCCTTCCCTTCTCGGCCTGAGACATCATCCCTTCTCTGTGTATCTTCAGGGCGTCGATCGCTCACACTCTTGGGTGAATTCTGCTTACGCTCCCGGAGGCAGCAAGGCTGTGTTGCGACGGGGGCCCCCGTACTGTGGGGCTGACCCCAGACAGGTGCCCTCCTTATTTGCCCGCACATGTGTGTTACCTTTGCATGAGTTCTTCCCATCTTCCTGGCAGCAGTGAACTAATCCGTGAGGGAGGGGCAAGGACCCCACATGACTGTGTCTGGGGCTGCAGAGGTCTCCACTCAGCCTGATGGGCCTGTGCCTCCACCTAGGCCACTGCGAGGTTGGAGGTGTGACTCAGTGGTTGAGCTCTTTTATAGCAGGCATTTGGTTCTGGATTCTAATGCCAGCACCACAGAGATGTAAAGTTAAGATTAAGAAGCAAGGCTGTGCGATGGTGCACACTTTTAATCCCAGTACTTGAGAGGCAGAGGCAGGCAGATCTCTGTGGGTTTGAGGCCATCCTGGTCTACAGAGTTAGTTCCAGGACAGCCAGGGCTACACATTGAGACCCTGTCTTAACAAACAAAAAACATTGAGAAAAAACATAGACCCTAGCCCCAGAAACCGAAGACTCTGTGGTGGTATGTAAATGAGTGCAAGTCTTATATAAATCTACCCACCTATAACACCACTACCCTGCATGGCTGTTCTCCACCTCTTTTTAACCCATCTCTGCTTTAGGGGACTTCTAACCATCCCCTTGGCGTAGACCACCCTTATGAGGGTGAAGTAGCCCTGGACCCCTATAGTTCTCCATCTGTTTTCATACAGGAGTTTCCCCAATTTATCTCCTTCCCAGGGATCTGGTATGAGGAGGGGTTTTGCCTGCAGTAGGCCTGGGCTCCATTCTTCCTTGGCTCAGGCCTTGTCCTGTTCCGCAGCTGATTAGCTGCCTCTCTGAGTCTCTCAATTTCTAAGATGCAAATTGCACACCAAATTTTCAGATTCCCACCTGTAACTCTTGGGAGGTAGAAGCAGGAGGCCAAGGTCACCCTGGGTTACATAGAAGTTTCAGAGCAACCTAGGCTACATCAGATCTCATCTCAAAGACTATCAGTGAAGTGCTCAGCAACATGGTCCCAAGAGTGAGCATAGGGTAGGGCCCCAGCGGGGTTTTCTGAGCTACAGTTTACATCCCAGCAATAGACACCCATCAAACAAGTGACCAGGTTCAGAAGTGCTAGCATCGATGCTTCAACAGGTTGGAGCTGAGGCTCAGCAAGTAGATCACTGGCCTAGCATACACATAGCCCTGGGTTCTGTCCCTATTATCACATGAACCAAACATAGTAGTACGTGCCTGTAAACCTAGCCTTTGGTGAAGGAGGCAGAAAGATCAGCAGTTTAAAGTTTGAAGCCAGCCTGGAAAACAAGAGCCTCTGTCCAAAGGGGGGGGGGATGCTATGACTGAACTTCATTAGAAAGGCATGTGCTCAGCCTGTGTGGCTGGTCCACGATGGGCTGGGGATATGACCCAGGGCTTTGAGGAAGCTAGGCAAATACTCTAACAGTTGAGGACCAGGCCCAACCCACCCCCAGGATTAAAAAATATGTATTAGATTTATTTACTTTATGTGTATGGGTATTTTACCTGCTTGTATGTACATGCTGCATTTGCCTGGTGCCCTCAAAAGTCAAAAGAAGGCATCAGATCCCCTGGACCTAGAGTTACAGAGAGTTGTGAGTCACCATGTGGGTTCTGGAATCAAACCCAGGTCCTCTGCAAGAGTAATCAGTGCCCTTAGCTGCTGAGCTGTCCCCAGTCCCCACCCCTAGCATTTTTAATCAGGTCAGGCTTTGGGGAGCCAAGAGAAGGTGGCCTGGTAGTAACAGGGTGGTGTCCCAGGCAGGAAGTGGTCTTCATAGTGTGTGGCGTGGCTCAGGCATGCTAAGTAAAGCAGTGCTTGATGGGCCATGGCAGCTACAGGATACTCAAGTGCCAGTGTCTGAGCCAACTCCATCGCTGATCCTTTTCTCCCAACCAGAAAACCAGGCAAGGAGAGTGAAGCTTGGACCACAGTACCCATTTCACAGAGAGGCACACTGAGGCCCTGTGAGGTCCTGAGCAAGGCTGTAGTCCTAGCACACACCATTTTCACTATCTTACCTTCCTTCCTTTTTGTTTCTTTGTCTCTCCACACCTCCTCCATGTTCACAACCTCCACTTGGTAGTCAGCCCCTTCCACTTAACTCTTGACCTCCTTCTGGGTCCCCTGGCTCCACTGGCCCCCGTGATGAATTCCTCTCTCCTGTCTGCAGTGGCACCCTGGCTTTTGGGCTGTGGCCAGCCTTTGTCTCTGCTGCACCCCCACCCTCACCACACTCACATCAGCTCATCTTCATTATTATTCCCGCTCCATCCTTCACAGTGCGTCCCTTTTTCTTATTCTTTCCTGAGTGCTGGGGATGGGGCCCAGGGTCTTGTCCACGCAAAGACAAGGGCTCTGCCATGGGGCCAAATCCCAGCCCTTATATTTCTTGATTGTCTTAGTCTGTTTTCTGTCACTAGAACAAAGCATTCAAGACCAGGCCACTTATAAAGAGTAACTAGCAGGGTGGTGGCGGCACACACCTTTAATCACAGCACTGGGGAGGCAGAGGCAGGAGGATCTCTGTGAGTTCAAGGCCAGCCTGGTCTGCAGAACTATCTTCAGGACAGCCAGGGCTACACAGAGAAACCCTGTCTTTAAAAACAGAGTAACTAGTTAATTCATGCCTCTGGATGCTAAGTGGAGCTCCAGAGCAGAGGCCTCTTATGCTGTGTCATGTGGTGAAGGCTAGCCCATGGTGACAGAGGCAGTTGGTTAACTTAGATCTTTCCCTTCTCTCACCCAACTTTCTCCTTCCTCCCTCCTCTTCCTCTTACCTTCCCCCGTCTCCTCTTCCTTCCTTCTTTCCCTTTCTCTTTTCTTACTGTGATTCCCCTGACTTGGAGCTCACAATCCTCCGCCTCAGCAATCTCAGCACTTGGATTGCAGGTGTGTTCCACCTTGCCTGCCTCTCTCTTTCTCTTCTTCTAAAGCCACTAATAGTACCTTTAGGAGTCCCATCCTCCTAGCCTTACCTAATGCTAGTCACCTACAAAGATTTAACCACCCAATGCCATTAACATGGCTAGCCTGGGCTACATGAGACCTTGTCTCAAAAAAAAAAAAAAAAAAAAAAAAAACCAACCAAACAAACAAATACAAAATCTCTAATACATAAATGAAGTTTCTGGAGATGTATTTTAAACCCTAACATAAGTTCCTCCTATGTTCATGCTATCCAAGACCCATCTCTCTCTTTACCCCTGCCCACAAGGACCGATCCTTCCTCCATCCATGTAGCCTCATCTCTGTTTCCCATCCACATCACTAACTCACTGTGCCATCCCATGCTCTCCATCCCATCCATCCTAGGCCATCGACCGCAACTCTAACCGCGCCTCCTCTTACCTGGAGGCCTCCTCCTCGGCCCTGCCAGCCCCTCAGCCAAGACACACTGTGCAGAAGGTAGAGAGGGGAATAGGGTGGCTGATCCAATGTCCACCCTGCTGCCCCACAGCAAGGGGTCCAGTGCTCCTCCCCGCATCTAGAGCCCAGCCAGTCCTGGAATCTGCTCTCAACACCCCCTTGCATGACCTCCTGCTGCTCTGACCCCCAACAGTGCTTTGGGCTACATCCCCCAAGTCTTGCCTTCCCAGGGGTGTGTGGGAGGGGTGGCAGCTGGCTCTTGGTGACTCTATCCCTGCCCACAGCTGCTGCACGAGGAGCTGGCTCTGCAATGGGTGGTGAGTGGCAGTGCAGTTCGTGAGGTGGCACTACAGCATGCCTGGTTCTTCTTCCAGCTCATGGTGAGAACTTCCCTGTCCGGAGAGACCTTTGGAAAATTGCCTTGAAACTGCACTTGAAAACCCTAACAAGTGGCCTTGAGACTCTCCATAAGGGGAGATGGAGGTCACCTTGACGGTGAACCCCCTCACTAGAGAGGACTCCCAAACCCAGATGTGGGGCCTCCTTCCTCCAAGAGACACTGAGCAGTCAGGCTTGCAGACCCCCAGATTCCTTCAAGTGTCTCTGTGTTCTTTTCTCCAGTGTTGCCCCATCCCCACCAGTGCATCCCCATAATCCTCCAAGACAAAGACCTGGATTCCTCAAACTCAGCCCCTTAGAGGCTAGGGAGGGGATTCAGTTATCGTAAAGTGCTTGCTACACACACATGATGAGCAGAGTTAGATCCCCAGAAAAATATGTGAAAAATGAAGGGGCGAGCCTAATGGAAGCCTGAAGTCTCAGCACTAGGGACATGGAGACAAGAGGGTTCCAGAATACTTGTTGACCAGCCAGCCTTGCTAAATCAGTGACACACATCTCAAACAAGAGGTGGATGTGGGCCTCTAAGGCTTGTACACTCTCATACACTCCACCATTGGTCATCCTCCTCCTCAAGCCCTGCCCACTGCCACCCACTCAGGCTCCACCCATGTCACTTCCTCAGGTCCTGCCTACAGCCTTCAGGTTGTATCTGCTGGGGTCAGGGCCCCCTTAAATGAACTTTTTTTTTTTAGATTTATTTTATGTATATGTATATGGTGCTCTGTCTGCTTGTACACCTGCATGCCAGAAGAGGGCATCAGATTCCATTATAGATGGCTGAGAGCCAACATGTGGATGCTGGGAATTGAACTCAGGACCTCTGGATGAGCAGGCAGAGCTCTTAACCACTGAGCCATCTCTCCAGACTCAATTCTACTAGTTCTTGATGCTAAAGTTCCACCCCTTCTGTCAAGGCCAGACCATCCTTCAGCTGCACCTACTTAGCTCAGAGTCACTGATGTTCGGCTTCCTTGTCTATAGTGCCCCAGTTTCTCTCCAGCCCCAGCTATGTATCTTAAGCTCCTCCTACAGCCTTCAAGCCCCTCCCATGTGACAGCTCTGCCCACTCACTTCACCCCCAGATAAAAAGTATGGAGTTACACTTGCTCCTGGGCCAGCGACTGGACACTCCCCGCAAGCTGCGCTTCCCTGGTCGCTTCCTGGATGACATTGCAGCTTTGGTGGCCTCTGTGGGCCTGGAAATCGTCACTCGAGTCCATAAGGTGAGGAGGGACTCGGGGCCTCTTGGAGGAGAGTGATCAGGTGGACAGACCAATGCTAGGGTTAGAGATGCGGTGTGCCACAGCGTCTGCTCATCCAGGGTCTCTTCATGAGTACCTACGGTATACATAGCCTGGATGGATGTAGAGGCAACAGTAAGTGAAACATGCACAGTCCCTGCCCTCACAAAGCAGTTTTAGAGGAAAAACTGAAAGGTGAGATGGTGAGGCCTGGGAGCCACAGGCAGGAGGAACAGCAAGTGTGAGCAAGTGTGAGGGTCCTGGGCCGTGAGGGAGTGAGCATGGCTGAAGTGGAATAAGCGTTGGCAAGGACATGGAGGGTATGGGACGTCCTGTGGCCCTTAGCTAAGTACCAGTATACAGTAGGAACATGATAAATGCATGTTAATGCATAATAAATATATGTTAGGCAAACAGTCGCGATAACAGGATTCTTATGGGAGCATCTATTGACCGCCTTCTGCATGCTTCCAGCGGAAGCATATTTAATCTCACCAACCATCCATGAAGTATTAATGTTATCTCCACTTTACTAATACGGAAACTGAGGCAGGGAGTGTCAGAATATCGTAACCTGGTGCCATGCTACTGGGGAGGAAGAGGTAAAATGATATGAAGTCACCCTTTTCCATGAGGTTTTATGGGGGCAGAGAGAAAGTTCTCCTCAGGTGGAAATGCCCATTGCACTACCCTACCCAACCCATGTTCTGCAGAAATGTCTCCTAATTTTTTTTATTAAAAAGTTGGGCAGTGGTGGCACAGGCCTTTAATCCCAGTGCTCAGGAGGCAGAGGCAGGCAGATCTCTGAGTTTGAGGCCAGCCGGGTCAGGAAAGCCAGTGCTACACAGAGAAACCCTGTCTCAGAAAGCCAAAAAATTAATTTTATATGGATGAGTGTTTGGCCTATGCACCATGTGCAGTGCTCTCGGAGGCTAGAAAAAGGCTTTGGATCCTTTGGGACAGGAGTTATAGATGGTTGTAAACAGTCATGTGGGTATTGAGAATCAAACCCAAGACCTCTGGAGGAGGCCTTAACCACTGGGCAATCTCTTGAGCCCTATATCGTGTTTTTTATTTTAATTACCTTTATTTATGTATTGTGTTTGTGTGGGTATGTGAACATGGTGCGTGAGGAAGTTAGAGGACAGTCTGTGTGGGAGGCAGGTCCTTCCATGAGGGTCAAGCTCCAGACATCAGGCTTGGAAGCAAGCACCTCCACCCTCTCATCCAACTTGCTGATCCATCTCTTCTGACTATTTTGTTTTAGACAGAATCTCACTGTGTAGCCCAGACTGGCCTGGAACTTGCTATGGGAGACTGGGCTGTCTTCAAACACAGAGAGAACCACCTACCTCCCAAATGCTGAGATTAAAATCATGTGCCACCATGGTCGACTCCTGGTTTTTAGAGAGAAATGTCACTTGGGGATGTGATAGGAACATTTCAGGTTTGGGAAATGCTGCCCTTGTTATGCAATCCCAGCAATCGCTAGGCTGATCCAGAGGTCCCATTCTCGGTGTCCCTGGAGTGCTGACATTAATGTCTTTGGTGATGGACTCTGTACTTCCATTCATTCCTTTGGCATGTCATGAGCACCAATTGTATCTGGCTCCATACTTAAGGCGTCCCAGCCAGGTGTGGTGGTGCCTGTCTTGGGTCCCTGCGTTTGAGAGGTTGAGACAAAAGAACCACAAACTTGAGGCTAGTCTGGGCTACATAATGCTAGCTTATCACTTATCCCCAAAACCATAGCCAGGACCATATGTTTCCTTCATGGCTTTGGCATGCAGTATGCGCTCATGAAATGATCAGTGATGTTGCATGCACCATTAGAGCACATTAATTTGCTGGAACACAGTGATAAACATTTAAACAGAACCAAAGTGTCCCTGTGTATAAAGAGGCTACAGGGCTTTCAAAGTGTGGCCCAGGCCCTCCCAGTTCACCAGGGGTTTCAAGGATTGAAAAGAGGGTACTTCACTGTCTCTCTAATATGGTCACAAGACTGTCAGCTGCAAGGGAGCCTGGGGAATGTATTTTGTTGAACTCTGAGGTCTAAATATAGAGAGTGGGTTATCCAGCTGTGGGTGGGAGTAAATGAATGAATGAATGAATGAATGAATGAATGAATGAATGAATGTACTGTTTGGTTGGGTGCGACATGGTGCTCTTTGATCCCAGCTTTGGGGCCACCTGAGACCAGCCTGTTACAGAGAGCTGAGGTTACACAGTGAGACCCTGTCTCAAATACTAAAAATAAAGTAAAATGCATAAATGGATACTGTGAAAGGATCATGGAGGGGGAGGAAGTCAGGGACGGAGACCTGGGAGTTAAGAAAGTCATGCAGAGGTGAACCAGGCTGAGGACCGTTAATATGGACTGATGGGCTGTGTGTCCCCAGGACATGGAGCTGGCTGAACGCCTCAATGCTAGCCTGGCCTTCTTCCTCAGTGACCTCCTGTCCATAGCGGACCGAGGCTATGTCTTCAGCCTGGTACGAGCTCACTACAAGCAGGTAAGTATTCGCGGTGGAGGCTGTGGGATGATGGCATCATGGGACCCTTGGAGTCTATGGGCAGGGGCATGCTGATGTCATCCTGGCACCCCCTCCCTTGCAGGTGGCCACTCGGCTGCAGTCTGCCCCTAATCCAGGTGCACTGCTGACCCTTCGAATGGACTTCACCCGCATCCTATGTAGTCATGAGCACTACGTGACCCTTAACCTCCCCTGCTGCCCTCTGTCACCTCCAGCCTCCCCGTCCCCCTCAGTGTCCTCCACTACTTCCCAGGTAAATAGGCCTCCTCCTCCCCCTTCTCCTTAAGTGGTATACCTTCAGCACACCTTCTACCTGTCTGTTCACTTCCACTGCCCTGTCACACCCTTGACCTTTGACTTTTCACCTCTGAGCCTTCACCCATGATGTCTCAGAGATTTCCTAGGAAAAATGACTCCTGATCCCAAGTCCAGTTCTTAGACTTACATTCAGTCTGCTATTCCTCAGCCTTTTGAGTTTTGACCCCGTGCCCTACCGCCTCATGGATGGTTATCCATGACTTTTTACCTCTGACCTTTAAAGATTTATTTTTTATTTTATGTGTATGCCTGTGTACCACGTGTGTGCCTGGTATCGGTGGAGACTGTAAGAGGGCACTTGGTCCCTGGAACTGGCATTACAGATGGTTGTGAGCCATTGTGTGGACGATAGGAAATGAACCAGGTCCTCTGGAAGGACAGCCAGTGCTCTCAACTGCTGAGCCCTCCTTCTAGTCCCTCTGACCTTTAACCCATGCCCACTGACAGTACAACAGTACAGCACTGATACTGTCATCCTACAATAAGAGAGCAAAATCGGATCATGATGACACTGTCTTTAGAGATATTTTTAATTTAATTTCCTTTACTTTGGGAGGGGCACATGTGCTGTGATGGTAATATGGCACCCAGAGAACAACTTACAGGAGTTGGTTCTGTCTACCATGTGTGCCTTGGGGACTAAACTCAGATCCTTAGGCTTGGTGGAGAGTGCCTCTCTTGGCTAAGCCTTCTTCCAAGTGGGAAATATCCAGATTTCGGGTCTGTGAGTTCACCTGTCCCATCCCAACCACTCATCTCCAGCTCTTGATGCTAACTTCAGTCACTGCCATGGTGGCCATTGTGGTGACCTGTGACTCTTGACCCTGGGCATCCATCCACTACCATTTGCAGAGCTCCACCTTCTCTAGCCAGGCCCCTGACCCTAAGGTGACCAGCATGTTTGAGCTAAGTGGGCCTTTCAGACAGCAGCATTTCCTGTCAGGACTCCTGCTGACAGAGCTGGCCCTAGCCCTGGAGCCTGAAGCTGAGGGGTGAGTATGGGGTCTGGGTGTGGCCAGAGGAGAATGGCATAGGCCAGGAGCACCATGCTGAGCATCCTATCACTCCACAGGGCATTCCTTTTGCACAAGAAAGCCATTTGCGCAGTACACAACCTGCTGTGCAGCCATGATGTTGACCCCCGCTACACAGATGCCACCGTGAAGGCCAAAGTGGCCGAGCTGTACCTGCCCCTGCTGTCCCTTGCGAGGGACACACTGCCACGGCTTCATAGCTTTGCCGGTTAGAGGCTGGGGAAGGTGGGGTTTTGTGGGCCAGAGACTTGATCATGGGATGTGGGGTGGGACAATCAGAACACAGGGTGGGGCAGGAGGGCTGATCAGCCTGAGGGTGAGCAGTGCAGGGCCATCTTCTCCACAGCAGCAGCATCGAGCCAGTTATCTCTTTGAACCTTAAGCCTCACCTGGAAAGTGAAACTTGTTGGCATCCCTTATGATAGAGAAACACACATGTGCAAAACTGTCCTGTTGTTGCCAGCCCATGTGGAGAGGCCTGATGACATGTGTGGCCTTCAGAGAGAAGGGGAGGCTCAGTGGGAAATAGGCAGGTGAGCAAACCCGGGCCTTCGCTCACTCACCTGTCTTAGTTACATGCCATTCAGGTACAATCTAGGGCAGTTTTCTTGGATCCGGACAGGATCTGTAAATTCATGCCTTTCCTAAGGATGGAGAAAGTCTCAGTTCTTATCCCTGCCTCCTTTTCTCTCTCCGGGGACTCCAGAGGCTCATGTTAGAGTGCTTCTTTATGAGACATGTCTGCGGTTCCCCGTCTTTGTCCCCCTGTTTATCTTCATCAACCCCCCTCTACTTAGTTCTTGTTTTTTTCATTCTCTGTGTGTGTGTGTGTGTGTGTGTGCATGCACGTGTGTGTGAAGGCCCAAGTGTGATGTCAGGAGTTAGCTTGGTCTCTCCCACTTTATCCACTTTTTCCGGGGCTTCCTCAGTCACATTTGGAGCTTGCTCACAGGGCTTGCTCTGTCCCAGGTCTGCACCTTCAGGCTGGAATTATAAGCACGGTGCCATGTACATCTGGCATTTACGTGAATGTTGGGACCTCAGACTCCAGTCCTCCTGTGTGCTTGGCAGATGCTTAGCCACTGAGCCATGTCCCACCCTAAATTCTCAATTTTAGATACTCTTTATCTTTTGATTTGTAAAATGTTGAATTAGATTTAATTTTCCAATACATTCCAATTTTGTTTGTTTTATCATCTTTTAATATTGTCTCATGCATATGAATGCTTTGTCTGTGTGTATTATGTGCATCATATGTATGCCTGTTGCCCACAGAGCCATAGGATATCAGAACCCTGGAATTGGAATTATATAGTTGTGAATTGCTGGGAATTGAACCTGAGTCCTTTGGAAGAGCAGCCAGTGCTCGCTTATTTATTTATTTAGGTTTTTTGAGACAGAGTCTCTCTATATAGTCCTGGCTGTCCTGGAACTTGGTATTTAGACCAGATCTCAAACTCAGAGATCTGCATGCCTCTCCTTCCAAGCTCTGGGATTAAAGCATGCACCTCCATGTCCAGCAGCAGCCAGTGTTCTTAACCACTGAGCAATCTCTCCAGCTCCCTATCTTTAATTAAAAAAATATTTGTTTATGTGTGTGTGTGTGTGTGTGTGTGTGTGTGTGTGTGTGTGTGTGTGTGTGTGTGGACATACGTGAGCATATGGAGGTCAGAGAACAACATGTGAGAATCAGTTCTCTCCTTCACCACGTGGGTCCTGGAGGCCCCAGTGTAGGATCAGCGTCAGGCTCGGCAGCGACCAGCCCTCCTGCTTTGTTTTGAAAGTCTTCATCTTTGAAGCCATTTTTGTCCTTCTCTGGCTTTTATTATAAAGTCATTGCTAATGGACATTTACTCTTCTGTGTTACTTCAGATGTCTTGGTCACTTGCCCATATTTTTCTGTCTTGACACATGTCTTAGAAATTTCTGTTCTCTTTGGACATTGTATATGAAAACCACAGTGCAGAGCAGTGTAGTCTTCTCCAGGGATGGTGTTCCTTTGAGGTGGATAGACAGCTCCAACCCTCTCACTCTGGCTAGAACTGCACCAAGCTGGGTGGGGCTAGAAATTTCCTTAGGTTCTGTCTACCTTTTATTTGTCTGTGCCAGTCAGGTGCCATGGCACATGCTGTATAACCCAGGACTCGAGACTGAGACACACTGCCAGCCCTCACTGACCGATCCATGGCCCAATCCTCAAGTTATGTTCTAAGTGTTAACTATATAGTTGTGTCCAGAGTTCCCATGATTTAAACACAAAGATTAAATGTGAACAGTAGGCAACTATTGTCTTGACCTGGTCTGGGGTGGCTGATGTCAGAGAATACTGGAAATTTGGAATAAAAGCAACAGTTATTCTTTTTTGGGGGTATGGTGGGGGGATGTTCTAGATAGGATTTTTCTGTGCAGTCCTGGCTGGCCTCGAACTCAGAGATCCGCCTGCCCATGCCTCTTTTGAGTACTGGAATTAAAAGTGTGAGCCACTGCTCCCAACTAAAGTGAGGTGCTTACCATCTTCATTTTTCTCATCTCCTATTCTGCCCCTAGAGGGCTCAGGACAGCGGTCAAGACTGGCTTCTATGCTAGACTCAGACACAGAAGGAGAAGGGGACATTGGAGGCACCATCAACCCATCTGTGGCCATGGCCATTGCTGGGGGACCTCTGGCTCCTGGCTCTCGCACCAGCATTTCCCAGGGACCCACGACAGTAAGTCTGAGGCTCATCCCATAGATACCTTTGAGCCGAAGCCCATGTTGTTGGTTGGGGATGTGACTCACTTGGTAGAGGGCTTGCCTAGAATGCATATAGCCCCGGTGCCACATAAACTGCATGTGGTGGTGAATGCCTGTGATCTAAGCACTAGGGAGGTGGAGGCAGGAGGATCCGAAGTTTAAAGTCATCTTTAAACTGGCCACAGTTCACCTTGTATAAGGAAAGTAAAATTGACTCTGTTTACTCTCTGCACCCAGGCAGCTCGCTCAAGCTGTCCCCTCTCTGCTGAATCCAGCCGGACCTTGCTGGTGTGTGTGCTGTGGGTCTTGAAAAATGCAGAGGCAGCTCTTCTGCAGCGCTGGACTGCTGACCTGGCCCTGCCCCAGCTGGGACGCCTTCTTGACCTACTCTACCTCTGTCTGGCTGCCTTTGAGTACAAGGTGTGAGGGAGGGGTGAGGCTGAGGTGGGGTGAGATCTGCACTCTCTCAGAGCCCCCTGCAGCAGGAGCTGGCTGGGGAGGGGCAGGCTGTCTGTACCTGGCAGAAAGGTGGACCGTGGCCGCCCTCAGCTTGGAGTAAGATGACCCATGACTCATGAATAGAATGTGGCACTGAGGAGCGGTCCGTCATAGAGTGCTTGGCTGGCGTGTGTAAGGTTCATCCATCCCCGAGAATGAGGAGGGAGACCACATAGGCCTGTCGTCCCAGAGCTTGGGTGAAGGGGCAGATTCAGAGGGTCAAGATCATTCTTGGCTACATAGAGAGTTCAAGATCAGCCTGGACTACATGACACTCTGTCTTAAAATGAGAACGAGGGAAGGAAAAAGAGAAGGTGGAGAAAGGGAGTCTGGTAGCATAGTTTTTAGTTCGCAGGTGCTAGAAGAAGTGTGCTAGGAAGAGGAGAGTGTGGGGAGGGAGAGAATGGGGGAGGGGAAGAGAGTTGGAAGGCTGAGCTGTGTCTCCAGCAAAGAGCCCTGGAGATAGGAATTGCCCTGGAGTGACGGGCTAGGCTACCCCGGGTCTTAGCAGAAGAAACACATATTACCTCAAACCCCAGTTCTTTGATTTCCTAGGGGAGAAAGGCATTTGAGCGGATCAACAGCCTCACATTCAAAAAGTCACTGGACATGAAAGCCCGGCTGGAGGAAGCCATCTTGGGCACCATCGGGGCAAGACAGGAGATGGTCCGGCGGAGTAGGGGTGAGGTGGCTGTGGAGAGCTGGTGTGTGGTGCACGCTTGTAATCTCAGCACTGGGGAGATGGAGGCAGGAAATGGGACTTCAAGGCTAGGCTTCCACTATAAATGAGTCCTTGTCTCACGAAAAAAAGTTCCCATGTCATTGCTCCCTCACAGCCCATCTGGGTCTAGTGATAGTGTCTGCTGGGCAAGCTTTGCTTAATACTACTTAGAGGTCTTCTTGCATGTGTCTGTTTCCCTATGCTTATGTATGTCTTTCTCCACATGCCTATGAACATACATTTGTTCATGACAGAGAGAAGTCCATTTGGAAACCAAGAGAATGTTCGCTGGCGTAAGAGTGTCACACACTGGAGACAGACCTCAGACCGTGTGGACAAGTAGGTTCAAAGATGAGTATTTCTCATTACCACAATAAGCTGCCTGAGGCAGGCCACTTTAAAACATGCAAGCTTCTCAAAGGTTTCACCACCATCACAGGTGGTACAGGCCTGTAATCCCAGTGTAAATAGTGAGTTCCAGGCCATACAGAGCTACACAGTGAAACTCTATCTTTTAAAAAAAAAAAAAAAAAAATTAGTTGTCCTATGAGACCTACCTTAATCCCTTCTTAGGCATTAAGACACACTCCTAATAACTAAAAACTGTCTAACTAGTCCCTACCTCTTCTTTTTATCTCTTTTAAGTGGGTCCAGGGATCAAACCTTAGATCCCACCAATGTTAGACAGGGGCTCCACCACTGAGTCACACCCCAGCCCTCACTGGGGGACTCTAGGCAGGGGCTCTACTGCTGAGCCACACCACAGCCCTCACTGGGGGACTCTAGACAGGGGCTCCACCACTGAGCCACACCCCAGCCCCTCACTGGGGGACTCTAGGCAGGGGCTCTACCACTGAGCCACACCCCAGCCCCTCACTGGGGGACTCTAGGCAGGGGCTCTACCACTGAGCCACACCCCAGCCCCTCACTGGGGGACTCTAGGCAGGGGCTCTACCACTGAGTCACACCCCAGCCCCTCACTGGGGGACTCTAGGCAGGGGCTCTACTGCTGAGCCACACCACAGCCCTCACTGGGGGACTCTAGACAGGGGCTCCACCACTGAGCCACACCCCAGCCCCTCACTGGGGGACTCTAGGCAGGGGCTCTACCACTGAGCCACACCCCAGCCCCTCACTGGGGGACTCTATGCAGGGGCTCTACCACTGAGCCACACCCCAGCCCCTCACTGGGGGACTCTAGGCAGGGGCTCTACCACTGAGTCACACCCCAGCCCCTCACTGGGGGACTCTAGGCAGGGGCTCTACTGCTGAGCCACACCACAGCCCTCACTGGGGGACTCTAGACAGGGGCTCCACCACTGAGCCACACCCCAGCCCCTCACTGGGGGACTCTAGGCAGGGGCTCTACCACTGAGCCACACCCCAGCCCCTCACTGGGGGACTCTATGCAGGGGCTCTACCACTGAGCCACACCCCAGCCCCTCACTGGGGGACTCTAGGCAGGGGCTCTACCACTGAGCCACACCCCAGCCCCTCACTGGGGGATTCTAGGCAGGGGCTCTACCACTGAGCCACACCCCAGCCCCTCACTGGGGGACTCTAGTCAAGGGCTCCACCACTGAGCCACACCCCAGCCCCTCACTGGGGGATTCTAGGCAAGGGCTCTACCACTGAGCCACACCCCAGCCCCTCACTGGGGGACTCTAGGCAGGGGCTCCACCACTGAGTCACACCCCAGCCCTCACTGGGGGACTCTAGACAGGGGCTCTACCACTGAGTCACACCACAGCCCCTCACTGGGGGACTCTAGGCAGGGGCTCCACCACTGAGTCACACCAGCCCCTCACTGGGGGACTCTAGGCAGGGGCTCCACCACTGAGCCACACCACAGCCCCTCACTGGGGGACTCTAGGCAGGGGCTCCACCACTGAGTCACACCCCAGCCCTCACTGGGGGACTCTAGGCAGGGGCTCTACCACTGAGCCACACCACAGCCCTCACTGGGGGACTCTATGCAGGGGCTCCACCACTGAGCCACACCACAGCCCCTCACTGGGGGACTCTAGACAGGGGCTCCACCACTGAGTCACACCAGCCCCTCACTGGGGGACTCTAGGCAGGGGCTCCACCACTGAGCCACACCACAGCCCCTCACTGGGGGACTCTAGTCAGGGGCTCCACCACTGAGTCACACCAGCCCCTCACTGGGGGACTCTAGGCAGGGGCTCCACCACTGAGTCACACCAGCCCCTCACTGGGGGACTCTAGGCAGGGGCTCCACCACTGAGTCACACCACAGCCCCTCACTGGGGGACTGTAGGCAGTGGCTCTACCACTGAGTCACACCCCAGCCCTCACTGGGGGACTCTAGGCAGGGGCTCTACCACTGAGCCACACCACAGCCCTCACTGGGGGACTCTATGCAGGGGCTCCACCACTGAGCCACACCACAGCCCCTCACTGGGGGACTCTAGGCAGGGGCTCTACCACTGAGCCACACCCCAGCCCCTCACTGGGGGACTCTATGCAGGGGCTCCACCACTGAGCCACACCACAGCCCCTCACTGGGGGACTCTAGGCAGGGGCTCTACCACTGAGCCACACCACAGCCCTCACTGGGGGACTCTAGACAGGGGCTCTACCACTGAGCCACACCACAGCCCTCACTGGGGGACTCTAGGCAGGGGCTCCACCACTGAGCCACACCACAGCCCCTCACTGGGGGACTCTAGGCAGGGGCTCCACCACTGAGCCACACCACAGCCCCTCACTGGGGACTCTAGGCAGGGGCTCCACCACTGAGCCACACCACAGCCCCTCACTGGGGACTCTAGGCAGGGGCTCTACCACTGAGCCACACCCCAGCCCCTCACTGGGGACTCTAGGCAGGGGCTCTACCACTGAGCCACACCACAGCCCTCACTGGGGGACTCTAGTCAGGGGCTCTACCACTGAGCCACACCACAGCCCCTCACTGGGGGACTCTAGGCAGGGGCTCCACCACTGAGCCACACCACAGCCCCTCACTGGGGGACTCTAGTCAGGGGCTCCACCACTGAGCCACACTCCAGCCCCTCACTGGGGGACTCTAGGCAGGGGCTCCACCACTGAGTCACACCCCAGCCCTCACTGGGGGACTCTAGGCAGGGACTCTACCACTGAGCCACACCCCAGCCCCTCACTGGGGGACTCTAGGCAGGGGCTCCACCACTGAGCCACACCACAGCCCTCACTGGGGGACTCTAGGCAGGGGCTCTACCACTGAGCCACACCCCAGCCCTCACTGGGGGACTCTAGGCAGGGACTCTACCACTGAGCCACACCCCAGCCCCTCACTGGGGGACTCTAGGCAGGGGCTCCACCACTGAGCCACACCCCAGCCCCTCACTGGGGGACTCTAGGCAGGGGCTCCACCACTGAGCCACACCCCAGCCCCTCACTGGGGGACTCTAGGCAGGGGCTTCACCACTGAGCCACACCACAGCCCCTCACTGGGGGACTCTAGGCAGGGGCTCCACCACTGAGCCACACCACAGCCCCTCACTGGGGGACTCTAGGCAGGGGCTCTACTGCTGAGCCATGTCCTTGCTCTGCATCTCTTACCTTCTTCAAGCCAAAGACCAACCTTCCCTCACAAGAACCTTTGGGAACACACTCAGATGATCACATGTGGTTTAGACCAATTTCTAGAGAGCTGCTTTCTCTAAGGACAGCCAAGGGTGGGAGAAGGCTCTGCTATGCCATAGGTTCTGACTTCACGTGGCTTCACGAGGTCTCCCCTGCCCTCCAGGACCAAAGATGAGATGGAACATGAAGCCCTGGTGGATGGAAATCTGGCTACAGAGGCAAGCCTAGTGGTTCTGGATATGCTGGAGATCATTGTACAGGTGTGAACCTGATCCAGTGTCTGTCATGACCTCTCACTCTTTCATGGCGGCCCCATAATCTGTCAGCTCCCCAGACTCCATACTCACCCTTGTCTCTTACCCCATGGATTTCTAACACTCCTCTGTGAAGACGGTGATGCTGTCAGAGGCCCGTGAGAGCATCCTGAGTGCCATCCTCAAGGTCGTTCTGTTCAGTCTGGGGAGCGCCCAGAGCGCCCTCTTCCTGCAGCATGGCCTAGCCACCCAGCGAGCACTGGTTTCCAAGGTGAGCACTCCTAAACAGCCACCACAATGCACAGAGATAATAATAGCTCATGTATTGAACACCTACCGTGTGTGGGGAACTTGCATGAGACAGACACCACAGCTGCATTTCTGAACTGATGAGTTAGCCTGGCATGGTGACTGTCACCTGTCTCCCCACCACTTGGGAAGTGGAGGCAAAGGAACCAGAAATTTCAGGTCATCCTAGACTGCCTAAGATACTGTAGCAAAATAAGAACAACCAAAAGAAAAAAATGTAAATGGGCTTGTCAGAATCAGAGTTATGCATACCTGTCATCCCAGCTTTGGGAGGTAGATGCAAGAAATCAGGAGGTCAAGGACATTCTTAGTCCTACAAGGAACACAGCCTAAGGTACATAAAAAAGCCTGTCTCAAAAAATAATAGCCAGTATTCAGGGGGCAGAGGCAGGGGGATTTCTGTGAGTTTGAGGCCAGCCTGGTCTACAGAGTCAGTTCCTGGACATCTGGGGGCTACACAGACACACCCTATCTTGGAAAAAATAAAATAATAAAATAAAATTTAAAAAAAAAAAGGAACTTAGGTCAAAATGGCCAAGTCACTTGACAGGGTCAAAACAAAGACCCAAATCTTGTCATTAGCCCAAATCAGAGTAGACTAACAGCATCTCTCTTGGTCCTGAGGGCAGTTCCCGGAGCTGCTCTTTGAGGAAGATACGGAGCTTTGTGCTGACCTCTGCCTGAGGCTTCTTCGACACTGTGGCAGCCGCATCAGTACCATCCGCACACACGCCAGTGCCTCTCTCTACCTGCTTATGCGCCAGAACTTCGAGATTGGCCATGTATGGGAGGGGGGCAGGCTCGGGGCTCCAGCTGGGGGTTGCATTGCCACAGGACAGAGAGGCAATCAGCAAGTATCATCCAGTGTCAGGCCAGGAAGAGGGGTTAGTCAAGGTGTGGGAAGGGTGGGGTGGACAGGTGAGTGGGGGGTGGTAACCACATATGGCCACTGACAGGTCAGCAAGTTTAAGGGACCCTGGTGTGGGGGGTCGGAGACTGAGACAGACTCTCAGGGTAATCCTGCCTCTCTGTTCCATCAGAACTTCGCCCGTGTGAAGATGCTGGTGACCATGTCCCTCTCATCCCTTGTGGGGACAACTCAGAACTTTAGTGAGGAGCACTTGAGACGGTCCCTCAAGACCATCCTGACCTATG
This sequence comes from Phyllotis vaccarum, assembly GCA_033318265.1. Lineage (NCBI taxonomy): Eukaryota > Metazoa > Chordata > Mammalia > Rodentia > Cricetidae > Phyllotis > Phyllotis vaccarum. Next base: position 107,858,661 of record JARWLC010000012.1, read on the forward strand.
CAGAGGAGGACATAATGCTGAGGGACAGCACCTTCGCTGAGCAGGTCGGTGATGCCTATGTCCCCTCCTCCCACTGTGGACATTAGGTTTGCCCTGTGTCTTTGGGTTTGTTTATTTATATTTGAACTTTGGTTTAATGAGACACGCTATATCCCAGGCTGGCCTCAGACTCACAACAATCCTCTTGCCTCTGCTACCTGAGTGCTGGGGTTATATGCATGATCCACCAAGATAAGCTCTTGTCTTGTTTTCTGAGCTGTTTCCTAGTTCTCGTTATGTAGTTGAGGCTGGCCTTGAACCCCTGGCTCTCCTGACCCTGCCTCCTGTGTTCTGAGGTAACTGCTATATTTCACCACTTCAGCTTCTTTGTGTTCTTTTGGATGTCTCAGCCCTAGTCTAGGCTGACCCGGAACTCACTATGTAGCCAGGATGATTCCTGACTTGTGGCAGTGTACTGCAAGGTGTGTGTGTGTACTTGTGTGCACACCCAGCTTGCCCTGCTATTATCCCCACCCCACCCCACCCCCGCACTCACTGTGTGTGTGAGTGTGCATGTATGTATGCTTGTGTGCACATGCATGTGGAGGCCAGAGGTCAACAGGAAGGTGTCTTCTTCAATCTCTCTCCACCTTATTTTGTTGTGGTGGGATTTTTTTTTCCCAGGAACTTCTTTTCATATAGGTTCCACTGTGTACCTCTGGTTGTCCTGGACCTTGCTATGTTGACCAGGCTAGCCTCAAATTCACACAGATGGGTCTTCTCTGTCTCTGAGTGCTGGAGTTAAAGGCATGCATCACTGTGCACAGTTGCATCTTATTTTTAGAGTCAGTGTCTCACTGACTCAGCTAGACAGGCGGGTCGTCATCATCGCCACCCCCGCTTCCCCAACACAAGGACTATAGTCATGCCTGTCGTTTTACATGGGTGCTGGGGGTCAAACTCAGGTCCTCATGTTTGCATGGCGAGCACTCACTAAGCCATATCCCAACCCTGCTCTCCTATCATAACCCTGCCCCATTGCCCATGCTGAGCCCTGAACATTCATGTGCTCCAGGTTCAGGACCTCATGTTCAACCTGCACATGATCCTGACAGACACGGTGAAGATGAAGGAGCACCAGGAGGACCCCGAGATGCTCATGGACCTCATGTACAGGTGAGGGCAAGAGTCGGGTCCAATGAGCATGTAGCTGAAGGGCACAGGTCAAAGCACAGGATGGGACAGAACAGAGGGGACAGGCAGATACCTGTTTATCAGCTTTCCAGTACTGGAACACACCCCAAGACAGTCACCTTGTAAAGAGAAAGGTGGAGCCAGCAAGTTGGTGCAGATGGCAGAGGTGCCTGCCACCAATGCTGGTGACCTGAGTTCAGTCCCCCAGGGCACACATGGTGGAAGGGGAGGGACAATTCCCTCATGCTGTCCTCAAACTCCATATATGCACTATGTGGCACAGGTGAGCCCTCCTCTCCACACATATATTTCACACAGAAGTAAATGTATGAGAAGAATGGTTTATTTTAACTAATAAATAGTTTGGGAGATTTTGTTCTAAATCCATGGCCCCATAGCCTTGGGCCTGTGAGAGGGCTCTACACTGTGTCAGGAGCATGTGGCACATTGAAGCCACTCACCTTGGGGTGAGGAAGTCGGGTCTCACATTAAGTAAAAGTTGTGGCCTCAGTAGGACTCATTTGGTAGGCTGCCCAGCACACATGAGGTGCTGGGTTCTTCTGTCTCCAGCACATGTATACTGCGTGTAGTGGTGCACACTGGCTCGGGAAGGGGAAAGCTGGAGAATGAAGGGTTTAAGGTCATTCTTGGCTACAGTTTGGTAGTGTTCTAGATTGCTGTCTGTTGCTGTGATAAACACCGCGACCAAAAGTAATTTGGGGCAAAGGGGGTTTGATTGGCTTTTATGTTCCAGTCACATTCTGTCATAAGTCAGGGACCGCACAGGGGTCACGGAGGATGCTGCTCACTGGCTTGCTCTCCATCGCTTTCTCAGACAGCTTTCTTATACAACCCAGGACCACTTGCTCAAGGGTGTCACCACCCAGTGTGGGCTGGACCATCAATCATTAATTAGGACAACACTCCCCAGACTTGCCGTTAGGCCAATTTGATGGAGACATCTCTCCATTAAAGTTCTTTCCAGATGACTCTAGCTTATGCCAGGTTGACAAAAGGAACTAACTAGGGGCCTAGAGAGAGGACTCAGCAGTTAAGAGCACTGGCTGCTCTTCCAGAGGACCCAGGGTTCAATTCCCAGCACACATGTGACAGATCATAATTGTTTGTGACTCCAAAATCTGATCTGACACCCTCACACAGACATACATGTGGGCAAAACTCCAATACACAGAAAATAAACAAATTATTAAAAGAAAGACTAACCAGTGCAAGTGGCCAGCCTGGGCTACATGAGCCCCTGTCTCAAAAAAAAAAAAAAAAAAAAGAGAGAGAGAGAGAGTTAGAAAGGGTTGTGAGGATGAGTAAAAGAACAGACAAGGAAGGATGTGTATGGAGCAGGGCCGTGCTGAACAGGGAGGGGGTGGTTAAAGGAAATACAGGTGACTAGGTGCAGGTGAGGCTCGGGTTTGGACAAGCATTACAGGTGCTCATGCTCCTGACGCCCTGGACCCTAGGATTGCCCGGGGGTACCAAGGCTCTCCTGACCTGCGGCTGACATGGCTGCAGAACATGGCTAGCAAGCATGCAGAGCTGGGCAACCATGCAGAAGCCGCCCAGTGCATGGTGCACGCAGCTGCCCTGGTGGCCGAATACCTGGCTCTCCTCGAGGACAGTCGCCACCTGCCTGTGGGCTGTGTGTCCTTCCAGGTAAGGACAGGGTGACTGGGAGGCAGAGGAAGGCGCACTTGGGTGGTCACCGGGTCTGATGCCACCTCTGCCCTCCCTAGAATGTCTCATCCAACGTGCTGGAGGAATCTGCCATCTCTGATGACATCCTGTCTCCAGATGAGGAGGGCTTCTGCTCCGGGAAGAACTTCACAGAACTGGGTCTGGTGGGGCTGCTGGAGCAGGCAGCCGCCTACTTCACCATGGTGAGACCTCGGAAAATAGAGTTGGCAAACTCCTTGGCCAGGGATTTAGAGTGAGGAGCCAGAAGCAGGCACCATGCCTGCCTGTGAGCCCAGCTTTGGGACACTGAGGCAGTGGGATTGGAGTCTGAGGCCAGCATGGACTATAGAGCCATTTCCCCCCAAACAAAACGAAATTGAGGCTGAGGCTCTAGCATGCACAAAGCCCTGGGTTCCATCCCCCGGCATCCCATAAACCAAGCATGATGCTGCACACTATGGGTAAAGACAGGAGGATCAGGAGTTCAAGGCTATCCTCTACTACATAGCAAGTTCTAGGCCACTCTGGGTTATAGGAGTCCCTGTGGAGAAGGGGAGGAGGAAAGAAAAATAGAACAAGAAAAACAAAAACAGGGCTGGAGAGATGGCTCAGAGGTCAAGAGCACTGGCTACTCTTCCAAAGGTCCTGAGTTCAATTCCCAGCTACCACATGGTGCCTTATAACCATCTGTAATGAGATATGGTGCCCTCTTCTGGCATGTAGGTAGAACACTGCATGCATAATACATAAATAATCTTTTAAAAAAGAGAGAGAGAAGGAAGGAAAGAAAGAAAGAAAGATCTGAGGCTTTAGTTCAATGGCAATGGTAAAGTGCTTGCCTAGCATGGGTGGGTGGGGCCTAGGAGGTGTGGTCTAAGGGGACAGAAACCTTGAGAATGTGGGACTAGGAGATGGCAAGCTCAGCAAGAGATCCTGTCTCAGAAAATAAGATGGAGAGCTACAGGGAAGACACGGAAGACACCTGGTACCAACCTCTGGCTTTCACACATGTAACACATAAATCCCAACAAAGGTTTAGTTGACAGAGCCCTAGTCTAGCCTGCCTGAAGCCCTGGATTCCATTCCTAGAACTTCATGAACCTGACATGGTGGTACACACCTCTCATGCCTGCACTCAGTAGGCAGAGGCAGGATCAGAAGTTCAGGGCCGGCCTGGGCCCATAGTAGCCTGTTTCAAAATGAGGGAAAGGCAGAGAATTGGTTCCTCAGAACCTGCTACCTGCCTTTTTTTCATGAAGCCTCTCACATAGGCCTGCATTTACAAATTTTGTTAGTTCTAGAACTTTCAAGTGCACATGAAAGGAGAAAGGATTTTGTTCCTGTCTTATTCTGGCTATGATGCCAGCTTCCTCTGCTTGAGCCTTCCTGGACAGATAGTCTGTTTTCTGGTATGTTGTGTTACCCAACTCTGGTGAGAATAAAGCCAGCTGAGGCAGGAGCCACAGGGGTCAGCCCAGTGGAGCACCAGGTTAGCCCTGTGAAGCTGAGTGAGATGCTGCACATCTATCGCCCCAGCAACTTGGGAGGTGGAGGAAGGATGAGGGCTTCAGATCATCCTGAGGCTGAGTAGTGAGTTTGAAGCTAGCCTGGGCTACATGAGACCCTGTCTCAAACAAAAAGAACAAAGGGTTTGTGGTGTAGCATAGTGGCAGAGCCCTGGCCTGGAGTGCATGAGGCCCTGAGTTCCTCCTCTAGCACAAACAAAAAATATTTAAGCAAATCTGGGGCCTCACTAAACCACAGCAGCCATGCAGTGGGTTTAAACAGGACTTGGAAGAGCCCCTTTCTTGATGAAGTCTAAGAAGCTCCAGCTTCACACAGGTCCCAGCTATCAATCCTGAGCCCTACCAGTGCCTCCAAGCACCCTCACCTGGGAAAGCCTCCATGGACACTCGGCACACTGGCCCTGTCCACAGGCCTGCACACAGCACTACAGCTTTTTCCCATAAAGATCTAGAGATGGGATATCACTTAGTGGTGGGGCACATCCTGGTATCATGGGATGTTTGGTGATAGGACTATTCTCCAGGATAGATACACACAGTTATTTTCTTTTCCATTAAAAAAAACAAAACCATATTTATCTATGTGTGGGTGAGATACTTAATGTGCCCTGGGTCACTGTGAAGGTCAGGGGACTACGTGCAGGAATTGGTTCTTCCCCTCACCATGTGGGTTCCAGGAATCAAAATCAGGTCATCAATCTTGGAGGCAAACAGCTTTAGCCCTGAGCCACATCGTTTGTGGAAGTCCCAGGACACACCACCACACTCAGAAGTTTAGTTTAGTTTATTTTCAACATTTTTCAGTTCAAAGTCAAACTATAGTGGAAAGTATAGACTGTTTATGTACTTTATTCAGGGGGGCTGCTTCTTAAGTCTTTTAAAGGTTTACATGAGGCTGTTTCTTTGTGTACTTGAGTATATACCTTCCTTCCATTTTTTCCCCTTTTCATTTTTGAGAGAAAGGCTCACATAGCCCAAGCATTCCTCAAATCCCCTATTTAGTGGAGGGTGGTCTTGAACTCTTGGCCCTTATACCTCACCTCCAGACCACAGGGCTTGCAGGCCTGGTTTGCATGAATTTCCTCTTCCCCAATATACACAGCCTCCCCCATTGTCAACACCCCATGCTGGGTTATATATCGGTTTGTTTCCAATCGATGAAGCTCCATTGACAGACACGTTATCCCCCACAGTTCAGAGTTCGCAGCCGGGATCAGCCTGGGTTAGATACATACTCTTGCAGGCTTCAGTACACTTGCAACATTACAGACCCCACTGAGGGATTGTCCAGAAAAGGCTACTGCTTAGTCTCTCAATCTAAAAGCCAAAATCAGGAAAATCACTTCCTCTTTCCTCCATCCTGGGATCCTCCTCCTCCTCTTCAATGTAGTGGAAAGATGGAACCCAGGGTTTCCCACATGCTGCCAAAGCACTGTGCAAACTGAACTACATCCTCAGTGGCTCCCTTTTTTATTATATTTATTACATACATGTGTGATGTGTTTGTGGGAATCATTTCTCCTTCCACTATGTGAATTCCAGGGATTGGACTCGGTCATGAGGCCTAGTGGGAAGTGCCATTGCCCACTGTCCTAGACAAACACCATGACCAAAGGCAGCCTGGGAAGGAAAGGGTTATTTCACCTTTCATTTCCAGGTCACAGCCCATTACTGAGGAAAGTCAGGGCAGGAACCTGAAGGTGGGAACTGAAGCAGAAGCCATGAACACTGCTTACTGGCCTGCTCCTTCCTTGTCTGCTTTCTTGTAGTCCAGAATCACTTGTCCAGTGGAGCACTGCCTCCTACATCAATCATCAATGCCCAAGGAGGCATTTTCTCAATTTTAGGTGCTGTCTTCCCAGGTTACCTTAACTTGTGTCAAGTTGGCAAAAACAACAGCCACAAAAATACAAATTTTTGTGGTGGTTGTTAGATTTGTAACAGTATCTCAGCATGTAACTCCAACTGGCCTGGAACTTTTATGTAGACCAAGCTGGCCTCAAACTTGTAGCTCCTCCTGGCTCTGCCTCTTAAGTTCTAGAAGCACTTGTTTTTATTTCTGTGCACACACACATACATGTGTATGGTGTGTGTGTGTGTGTGTGTGTGTGTGTGTGTGTGTGTGTGTGTGTGTGTGTGTGATAGGTACTTACATGTGAGCAAGCATGCATGTTCTGCTATACACCTATGGAGGTCAGGGGACAGCATCTTGTATTGGTCCTTACCTACCTAGTTTGAGACAGAGTCTTTTGGCTGTTTCATATGGCAGGCTTTCCAGGCCCCAAGTTTCCTGTTCCTTCTTATCTTATTTAGGGATGATAGACTGACTGTACAGTGTTATATGGGCTCCAGCTATCCACAGTAAGGTTCTCACTGTTTTGCAGCAATTACGCTTCTTAGCCCTAACCCCAGTTTTGGGGTTTTGGTTGTTGTTTTTACGACAGCCTGGGCTGGCCTTGAACTCCTTAATCTCCACTATACTGCCAGGGTGGTTATGGTATTCATGCATCACAGCCCTTGCTGCTGAAGAATCTCAGTGTCCACAGTTGAAGAGAGGCATACCTGCCTGCTGTTTGGGCTCTGGAGTCTCAGCACAGGATTTGCTGTTCCTGTGGGGTAGGCTATGTTGTACACTGTTATTTGACCTAGAATTTTAGGAGGTTTTTAGTTTCTATTTTGTTTTGCCCTCATTGGAAAATGAAAGTTAAGTCTGGTTTTCTTTTAGTTCTTTAAAACAGGGTTTCTTAGTTACTTTCCTATCACCGTGAAGAGACACCATGGCAAGGCAGATTAGAAAAGAAAACATTTAATTGGGAGCTCGCTTGCAGTTTCAGAGGGTGAGTTCATGGCCATCATGGTAGGAATCATAGCAGCAGCAGACAGACATGAAATGGGCCATAGCTGAGAACTTAGATCCACAAGTTGAAGGCAGAGAGAGAAATTGGGAATACTATGGGCTTTTGAAACATTAAAGCTCACCCCCATTGACACACTTTCTCCACCAAGGCCACACCTCCTAGTCCTTCCCAAACAGTTCCCCAGCTAGTGACCAAACATTAAATATATGTGGCTATAGGGCCATTATCATTCAAACCACTACACAGGTTCACTCTGTAGTCTTGGCTGTTCTGGAACTACATGGAGACCATGCTGGCCTGGAACTCATAGTGATCCATCTGCTTCTGCCTCCCTAGTACTGACTGGGATTTTAGATGTGCATAACAGGGACTAGTCCTAAACTGAGTTTTCTCTGGAGATACGATTTGTATGTATGTAGTACTGGAGCTGAACCCAGCCTTGCAGATGCTAGAAGGGTATTCTACCCTTGACCACACCCCAAGTTCCTCACAGGGGGATTCTAAGCAGGGGCTCTACCCTTCTGCCATGCCCCAGGCTCTCACTGGGAGGTTCTGTTAGGTCTCTAAGGAGACATGACCCAGCCCTGTTAAAGGAATATTTGTTTATTAAGACAGGATCTCACTATGTAGCCCTTGCCAGTCTGGAACTCACTGCATAGACCTGGCTGGCCTAAACTCACAGAGATCCAACTGCCTCTGCCTCCAGAATGCTTGGGTCACCAGGCTGCCCCTGAACAGGCTTTGTGTGTGTGTGTGTGTGTGTGTGTGTGTGTGTGTGTGTGTGTGTGTGTGTGTGTGTGATTGTTACCACTTTACTGGCATCTTCAAAGAGACTGTCAGAAAAAGGAGGCAGAGCATGGACAGACCCTGACTAAAGGACTCTAGCTCGGGGAGAGCAACAGGTTCTTCCCACTTGATGGGAGGCAGTTGGGCCTGGAAGCCTGTGGCATGGGGTCAGGTGGGCTGATGTTGACTGTCTGGCCTTGGAGCCCTTTGTCTCCTTTAGGTGTGGGAGGCAGGAATAGCAGTTTCTGGGTCATGGCTCAGGTGGTAAAGTACTTAATACTCCCACATGAGGACTTAAATTCAGATCCCCCAAAAACTACATCTTAACAAAAAGTCAGTGGGGCTGAGAGTTGCTCAGTCTGTGCTGCTGTTACAGAGGACTGGAATAAAGTTCCAAGCACCATATTAGGTAGCTCACAACTACCTGGAACTCTAGGTCCAAGACTTCTGGCTTCTTATGTATCCATACCAACACACAGCATCCACACATATACATACTGAAATAACTCAGCTGGGTGTGGTAAACTTATACCTTTAATACCAGCACTCAGAATAGAAGAAAGTTGATTTCTGTGAGTGCAAGGCCAGCCAGCTGGTCTACATAAGGAGCTCTAGGCCAGCTAGGGCTACACAGTGAGACACGTGTCTTAGTTTGGGTTTCTATTGCTTTTGAAACACCGTGACCTAAAAGCAGATTGGAGAGGAAAGGGTTTATTTGGCTTACTTTTCCAGATCATAGTCCATCACTGATGGAAGTCAGAAAAGGAACTGAAACAGGGAAGGAGCCTGGAAGCAGAAGCTGATGTAGAGGCCATGGAGGGAAGCTGCTTATTGACTTACTCAGCCTGCTTTCTTATAGAACCCAGGACCACCCACCCAGGGATGGCACCACACACCATGGGCTGAGCCTTCTCCCATCGATCACTAATGGAGAAATGCCTTAGAGCTGGATCTCATGAGGCCTTTCCTCAGCTGAGACTCCTTCCTCTGAGGACTCCAGCTTGTGTCAAGATGACACTCAAAGCCACCTAGTACACCCTGTCTCAATATTAATCAGTCAATCAACCTTTGTAGGGAGAATAAAGGGTAAAAGCCAAGCTTGGCAGTCTGTCCTATCAACCTTGCTCTGAGGAGGCAAGATGGGAAGACCCATGAGACCTTCTGCTCAGCCAATTTTGCAGAATTGGTGAGCTCCAGGTTCAATGGGAGACCCTTTCTCAAAACGTATAATGGAGGATGATTGAGAAAGACCCCAGTTCACCCTCTGGCCTCCACGGGCATGTACACATGGAGAAGAAGGGAAAGCTGGACATGGCTGTGCATAACCACCCCGCACTTGGGAGATGGAGGCCTAGGGTAGGAGGAGTTCATGGTCATCCCTAGCTACAAAATCAGCCTGTACTACCCAAGATCCCTTCTCAAACAAAACCTAGCAAAGCCAAAAACAAATCCAGGTCCTTTAGATGGCTCTGCAGGTATAGAACTCGCCACACACACCTTACTGTTCCAGTTCAATCTCTGGAACCTTGAACCCTCATACAAATTTTTAATTTTTTATTTATTTTTATTTTATGTGTGTTGTTGTTTTTGCCTGTATGTATGTCTGAGTAAGGGTGTCAAATCTTGGAGTTACAGACAGTTAGTTATTAGATGCCATGTGGGTACCAGGAATTGAACCCAGGTCCTCTGGAAGAGCAAACAATGCTCTTAACTTCTGAGCCATTTCTCCATCCAATGAGTGAGCAGTAATGGCTAAGTCGTTAAGATGTTGAACTCAAATTTTTTTTTAATTAAAAAAAAATGTTGGGGTTGGGGACAAGCACAAGGGCCTGGGCTCAGTCCTTACCTCCAGAGAGAGAATGGGAGTGTTTATGAGTATTTGCCTGAATATGTGTGGGCACCATCTATGTGCCTGGTACCTATGGAGCTCAGAGGAGGGTGTCAGATCCCCTGGGACTATCTGAAGTTACAGACAGGTGTGAGCTGCTATATGGGTGCTGAGAACTGAACCCAGGTCCTCTAGAAGAGCAGCCAGTGCTCTTAACCACTGAGCCATCTTTCCAATCCTAATTTGTTTCTGTTTGTTTGTTTCTGCATAGGGTTTCTCTGCCCTGGAACTCACTCTGTAGACCAGGCTGGCCTTGAATTCATAGAAATCTGTGTCTGCCTCTGAAGTGCTGGGACTACCACTGCCTGGATTATTTTTAATTTTTTAAAGATTTATTTAGTATCTATTTATTTATTTTATGTATATAAATGCTCTATTGACTTTATGCCAGAAGAGGGTATCAAATCCCACCACAGATGGCTGTTAGCCACCATATGAACCCAGGTCCTCTGAAAGAGCAGCCGGTGCTCTTAACCACTGAGCTATCTCTTCAGCACCTTATTTTTTTATTTTTATTCCATTTGGTTATTTGAATCAGGGCTTCTTTGTAGCCCTGGCTGTCCTGGAACTATCTCTGTAGATCATGCTAGCCTTGAACTCCCAGAGATCAGCCTGCCTCTGTTTCTGGAGTGCTGAGCGTAAAGGTGTGTGCTACCTGGCTCTATTTTTTTATTTTTATTTTTAAAGCAAACTGTATTCAGGGCAGTGTATCACAGTGACAGAACAAGTGTAGCTAGCTCTTTCAGAATCCCTGGGGTTCATCCATAGTTCTACACAGCAAAACCCTGCCCCCTTCCCTGCAAGGAGGAGCCAGTGATACCTACAGGCCTGAGCAAATGTTTGTGAGAAGACATGGAGACCAAAGTGGAGGTGCCCAAACAGGAAGGCATGTCCTTTCTGAGGCAGGAGTTGTCTGGGTAGTGATAAGGGTTTGCCACAGAGGGTTTTGGGAATTCTTACCTCACTTTTCCTATTCTCCAGGGTGGTTTGTATGAAGCGGTGAATGAAGTCTACAAAAACCTCATACCCATCCTTGAAGCCCACAGAGACTACAAGAAATTGGCTGCAGTGCATGGGAAACTTCAGGAGGCCTTCACCAAGATAATGCACCAGGTAGGCCCAAGGCTCCCTCTCAGGACAGGCTTGATCCTAGACCCTCTTACTCTGGGACTCTGAGTTCCTCCCCTTGACTCTGGGCTCTGCTAATCTTGCCTCCCTTTTTCCCACAGAGCTCTGGCTGGGAGGTGAGTCTGTGAGGGGCACCATGATCCCTGGTGAACATTGGTCAACGAACACTAGGGGGCGGTAGAACAGCATGACACCCCTTCACAGAGGCCTGAGCTCAGTGGGTGATGACGCACAGACCCCACTCCCTCCTCACCCCCAAAGGCCTCCCCCCAATCTCAAGGGCAGCCTGTGAGTCACCCAGCTGGGAACTCTCCAGAGACACCCCTCCCTCGGGTAGAGCCAGCTCAGTCACCATCAGGGGTGGGGGTGGAGAAGAGGCTGTCTTTTCCCTCTGTCTCATTCCTTCCCTCTACCCCTCTGTCCTAGGGTTCCCTCACTCTCTCTATCCAGTCTCCTCAGCTCTCAGCTTTGTCTAGGACGATTGCTCTTCATCTCTTGTTAAGGACTCACCCCCCCCCTCCTCTTTTCTATTTTTAGGCATCTCTCAGTTGAGGGAGAATTTTCTGGCCAAAGATGGCAGGAACCCAGAGCCCTGGCAGGCTGGGTGGAGGCCAGTGGGGTGGGTAGGACCCCGCCTTCCCTGCACCCTTGATCCCCCTGTCCTTCCATAGAATGATTCTCATAAGGTTAGAACCAGGGCCCTGGGAGGGAGTAACTCCGACCTCTGATCTCTCAAATGTCTATGTCTCTCTGTCCACCCCCCCAACCCTGTTTCTGGCCTCACCATGTCTGCCCCACCCTGTCTGGATCGGCCTTGGTGAGTGAATTTGGAATGACACCATCTCCTCTCCCATGGGCTGGGGGATGGTTTCTTGGGGTGAAAGGTCATCCTTCCACATTTAGGGCTAAGAACACAGAGAAGAATGTCCTAGAACTAGAGCCCACCATCCCAGGGCAGAGTGCCCAGAGTGTTCCTTAGTCACTTAGTCACTAGGGCATCTGCTGGGCCTGCGTCCTATGGGTTCTGAGGTACAGTTGTGACCAACACAGCCCCTAATTTGGTATTGGAATGTAGGTGATGAGCTGCTGGAGGCACAGGGGCTCCAGTTTATGTTAAACACGAAAGCTGACAGATGACTTGGAACGAAAGGCAAGGGAAGCCTGCTTGGGAGACTGAAATGAGGGGTAGACAGGTCAGGAGTAGCCTGGGCAACTTATTAAGAGTGTCTCAAAAGTAAAAAAAAAAAAATAAGCCGGATGGTGGTGGCTCATGCCTTTAATCCCTGTACTGGGGAGGCAGAGGCAGGCAGATTTCTGAATTTGAGGCCAGCCTGGTCTCCAGAGTGAGTTCCAGGTCAGCCAGGGTTATGTGGAGAGAGTCATTGCCTCAAATAAATAAATAAATAAATTTTTAAAAGAAAATATTAGGGGCTTAGCTCAACCATAGAGCCCCAACCTAGAATCTTCCAGTGGGGAACTAGGGGTGTGGTTCAGCCATGAAGCATTTATGTAGCATGTGGGTGGCTCTGGACTCAGTCATTGCCACACAGGTACACACAAAATGGTGGTGACTTGGTCTTGCTGTGATCTGGGTCTCCTGGCATGTGTAGTCTATCTCACTGTTTCTGAGGTCCTCAGACAGGCTCCTGAGAGTCTTGGGGTTTCCCCTTCCCATCTGTCCTCTACATCCCACTCTGAGTGTCTAGAGTGGAGGGCACTTGCAGAGATGCCTCTGTGCCAACCAACACCATGGCTTCCCACAGCCCAGCGTGTATTTGGGACATATTTCCGAGTGGGCTTCTATGGTGCACGATTCGGTGACTTGGATGAACAAGAGTTTGTGTACAAGGAACCGTCAATCACAAAGCTGGCCGAGATCTCACACCGACTCGAGGCATGTCCTGGCACTGGGAGGTGGGACAGGCCATGTGGGTTATAGTAGGGACTGCAAGAGTGGGGCCCTGAGTCAACTCCATGTCTCTAGGAATTCTATACGGAGAGGTTCGGGGACGATGTGGTAGAGATCATCAAAGATTCCAACCCAGTGGACAAGTCCAAGCTGGACCCACAGAAGGTGAGTCCAAGGTCCTATATTAAAGGAGTTTGCAAATACTGTTTGGGGGTCTGGGACAAGTCCATTTCTTGGAGGACTTGTTAATCAGAGAGATCTAGGCTCTAGATTCAAAGCCTTCAAGCCCAGAAGACCAGGGCCTCTGGCTGGTACCGGTGGGGCCAGGTGGACCCCATGCTGCTTCCAGCCTTATGCATGACCCTTGTGACCCAGGCCTACATCCAGATAACCTATGTGGAGCCACACTTTGACACTTATGAGCTCAAAGACCGGGTGACCTACTTCGACCGCAACTATGGACTGCGGGCCTTCCTCTTCTGCACACCGTTCACACCAGATGGGCGCGCACATGGGGAGCTAGTGGAGCAGCATAAGCGGAAGACCCTACTGAGTACAGAGCACGCCTTTCCCTACATCAAGACACGCATCCGTGTGTGCCACCGTGAGGAGGTGGGACCCCGGGCCTGGGAAGCAAGCAGGGGAGGCATCAGACCCAAGATTGCGAGATACCAGGACTCAAGGTCTAGGGCGGGAAAGGGAGAGGAAGAAGTCCACTATGCATCTCAGGGACCCTGGCTCAGAAAGAAAGTTAGGGTTTGGGAAATATAAGGACTTAGGTTATAGACTCCAGATGAAAGCCTCTATCACCAGGCCTGGAAAGACTTAACCTAGAATCCCCAGACTCAAGGGTTGATAGACATCATGTGAACCAGACTGAAGCCCCAGCTGAGTCAAGACCCACCCAGGGAAGCACAAATCCCCAGCACTGTTCATGGCCCGGGACCCTCCTATCGCAATGCCAGCTACCTTGGGCCTGCTTGGAATAAGACATGGCAGGTCCCATGTGCACCCTCCTTACTCAGACATGTGTATCCACACATGCATACCCTGCTCACCCCACAGACAGTGCTGACACCGGTGGAGGTGGCCATTGAGGACATGCAGAAGAAGACACGTGAGCTGGCCTTTGCCACTGAGCAGGACCCTCCAGATGCCAAGATGCTTCAGATGGTTCTGCAGGGCTCTGTGGGGCCCACTGTGAATCAGGCATGTCTGGCATTTCTAAGGGGGATGCTGGCTACCTTGGGCCTCTGGGTGCCATTCAGGACCCTCACGAATCTTCTCACCCAGTAGGGTCCCTTGGAAGTGGCCCAGGTATTTTTGGCAGAGATCCCAGAAGATCCCAAACTCTTCCGACATCACAACAAACTACGGCTCTGCTTCAAGGATTTCTGCAAGAAGTACGCTGACTGTTGTAATCCTCCTTCCTGACTCCCTGCTATGCCAGCCTGGTTCCCTCTTTAAATTCATGGACCCCACTGTGGGTCTTTGCATGCTTGTCCCAACTCCCTACAGCCTTAAGGACTCCCTAGCCTGTATTTGCTTTCTCTTGAGTACCAGCCCCAGTAGCCTCCTCCTGACCCCTCAGGTGTGAGGATGCACTAAGAAAAAACAAGGCCCTGATTGGGCCAGACCAGAAGGAGTACCACCGTGAATTGGAACGTCACTACAGCCGCCTCCGGGAGGCTCTGCAGCCTCTGCTCACTCAGCGACTGCCCCAGCTGCTGGCACCAAGCTCCACCAGCCTCAGGTACCCATCTTGGGGGCTGCCATGATCATGAACATACATTTATTTACACACCCACAGCTCAGTCCATGCCCAGACCCGCTTGTGTGACTTTATTCTGTTTCTTGGCTGTTGCACTTGATTTAGTGGTTGGGACAAACTGCAGCAGTCAGTTCTGTTCTGTGTGGGTTCCAGGGATTGAACTCGGGTTGCCAGGCTTGGTAGCAAGTGCCTTAACTCACAGAACCATCTTTCATACCCTCAATCTCTTCTGTTCTGGAGACCGAATCTTAGGACTTTACAGGCTGGGTTAGTGTCCTACCACTAAACCACATCCCCAGCCTTCATTTAGCTATCTGAGCCTCAGTTTCCACACCGATAAAATGGACATTATTCCCCTCCCCTGTGGTAGATCCCAACACTTGGTGAATCTTCTGGTCTGGGAAAGCAAGATGATTAATGGGCTGCAGGTTCTTACAGCCACGCTTGAATACCTGAGTTTGATTCCCCAGACACCACTGGTTGGGAGAAAAGAATAGATTTTAATAAGTTGTCTTCTGACCTGACCTCTACCACTGCACACATGGCACAGAAGTAAATGTGATTTATTTCCAAAGAAAACCCCTTTGAGTGTACAGGATAGACAGAGAGTCTAAGCAGATCCTTGGAAGGGTTAATGATGGCAGGTGGGGAAGGTGGGGAGGACTGTTGCTAACCTGCCTTCTGCCCCCAGGAACTCCCTGAACAGATCGAGTTTCCGGAAGGCTGACCTGTGACCCCACAGGACTGAAAGCCACACCCAGAAGACTAGCACCCACACCTCAGTTGTCTGTGCCTTTCTGGAATCACTCCTGCCCCTTCATCCATGGGGTGACCACAATATCCTTGGGGCTGGGCCCTCCATCCCTCTGGATGTCTGCACTGATGGATCCTAAGTTTTATTTGTCTGTTTTTAATTTAAAATAAGTTTTATATGCAACTTGAGTGATGTGGTGACAATTGACACAGTCCCTGCCCTAGGGAGCTAACATGTAGTTGAAGAAGAGAACACACAATGCAACAAATCCATGGGAGTGTTCTCTGTGTGTGCGTGCTCATATGTGTGTCTGTTCATGTGTGTGTGTGTGTCTGTTCATGTGTGTGTGTTCGTGTGTGTGTGTCTGTTCATGTGTGTGTGTCTGTTCATGTGTGTGTGTGTGTGTCTGTTCATGTGTGTGTCTGTTCATGTGTGTGCGTGTGTGTTCGTGTGTGTCTGTTCATATGTGTGCGTGTGTGTTCGTGTGTGTCTGTTCATGTGTGTGTGTGTGCGTGTGTGTGTGTGTGTGTGTGTGTGTGTGTGTGTGTGTGCACATTACATGCACAAATGTGTGATACATGTGTGTTTTCCTCAGTTTTTTCCACATTTTGTTTTGTTCGTATTTACTGTGTAGCCCAGGCTGGCCTTGAAGTCACAGAGATCCACCTGCCTCTGCCTCCTGAGTGCTGGGATTAAAGGCTCGTGCCATTATGCTTGGCTTCTCTTCACATTATTTATTGTTGCATTTGTTTGTCTGCCGTGTGGATCCCAGGTCATCAGCCACTGCCTTTTTGTGTGTGTGTGTGTGTGTGTGTGTCCTTTTGAGACAGGGTTTCTCTGTGTAGACCTGGCTGGCCTCAAACTCTGTGAGGCTGTCCTGCCTCTGCCTCCCAAGTGTTGGGCACCTTTTCCTGAGAGCCTGTCCTTGGTCCTGCACTTATTTTTTTAAGACAGGTCTCCCACTGAACCTGGAGTTCACAGATCCAGTTAGATTCACTGGCCAGTAAGCCCCAGAGATCTGCCCAGCTCCCAGAATTAGGATTACAGATAAACTTTTCGGCCCAACTCTTACATGGCTGCTGGAATCTGAACTCAGGTCCTGGCGCTTTCATAGGCAAACACATCTCCCCAGCTCCAGGAGTATTATTCATGAAATCCCAGGCCAAGAAGCTTCTAGAGCCGCCCCCCTCCCCGGTCTTTTGCTGTCCTTTGTTTTTTAAGACAGTCTCACAGCACAGAATCTTTGTAAAGGATGGGCTGGAGTTCCGGATAACCCGGAGCTTCGCGTCTTTGATGTGCTGGGACTCCAGGTGCGCATTACCACAGCCAGAGGGACTTCGGAAAGTTCCGTGCAAACAAAAGTAGTCCACCTCTGGGCTGAGGTGCAGCTTAGTGGCACGGTCTTATAGCATTCAAAGAGGCCTGGGGTCCATCCCCAAGCCCACAAAATCAATAAACCACGCCCTGTGACTTGTGTGATGGGAATTTTTTTGAACACGTTTCGGGTAGGTCACGTGATCGATCCCATTTTATTGATGGGGAAACTGAGGCCTAGCTCAGGAAGATAGGTGGGGGTGGAGGGGAGTTTGGGCTACTCCTCAGTACAATCTCTGAGCTTGGGCCGGCGGTCACGCCACGGTACACCCAGCCGGCAGCTGGATGGCTTCCAGCCGGAGGCGGCCAACGGGGGAGGGGTGACCTCCAGTCG
Source organism: Phyllotis vaccarum (assembly GCA_033318265.1). Lineage (NCBI taxonomy): Eukaryota > Metazoa > Chordata > Mammalia > Rodentia > Cricetidae > Phyllotis > Phyllotis vaccarum. Next base: position 107,875,851 of record JARWLC010000012.1, read on the forward strand.
CCGCCACCATACCCTCCCTGGAGCTGGGCCGCGGCCAGCTCCGCCCCCCTCAGCGCCCAGCTGCAAAAGGCAGGCACCAGACTTGGGGAAGGGGGTACCTTGTCCCGAGGGCTGGTGGCCAGGGGCCACCTTAACACCTAGGACGTGCGCCCCCACGACCACCTTTCAACTTCGCCCCTAGCCCCCGCTGCAGAGGCGCCCGGGAGGCTGGAGAGGCGGGGTTTCTGGTGGGGGCGTGGCTACCGCGCTGGCCCGGCTGGGTTGCGGCGGCTGAGGCGGAGCGTGCAGGACGCCTGGGACGGCGAAGGCTGGAGCGAGCCAGGCGAGTGGGACCCAGGGGTGGTTGGGGTGGCGTGGGGTCCGGGCTACTCTAGGGGGGCTATGGGGATTTCTAACCCACTTCCAATCCGAGGCTACAAGCTCACTCCTCTCTGAGCTGGTCCTCACCTCTGAGCTGGTCTCACCATCTGCTCCAAAACTTTGCAAACCAGAGTTTGGATCCCGGCGCTCCCGTCCCCTCCCAGCCCTGACCTCGGCCCTGCTTCTCTTTCCTCGACGCACCTCCGTTCCTTTATCGTTCCCTGCCTCTCGCCTTCTGCTCCTCTCCTCTCGTTCTATTCCTTTGCCTGCCCGGGTCCCCCCTTTCGTTCGTGGTGGCCGAGCCCGGCCCCTCAGCGGCGGGAAGGCATCCGGGCGTCCGGCCGGGCTGGGCCTGGCTGCTGGGCGGGTGTGGGGAGGGGATCAGCAGATGTTTGCCATTAGATGGGACCTCGCAGGCTCCGCCCCCTCCCCGCCCGGGGCGGGGTCCTCCTCACCCCTAACTTTGGGGGTGGAGAAAGCGATGCAGAAAAACCCCCAAATCCAGCCAGGCTAATGAGGAGGCGCACTCTGGAGAGACCCTGTGGCCTTTCTCTGAAAACTCCCACCTGTTGGTTCTTCCAGCCTCTTTTCGCCACCCTCATCCAGGAATTTTATAGGAAGAGAGGGGCCTCCTCTCGCCCCTGCCACCAAGTTACCCGCCTGCCCTGTGTCAGATGACTGAAGACCCTTAGACCTCCATTTCTGGGAAGTGAGATATGTGAAGTCTAGGGGTGCCTTGGGCGAATCCACCACACTTAGGTTAAGTCTAAGACCACCGTCACATCTTGCCTAAGAGACCCTGGTCAAGATTCAAACTCAGTGATAAACTTGGGTGAGAGCTTGCCTCCTAGGGTTGCCATGGCATTATAACCTGGAGACTTGGAAGATGCCTGCAATCCCAGCACTTGTAGGCTGAAGCTAGACAGTAGTGAGTTCGAAGCTAGCCTCAGCTGTCTTAGCAAGCTCCTTCCTTCCCTTCTTGCTTACATCCTTCCTTCCTTTCTTCCTTCCTTTGGGTGTGTGTTTTGTTTTTTATTTGTTTCTTGAGACAGGGTTTCTCTGTGTATCAGCCCTGGCTGCCCTAGACCAGGCTGGCCTTGAACTCACAGAGCTTCACCTGCCTCTGTCTTCTGAGTGCTGCAGTTGAAGGCATGCAGCCCCATGGCAGTGTCTCTTTTCTTAAAACCGTAGGGAGGGCTTGGAATATAGAACATGTGCCCGGCATGTATGAAACCTGGTACTCCATCTCCAGAACAGCATAACTGGGTGCGCTGGTACAATCAGCAGTCCCCAGCACTTGTGAGGTAGAGGCAGGAGGAGCAGAATTTCCTCATCCTCAGCAACATAGTGGGTTTGAGGCAATATGAGACTCTCTCAAACAAAACAAGATGCAGAGCAAGTTGGTGTTATTATTTACTCATCCCATCTCGGCACCCCACCTCTGTGTCTGTTAGGTCCCCAGAAAATATTTTGAACCAGCTTCCTGTTGTGGAGTGACAGACTCCAGGTGGATGCACTGCCAGTTGTTCCTCCAATTGGTCACTGTGCATTCCAGGTGTTCAAGCCAGAAAAGCAAGGGCAGAGACATGGAGAGACACAGACTGGAGGGCACAGATGTGGAGGAAAAGAAAAAAGGGAGAGAGCATCTGAGGCCCGCCTCCATGCCCAGCAGGTGCCCCACCTGCCCCATCCTCCCAGGTACCCACTGCCTAGGATAGTCCACCTGAGTATCTGCAGCAAGGTGGCTAGAGGGCAGGCAGCAGAAAGGACTGACCCTGGCTGACCTCTTTGCAGGCTGTAGGCACCCCCTTTACTTCCTCTTCTTCACCTCTGACTTCCCTGTCTTCCATCCCATTCTATCCCTACTCTCCCTACCCTCCCAGCTAGGACATATCCTGAGGGGGCAGGAAGTTCTATGTAGCTGAGCAGAGAAACTGTTTATTTTTAGAGAAAATTGTTTCCATAAAGAGGAAGGCTTCTCACGGCTTGTATCCTTACCACTTTCCTCCCTGGCCTGGCTCTCGGGTCTTTGGGGTCGCTGAGGGGTCCCACCCTCTATGTCCTGTCTCTTGCCCCCTGTGAGATCCCCACTGTGTCCTTGTTAGCATCCCGGCCCTCTGCCTACCTTTACCCAGCTGTCCCCATGCACACGCCAAGATGGACAAAGAGAGGGGGCACAGGAAGGGTGGGGCCCCTGCCCCGGGGGCCATGTGGAGGCTGTGGGAACAGCTGGAACCTGTCCAGGGTTGGACAGATGTGCATACAGGCAGGGAGGTCTAGTTTCTTTGTTCTAGGACTTTCTACAACCAGGCAAGGGTAGGAGGGGAGCTTGAGTGTTTAAGTATATGAGAGGTGCCTGACCTATGTGAGGCCATCTGTGGTGGAGGGGGTGCCACACTCCCTCCCTTCTCCCTGAAGACTGTTCCTGAGACTGCCCTGTTTACCTCTGCAGGCCAGCTAGTGCTGCAGGCAGTGTGACTCACAGTTCTCTGGGTGACACCTGAGGAGCAACAGCCTAGAGGATGGCCCAGGTCTTACATGTGCCTGCCCCATTCCCAGGTCAGGAGCAGGTGGGGAGTGGCGGGGGGTAGGGGGGGTGGGGGGTGGGGGGGTGGCTCTGCCCTGGAGAGCTTGAATGGGGAGGATGACTCTATGGCCCTCAGAGGAGGGGGGCAGCCATGTGAGGGTCCGGGAGGGAGGAAAGCGATGAGTGGGGAAGGACATCATTGTCCTTGTCATCTGTGGGTGACAGGGCCAGACAACACCCTGTTGATCTAGGGTGGGCTCTGGCAGAAGCTGTGTTCGTAGGCTATCAGCTGGCCAGAGATGGGCCCAGCAATACTTTAAGGCCTTGGCTTTACCCCCCTTCAGGAACTCCTGGCCAGGCCTCCCCAGCAACCTTCCCCAACAAAGAGCCAGACCCACCGTACTCTGTGGAGACGCCCTACGGCTACCGCCTGGACCTGGACTTTCTTAAGTATGTGGATGACATTGAGAAGGGCCACACACTGCGCAGGGTGGCAGTGCAGCGCCGGCCGCGTCTGGGCTCTCTGCCGCGGGGCCCAGGCTCCTGGTGGACATCCACGGAGTCACTGTGCTCGGATGCCAGCGGGGACAGCCGGCACTCAGCCTACTCCTACTGTGGCCGCGGCTTCTATCCCCAGTATGGGGCCCTGGAGACCCGTGGGGGCTCCAACCCACGTGTGGAACGCACGCTGCTGGATGCGCGGCGCCGGCTGGAGGACCAAGCGGCCACCCCATCGGGTAGCCTGGGCTCCCTGACGCCCAGCGCGGCGGGCTCCACCAGCTCCCTGGCAGGTGTGGGCCTGCTGCCCCCTACGCCTCGCAGCTCTGGCCTGTCCACCCCGGTGCCACCCAGTGCAGGTCACCTGGCCCATGTGCGCGAGCAGATGGCCGGCGCCCTGCGAAAGCTCCGGCAGCTGGAGGAGCAAGTCAAGCTGATCCCCGTGCTCCAGGTTAAGCTGTCGGTGCTCCAGGAGGAGAAGAGACAGCTCACAGTCCAACTCAAGAGCCAGAAGTTTCTAGGCCACCCCTCAGGTAGCCGGGGCCGGGGTGAGCTCTGCCTGGACCTTCCAGAGCCCCACGAGGACCCTGTTGTGCTAGAGACCCGCTCTGTGGGCACCTGGGTCCGGGAACGGGACTTGGGCATTCCTGATGGTGAAGCTGCCTTGGTGGCTAAAGTGGCCGTGTTGGAGACCCAGCTCAAAAAAGCTCTGCAGGAGCTGCGGGCGGCTCAGACCCAGCAGGCCAACCTCCAGCCCCAGGCCTGGCCACCACCAGACACCCAGATTCGTGTGGACACCGTGCGAGTGGTGGAGGGTCCCCGGGAAGTGGAGGTGGCAGCCAGCACAGCAGCGGGGACCCCTGCACAGCGAGCCCAGAGTCTGGAACCCTACGGAGCTGGACTGAAGGCCCTGGCCACATCTGGGGGGACAGAGAATTCCCTTGTGTTCTGCAGCCGTGAGGTAGTGGAGACCATGTGCCCGCTGCCCACAGCCACCACCAGCAACATGCACACGGCCAAGAAGATCAGTATCACAGAACGGAGTTGCGCTGATGTGGCCAGGACTGCAGGTGAGTGACCGTTGAGGGGAGATCCAGCAGGGCTTCTCCATCTTGCCTTTGGCCAACAAGTGGCCCCAGCTTCTTAAAATGGAAGGGATTTCACAGTGGACTTCAGAGCTATAGATCCAGGCAGAGAGATTTGGTGTCTAGGGGCCTGGGGAGAAGGCACAATCACTTAAGAGCTTGCTGAGTTCTGATCCCCAGCACCCATGTAAAAAGCTGGCCTAAGATAATGGGCCTGCAGGACTAGATTATTTAGTGAGTTCAGCCTGTGATAGACCTTGTCTGGGACCTGATGGGTCTAGCAAGATGGCTCAGAGGCTAAAGGCACTTTGCATCCTAGCCAGGTGACCCAAGTTCTATCCCTAGAGTCCACATGGTGGGAAGGCAGAACTGACTCCTGCAAATTGTCCTCTGGCCTCTGACAGGTGTGCTGTGGCACATATGAGTCCTGACCATGTAAAAATGTAAAAGGGAATACATTTTTTGTTGCTATGGTTTTTGGGTTTTTTGTTTTTGTTTGGTTTTTTTTGTTTTTTTTTGTTGTTTTTTTTTTTTTGTTTTTTTTTTTTGTTTTTTTTTTTTTTTTTTTTTTTTTTTTTTTTTTTTTTTGAGACAGGGTTTCTCTGTGAAACAGTCCTGGCTATCCTGGAATTCATCTGTAGACCAGGCTGGCCTGGAACTGACAGAGATCTGCCTGCTTCTGCCTCCCGACTGGGATTAAAGGCATGAGCCACCACCGCCTGTTGATAATACATTTTTTTAAGAGGTAGACAACACATGAGAACCACCATCTGTTTACCTCTGGCCTAAACTACATGCAGATATTCATATGTTCATGCACACATACATGCACATACACACACGTTCACATATATATGCCTGCACACATTTATATATACATACATGCACAAAGAAATTGAACATCTAGCATATTGCTTTGTTGTGTTGAGGTGTCAGTAGCCCAGAAAACAGGAGTTGTCTGGAGGAGGTTCCCCAAGATTGTTGGTTTCATAGGAAATTCTCTCTTGAATTAAGAAATAGCAGGTGTGTGTTAGGCATATGTAACCCTAGATAGAGTATATGTTGTTTGTGGTTCTGAGAACAGCTTCAGGCATGGCTGGATCCAGTACTCGGAAGTCATATGGAATCTCTACTCACGTCTGTTCTATGGGACCTTCAGGTGGGTGAAGGGAGTCTGGAACTAAAATGCTCCCTCTCCACAGATTCCCTTTGTTCACATAATACAAGATTACAATCCCACAAGTGCCTTCATGGCAGAGCCAACCAGTGTAGCTCCCACTGCTTAGCCCTGAGCCCTGAGGGTAGAAGAGACCCTGCCCGAGCCCAGTGGCCTTTGGAAGAGGAAGGGGTGCACCCAGAGGAAGGGGTGCACCCAGAGGAAGTGCTGAGTCCTCACATCAGGAAGGGCTGTATACAGATTGTCAGCTGCCCAGGAGAAACTGCCAGGATGATTCATAGGGAAAGTCACAGCTGTTCTGTCTTGGCACGGGCCAAGGGGTGCCAGCTGCTCTGCTAAGTGTCTCACCAAGAAGAGAGCTGAGGAAGACAGGCCAACAGCCAAGGCACCCCGAGTTCCATCACTGTGTGACCCCAACAGAGATGACAACACCTCTCTGGGCCTCCACTTTCCTCTGTGACATGCACTAAAAAGATCCACCCTTCAAGAACCCTTGAGAATGAATGCATACAGTAAGCGCTCAAGCTGTGCTTCTTGCTGCTTCTCCTGACTATGATCAGGTTGACCTTTGTGGGTGGGTTGGTTGGTTTGGGGTTTTCTGTGTACGTGGAGACAGTCTTGCTGTGCTGTGTACTCCAGCTCCCAGCCCTTATTTCCTCTCCTTGCCTTTTGCCTCCTCCTGAGTGCTGCTGTGTCAGGTATGGGACGCACCTAGCTTAGCCTTGAACTCTGGATCCTCCTGCTCAGCCTCCTGAGCAGTTGGGATTATGAGGCATTTAATCCATTTCCGACTTCAACTCAATTTATAGCTGGGGAAACTGAGGCTTAGGGCAGGGTCTGCACCAAGGGCCCATGGAACCCCACTTCTCACCCCCAGACCTAAGGTCAAGTTAACTGGAGCAGAGCCCTGCTGACGGGCTCCAGGGCGAGGGCCCAGCTGTGTTTCCTTGCTTGCCTGTTGTTCCTGGCCAGCTGCGGAAACCACCCCTCTGTTCCGTGTCCATCTAAACACCCGGCCCTGAGGTTCTGGCCCCCAGCCAGGGACCCGCCCAACCCAGCCTTGGAATCTTTGAGAGGCACCCTCCATTCCAGACATGCCTCCCAGGGCAGTCATGGGACCTCCTTGCGGGGACGTACAGACAAAGCTATGTTCACTGCCTGTGGAAAGTGCCACTCCAGATGTGCCTCCTCATGTCTCACTGCACTCCCTCTTGCTGCAGCTAGCTTATGTCAGGCCTCACTTAGATGGAGCTGGAGTGTGTTCCTGTATCTCTTCTCGTGCAGGGCCTGTTAGTGCTTAGTCTTACAGGCCCTGGGAACACAGTAGGAAACCACACTTGCAAAGCTCTCTGCTTAGGGCCCATGACATGGTTCAGCAGGTAAAGTTGCTTGATCTCTGACCCACATTTTGTTTGTTTTTTGAGACAAAGTCTCACTATATTACACTGGTCAGCCTGGAGCTTGCCATGGAGACCAGGCTAGCCTTTAGTTCACAGAGATGTGCTTCCCACATGACAGAAAGAACTGACCTCAGTCCCCATCAAGTTGTCCTCTGACCTGCACATGTGCACCAGGCCAGGGCACCCCCCCCAACAAGTAAATAAATACATAAATCAATGTACCTTTTTAGAGACAGGGCCTCATTATATAGACCAGGGTACCCTCCAACTCACTAAAGCCACTTACTGCCTTTGACTCTGGAGTGTTGGGATTAAAAATGTACAAGAGACCCCAATAAGCAAGTGAAAAAGTATCTACATGGAAAATACGTGTTCAGATCAAACATTAGAGAAATAGAACAAGGTGGTGACAGTTCACTGAGGTGGTGGCCGCTGTGCCCTGCGTCTGTAATCTTGAGCATGGTGTTCAACCTGGGTTACTGCCTTAGCATCCTGATCCTCCTCTCTGTGTGTTGGGCGTCCTGATGGACTACTGAGCTGGAGGTGTGGCTGAGTAAGAGGCCCCTGCCTAGAGTCCCCCAGTGAGGGGCTGGGGTGTGGCTCAGTGGTGGAGCCCCTGCCTAGAGTCCCCCAGTGAGGGGCTGGGGTGTGGCTTGATGACAGAGCAGCTGTCTAGTGCTGTGAGGCCCTGGGTTCTGGCCATAGTGCTGTGAATCATGGTTGTGCGGCCTGGCTCTGTTTTGACTTGATTATTCAGGTGCAGTAGTAGCACAAGTGTATAAGCCTAGCACTCTGGAAGCTGAAATGGGGTGAGGGAAGATCACCTCAGCTTCAAGGCTAGCCTGGGCTACAGAGTGAGTCTCAAAACAACAACAAATGCTAACATAACATGACAGAGAAGCACCAGGGTCAGAACACAGTGGGATCAAAGGCCCTGAGATGAAGGACTTGTGCTGATGAGATCTAAAATGAGCTACAAGTGGACAAAGAGTTGGGGTGTGGGGGACCCCAGCATCTAAGAGTGAGTGCCACAGATTGTGCTCAGGCAGTGCAGGGTCAGAAATGAAATATGATGTAAGACCTTATCAGGTGTTCAGCCAACGTCACCACCCTGTGTCTGCCGAGACTGGTAAGTCTGATGATCTCTGTAGCATCAGGTGAGGCCTGTTTCTCAGCAGAGCGGATTTACTTTTTCCTGCTGAGGAGTGGGGCAAGCCCTCTCTACAGACACATCCAGGCTTGAGACAGGTAGACAGGATGGACCAAAAGGCCTGGAGTCCTGTCCATTCCACCAACACCACCCCACTCATCCAACATAGCCTAGTCAGGACAGACAGTGACCAGGGCAAATCAGGACAGGTACAAGCAGCCCTGTTCTGGTTTGACATGCATCCCTGTCCTACAGAGATGGCTCAGTTCGTACAAGTACAGTGGCCTGAGTCAGATCTACAGAACCCATAAAACAAAAAACAAAAAAATCCTAGATAAGGGACATCTAAGGCCAAGAGGTGGATCCAGGAGGCTTGCTTGCCCGCCAAGCCTATTTTGAAAACCCAGGACAAGTGAGAGACCCTGTCTCAAACACCAACAAACTCCACAAAACCAAGGACTGCATGTAGCAGTGAATCCATGATGGAGAGTGCTTGCTGTTCTTGCAGAGGATCTAAATTGTTTTCCAAGCATCCATGTTGGTATCTCATAACCACCTGAAATCCCAGCTCTGATATCTGATATTCTTTTATGACCTCCATGGCTCGCTTGTGGGGATTTCAAATATAATAAAAACAGTGGAGATATCAGAGGGATCGGATCAGTCAGTCTAGGAGGATCAGACAGTGGTAACTCACACCTTTAATCCCAGCACAGGGAATATCCCAGGAGTGCTGACCTACGCCCTTAATCCAATCTGAGTTTGAGGTTATCTTAGTTTACAGAGGGAGTTCCAGGCTCCCAGGCAGGCAGTGGTGGTGCCAAGTCTTAACTGAACGAAGATGGTATTTAAGGCAGGCATAGAAAGACAGAGCAGGCAGAAAAAGCCAGGAGGAGCGAGGCTGAGGAAGCTGGAAGACAGCTGGGTGAGATCTGACTGTGGTGTTTCTTCTCTGATATCTCCACCTTTCTCAGAGGTTTGGCCCTGAGTTTCCTTTATTCGTGCAACTCTCTCTCTCTCTCTCTCTCTCTCTCTCTCTCTCTCTCTCTCTCTCTCTCTCTCTCTCCCTCTCCCTCTCCCTCTCCCTCTCCCTCTCCCTCTCCCTCTCCCTCTCCCTCTCTCTCTCTCTCTCTCTGTCTGTCTGTCTCTCACACACATATAGAAGATCAAACAAATCTTACAGCTAAGTGTGTTAATTCCAACACTCCATAGGCAGACGCAGGTAGGTCTCTGAGTTTGAGGCCTATACAGTGAGCTCCAGGCCAGCCAGGACTATAGAGTGAGGCCCTGACTCAAGCAACAAAAAACTGATGTATAATGTTTGTAGAAGTGTTGGGAAAGTACAGAAAATCTAGACCACCAGAATCTGCCTCCCCACCCAGGTGTGGCTGCTGTCTAGATTTTTGTTCCTTTTGTTTGTTGAGATGGGATCCCACTCTGTAGTCCAGGAAAGGGCCTGGAACTCATGGCCATGCTCCAGCCTCAGCTTTTCTGAGTGTTCGGACTACAGTGGTGTGTAACCAGGCACAGCTTCTGTGAACAGTTCTTTTTTAAAATTTATTTATTTTATTTTCTGTGCATTGGTGCTTTGCCTGCATGTATGTCTGTGGGAGGGTGTCAGACCTTGGAGTTACAGACAGCTGTAAGCTGCCATATGGGTGCTGAGAACTGAGCCCAGGTCCTCTGGTAGAGCAAGCAGTCAGTGCTCTTAACCTCTGAGCCATCTCTTCCAGGCCCCCTGTGAACATTTCTATTCTATAGAAATACCTTTGGGTTTGGGTGAGTTTTGTTTGTTTGGTTGGTTGGTTTGTAGATGAACAAATCTCTCCTGCCCACCAGTGTTTGAATAACCAGACAGATGCTTAATATTAATTACAAACTGTTTGGTCTGTAGTTCAGGCTTCTTACTAGCTAGCTCTTGCATTTTAAATTAACCTGCTAGGCTATGCCCCAGACCAGTTCCTAAATTTTTAATCTTTTATTTAATTAATACATTTATTTATTTATTTATTTATTTATTTATTTGGAGACGTGTTTCAGGTAGTTCAGGTTGGCTTTGAACTCAATGAAACCCAGGATGACTTTGGATTTCTGATCTTACTGCCTCTACCTCTTGAGTGCTGGGGTTACAGGTTTGAGTCACCATGCCTGCTTTATGGGGTGTTGGTGATGGTACCCAGGGCTTGGAGCATGCTCGGCACATGCTCTACCACTCAGCCCCATACTCTGTCCTACTTTGATTTTATAGGGGTGCATGTATTTGAGCCAGTTTCATTTTGTAGCCCAGGCCGCTCTTGTCTCCTGCCTCAGTCTGGCTTGCCAGACCTGGGATCTCAGGTGTGAGCTACCACAGCAGCGTGAAGTTTTTGTGTACGTAAAAGAAGCATATGTTTTTAATATCTGATGCCACAAAGCTGGTGGGAATTGTTTGCTTGACTTCTTTTATTTTTTCAGCTGCTAGGGATGGAACCCAGGGGCTCAAACATCCTGGGTAAGCAGTCTGCTGCGGCCAGGTCCCAAGCCCTGTACTTTTCATACATACTCAACCATATTTTTCCCCAGCCACACAAAAATAAGTAAATAAGTAAAGGCTACTGAGCATGGTAGCACATGTTTGCAATTCCATCACTTGGGAGTCTGAGGTACGAGGATGGCTGTGAGTTCTAGGCCAGCGGGCTTCATGGCAAGATGCCGTCTTGATAAAGAGAGAGAAGGAAGGGGAAAGAAAGAAAAAAAAATTAAGTACAAACAGGGCTGGCACATCCCAGGTGAAGGTGCTTGCTGAAGATGCGTGTCGCCCTGGTTCCATCCCCAACATCACACGTTGCCTGCCGTCACAGTGCTGGGGGGTGGTCGGGAGTTAAACGGTGTGGGAAAGGAAGTTGTTCTTCACTTCTCCTGTGTCGGATGTTTTGAGAGAGAGAGAGGACACAGCCTGGAGTACATAAGCCCCTCTTTCAAAAATACAAATAAAATTAAAATAAGGGCTGGAGAGATGCATAGAGATTAAGAGAATCTCTTTGGTTCTCACACCCACATCGAGCAGCTCACAACCATGTGTAACTCCATCTCTTGAAACCTCCCCATGCACATGAACACACAGACTCGATTAAAAATAAAATAAATCTTAGAAAACTTTGCCTGACTACATTGTTTATGTAATGTCACAGAGTTATTCTTTTCGTTTGTTTTTAAAGATTTATTTATTTATATCAGTGTTTGATAAGGGTGTTAGGTCCCCTGGAACTGTAGTTACAGACAATTGTGAGCCACCATGTGGGTGCAGGACCTCTGGAAGAGCAGCCAGGGTTCTTAACCATTGAGCCATCTTTCCAGCTCCCTGTTTTTTGCTTTTCAAGACGGTTTCTCTGTGTAGTCGTGGCTGGTCTGGAACTCACTATGTAGACTAGGGTGGCCTCAGACTTGCAGAGATCCACCTGCCTCTGCCTCCCAAGCTCTGGGAGTCAATTACAGCTTTTCATCCCATTTGCTTATATACATATAAGAATATGTATATATTCTTTCTTTCCTTTTTATATTCTGCCTGTTTTTTAGTTTCCTGGAACAGGGCCTTTTCCATATATTGCAAGCTAAGCTGTCCTCAAACTCCTGAGCTTTCCTCATTTCCCCAAGCTGCGGTCACAGATGTTCACTGCCACGGTCAGCATATTTTATCTCTTTTGAATTACTTGCAAACTTATTTATTATTCAGTGTGTGTGTGTGTTGTGTGTGCATGCGTGTGTATCCAAGCACAACTTTCGGGAGTGGTCTCTCTCCTCGTGGATCCTAGCCATCAAAGTCAATTGTCAGGCCTAACAGCAAGTTCCTTCATTCATTCGGCCATCTCGGCACCCAGTGGTTTGCTTTTTGAAGAGGATATTTCTCTGTGTTGCCCTGGCTGGCTACCAAGCAATCCTCCTGCCTCACCCTCCCCATTCCTGGGTCCCTCAGGCATGCGCCACCACCCCTTCCTATCCCTTTTAATATCATTGCTGCACCCCACCTTCAGACGCTTATTTGGATATTTCATGTCCTTGAAAAGCATGCCCTAGGCCTGCCTGATTTCCTTAAATGGTGTTGTTTCAGAAAACAAGATCCTCTCTCTGTTTCTTGTTTTTTCCACTTTAATTTTTTTTTTTTTCCTCCAGTCCTGGGATGGGGCTGTGGGCATCCTGCAAGCCTGGCGGGTGCTACACTGCTGAATGCCTGCTCTTGTTTCATTTCCATTATTTTATTATGTTTATTGACTTAGTGGGTGCTTGGGCCACAGTATGTGTATATGGAGGCCAGAGGACAATTTAGGGGTTCTGTTCTTTACCACCTCCCCTCATGGGTCCTGGAGATCAAAGTCAGGTCGTCAGGCTTGGCAGTAAGCACCTTCAGCTGACGAGCCACTTGCCAGCCCTGTGTCTAGCTATTTATACATGGGTTCTAGGAATCTGAATTCAGGCTGCAGGCTCTTGTGGCAAAGGCTTTTACCTGCTGAGTTACCACACCAGCCTCTTTATGGTTTCGTTTTGTTTTAAAATAAGGTCTTACACATTGTCTGGGCTACCTTGAACTCATTTTAGCCTGGGCAGGCTTTTGACTTGATTCTCCTCAGCTCAGCTCTCCAAGTAGCTGGGATAACGGGTGTGTAGAGGTATGACCCTGTGAGCAGCTTAAGGAGGCCTGGGTTTGAGGTAGAGTTTTTTGCCCACCTTCTTGCCCAACTAGCTGATCTATAGCCTCCGATGATTCTCTAGCTGTCACCCATCTCTCTGTAGGTGTCCTGGGATTACAGACACAACCATGCTGGGGTTTGTGGAATTTGAACTCAGCTCCTCCTCATGATTCCACAGCAAGTGCTGTGATCACTAAGCCATCTTCCCAGCCCAAGTAATTTTTAAAATTCATCACATTGCAGGGGAGGGGCAGGACAACTTGCGGGAGTCAGTTGACTTCTTCTACTATGCAGGTTCCAGAGATCAAACTAGATGGTCAGACTTGGTAGCGGGCACCTTTGCCCTGTGAATCCTCTTGTCAGCCCTAGAAAAGGTTCTTTTCTATGGATATTTTGTTTTGTTTGTCAAGACAGGGTTTCTCTGTAGCCTTCACTGTCTTGGAACTCACTCTAGACGAGGCTGGCCTGGAACTCACAGAGAGCCACTCTGTCTCCCAAATGCTGGGATTAGAGGATGCGGCACAATGCCTAGTCTGGAAAGAACCTTTTAAGTCTTGTTTATTTGTCTTTTTTTTTTTTTTTTTTGTCTTCTCTTGTTCACACAGATTTTACATATATGTAGTTCATAGACATATATATATATATATATATATATACACACACACAACACATACATATATAGCACATTCACATATATAGTACATGCATATACATATAACACATACATATATAGAGATAGGTTGGCCTCAAACTCATGTCCCTCTGGCCTCAGACCCCTAACTCTGGTGTCTGAGCTTATGGGGATGAGGCAGTACTCTGGGCTGTATCCAAGGTTTATTGTTCCTGCTGTATGACTCATTGGGGGACAAGCATTTCACCACAGAAGGCACATGGAGGTCCTCACCTTCTGCCTTATTTGAGGCAAGGTTTCTCTCGTTCATTACTAGGTGCCCAGGCTAGCCCAAAGACTTCCAGGGGTCCTCTTTCTGTCTCCCATCTCACCATAGGACCCAGTCGAAGACTTCCACCACTATGTAGGTCCAGAGATGATCTCAGGTCATCAGGCAAGTTCCCTCCCTACAGAGCTGTGCCACCAACCCCAGCCTAGCATTTTAGATCGGGGCTTTCAGCCAGGCACAGTGGTGCATGCCTGTTATCCCACCACTAAGATCTCCAGCACAAGGCCAGCTTGGGCTGTAGAGATAGGTCCCCAAACAATAACAAAAAGAGTCTGAGGATGTAGCTCAGTTGCTAACTCACAGGCACAGAATACAGAGAATTCCAGGCTCTATCCCAGAACTTGGAAAGTAGAGGCAGTGAATTTGAGGCCAGCCTGGGTCACATGAGACTTTCTCTCAAAAAAGACAATGAGCAAATCAGAGCCACAGCTCAGATAAGAATACTGCATAGGGGTTGGGCATTTAGCTTAGTGGTACGCTGTTTGCCCAGCAAGTATAAGGTCCTAGATTCAGGCCTCAGCTCTGGGGGGGGAGGAATACTACAGTAGTGGACACAAACCTGGGGTTCCTTCCCCAGTACCACAAAATAATAATAATAAATGAGCGTTTGAACGCCCCTGCACTGGCCCTGGCGCACAGTGTGAACCCAGTTCTGGTGTCAGCTGGAGTCGCCACACCCTAGACTATACTGCTTTGGGACAAATTTGTAGCCAAGTGTCTCATTCTACCCTGCTCTATCTAAACTCAGCTGTGAGGGAAAAACACTTCAGCTCCTTGAAGAACTTGAATGTCACCCAGGAACTTCAGGAAGCAGTGAACTATTTATGTTAAAACACACACACACACACACACAACCTTCCTTTCTACCTTTAATCCTAACACTTGGGAAACCAAGGCGGGCAATCTCTTTTGAGTCTGAGGCCAGCCTGGTCTATGTATGGTGTTTCAGGCCAGTCAGGGGTAACATAGTGAGACCCCGTCTTCAAAAACAAAAAATGAAATTAAAAAAGAATGTGATCTTTAAAGAGCCACATTCTTTGGTCCTCCACAAGGCTGTGGAAGGGACACCATAGGGACAACAGAGTCACCACAGGGTGTGAGGAACATAGGCAGGTAGATGATTCCATACTTGAAGCTCGGGTACTGCACATTCTCAGAGACTGAGTCCGAAAGTCACCTGTGTCAGTGTAGTCTTTGATCTCAACACTCAGGAGGCAGAGGCAGGACAATCTGTGAGTTCTCGGCCAGCCAAGGCTACACAGTGAGACCCTGTCTGAAAACCAGCAAAGAGCCAGTAAGGTGGGACAGTGGTTAAGAGCACTGGCTGCTCTTTCAGAGAACCTGGGTTCAAGTCCCAGCATCCTCATGGTGGCTCACACTATCTGTAATTCCAGTCCCAAAAAAATCTGATAGATGTTCTCCCTTATGTAGGCACCAGGCACATACATGGTGCACAGACATACATGCAGGTAAAACACACACACACAAACAATTAAACATCTTTAAAACCTAGAATGAGTGATACATGCAGGTAAAACATACCCCTCCTAAGTATGCATGTGTGATATGTGTGTGGGAGCCTCAATGGAGAGGGCAGTGCTCATTTACATGTCAGGTTGTGGGCCTTGTGCGGTACACGCATTTAACTATCTTATTGGTAAACTCATCCTGGTGGCCCCCTATTAGCAACTCCAGCAGCAGGAAGCATGTTTATAATGGTGACCCCTCTCTCTGAACTGAGAGTGTCTTAGCTGGCCTGGAGCTTGCTATGCAGACTAGCGTAGCATCACTCTCACAGAGATCCGCCTCCCTTGCCTCTCCAGTATGGGGATCAGAAGCATGCACCACCATGCCCGACTTTCTGTACTTTCTCTTCTCCAAGGAAAATATTGTCAGAGTGTGATTTTGATCTGATTGGTTGGTTGGCCGTAGCACTGAGATTGGAATACAGGGAGGGACGTGCTACACAAGTGTTATACCACTGAGTCACGCCCCAGCCCTCACTGGGGGACTCTAGACAGGGGCTCTACCACTGAGCCACACCCCAGCCCCTCACTGGGGGACTCTAGACAGGGGCTCTACCACTGAGCCACACCACAGCCCCTCACTGGGGGACTCTAGACAGGGGCTCCACCACTGAGTCACACCACAGCCCCTCACTGGGGACTCTAGACAGGGGCTCCACCACTGAGCCACACCCCAGCCCCTCACTGGGGGACTCTAGACAGGGGCTCCACCACTGAGCCACACCCCAGCCCCTCACTGGGGACTCTAGACAGGGGCTCCACCACTGAGTCACACCACAGCCCCTCACTGGGGACTCTAGACAGGGGCTCTACCACTGAGCCACACCCCAGCCCCTCACTGGGGGACTCTAGGCAGGGGCTCTACCACTGAGTCACACCCCAGCCCCTCACTGGGGGACTCTAGGCAGGGGCTCTACCACTGAGTCACACCACAGCCCCTCACTGGGGGACTCTAGGCAGGGGCTCTACCACTGAGTCACACCACAGCCCCTCACTGGGGACTCTAGACAGGGGCTCTACCACTGAGCCACACCCCAGCCCCTCACTGGAGACTCTAGGCAAGCACTTTACTACTAAGCTATGTCCCAGGTCCAAATTTTAAAATGGTTTTTAAAATGCAGTTTTTCGAAGGCATGGTGGGGGCATATCCCTAACCCTAGTGCTGAGAAAGCAGAGGCAGGAGGATCACCACAAATTCAAGGGCACCCTGAGCTACAGAAAGATCTGGGCCAGCCTAAGCTATACAGTGAGCTGGTCTTGGAAAATATAAATTAAGCTTTAGAGTTTTAAATTTTTCCAAAGGTTTCTGCTCCCTTTTCCTGGTGGCCAAACTCACATCTGTTTAATGTTAGATTAAGACTATCTGTTTCTCACATGGCTTAGGCAGGGCGCACAACTGTGTGTGTTCTTTAAAGAGTAACAGCAAAACGGTTAGGGAGGCAGGTCAGTGGGTGAAGCATTTGCTGGGTAGCTGTGAGGATCTGAGTTTGAATCTGTAGAACCTAGTGAAGCTGGGTAGAGTAGCCCATAACCCGAGCACTCCTACGCAGACAGGAGGCCGAGAGTCCAGAAGCCTACAGGCCAACCAGCCCAGCACATAGAAGCAGGCAGCAGAAGACCCTGACTCTATAAGACGGACAGTGCAGATCTCACCAGAGGCTGCCCTCCCACCTGCATGCATGTGTGGTAACTGTGTGTACACACACACTCATACACAGTCACACACACTGTCAGACACATGCACAGTTACATACACAGCCACACACAGCCACACACACAGTCACATACACAGTCCCCCCCACACACACAAAATCACACTCACACAGCTACACACAAAATCCTACATACACACAGTCACATACTCATACAGTCTGTCACATAGTCTCATACACATAGTCAGTCATACACTCATGCACAGTCTCACAGTCACTCACACACACACACACACAGAAGAGAAAACATCAGGCAGGGGTGGAGGTGCACACCTGTGATCCTGGATTTAGGTGATGGAAACAGATAATTGTTGCAAGTTCTAGGCCAGTGTGGGCTATATAGTAATGCCATGAATTAAAATATTTTGGGGGGGGGGTAAAGATGTTAAGATACTTGCTTGAGTCACATAGCTCCTAGATACGAAGTTTGAATCTCTGCTCTAACCTCCATGCTCTTAGCTGCAATTGGATTTTTTTTCCCTCTAGAAAATACTCAGTGTGACATAGAGTATAAGGAATTGAGTCTGAAGCCAGGACTGTGAGGTCTCCCAGATCTCTGTCATTGTTAGGCTGCTGGCTGACAGCTGGTGAGCTGTGGTGTGCTGTGCAGCTCAATGATTTCAGCAACTCATTAGGCCTCCGTTTCTTCCTTTTGTGATCTGAGCCCTTCATGGAGTGGAGGCTTTGATGTAGGGTTTGTCTGTATGGCTGTGTGGTGCATGGCCACCATGGCTGTCAGGTGGTGTTGGATGTTCTGTGGGAGTCAGAGGACACCTCTGAGACAGACAGTCATCCATGGGCCTAGAATTTACCAGACGACAAGGCTGGAAGTGAGTCCCAGTTCTAGGGTGACAGATGACAAGCTTGTAGTGTACACTGCTTATTTGTGTGGATTCTAGGTCCCCATGTTTCATCAGGAAGTCTGTCCCTCCTAGCCATCTTCCTTACTTTTGCATGAATTGTTGTTTCTCTGTTTTGTTTGAGACAGAATCACACTGTGTAGCCCTTGCTGACCTGGAACTCACTATGTACACCAGGCTGACCTCACACTCACGGAGATTTGCCTGCCTCTGCCTCCTCAATGCTGGGGTTAAAGGCATGTGCCACCACACCTGGCCAAAAGTTTTTAATTGTGTGTATTTATTTAGTGGGTGAAGGTGTGCCACTGAGTGTACAAGGGTCTAAAACAGCTTGGGAAGCAGGTTCTCTTGCTCCACCTTACAGGTTATAGCCAATCCCTTGTTTGTGTTTGTGTGTGTGTGTGTCTGTCTGTTTCTATGTCTACATGGGTCTGTGTGTGAGAGTATCTATGTGTGTGTAGCTATGTATGTGTGTCTGTCTCTGTGTGTGTGTTTAAATATTTATTGTCATTTATGGGAAGAGGTACTCACAAAGGTCAGAAGAGGATAGTAGATCCCCAGGAGCTAGAATTTTAGGCTGTGGTGAGCTAACTGACATGGGTGCTAGGAACCAGAATTCAGGTCCTTAGAAGAGCAGTACATTCTCTTAACCACTGAGACATCTCTCCAGTATAATCCTTAACCACTAAGCCATCTCGACCCACGGGACTTCAACAGGTCTCTGTCACCTGTAGGGAAGGAATGATAAAGGAACAGGAGGCGCGAAGAAGGACCACCAGTCTAAGAATCTGATCTAGTGGTCAATCTTTATTATTTCCAGGCTGCTTATGTATGTTTTTGCAGGGCTGCAGGTACAAGGAGAAGGGAGGGTTAGTGAGGGGGCAAAACTATGAGCCAAAGTCAGTGTGTTAGGTAATTGTGAGCCAAGGCCTGTGGGTTCCCTTGGGGCTTTTCCAAGGACTGTCTTATCTAAAGAATGCTGTCCTAATCTAAAGAGTGACAAAGGAAGGAATTCTTTAGTTGACTCTTGGCTAGTGAACCTGGCTCCTGACATTGAGCCATCTCTCCAGTATAATCCTTAACCACTGGGCCATCTCTCCAATATAATCCAACCCATTTTTTTGCTGTTTGTTTAACTTTTGAGACTGGATTTCACTCTCTAACCCAGACTACCCTCCAATTTGTAATAATCCTCCTGCCTCCACTCCTGAGTGCTGGAATTGCAGGTATACAGCACACTGGTTTATGTGGTGCTGGGGTTGGATCTCAGGGATTGGCACATGTTAGACTCTGCCATCAAGCCCAGCTTTGTGCATTTTAGAGACAAAGTCTCACTCTGTAGTCTAGGCTAATCCTACTCAGTCTACCCTGCAGCAACATGCTTGGAGCTCCACACTGGGTCTGTTTTCTTCTTTGATCTCCAGCTGATACCACATTTCTTATCATCATCCCAGGTGTTCCCCAGACCCCTGCAGGGCCTTCCTCCTCTGTTGCTCACCCTACTGCAGCTTCTTCAAACCAGTCTGAGAATCCTGACCAAGCAGCTGCCCCAGACACCACTGACAGAGAGCCCAACAGGCCAGCAGCATCCCAGGAGACGCACGTGGCTGAGGGAGCAGGTGAACAGACATCAGTGAGGGAGACGGGACCCTGGTTGTCTAGAGTGAACTATGAGTCAAGGGGTATTCATGTGACATGGTCTCTTTTAGGCAGAGTCCCTGTGGGAGTGCAGTCTACCATGAAGACCAAAGAGGAGCCTGCAGACCCTGGAGTCCACCAGAGGAATCTCCAGTTTGTGGGGGTCAATGGCGGGTGAGTGGATCTTCAGCCCCTGGTGGCTCCCGAAGTCCTTCTTACTGTGACACTGATGACCAGGACAGGAGACCTGAGCTTGCCCTGCTGCTGAGAGCCACTCTTAGCTAGGACCCTTACTGTTAATTTCAAGTCAAAGCTTAAGATTAGGATAAGGAAACTGAGGCAAAGGAATATGTACACCTTGTTGAGACCCAGTCAGAGGCTCTGGAGCCTGTGTAGGTCCACTGTGCCCCCAGAGGGCCTGAGTCAGGTTAGTGCCCTGGTACAGCTCTCCAGGTCTGCAGTGAAGGCATGGTTAGAAATGGAGGGTCACGGGCATGCCAGTCCCCCAGTGAGGGGTGGAGCTTGGGTTTCAGACACCTGCTCGCCTAGCATGTGACTTGCACGGTGTTCATCCCTACTGCAAAATGTGGAGAAACTGAGGACCATCCTACACCCATCTCCATCTGTGTCCTCCCTTTTTAGGTACGAGTCTTCATCAGAAGACTCCAGCACCGCAGAGAACTCAGAACAGGAGAGCACAGAGAATGATACCCCAGAGCCACCAGCGAGGGTTCTCAGCACTGCTGGATGCCCTCAGCTCAGGCCTCCCGGGACTGCCACGCCCAAGACTAGTCTGCAGCATGTGCCAGCAGCCGGGGCAGCATCAGGACCCAACTCTGAGGAGGAAATTCGGTTAGTTCTCTGAGTGGGACAGCGTCAGACAGGGTGGAGGGTGGGTGACCTGCTGCTGCCTGGGATCCAGCCATTCAGGCTTCCTGTCAGCCACGCACACTCTAGTCAGACAGGAAGCACGTGCTTCTGAAAGGTTTTTTTTGAGATAGGGTCTCACTATGTAGCCCTGAATGACCTGGAACTTACTTAGCAGACCAGGCTAACCTCAAACTCAGAGATACAACTGCCTTTGCTTCGTGTGTACATGTCTTGTGTGTGCACATGTTTGTAGATGCATGTGGGCTCTGTGTGCACTTGAAGGCTCTGGAGCTCCCAGTCAATGTTGTTTTTTCCTCTGTCAGTTTTTTTTTTCTTTTTTGTATGTGTGTGTATGATGTGTGTGTACTGTATGTACATGCATGTGTGTGCATATGGGACCTTGTTTTGTGTGTCTGTATATATGATGTGGATGCATGTGTTTGTGTAGGTATATGTGCACATATGTGTGCATGTGCATTCGTGTGTGTGTGTGTGTGTGTGTGTGTGTGTGTGTGTGTGTGTGTGTGTGTGTGCATGCCCAGGACTGGTGTTCAGGGTCTTTTTCCATCACTCTCCACTGTATCTACTGAGTCACAGTCCGTCCCTGACTGTGCAGCCCCGTCTATGGAGCTAGCATGTTCTGTACCTCTCTCATCTTCCACCTATGTGCTGGGGTTGCTCATGTTACTGTGACTCCCAATCCTAAAATCATTTTCATTGTTACTTCCTAACTGTAATTTTGCTACTGTTATACATTGTAATATAAATATCTGTTTTCTGATGGTCTTTAACAATCCTTGTGAAAGGGTCAGTTGACCTCCCACCAGGGGTCATGACCCACAGGTTGAGAGAACTACTTATCTGAGGGAGCTTTTGGCTTCTATTGCTTACTTTAGCAAGGAGGGGCCTGCTGAATCTGGTCAGTTTCAGGGACTTCCTAAAGCTATTTTGAGTTATTTACCTTCCTTTTTAAGGAGCTTCCTACGGGATAGACTGTTTCAATTTCAGAGGAAATTGTTACACAACAATGTGACAAATCGCAACCATCTTAACTACAGTTCCAGAGAATCTAATACCCTCTTCTAGCGTCTAACATCAACGCTAGCCACACACGATGCACACACAGATACACTATAGGCAAAACACTCATAGGTATAAAATAAAGGTACATAAATCTTTCTGAGATTATAATCTGATAACATTTCTCTCTTTCTTTTCTCCTTCTAAACCTTCCATATACCCATCCCATTCTCTTTTGAATTCATTGTCTCTACTTTTTAATTGTTACCGCATGTGTATATGTAAATGTATATTTCTGTTTAGCCTGTATAATGCTACTTATATGTGTATTTTCAGGGCTCACCAAAAATTAATCTTTAAAAAATTGTAATGGAGGTCTGGAGAGATGGCTCAGTGGTTAAGAGCACTGGTTGCTTTTCCAGAAGACCCAGGTTTAATTCCCCAGCACCCACTTGGCAGCTCACAACTGTCTGTCAAAACTAACACCCTCATACAGACAGAAATTGCCTGAAAAATACCAATACACATAAAAATAAATTAAAAAAAAACAAAGCAAAAAAGCCAGGCAGTGGTAGCACACGCTTTTAATCCCAGCACTCAGAAAGCAGAGGCAAGCAGGTCTCTGTGAATTCAAGCCTGTTCTACAGAGTTCCAGGATAGCCAGGGCTACACAGAGAAACCTGTCTTGTCTTGCAAGGGGATATGGGGGGGGGGCGTAAATAAAAAGATAAAACCAATTAATAAATAAATTTTTAGAAAGTAAAATAACGTAAGCTTGATCTCTGTTTCTGGCAGGATGGATTTGAGCCCTGACCTTATATCAGCCTGCTTGGCCCTGGAGAAATACCTGGAGAACCCTAATGCTCTCACTGAGCGAGAACTGGTACAAGGAACTGGGCCCAAGGGTGCCCTCCACCCTCACACCACACCTCTCTACTCTCAGGGTCTCTGCACTTAGTGAGGACCCAACCACCACGGGTATCGTTTAGTGGTGGTGGATGGGGCTTGAGTCCTGGGATTGGCGGTGGGGTCCGCTGTTGCCTGGGTACCAGCCTGCCTTTGGGTTTGTATTTTTGGGATGTTTGAGAGACTATGCCTTCATTTTAGATGCTGTGTCTTATAATTGTCTTAGGGTCTACGGGGGCAAGTGCACCCTAGAGTATCAGTGCTTCCCCTGCGGTTCAGTCAAGGGCCATTATTTTGTTTGCTTTCATGTTGCTTGTTTTGACCCCTCATGTAGTCCAGGCTGGCCTTGAACTACACTTGTGGATAAGCATGACCCTGAACTCCTGATCCTCCTGCTTCCATCTCCCATACCACCTCACTGGGGTTTTGTTTGTTTTAAGACAGGGTCTCACTATGTAGCCCGGCTGGCCTGAAACTGCTATGTAGATCAGGCTGGCCTTGAACTCATTGTAATCCTCTGCTTCCTATGTCTGTTTTCATAGAAGTTCTCAGTATATATCCCAGTTTGTCTTTGAACTCTAAATTTTCCTTCTTTGGGCTCCTGAGTGCTGAAATCAGACAGACACTAACTTGCCCAGCCAAGGGCACCTCTGTTTTTGCTCTAAGATGGGATATCCCTTGGATCTTTGTGCAGAGGGGGATGGGGTACCCTTCTCCTCACTCCCCACTCTGCCGTCTCTTCAGAAAGTGGCCTATACCACAGTACTTCAGGAATGGCTGCGCCTGGCCTGCCGCAGTGACGCACACCCTGAGCTTGTGCGGCGACATCTGGTCACCTTCAGGGCCATGTCTGCACGGCTGCTGGACTATGTGGTCAACATCGCAGACAGTAATGGTAACACTGCCCTGCACTACTCTGTGTCACATGCCAACTTCCCGGTGGTGCGGCAGTTGCTGGACAGCGGTAAGCCTCCTGGCAGGATCAGCCTGATGGTTTGGGGGAGGTAGGGGGAGGCATGTCTTCCCAAGCTCATAAGAAAGTTGCTGCCTCCCTGGTTTAAGGTCCCTGCTTCCTTCACACTCTGATGGGGGAGGCGCTGTCCTTTCTCACTCTGAGGGAGCTTCCACTCTTGATTTGATGGAGGCCATACCACCTTCTTAAGTTGGATGGAGGGAGAATGTGCCCTTTGTTGTCTGATAAAGGAGGCTTTGCCCTCCCAGTCTGATGGAGGGGGACGTAACCCACCCAGTCTGGTAGAGCAGGCTATGTATGGCCTTGCAGTGTGCTAGTCTTTCTCATGTAGTGGCATAATGAATTCAGTCTCGATGTTACAGCACTGGTGTAACACAAGTACCAAATGGTATCTATGTGATGGACACACTGTTTCTAAAGCCCTTGTATGAGAGGGTTGTGGCCTCTGGGCTAGGGACTGGAGGAGAGTACACGTGGTATTTAGTCAGGCAGGAAGAAACCTGCCTTCTGTGGTCTGATGGAGGAGGCAGAACCTCCCAGTCTAAGAGGTAAGCAGGACCCCATGGTCTGATGGACGAGACCTGGACCTGTTGGAAGTCTGAATGGCATTCCAAATTCCCAGGGGAGCTGCTGCTCCTATACTCAGCCCTAACTGTACATGTGACATCAGCCAGGCACTCCAGGTCTGGGAGAGGAGATACAGTCTCCACCTTCTGGGACCCCCTCATCCACTGAGGTAACAGTATGACTGTAGCAGATAGGACTCCCCATTTGAGAACATAAAACCATGCTGGGGGGTTGCTATTCAGGAGGCTTAGTTGTAAAGTGATATCCATGTGGCATGAGTACTTTCCTTCACAAAAGCTATGTGTAGTAGCAGGTGCTTGTTACTCCAGCCCTGGAGAGGCAGAGACAGGAGGATCCGGCTTGCTGAACAGCCACGCTAGCCTGCTTGAGACTACCATAAAGAAAAGAAGGGAGGGGATGGTGACTGGGGAGATGACATGACCTTATTTCAGATCCCCATACTCAAGTTTTAAAAAAAAAAAATCCAGGCATGGAGGCATGTGCTTATAACCCAACCCTTGGGAGAGGGATGGGTGAAGACAGGAGAGTCCTGGAGCTTGCTGGCTGCCAGCTACAATTCAGTGACAGACTTCAGCTCAAAAATGAGGTGGAGAGCAGTCAAGGAAGTGGCATGACCCTGACCTCCACATGTACACATGCAAGCTACACACACACTCATAAAGCTTTTTAAGAAGGTAAAAGCATCAAGATGGTTCAGTGTTTAAGGGCACTTTGCCAAGCCTGAAGACCTGGGTTCGATCCTGAGACCCACAAGGTAGAGGGGGAGAGAGAGACCAGCTGTTGCAAGCTGTCCTCTGACGTCCACAAGAGACCATGGCAGATACCCCGATCCCAGCTAACTGTGTAGATGTAAAAAGTAGTTAGGGAGCTACAGAGATGGTTCAATGGTTGAAAGTGGTCCTACTCTCACAGCAGACTCCGGGTTAGTTTCCAGCACCCACATCAAGCAGCTCATAGCTGTCTATAACTCTGTCTATAGCACCCTCTTTAGAACCATTGGGACACTTGTACTCTCCTGCACATACACATACCAAAAATTAAATCTCTTTTAATATTATACACACGCGCACGCACACACACACATTTGTTTTTTGATTGATTGATTTTCAAGACAGTGATTATCTGTGTAGTCCTGGCTGTCCTGGAACTCACTTAGTAGACTAGGCTATCATCAAACTCAGAGATCTGTCTCCCTCCCAAATGTTGGGACTAAAGGCATGCACCACCACAACCTGCTCTAAAATAGTATTTTTTTAAAAACAAGCAAATAAAACAAAACACAACTCTGGGTGCCTGGCTCCTGAAGAACTCACTTTGCCCTCCACCAGTGCATGAACACATACAGAGACCTGCTCGGCTATGCCACCTAGACAGAGGGAGGGCACCACCCCAGTGCTCACTATGGTGGGCCAGCCTTTAATCCTGATATCAGGGGCTCACACCCACCCCATCCCCACCCTCCCTGTACAGGTGTCTGTCAGGTGGACAAGCTGAACCGTGCTGGCTACAGCCCCATCATGCTCACTGCACTGGCCACCCTGAAGACGCAGGATGACATTGAGACCATCCTTCAGCTCTTCCGGCTTGGGAATGTGAATGCCAAAGCCAGCCAGGTATGGGGCTGCATTGTGCCTTTCATTTATTTCCTAGGGATGGGGACTTGTGCTATGGTGCATTTGTGGAGGCCAGAGGACATGCGTTCTCAGTTCACTCCTGCTACCCTGTGGATCCCAGGGATTAAACTCAGGTCATCAGGCTTGGTGGCATGAGCCCGCTCACCTACTCTGGGACCTCCCATACTGCTCCAAGCTATGGGCCAAGCCAGGTCAGGATAAGATTCTGTGTCCATGGGAACAGTCACCACTCTCAGACTCAGAGAGGCAGAATTACTTCTTCAAGGTTCAAGGCAAGAATCTGAATGTTTGAACCTGAATGGCTCAGCCTCAGAGGGAGCTCTGGATAGCTTGCATACGGGGTGTGTGTGTGTGTGTGTGTGTGTGTGTGTGTGTGTGTGTGTGTGTGTGTGTGTGTTCTCAACAGAGGACCAGGTCTTTTAAGACATCTCTCTCACTAAATCTAGGATTCACCAATTCCCCTAGACTGGCTATCTAGGATCTTCCTGCCTCTGCCTCCCAGGTGCTGGAATCATGTTACACAGGGACCTGAGTGTGCATGGTTCCTTCTGATGTAGCTCATCTCCCTGAGCTCTGCCTCCTGAGAGCTGGGAGTAAAGGTGAACAGCATACCTGGTATGTTTTGCCTGCTTGTATGTGCATCATGTTTGTGTCTGGAGGTTAGAAGAGGGCATCAGAGCTAAATGTGATTGTGGGCATCCATGTAGATGCATAGAACCAAACCTCTGCATGAGCGATCAGTGCTCTTAACCACTGATCCACTCCAGCTCACAGACTTCTTACACAGACTACTCAACTGCCTGACAGTCCTTGAACATGAAATCTGTGACACCAGCCCCACATCCCCTTCACTCTCCCTTCTGTCTACAGAGAGGCCACATGCCTATAACCCCAGCCCTTAGGAGACCTGGGGGAGAGGGAGCCAAGATCATGGGTTAACATAGCAAGCTCCCAGCCTGGGCTATGTGAACCCTGACTGTTAAATAATGAAAATAACAATGATAATAATAAAAGAGGAAAACCCTGTATCTGTAGATACACTGTATCCCAGGGCCCTGCTGACTTTTGACTTACCTGTTCTAGACATGTCCTGTAAATGGACAAACCCCCAACTGTGAATCAAAGTGTTTAGAAACCTCTAAACAAAAAGGTCACAGATTCGAGTCTATTTTGGGAGTTCTACAGTAAGACTCTGACACACTAAAACAAGCAAACAAAAGCCCACCATCTGTGATTTTTTTTGTGTCTGGTTTTATACTCAAAATTTTTCCAAGTTTGAGTGCTCATCAGTATTCTGAATAATGTTCCTTTTCATTGCTGAGTGGAATTCTGTTGTATGTCCAGGAATGGTTTGTTTTAGCTGTTCATCCACTGGTGAGCATCAATTTTAATTGTTTCTTTGGGTGTGACCAGAATACAGAAAATACACAAGTCTTAGCTGGATATGTTTTTGTTCCTTCTTTATTTAGTTTTGGGGGGTTTTGTTTGACTTTGTTTGGTTTTGGTTTTTTGAGACAGGGTTCCTCTGTGTAGCCCAGGCTGTCTTGGAACTCACTCTGTAGACCAGGCTAGCCTTAAACTCATAAAGATCCACCTACCTCTGCTTCCCAATTGCTGGGGTTAAATGTGTGTGCCATGACTGCCTGGCTAGTTTGGTTAAATTTTTCGTAACTTTACACCTGTGAGTTGGGGGCTCCTGGTAGGTGACCATACAGGTGGGGAGAATTAAGAGAGCCCTTCTGAGGAAGACCAGTTTGTTTCATGACCTGAGGGAAGAGAAGGAGGGTCCAACTTGTGTGCCCAGTCAGTGCCAGAGTACTCGGGAGCCATGGAACATTCAAGAGCAGGGTATGATGTCCCTGGGCCTCTATACTATAGCCCTATTCTGTTGCCTCAGGCAGGACAGACGGCTCTGATGCTGGCAGTCAGCCATGGACGGGTAGATGTGGTCAAAGCGCTGCTGGCCTGTGAAGTGGATGTCAACATACAGGATGAGGACGGTTCCACAGCCCTAATGTGCGCGTGTGAGCATGGACACAAGGAGATCACTGGGCTCCTGCTATCTGTGCCTGAGTGTGACATCTCACTCACTGACCGAGTGAGTCCCCACCCGGGTGCTCCCACGGAGGGAGGGTTGCACACAGTGCATCTTTACAGTTATGGATGCTTTGCAGGATGGGAGCACAGCACTGATGGTGGCCCTGGATGCCGGGCAGAGCGAGATCGCATCCATGCTGTACTCACGCATGAACATCAAGTGCTCGGTGAGTCCAGATCCCTGCACAGAGGGTGGGGCCAATGGAGCTGCCCGTTAGGTGACAGGTGCCCGTCATCCCAGGATTTGGGAGACTGGGGATGAGGTAGGTAGGTTCCAGTCCAGCCAGAGCTACAGAACTGAGTTTAAGGCCAGCTTGAGCAACCAGGCAAGAACAAGGGTGACTGGGGGTGACTGGGGGTGGGGCTCAGGATAGAACCCCTGCTTAGAACCTTCCATGAGGGGCCAGGATGTAACTTAGCAGAAGAACCAGCGTTCTTTCTTGAAGCTTCTACATTAATATTTAGCTGCTTAAAATAATATTTGGGGTTTTGTCTATCTTTCAAGATAAGTCTATTTGATTATTTTATGTTTGATCCTCCCCCAGCCTGGTTGTGAGTTCAAGGCTAGCCAAGGCTACACTGTGGGATCCTAATACACACACACAGAGAGAGAGAACTTCACTGCCTCAGTTTACTGAGTGCCTGGGATCACATGACAGACTCAAGCCCTTCCAATCCTTTCCCCAGAGCCTGTGCTGTTCCCAGCTTGCAATGAATGCCCATCTCCTGGGCTGCCTCCTTGATGTAGCTCAGAGCTCAGTGAAGAAACCCCTCTCAGTCCCCAGTCTCCACACTGATCCCTTCCCATGCCTTCTTCAAAAGGACAAGGTGACAGTCCACTGCCGTATGTAGTGCTTTGGAAGGCAGGGACCCTGCATCTGAAGCAAATCTCATCCTCTGAGGGATTTGAAAGGGTGCCAAGAAAAAATTCTGCCTCTCGTTACAGTTCGCGCCCATGTCAGACTGTGAGAGTCTAGCATCATCCTCAGCTGAAGAATAAATACAGGGAGAGGCCAGTGACTTCCCCAAGGACCCACCAGCCATAAGGCAAACCGTCCCTCCTGGTCCCCTCTGCCCTGCTCTTCCTCAGCCTTCTCCAAGACAGACCCCTCCACTTCTCTGGGGGAGTCCTGACATCTACCAGACTCAGCTCCGCAAGGCCTTCTCAGCACCTTGGGTTCAAAGCCAAAAGCCAAACTACATTCTCCTCCCAGTTGGCGCCGGTTGCTGACACCCGGGTGTGGGTTTCTCATGGAGAACAATCAGCCGGCAATTATGGGAGGAGTTGGGGGCAAGAGGGAAAAATACTGTATTTTTGAGTCATTGTTAGGGGAAGGGAGGGGTCAAAATTTGCCTTGCTAAATTTGAATGTCACAGGAATGTCGCAGTCTCCTCTGTCCTGACTTCATCAGAGCAGGTCTCCACAGGCAGCTTAATGGCCTTTGTCTCCTCATTTCTTTGTCTGGTGTATAATAGGGTTTTGTCCACCACCCTCCACCCGCAGACAGCTTTCTTGGGGGCCAGAGCGCCTAGAGTCTGTCATTCTTGAGGCATCTCTCCCCAGGTTGAAGTCAAGACTTTCATTTGTCTTTTCTTTTGACAGTGTGTGTGTGTGTGTGTGTATGTGTGTGTGTGTGTGTGTGTGTGTGTGTGTGTGTGTGTGTCACCAGCCCACACACACACACACACACACACACACACAAGTGGGGGGCCTCATCACCCTGCAGTAGAGGTCCTGGTGGGCATTGTGACTTGGAAATGACCAGCTTATAAGGAAAAATGATACAGACCCTCATTCCCCACAGGGAGAGCTCAGGATGCAAGAATGTTCCTAGAAAAACTCTCAGACCAAAGAGAAAAAGGCCATTTCAGAGTGTCTCCCAGTACTGGAGCCCAGAATTGCTCTCCCTAAAAGAGAGTAAACAGGGGATGTGATACTGACCAAGTACAGGCGCGTTCCAAAGCCCATGTGTTCCTGATTAGGTGCTGGCTGGTCTCAGAACACACCCAGAATTAGCTTAAAGTGACAGGCTTTGCTAAAACCCAAAAGGGCCGGATGAGTAGGGGTGTGTGTGTGTGTGTGTGGTGTGTGTTTAACGCCCAAGAGCACCTGCTGGTGGCACAGACAGCTTGCACTTTTCTCTTAGTGGATTTTTTTTTCCTGTCCTCAGAATCTCAGCATGGGTTTTGATTTTGCGTGTTTCTTTTCTTTGTAAAGGAGACAACTTCTAAATGTGCCTTGTGATCAGGGAGCACACCTCCTTCAAGTCTCCCAGTCTTATTCAGGTCATAGCTGGACCCACTGGGCTTTGAAGCCAAAGCTCCACGGGGCAGAGTTGAGGCTCAGTAAGAAAGGAAAGTGCTGGTCTCTCTTCTGGACAAGTAGGTCTCTTGGTTTGATAAATCAAATCTTATTTGGCTTGAGTTTTGTTGGAGGAGGGGTTGTCCAAGGCGTAGAGGCCTGGTTAGCATGAGAAATGAAATGGATGCGTGAGTAGAGGGTGATGAGTGTATGGACTGGTGGACAAGTGTGTGGATGGATGGATAAGTGAGTAATGGATGAGTAATGAGTAGACTGGTGGATAGATGTCATGATGGAGTCTTTGCACGTGTATAAGACAGACGAGAACTGCCGGAGAGCTGATGGTGTCTGAGGATGCTCACAGCCTAGAGCGCATTTGAAAGACAGTGCTCTGAGCTCATCCCTTAGTTCCAGCCTCAAAGCCAGCAAGAGAGTTTATTTTAAAGTTTGGAAGCATCATCTGTGACCCAAAGCCCTCAGCTCCTCATATAAGCCCCTGTCTGTCTCTGCCACTGCTTCCCTCTGCCTAGGCGACACTGAGCTCACTGTCCCCTACTCTCTTTTCATGTAAACTCAGTCCCAGTTTGCAACCACGGTACGTTCATGAAGACAGTGTTACACGTAAATGAAGTATTCTTTTCTTGTAATCATGTTTTAGGAAGTAAAAGGACTTAATAAAGCTACAAACAATGCTGACGCCTTTGTATCATTTTTTAACTTCTTCCTTTTTTTAGGCTGGCTTTGAATTGACCCTCCCACCTCCTCTTCCAATCCAGTGTATCTGATGCTGAGCATGTAACAGTGTGTTGTGTGTGCTAGACTCTACTAACTGACTCATATCCCCCACCCCCCATCTGTTTTTTTCTCTTGCTATGTTTTGTTTGTGCAGCTCTGGGGGACTGAACCCAGGTCTTGTGCACACCAGGCAAGTGCCGTACCTCTGAGCCACAGCTCAGGCCATTAGTCTCTGATTCTTTAAGCTTTTATAAGTTGGAACTGTAACTCAACAGGTAAGAGCATGCACTGCTCTCCCAAAGGACCCAAGTTTAGTTCCAGCACTCACATCAGGCACGCAGCTCACAGCTCCCGTAACTCCAGCTCCAAAAAATCCCATGGCCTTTGCAAGCACTACATTCACATGCACATACATAGTTAAAAGTAAATAAATCTTTTAAAAATAATAAGGCTGGACAGTGATGGCACATACCTTTAATCCCAGCATTGGGGAGTCAGAGGCTGAGGCTCTCTGAATTCAGGGACAGCCAGGACTCCACAGAGAAACCCTGTTTTGAATAAACAAAACAAGATAACATAGTTCTGGAGAGATGGCTCAGTGTTTATAAGCACTGGCCTCTCTTCTACACAGGACCCAGGGTTCAGTTTCCAGTACTCATGTGGTGGTTCAAAACCATCTGTAACTCCAGTTCCCAGGGATATGATGCCCTCTCTGGCCTCTGCAGGCAACAGATATGTACATGGCACATAGACATACATGGCAAAACACACACACAAATAAATAAAGTAAATCTTACTGGGCAATGGTAGTGCAAGCCTTTAATCCTAGCACTCAGGAGGCAGAGGGAGGCAGATCTCGGAGTTTGAGGCCAGCCTGTGCTACAGAGAGTTCCAGGATAGCCAGAGATACATAGAGAAGCTCTGTCTCAAATAATAATAATAAATCTCTACAAATTAAGTAACTTCAAGGACTGGGGAAACTCAGTCAGTAAGACACTTGCCTCCCAAGGCTAAGGACCTAAATTCCATCTCCAGCACTGGGGAGACAGAGACATACCTCTACAGCCAGAACAATATAAGTAGCAGGTGCCAGACCAGCGAGAGATCGTGTCTGAAAAAAGATGGACAACTTTCCAAAGAGTGACTCCTGAGGTCCTCTAGCCTAGTCATGCACCTGTTGTTGTAATATGAGCAGGCATGTACCTGTACCTGGAGGATGGGGCCCCATGCAGGTAGACATGCCATGCAGGCAGTGGTCAGCATGGGTGGGGGCCCGGGAAAGATACAGGCTGAGCTTGTGGAGGCTTCATTGTAGAATAAGGAGAAAGGGGAGAGATAGAGAGGAGTCCATGACCGCTGGCAGGGCAGAGAATAAGAGTAAGCAAAGGGTAGAGGTCTTAAATGGAGCTTGATGTCAGGACGCTGGGCGGGCCAGGTTATTGCTTATCGGCCAGGACTCCAGGCAGTGGGTCAGAACTCTCATATTTATAATCCCAGCACTGGAGAGAGAGAGACAGGAGTATTTGAAATTCAAGATTGTCCTCAGCTACCCGCTGAGGTCCAGGCCAGCCTGGTCTATATGAAACCCTATCTCAAAAAATTGTAAAACAACAACAACAAAAATATAAATAAATTTTGTGTTAGTATTATTCCCAAAGTATTATTAGGTAAAAATATTCCAAGAATAAGAACTTGTTTCCACATAAGTTCTGTTGGTGATGACGGTGTTGATGGTAATGATGTTTTGTCTTCTGTAACCCATTCTGGCCCCAAACTCTCTACATAGCCAAAAATGACCTTGAACTCCTGATTTTCAGGCCTCTGCCTCCCCAGTGCTGGGATGACTGGCCTTCACCACCACATCCTGGCTCAGCCTCAGACCTTTCTGCTGCAAACAGAGCTGTGCCTTCGGCAAGAAACCGCCCAAACCACAGCCTTCTCCAAACAGCACCAGATCCACCAAATTCTGGGAATGGAATTCAGGCCCTCCAAAGAGCAATGTGCTACATGGCCTTAACCACTGGGCCTTCTTTCCAGCCCTACTCTATTCATTTATTTTTGGTTACTTTAAACAGGGCCTTCTGTAATCCAGGTTGGTCCAGAACTACTGATTCTCCTGCCTAAATCTCAAGTGTGGGGATTACAGACCTCCATCACCATGTCAGAATCCCTGGTTCTGGCTGATTGGTTCTGGCTGATTGGGGTGGGGGTGAGGGATAGGGGTGGCGGTGGGAGAGTCACACAGGGTTTCTCTATGTAGCCCTGGCTGTCCTGGAACACACTTTGTAGAGCAGGCTGCCTTTGAACACAGAGATCTTCCCACTTCTGCCTCTGCCTCCAGAGTGCTGGGACTACAGACCTACACCATCACACAGTTTGTTCAGTCTTTTTTATATTTATTTGTTTGTGTGTGTGAGAGAGAGTGTTACCACAGGTGCCTGGTGGCTAATGGAGGTCAGAAGAGGATTCCAGATAGCCTGAAACTGGAGTTACAGACAATTGTGAACTGGGAATTGAACCTGGGTCCTCTGCAAAACCAGTCAGAGCTCTTAACCACTGAACTATCTCTCCAGCCTCATCAACATCTGGTTTATATGGTGCTGAGGATGGAACCTAGGGCTTCATGTGTGCTAGGCAAACTGGCAGCTGAGCCATACCCCAGCCCTGCTATAGCTACTGTGGCTCTGTCACCATGCGGTGTGGATAACTTTCAGGGATCAGTATTTGCCTTCTATCCCTGGGTCCCGGGGATTGAACTCAGGTCAGCAGCCTTGATGGTAAGTGTCTTTGTCTACTAAACCATCCTGCCAGCTCTATAGCCTTTTATATATAATATATATAATATATATATATTAGGGAGCTATGGAGATGTCTCAGCGATTAAGAGCACTGGCTGCTCTTGCTCTTCAGAAGACCCAGGTTCAATTCCCAACATCCACAGGCAGCTCATACCTGCCTGTAGCTCCCTAACTCCAACTACCGGGCGTTACTTTCTGACTCCCTGGGTACCAGGCATTCAGGGAGTGGGCAAACATGCACACAGGCAAAACATTGAAGCACACAAACTTTTTAAAGATTTATTTTTATTTTTTGTGTCTGAATCTTTATGTGTGTCTGTGCACCACGAGCATGCCTAGTGCCCTTGAAGTACAAAAGAGGGCATCAGATCTCCAGAACAGAAGTTATGGATGTGAGGTCTCAACTCTGGTGGGTGCTCAGGTCCTCTGCAAGAATTAATGCTCTTAACTACTGAGCCATCTCTCCAGCCCATAAAACTTTATGAAATGGAAAAAATCCATATATGATATATATTTGGGTGAAATTTACATATCATTAAATTGTCCATTTCCTCTTTTTCTTTTGGTGCTGAGAACACAGGGCCTTACACAAGCTAGATGTGTGCTCTGTGCTGAGCCTCAGATCCAGCACCTTCACCATTTTGAAGTGCCCAGTTCAGTGGCATTTAGCTCACTTATTTCTGTGCATATGCAGGTCTCCTCAGAGGCCAGAAAAGCACATGGGATCCTTGGAGCTAGAATTACAAGTGTTTGTGAACCACTCAACATAGGTGCTGGGATTTGAACTTTAGGCTTCACAATGGAGCAGCAAGGTGCTCTTAACTTGCTCTCTGTCTCTCCAGACTTCTCTGTTCTGATTTGTTTTTCATTTGACTAGTTTCATTCTGATTTTTGAGAAAGGGTCTTACTGTGTAGCCCTGCCTGGCCAGGCTGACCTTAAACTTACAGGGATCTATCTCCCTGCCTCTGTGTCCTAGCTGAGATTAAATGCAGGTGTCCAACATACCTGTCTGTTTGTTCTGGTTGATTTGTTGTTGATATGTTTCCTTGGGACTGGGTCTTGTGTAGCCCAGGCTACCATTGATCTTACAGTGCAGTTAAGGAAGACCTTGAACTCCTGATTCTTCTACCTCTACCTCCTAAATTTGGGGATTATAGAACTCTCTGCACTGCCCTTCCCAAATTATGCAGAACTAGGATTAGAACCCAGAGCTTCCTGCATGCCAGGCAAGCTCTCTCCTGACCACCTCACAGCCCAGGCCTGTTTTGTTTAGTTTTGACTTCTCTGATACCCTTACTTCACAGTTGAGGGCTGGGCTTGTAAGAACCACTGCACCTGATTTTAAAAGGTACTGGAGACTGAACTCATTGCTCCTTGTGTGCTAGGCAAACACTCTGCTGTTCTCCATGTCCCCAGCTCTGTGTTTCTGTTGTGTTAAGGCACATGCCTGCTCTCCGTTTCTGCACAGACATTTTGCAACCTTCTCGGTGCCAGGCCTTCTGTCTCCCCAACACCATTGTTAGCACATTATTTTTTAGGTCTTCTGAGGTATGTGCCCCTTTTTGGACAGGAACTCTGGCCACTGGGGCTGTGAGGTGGCACACCTTTGCTCTTAGATGAGGTGGGTGGCACTTTTGGCCAGGGTATTTATATCTGCTGGGCTCTGTTGCTCAATCCCAGCACTTATCTCCTGACCCCTACCCCCATGGTAAGAGCAGGCTATCTTTAGCCTGTGGTTTGGAAACCAAGGTCACTGGCACGTGTACATTGCTAGAAACTGAACCCTGGGTCCCCACCCCCAATGCTAACTCAGGCCACCTATGTGCTAGGCGAGCATTCTCCTACTTACCAAAGGCTGAGCTTTCTGCTTTTCAAACCTGCACCGTTATGCAATTTACTGAGTTAGACCCAGCAAAAGTGGCTTGAGCTGACAGTCACACAGCTTCCTGGTAAAGCCAGAGCAGTTCCTACTGTGAGAAAGCTCAATCCTCCGCCCCCCCCCCCCCATACCTTTTATTTATTTATTTTCCATTTTTCTTATTGTTTTGGTTTGTTTGATTGCCCCATTTTTTAAATTCTCTTTGTTATTAGTGAGGGACGCATGGGTGTGTGCCCTAGCATATGTATGCAAGTCAGAGAATCATTTATGAGTCAGTGTTGTGCCCAGAGTCCAGACCCCCCAAAAGACCAGTCCAATGTAACAGCAAAGTCTCTTTATTGACAAGCTAGCTTGGGCAACTCCATCCTGAGCAGCAGGAAGCAAAGAGTTTTCATTGGAGGGGAGAGGACTCTAAGGACTTCAGAGCTTCAGGGTTACAGTTCTGGGATTGGTCCAAACTTGGGCGAGGCATACCTGTTATGAATTCATTGGCTGCTTTGAATTCTAGGGATGTTTCAGTATTTAGTGGTCCTTGAGGTTTACCTGAACCTGGAGACTATCTGGTTCTATTGTCTTTGTCCCTTTCCCAGGAAGGGAATGTTTGGAATGTCAGGTATTTTCCCTTAGGTGCTGGCTCCTCTCTTGATGGTGTCTGCTCATCTTCCTGGAACCACCAGATACCATCAAGGGTCTGCTCTCTGCCTGGCTTTCATTAAGCCTGTCATGGCTGTTGTGCGTTCAAGCTGCTCAGGGCCCTAGAGTCAGTGTATGTGTCTTTGTCTGGTGTGTGTGTATCTAATGAGACAGGGTTCACTCTGTAGTTTAGGCCTGACTGGAACTCACTCCTGAAGCAGAGGCTGGACTCCAGGCATGACAATCCTTCTTCCTCAGCCTCTGGAGTCCTGAGATGACAGGTATGACCAAGTTCAGGGGTCATTGCTCTTATCCTTGAGACAGGGTATTGTGATCTGATTTGCTCTGATGTGATAGGTAACCCCGTTTACCCCCATACAGCTGACCTCATGCCTCATGGGCACATGGAGAAACAGCAGGCAGTGACACATAGGCAGCCTCTACGTAGAAAGACTTTTATTATTATAAAGAAATATAGAGAGGAGAGAGAAGGGAGGGGGAGGGAGGGATTGAGAGAGCTTCCTGGTAGAGCTTCCTGTGATGGGAATTCTTAAATGGAGTTTGACTTCAGAACTCAAGGTGGGGCGTGGCTTCAGGGGCTAGAAGGGAATCCTTCACAGGGTCTCTCTCAGCCTGTTGCCCAGGCTGACCTGGAATTCACTCCAATCCTTTTACTTCCAACCACCTGAGTGCTGAGATTACATGCTAAACTCTTAAACATTTTATATATTTACTTTTGGATTTTTGAGGCAAGGTCTCTTCATATAACCCTGGCTGTCTAGAAGCTCCATTTGCAGACCAGGCTGGCCTCAAACTCAGAGAGCCTCCTGCCTTTGTTTCCTGAGTGCTTGGATTAAAAACTGCATACTACTGCACCAGGCTTAAACACTTAAACATTTAAAAAACAGAAGCAGGAACCAGAGAACTGTTTCAATGGTAAAGAGCATTGGCTGTTCTTGTAGAGGACCAGGGTTCAGTTCTCAGCACCCACATGATAGCTCACAAACATCCATATTTAGTTAAGAGATCAGATGTTCTTTTGTGACCTTTGCTGGTTTCAGGCAAGTATGTGATACACATACATACATATAGGCAAAACGTTTACCCATCACAAAAAAATAAAGATAAATAAGTTGAGAGAGAGAGAAACACCAGGCAGTGGTGGTGCATGTCTTTAATTCCACTATTTGGGAGGCTGAAGCAGGTAGATCTCACTGAGTTTGAGGCTAGCCTGGTCTAGAGTATTCCAGGATGGCTCAGAGCTACACAGAGAAACTCTTGTCTCAAAAACAAAACAAAAATACAGAAACATGAACAATTGTTGTGGCACATATCTGTAATCCCAGCACTCAGGGGGCAGAGGTAAGTGGATCTCTGTGAGTTTGAGGCCAGCCTGGTCTACGTAGCGAGCTTCAGAACAGCCGGGGCTCCATAGTAAATCTCCCCTTCCCCCCCAAAAGTTCCTGGTTTTATGTTATAGTTAATACATTTCTAAAGTAAATTAATTTCTTTTAAATCTCAAGAATATGTAATAAACCACCCCCCGTTTCGCTCCTACAGCCCTGCCTGCAACCAACAGGTGCAAATAGCTCTAGGGTCCTCCAACTTTCAAGTCTAAACTTGCGCAACAGACCTTGTCTGCAGACTCCTAGCCCCGGGCTCACACTCAATTGACGCATGCGTACAGGGCAAACCGAGGCCTGGCCCCTCGTGACACGCCCTCCCTACGATGATTGGTCATCGCACATGAATGACAGGAGAAATTTCTCACAGCTTCCACAAAATGGCCGCTCCTTCTGACACGCTCGCTCCCCTCGCTGATTGAGCCCTGCAGAAGACGGACGCCAGAACTATCCAATGAGAACCAGCCTCTCTGGGAAGGGGGCGGGGCCACGGAGGGACAAATTTGCGCGGGTTCGGACTCAGCACGCTCAGTCATGGCGGCTTTCCGTGATATGGAGGAGGTGAGCTACTGGCTGCTGAGCCTGCTGGGGGCCAACCGCGCCGAGGCACAGCAGCGGCGGCTGCTCGGGCGCCACGAGCAGATGGTGGAGCGGCTGCTGGAGACGCAGGACAGCGTGGACCAGCGGCTTCGGGGTGAGGGCTGGGCCTCTCGGTGGGATCTGGCACCTCTGGGCCTCAGTTTCCCCCTCTGACAATAGAATAGCCAGAAGCCTAGAGTGTCAGAGTTCACAACAGCCGACTCGACGTGAACTCGGTGTGACTTGATCTTACCCTGTTCAGGCTGGCCTGGAAGTCATGGTCCCGCCCCTCGTCCCTGGCTCTCCACGCCGTCACCCCTGAGCCTCAGTTTCTCCACTTGTGAAACGGGTTTCATGACAGTGGATGTCACCTAGGGACTTAGAAGTAAGTAAAGGAGTTGGCAGGGCCTGACCCCTATGAGCTTTCCGACTTAGTCTTAAATGTAGCTAAGGCTAGTTTAGAACCTGTAGCTCAAACAGCCCTGCCTGTCAGCTCTCCAGTGCTGTGGTCACAGTGAGCTACCTCCAATCCCACAGTGTCCTTTCCTGTGAAGTTGGGAACACTTTATAATGTTCAAACCTCTTCCCACTTGGTTCTGAACAGAGCCTATTGTGAGATGGGCCCTGGGTGGCTGGCATCCTGCAGAAGTCAGACAGGATAAACATCTGTATTCTGCCGCCATGGGCTAAGGAATCAGTCCATTCTGTCATTGGGAGTGGGTGACAATGGCAGGCAGGAGCCTGAAAGGTCTCTAGATAGTAGGAAAAATCTGAAAGAGTTGAGGGAGTAGAAATATGGGAAGGGTCTTTTAAAAGAAAGTATGATGTGAAGGGCTAGTAAACAGCCCATATAGTTCTGGTCTATATAGCAAATTCCAGGCCATGCAGGACTGCACACAAATCCCAACTGCAGGTGCATGAGGAGGGGAACCCACAGTGTATCCAGGACACTTACGTAGTGAGATATTTCACCATTTACACAGGACACTTGTGTAAGAGAGGAGGAAAGAGGGCAGGCCATGTTTGCACTGGGGCCTTTAGGCCTGCCCTTAAGAAACTACCAGTAATAGCAGTATAAGTAAATTGTTTAGCCAGCACCAGAAAAACCAGAGTTGAGAGGGACATGTGTTTGAGTGCTTTGAGATATTAACACGAGCTTTTGGTGGGGCTGGGACTCAGCGATTCTTCCAGAGAGCCTGTGTTTAGTTCCAGTGCCCACGTCAGACGGTTCACAGCCATTTGGAACTCCATTTTTAGAGACATCTGACACTTCTGGCCTCCATGGGCATCAGGCACACATATACATACAGTTAGGGCAAAGTAAGGTAATAAAAATTAAAAAGTTTTGAAAACCAAAGCAAGAAAGAGGGGCGATGGCTGAGGCTCAGTTGGTAGAGTGCTTGCCTGGAGCCTGTGAAGCCCAGAGTTCCATTCCCAGACCTGTATTAAATTAGCATGAGGGTGTGGTGGGCCTGTCAAACCAGCCATCAAGACATAAGCAGTAGAGTCAGGAATTTAAGATCCTAAAGAATTCAAAGCCAGGTTCATATCAAAGGACCAAAAACTAAACAAGAAAATGGCTGAGAGTCTGACTCAGAGAGAGAGAGAGAGAGAGAGAGCGCGCACTTGTGAGCATGTGAGCATGAGAGGCCTTGGGAGCAAACAGTAATAATGAGGCAAACTACCTGGGGGCCACTTAGATGGCTCAGTGGGTAAGGACACTTGCTGCCAAGCCTGACAGTTTGGGTTTGATCCTGGGGACCTACATGGTGAAGGAGAACTGACCTCTATACACAAACCATGGTATTTTTTTATTTGAAATGAGGCATTGATAGCTTGGACATGTCATCTTAGAATCTGAGCAGGAGGTTTGTTGAGAGTTCAAGGCCAAACTCTGTTACATAGAGTTTCTGGCCAGTATTGGCCCTTTAGAGAAACCCTATGTCAACCCCATGCAGGCCCACCCCTTCCCCTAATTTTTTTTTGTCTTGTGATGTAGCTAGATAGTAGAGTGCTTGCCTTGCATGTGTGAGGCACCCGATTTAAACTCAGTATCACAAAATAATTAAAATTAAGTAATTCAATGGCCATATCTTGTGACCTGATTCAATAGAGCAACCTGGATAAGACAAGAATTCCTTGAGCCCAGGACTTTGTGGCCAACCTGGACATCATAATGAGACCCTTGACCCATCACTCAACACCCACCCTAAAGGGGCGGGGTAGTAAAACTGCAGACATTGAGGGAGCTTGTGCTGCAGGAGACCATTGTAGTGGAACATGTTCTGTTCCATTGTAAATAATTGTCCTGCTTACCGGTGTAATAAAATGCTGACCATCACCCCTCAAAGAAAAGATAAAAAGTATTGGTTCAGTGGGTAAAGTGCTCGCCTAACATACACAAAGTCCTGGTTTCCATCCCCAACTCCACACAAAATGGGCCTGGAGCACAACTTGGGGAAGTTACCTCTGTCTCCACCTAGTGTGTCCTCAGGATAGGACTCAGTTCATCAGGCTTGTTGGCATCTTACCAGGCTGTTATTTATTTTTGTGTTTGTTTTGAAAATCTCTTGAGTTTAACCCCAAACCAATGAAGGCTCTATCTACATCCTCCTGCCTCTGCCTCCTGAGTAATAGATTGCAGGTGCACACTGCCATTCTCAGTATAGTGCGTGTTCTGGCAGAACTTGGACACGCCCAGATTTTGTTCAGAAGCTGCCCCCGGGGATGGGGGGGTTGGGTGGGAGGTGTCAGAGCTCAGACTGGGTAATGAAACACCTCTTCAGAGCCCTCTTGGGCAAAGGACAGATCCAGGACACCTGCTTCTGTCTCATTACAGAGACTCTGGCTGTGGAGGAGGAAGTGGCTCAAAGCCTTCTTGAATTGAAGGAATGCACTCGCCTGGGAGGCACTGAACTGCAGCAGCTGGAAGTCGAGCTCCAGAAGGCCAGCAAGGAGGATGCCTGTCTGCAGGCCAAGCTCTGATATCCTTAACTGTACCCAGCGGCCTCCCTCAAATGCTCTTGAAATGCTGGAGCTTCTGCCTGGAGTCCCCCAGTGAGGGCTGGGGTGTGGCTTAGTGGTGGAGCCCCTGTCTAGAGTCCCCCAGTGAGGGCTGGGGTGTGGCTCAGTGGTGGAGCCCCTGTCTAGAGTCCCCAGTGAGGGCTGGGGTGTGGCTCAGTGGTGGAGCCCCTGCCTAGAGTCCCCCAGTGAGGGCTGGGGTGTGGCTCAGTGGTAGAGCCCCTGCCTAGAGTCCCCCAGTGAGGGCTGGGGTGTGGCTCAGTGGTGGAGCCCCTGCCTAGAGTCCCCCAGTGAGGGCCGGGGTGTGGCTCAGTGGTGGAGCCCCTGCCTAGAGTCCCCAGTGAGGGCTGGGGTGTGGCTCAGTGGTGGAGCCCCTGTCTAGAGTCCCCAGTGAGGGCTGGGGTGTGGCTCAGTGGTGGAGCCCCTGCCCAGCATATGTCAGGTCTTGGCTTTCATCACTAACACAGAAGGACAAGAATAGGAAGAAAATGCTGAGCACCAGGTGCTCTGGCTTATGTGTGGCAAGGTGATTGTCCTTAATCCATCCCCCACCCTCACTTGAGCCCAGGCCTTAACTGATATGCACTCAGCTCACCACAGAGCTGCAGGAGCTTAGGGTGATGGAGGCGGATCTTCAGCAACAGGAGAGAGAAGTAGATGAGGACACCACCATCACCATCCCCTCTGCAGTGTATGTTCGGCAGGCTGGGCTTGAGTTCTGCCCTGGGATGTTGACATTAATGCTGTGGTAACTGTCTTCTCTCTGCTCTTTCCCCTCATTCTGTCTAGGTACGTGGCTCAGCTGTATCACAAAATTAGTAAAATAG
This sequence comes from Phyllotis vaccarum, assembly GCA_033318265.1. Taxonomy (NCBI): domain Eukaryota; kingdom Metazoa; phylum Chordata; class Mammalia; order Rodentia; family Cricetidae; genus Phyllotis; species Phyllotis vaccarum. The sequence goes on from JARWLC010000012.1 coordinate 107,917,673, forward strand.
AATGGGATTATGAATGTGAGCCAGGCACGATCAAGGGCAGTATCCTTTGAGAAATCACTGTAGGGTGGAATGGAGCCTCAGGTGAGGAGAACTGGCATATCCTCACGTTAGAAACAGTCAGTAGGAATGGTGGCACAATTGGGAAGTGGGGGCATGTGGATCTCGCTGGAGTTCCAGGACAGCCAGGGCTACACAGAAACTCTGTCTCAAACAGCAACAAATGGTAAACATAGGCTTCAGCAAGGGCATTTCTGGAGATACGCTTCAGAGTTGAGATAGTGACGTGTTTATAGGGCGTCATTCTCTATATCCAAATGTAGAAGTGACCTCTGAGTAAAGAAACTGCAGTTTACCTGTGCACTAAGATAGTATTTAGCTTTGGGGGCTGGAAATATGGCTCAGTGGTTAAGAGCACTGGCTGCTATTGCAGAGGACCCTGGTTCAGTTCCAAGCACCCACTGCCAGCTCACAACTGTCTACAACTCAAGTTCAGAGGATCCCACACTGTCACACAGACATAAGGCAAGCAAAACACCAGTGCACATAAAAAGTAAATAGATCATTAAAAAAGAATATTATTTAGCTTTTAAAAGATGAAATAGAATGCTTGCTTAGTATATGGGTTCCAACCCCAAAAGTGGGGTGACCTGGAACTTACTGTTCACTCCAAATTGGCTGCAAGTTTGTGGTGAATCTTCCGATTCTATTTCTCAAGTGCTGGAATTATAGGAGTATGCCATCACACCTAGCAAAAATACCATTCTTAGTTAAAAAGAAATTAGGGAAAACTAGATGTGGAGCATGCCTTTAATCCCAGCACTCTGGAGGCAGAGGCAGGCAGATCTCTGAATCTGAGGCCAGCCTGATCTATAAAGAGAGTTCCAGGACAGCCAGGGCTACACAGAGAAAAAAATAAAAATAAATAAAAAATAATTAGGGCACTGACAAGATGGCTCAGTGAGCAGGGCACATGTTACCAATCCCTGGGACTCACTGGTGGAAGACAACACCAACTACAAGTTGTCCCCCGACTTCCACAGATGCACCCACCCGCCCACAGAAACAAACAGAAATTAGCCTGCTGTGCTATCACACCCCACAATCCCAGTACTTGGGAAACTGAGACAGGAGGAATTGCCACAAGTTCTCACAAGAGCATGTGAGCAGAGGAGCTGCCCTCCCTGGGCCTGGGAGGACCATACATATGCTTTCCTTTCATCGCGCTTGCAGTCCATCATGGCCCCACTGTGGCCCTGCCTATCCACTTGGACAGCACGCAGCTCTCACAGAAGTTCATCAGTGACTACCTCTGGAGCCTGGTAGACACAGAATGGTAGCCAGAGCCTTGACCTCACACCTTGCACAGAACTGAGGTTGAAGGGGCCCAAAGGGGGGATCAGTCTAAAATTAAAAATTATATATAAATGACTTTGACTTTATGTAATTAATTACCTACTTTGTTTTGAGACAATGTCTCTTGGAACCCAGGCTGGCCCAGAACTTTTTAAAAATTACATTTTAAAGAAACATTTTTACCGATTGAATGTTTTGCCTGCTTTATGTATTAGCATTTGTTCTGGTGGAGGCCAGAATAAAGCATCAGATCCCCTGAAACTGGAGTTATAAGGGACTGTGAGCTGGGAATTGAACCTCCAAGAGCAGCCCATGCTGTTATCAGCTGAGCCATTTTTCCAGCCCCTCACATTTTACTATTTGAGGTAGGGTTTGAACTCGCAAGCAATTGGCATTTCCACATCCCCAATACTGACTTTGTACACAGCTGCCACACCAACCTGAATGTTAAAGTTTCGCCTCAGGTCCTCATGCTTAAACACTCTGCTAGCAGCCATCTCAGCCCATTCTCCCCCTTATTTTTGAGGTATTGATGCCAGGCCCAAGCCCATCACTGGAAGATTCTAGGCTTGTGTTCAAGTTCTGAACCACATAGAGCCAGAACCAACCCCCCCCCCCCCAACATAGTGACATCCAGGTAATGTTTTAGAGCTTGGGGACACTAGGCCCCTCAGCAGCATCCCTGACCTCAGCTCACTGGATTTCAGTAGTACCCTAACAACAGGAAGTGGCCTTGGCTCAGTGTCCCCGGGGAACGTTACACATAGCAGCCACAAGACTTGGTCCTACATTGCTGGCTGAGTCACTGCTGTGGGCTTGTGCCAGTGTGAGGCAGGGTGAGGATAGAGAACTCACCCATCCCAGGCTTCCTTTGGTTGTACATGCAGATCCTGGTTCCTGATGGAGAAAGTAGCTGTGGGTTTAGGGCTGACAAATAGCCAGGCTAGGGAGTAGGGAGATGTTTCATGAGTAAAGGTATTTGCACCAAGTCTGATGGCCTTAGTTCAAACCCTTTGGGCCCATATTTCCCTCCACCTAAACGTTAGGGCACTGGCTACCCTTCCAGGGGACCTGGGTTCAATTCCCTGCACCTACAGGGCAGCTCACTACTAATTCCAGTTCAGGAGACTGAATACTTCTAACTTTCTCAAACACTAGGCACACAAAGTGCAAGCAAAACACTCAAACTACAAAAATCTTTAAAAAAAGAAGACAAGATAGAACGGGGTAACGGGAGCCATAGATGAGGCCTTGGCCCCTGTGGGAAGGAACCCTCTTGCTTTGCACTGGAAGGGCCAGTGCCTTTGCTGGAACCCCTAACCCTCTGGTGAGGGAGGATCTATACCCATCTCCTTCCCTCCCTTCACTGAAGGCTGACTCCAGGGGGCCAGTGAGTGTGGCCCAGGGCCCTGGAGAGGCCCCAGCTCTACATGCCTGGGCTCTGAGTCACTGCCCAGCACTGGCTTCCTGCCAAGGACATCCTGGGGCCAGGCTACAGCCTCCTGCCCAAACTTCCACCAACTGCCTTGTCCCTTCCAAGGAAGCCAGCAACTCCCATTCTTAGGACCAGCCAGAGGGAGGTTGACAGAAATGAAATTGAGTTTTGCCCCAGTGCCATCTTGAGTCCAATGTGCAGATGAGGGAAACTAAGGCACAGTTCCATTTGGCGATTTCCCTCAAGTCCCAGGACAACAGGCCCTAAAGCTAGGTGCCCCTAGGGTACATGGTGCTTCTTTGAGTTGTCACCAGGATGAGGTGGCTTGTCAGGACAATGGAGAGGGCATCCAACAGGGATGACCAGCCACTTTCTTCTTTCAACCCTCCCCATGGGTCTGGGGTCAGCTGTGGTCAGAGTGTTTCTACTAGGCAAGCTCATATCATTAATCAGGAAGGGTACATAGACATGGGAAGTCAGCATGAAGCTAGATTTGAACCTAGGGTAGCCAAATGTGAAGGATCTATCTTCTCAGGACTCCAGCTGTGCTGGTGTTGGGGACAGAGAACAAGTTGTGGCTTATGAACATGAGCACACACGTGGGAACTGAAGCTTACAGGTGACTCACCTCCACCTGCCACCTACCTTGATGGGGCTAGTCTATTCTTACCTTGATCCTTTTCACTGTAAGGGGGGGGGGGTGCAGGCCACAGAGTGCAAGTATGAGTCAGTCTCACTTTACAAGGATTCCAGGAACAAGCCTCAGAGCACCAGGCTTGCATGGCAAGTGCCCCTGCCGGCTGAGCTATTGCTTTTGAGATACAGGGGATGGCCTCTGGGGCTTCATACGTGCTAGACATGCACTGTACAACTGAGCCATGACCCAGTGTCCTGCCTGGTGGTTCTGCTGCAGCTGCACTTTCTTAAAATACTGTTATGTTGTTATGTGGCTGGAGCTATCTACATCCACCTGGCTGCACTCATCTGGGAAATGAAACTAAAGTGTGTGTGTGTGTGTGTGTGTGTGTGTGTGTGTGTGAGAGAGAGAGAGAGAGAGAGAGAGAGAGAGAGAGAGAGAGAGAGAGAGAGAGAGAGAGAGAGAGAGAGAGAGAGAGAAAGGCTGTGGGAAGTAGGACTCTTAGGCCTCAAGTGGGAGTGTCCATTGAGCACAGGGGTCAAGGGTGGGAGGGCAGAGATGTAGACCCAGCATAACAAAGATGTGCAGGCATGCATCTAGGCTGGGGGAATACAAGCAAATGCAAAGGGCAGACACCAAGCCACCTCAGAAGGCTCCTGGATCAAGCCCAGCATGTAGGCCACAGTATAAAGGGGATGGGGTTTCCAGATTCCCAGTGGCTTGTGCCAAGTAAGGGATTGATTAATGAAGCCAAGTTTTTTCCCACACCTTCCCAAGGCAGCTAGGCCAAAGTGAGGGTCAGGAGAGGAAGGAGGTAGTTCCTCCTTCAGAGTAGGAAGAAGTTGTCAGGAGTGTTAGATAAGACACAGAAGCCTCAAGAAACTTTCTTCTGGAATGCTAAGTGGGGTGATGTGGTCGGAAAACCACAGTGAGGAGATGGAGTAGTTCTGGAGTTGGGGAAATGCTGGCTGCAGAGTAGGGTACCCATTGCCTCCCTCCTGCAGGCTTGGGCTCACTCAGTCTTGGCTCCAAGCTGGCTTACCACAGGCAGCTGTGGTTTGAGATACTGTGAGTCTGAAGAAACGCCAGCCAGCCTAGGGGTAGTGATCAGCAGGGAACAGCAGTTAATGTGTTAGGAAGGACTGACTGGCTTATGCCTGGCATCCGATAGTTGCTGTACATATTGGGGTACACACCCAGGTTTTTCATTGATCTCCATTCTGAAAAACTCAGAGCACTCCAGGCAGAGGAGACAGGAAATAAGGGAACCCAGTCCCCAAGAACCTCCCACTCCCCAGTTAGGCAGGTACCAGTCCCTTGGTGCATGGTGGTAAGATGTTTGCTTTTGAGAGTCATGAACCCCAGGCTTGACCTTAAACTGATCTTTCTGCCTCCAACTCCCCAGTGGTAGGATGGCAGGTGTGGGTGATCACACCTGGCCTTGAACAGAAAAAGCTTGAGCCAAGGATCAGAAAGTCCATCACACAGGACATAGAGGCACACACCTTTAATTCCAGAACTTAGGAGGCAGGTGGATCACTGAGTTTTGAGCCAGCCTGATCTACAGTGAGTTCTAGGACAGCAGGGCTACACAGAGAGACCCTATTTGGGGCACTGTTTGGGGGTGAGTCCATCACCTTCCATATGCAGTGCCCCATGGCAGCCCCGATTTCTGCTCAATTGCTTGTTAAATCCCAGGCCATCAAAACTCTGGTACCCTGTTTGTCACTCAAGCGAGCATCACTGACTCAGCCAAGCAGTCCTGGGCAGTCGGTGCAGTCAGAGGCTTCCCAGGCTACTCACTGCTCAGTTTTTTCTCCCAGAGGCGGTTTGGCTCTTTCCCAAAACAAAAGGCTGAAGAACGGATGTGCCACCCCGTGGATGCAGAGGAGATGACAGGCCGGTGTGGAGCTCCTGCCACAACCTGGCAGGAAGTTGGGTTACTGGGGGAAGCTGAGACTCTAGGGCGCACAGGCCGCTTATCTAATGTCTCCCATTGCTGAGTGGGGGGTGGGTAGAGTTCTTTTCCTCCTCCATCCGCCCTAGCAAGATTTCCTAAAGGTGCTTCCTTGCAGCAGCTCATTACTGCCACCAGCTTCCTCAGTAACCCCTCAGCTCCAAGACTCCTCCCCCCAGCTGGAGCTCTCAGTCCTAGAGACAGGCATCACCTGGCATCACGACTCTCATTTGTTCTTTAACATGTTTACTTTTAGATAGGCATGGTGGCACATCATGAGTGGAGGTGAGCCCCAAGAGTTCACTGGTAAGGGGCCCACAGCCCTGTAACAGTCCCTTACCCCCACTGTTTATGCAACCACCCCTAAAATTCACTGGGCTACCAGAAAACAGATTTTAAAGTAGAAGGGAGGCTGGTTGGGAAGAGGGGTGCCGGCAGGATTGGGGGTGTGGGAAGAATATCATCAAAATACAGATAAAGACGGTAAGATCTGCTCTTTGTAATGTGCTTGCTTTTTATCACACCTCAGAGACATCTGAAAAAGTATAATTTCTCTTCTAAGAAACAGGCAAGTACAGAGACACACACCTTTAACCCCAACACTTGGAAGGCGGAAACAGGTAGGTTGGTTGACTTCAAGGTCATCCTGAGCTACATAGTGAGAACTTGGCTCAAAAAACAAAAAATCTACAAATAAACAGCTCGACAAACACAAAGCGAATAAGGTTTGGTTAAATGATTAATTTACAAGGCCAGGACAATGGCTCAGCAGCTAAGGATACTCAGCCACCTAACTAAGGACCAGAGTGCAGACTGTAGCACCCACTTAACAAAATGGGGTTCTCTGCATGCCTGTAACCACAGCTGAGTGGGACAGACACAGGTTGGACCTTGCTGGCATCACAAAGCTGATGGAGGCCAGGTTCAGGGAGACCTTGCTACAACTGAATAGTTGGAGGGAAAGGACACCATATGCTCTCTTCTGGCCTCCACTGAGAGGTGTGTGCACCGGCATAAACTCTTACTGACACATAAAAGTAAACATATTTACACAAACAAGCTCATTGCAAAGCAATGGACCTGAGCGGTTCCAGAACCTGGGCAAACGGAGAGAAGTGACTGCAAAGCTGTTCTCTGACCTCAGACTCCATGCTTCTGCTCACCACAACTCACACATGCACACACATAAGGACAAAGTTTTCAAAAAGAAATTTAATCCATCACAGTAAGACATTTTCAGCCTATAAAAATACCTGAACAATGGTTTCGAAGCAATTCCTATCTCGAGGCAATACACAGGACCGAGAACAATCCATTCAAACAGTCTTCATACAGAGCATCCCAGAGAGTGTCACCCCAGCTCAACCTGGAGAAATGTCATCAGCAAGTGCAGCAATCAGGGTTTGCAAAAATAAATAGATTTAATAATATGTGTGATAACCTTGAACAAACATACAGAGTGAAAATAGAACCAGGTGCCATGGGCACAGCTCCTTTACAAGTGTCCTATTAGGCCGGGTAGTAGGCACTCCTCATGTCCTGACAGTGGGACCCTTCAGGTAGATGGATGGATGCAGGAATCCAAGAGAGACTGCCACTGTCATCCTGAGTTACCCATGTGACAATTTCTAAGGATTCTTCCAAGTTCCCCCAAATAACCTGGATTATGGGATTTCTTTTGGTTTTCAGATACAGACTCTTACTGTGTAGCCCAGGATGGCTTGGAACTCAGAGATGTACCTGCCTCTGCCCCTTGAATTCTGGGATTAGAGGCATGTGCCATCATGCCTTGGCTGATTATGGGCTGAAGGTCATGCAACTTTTTTTTTTCTTTCTTTTCTTCTTTCTCTTTGTTTTCTTCCATTTTTCCTCTCTGAGGCAGGTCTTACTGTGTAGCCCAGACTGGACTCCAATTCCTGAAAATCCACCTGCCTTAGGCTCTCCGGTGCTGAGATGACAGATGTGCACCATTAATTCCAGATGAGCAGAGAGAGGAGCTGAGCAGCTCTGGATGTTTGCAGAACAGAAAGTGCCAGGCAGAGGTTTAAAGTATATGAAAACAAACAGACAGACAAACAGAAACAAAAGAAAACCCAAAACCAAAAAGCCACAAAGAGGCTAAGTTCCACCCCAGCACTGAAGAGAGCAGACACTTCTAGGTGCCTGGACCCTGGCCAATCTCATGTCTTCCTCTCTCCCTGGGCATTGTCTTCTGTGGTCAGTGATATGAAAGCTCCATCCCAACACACCACACAACAGTGCAGCTAAGAGTACAGATATGGAGCACATGGGTGCCCAACTCTGAACTGGAAAAAAGTGCAAAGGGAGACTGAAGTGCAGGTCCATGCGGACAATTGGGGGGGCTAGGCGTAGGACTGAGGTCTCGAAGACCACGCCTGAGCAGCAGGGGGAGGCTCAGACAGCACAGGCCTCCACTCCAAGCAAGGCAACCAGATGCCTCAGGCACTTCATAAATATGAAGGGAATGGCGACTCAGGCTTGTGCCTGAGCTATGGAGGAAATTTTAGCCAAGGCACGAGCAGGAATCAGTCACTGGCAGCTGATGGCCCCAAGATCCAGCAAGATCAGTGCCAAGGACCACAAGTTACTTTCCTCCTCAGGGCCCACATCAGTTTGAAAGACCCAATGGGAAGCAGCGCCAAGGCTAACTAGCAGATGGCTAAGGCTTGCAGGGTGGAGGTAAATGTATGGAGTCCTGAGTTTAGGGATTGGCTGTGGTATCTGGGACCCTGTCCCGAGTACCTGCTGTCCAATCTCAGAACAAAGGGCTTCCCTCCACCTGGGGCCCTTCCTCCTTCCTGTTGGAGAGAAGAGAATGAAGATGCTTCTGGAGGTCCCTTCTTTGCTGTCCAAGGATAAGGAAGGTAGGAAAAATCCCAGGCAGAATTCCCGTCTTGAGCAGCAGCCTTTTTTGCCCCCAGACAATAAATATATAAAACAGATCCTGGGACGGGCAGGCCACTGAGCTTGGCCCCCAGCCCAGCTGTGTTCTTATCTTGCTTTGAGCAATATAAAGGCCACAGAGGCTGCAGGACCAGTCCTGGACAGGGAGGTGTGGACAGTGTCCTTCCTGCCTGAGAGTGGCATTGGATTCTTGAAAGATGGTTCTCACAGCTGTTCATGCCACATCATCCTCCAGGCTGACCATCTGTCGCTGTCAGCAAACACAGGAAACAATCAGTCTAGTGGGAACTGCACATGACCAGAGTCCACCACATCCCTCTACATATCGCTCTCATGCCTTGGGCCCCAGCTTCTGTCCTCTGCACAGCCACCAGAAGGCGCAGTGCAAATCCTTTAGTAGAGAACCCCCAGGGTGCCTGCCTCATGCACAGCGGAAGTCTCCCTAAAGGACAAGGCTCTCTCTCACTTCCAGGCTTTCTGATCTTGTTACAAGTACTTCCTGTTTCTTCATCTTTTGTAGAATTATTTTTTGCATATGGCTGCTTTGTCTACATGAAATCTGTGTCTCATGTGTGTGCTTTGTGCCTGTGAAGGCCAGCAGGTGTCAGATCCTCCAGAACTGGAGTTACAGATAATTGTGGGTACTGAGACTAGAACCCAGGTCCGCTGGAAGAACATCCAGTGTTCTTTTAACACCAGAGCCATCTTTCCAGCCTTCCCCCATACTTAAACACATCATGCTCAATTCTATCACAGGCCTCTGCATACTACCCAATCTCTACTGGGGGTGGGGCTGACACCTCCTTCTGTAGCCAGAGGATAAAATATAGACTCAAGCATGCTAGAAGGAAGTCTACCAGTGAGTCATGCTCTAACCCCTCACTGGGGGGGGGAGTGCGAGGCTGGGGCTCTACCACCGAGCTGCACCTCAGCCCTTCCCTGTCAGGTTCTAGGCAGGTGCTCTCCCGCTGAGCTGTAAATGCACTGGCTTCCATTTTTCTATTCCTAACTTCTACCCTTCAGGCTTGTTAGAGCCTCCTCTCTCCCACAAAAGGACACACTCACTGAGGGGTAAGTGTAGCCGTCCTGACTTCGGCAAATGTGGAGTTCATCCTCTGTGGTCTTCTGGTACACTGGGTTGTCAAAGTTTATACTGTTGATGCTTCTCAGCCTCCAGTTCCTCCACAGCAGGATGGCCCCAAAGACAAGGAGGATGACCAGCGCTGTGGGGAGATGGGGCTTGGTCAGGGCAGGTCCCACTTGTGCCAGTGAGGCCACTAGGCATTCCCATTTTGGATGCTTTACATGACAGCATGAGTTCTGAATGTAAAAAGTTATTCTTATTTATCATACAAAGAAAAAATGCTTTCTGGGGGGGGGGGGGGGGGAACCAGGATCTGTGAGCCTAGCACATCAGAGGGATAAGGCAGGAGGATGCCAACTTCTGAACCAGCTGAGGCTCCACAGTCTGACCCTGGTTCTATCTTCTGAGATTCTCTATCAATTTTGCTTTGTTTTGTTTTTTGAGATAGGGTCTCACTATGTAGTCCTGGCTGTCCTGGAACTTGCACCGTAGACCAGGCTGGCCTCAAATTTGTAGAGATCTACCTGCCTCTGTCTGAGTGATTAAAGGCACGAACCAACAAAATTTGTATTTCCTCATAGAATCACAATTACCATACCTCTCTTTTTAATTTAATTTTATTTACTTTTGTTTGTTTTGTTGTTTGAGACATGGTTTCTCTGTGTAACAACCTTGCCTGTCCTGGAACTCACACCATAGACTAGGTTGGTCTGGAACTCAAAGATCCTCCTGCCTCTGCCTCCTGAGTACTTTTTGGGACAGAAACCCATTGTGCACCCTTTGTAGACCAGGCCGGACTCAAACAAAATCAGAGTTCTGCCTGTGTTATGTCCTACCACAACCAGAGACACTCAATCTTATTTGTAATGGATAAAGTTAGAAGGGCACAGACAGGCAGAAACATCCCTCATGCAGGGCATTCCATTCTGGGTCAGGAAGGTGAAATGGCCCAAAAGCTAAGCATGAAGTCTCAGGAGCCCCACAATGTCAGCAGCGCAGCCAGCACTTACCAATGGGGAGGATGATGGACAAGACACCCACACCCTTCAGCGGCTCCTCGTTCCCTCTGCCACCCTGGACTGGGGTAAGAAGGATAAAGTGAGAAGGTGACAGGAGCCACCCAAGGAGAGTGCTGCCACATGTCTATTGCCCTGTTCAGGGAAACCTGGAGATGTCATCAAAGTCTGCATAAGTCATGTAGACTTAATCTCAGGCACAGCTGTCCTCCAGGGCCAAAGGGGACAGTTCTAGGATCCCTGGAGATGCCAAACATTTGCACAAAACCTACACCCAGACAGACCTTCAGCACAATGGGCCAGTGAGATGGTTCAGTGAGTAAAGGAGCTTGCTGCCACACTTGCTAACCTGAGCTGATTCCCAGACCCACATGGCAGAAGGAGAGACCGACTGTCACAAGCTGTGCTTTGACCACACAGGCACATTCCCCAATCCCACTAAATAAGCCAGTGTAATAAAAAATACAGTACTTATCAAATGAAAGGTGAGCCTGGCCTTTACCTTGATGGGACACTGTCACTGACTCCACTGTGCTGAAGGCAGGGATGTCCACAGGCTGCCTGGAGGTGCTGGAAGTCCACTGATCCTCCGTGTGTTCTGATGACCCCGTGGCTGTTGCTGTGATCACCGGCCTGATACTGGATGTCTCCTGGGTGGTCAGTACAGGTGCGACTTCTGATGGGAGATAAACATGACCTAAGTGCCATGAGCTGGGGTACCACTCACACCTCTGCTCTCCATGGAAAGCAGGTCAACAAGTTCCAGGGGCATCAGGTGTGGGGATATGTTTCAAATATAATAAAAACAGTGCAGATATCAGAGGGATCTACCCACAGTCAGTCTAGGAGGATCAGACAGTGGTAACTCTCACATTTAATCCCAGCACAGGGAATATCCTGGGAGTGGTGACCTATGCCCTAATCCAATCTGAGTTTGAGGTCATCTTAGTTTATAGAAGGAGTTCCAGGCTCCCAGGCAGGCAGCAGTGGTGCCACACCTTAACTGAGCAAAGAAAGTATTTAAGGCTGGCATAGAAAGACAGAGCAGGCAGAAGAAGCCATGGCTCACACTGTTAGCCCCAGCACTTGGGAAGCAGAGGCAAGAGAATCTCTGTGAGTTCAAAGCCAGCCTGGTCTTCAAAGCAAGTTCCAGGACAGCCAGGACTGTTTCACAGGAAACTCTGGGAAACAAACAAACAAAGACAGGAGGAGGTGGATATGTCCTCTGAGATCTCTGACTGTTTTTATTATATTTGAAAATATCTCCACAACCTGGAGGCGAAAAAAATGCAGTAAGGGGTGGGCAACACTGTTCCAGGATGACTTCAAACTTTCTGCCTCCTGTCCTGTTCTCACAATGGGATCTGCCAAGGCTGAAGACACTTTGGTCCCTGAGATGGTGAGAGTGACCCCCAAAATCCACATTAGAAACTCAATCACCAGCAGGGCAGTGGTGGTGCACACCTTTAATCCCCACTCAGGAGGCAGAGGCAGGTGGACCACTGTGAGTTCAAGGCCAGCCTGGTCTACAGAGTGAGTTCCAAGCCAGACAGAGCTGCTCAGAAAACCCCTCTCAAAGAAAAAAAAACAAGTTCAACCACCAACTTTAAAAAAAGAAAAATTTCCCTGTATAGCCTTGGTTGTCCTGGAACTTGCCCTCCTACCAAAAGAAAAAAAAAAGTCCCTTTAAATAAATGGCTAAATAAAATGTGCACATTTGTCGTGTGTCAACGTGTGATATCTTCCCCCAAATTAGCAGACTTCCAGTATCCAGAACCAAAAGCCACATAAACTTCTGTGCTTTGTAAATTATCCAGTCTCATGCAGTCTGTTACAGTAACAGAAAACAGACTGAACAATTCAAAACTAAGCCTTTCTCAGGTGATATGACAGAAAAGGGTCCTGCCTCTCGCTGGGTGGACTGGTCTATAGTCAGACTACTTCCACACAGAGCTTAAGGACAACTAGACCCCAAGAGGGACCTCAGTCCAAGTGAACTTTCATTTGAGACAAGCACAGAGTCCACCATGAGTCCACAGACAGCTCTGATCTCTAGTCAGCCTCTATAAGCTCATGTGGGTACAGCTCCAGGGACTCATACCCTACCTGTGAGGCAGCTCCGCATGTCCTTGGCCAGCAGCATGCCATCAGGGCAGGCACAAGTGAATTTGGGGGAGTGGGAGTTAATCTGTGGAGCTGGCAGGCACAGGTACTGGCAGCCACCATTGGGGAGGGCGGTTGCCTCACACCAGTTCACGCCTGAGGAAAGAAGTTCAGACAAAATGAACTGATGACATCAGCTACATCGGAATAGGAATAGTCTAGAAAAAATTCTAGAGCAATGAATGGAGTTTTATTATTGGGTACAGGAAGAGTTTTGAACCTAGCGTCAAATAGGCCAGAAGAGTCTAAGACAATTCTAGGACAATAGGAGAGAAATTTATTAGAGTGTAGGGGCTTACCTCTAGGCTGTGTGATGTTGTGAAACAGGACAATGTCCTCTGGGGACAAGAGGTTTTCAGCCACCAAATTAACATCTGAACCAGTGAGGCGATTCGCACTGAAAATGGCTTCGTTTATGACATCTGTCCAAAACACTTTGTCCTACATGGGAGGCATGTATGGAAGACGACCAAGCCTGTTAGCCCCGGAGTAGAACACACATCAGCATAACCTCCACCAACCTCTGGGACTCTTGAAGCATAAGCAATATGGGGCGTGGTAGAAAGTTTCTACTTTATAAATGTAGTGAAATATGCATGAGCCTCCCACCCTAACCATTCTGTGTACATGTGTGTACTGCATGCATATGCTCATGTTCGAGGGCTTTGCACATCTACATGGGGGCCACAGATGGATGTCAGCTGTCTTTCTCCGTCAATATACCCCTTGATTTTTGACACACAGTCTCTCACTGAGTTGGCTACATTGGCTGGCCAGTGAGCCCCAGACACTGTCCTGTCTCTTCACGAACTCTGGGTTCTAATCCTAACAACACACACACCAGGAAATACCCACAATTCTACCACCTTTCTCTAGATCTCTAGTCAAGAGTGGATACTCTAATCAGTCTTGACCTGAATGGATGAGACCTAAGGCTGACCCAAATTCCCTCACATTCCCAGGGGTCACCTCATAGATGGCCAAGGAGAAGGGGTGGGCCAGCTGCTTCTCATCCTCCAAAACAGTCTTCCGATTGCCCCCATTGACATCAATGCTGGAGATAGAGTGGAGTTTGGAATCAACCCAATAGAGGCGGCCACTGGGAATATCTAGAAATGCACGAATAGATAAGGAAATATGAAAAGGTCAGAGGTGAGAATAAAATTATTCCATGTGCCTGGGTACTCCAGAATGTTCTAGAAGATTATAGAATGATCTGGAAAGTTCCAGAGCATGCCAGAAGAACCAATCTCAGGGCACTAACTTGGGGTAAGATGCACAGCTTTGGGAGAAGTCCTCTACCACACATTGTGGCTTTTGCCCAAACCCAGTAACCCTTCTGACTGCATTGGAAGGGGAAATGTCAATTGCATAACCTACACTTGCACCCTTTTGAATATACCTAGTGTGATGCCATTTGGCCACTGGATGTCCTCAGTTACCAGCGAGTAGATGTCTACACCATTCAGGCCCCCTTTCTTGATCTTGGCAGGGGTCCCCCAATCTGTCCAGTACATGAAGCTGGAGAAGACAACAGACAAGACACAAGAGATGAGACCAGCAAGCAGCACCCACAACAGGCAGCAAGTCAGCTAAACAGCTAGTTTGTCGATCTAGAACCACACTCGGCTCTTTGTACATGGGCAGGTCCCACACTTGTAAGGCAGGCGCTTTCCAGACTGAAACATCTTCCCTTTAGCCCTCCACCCTGCTGCCAACACCAGCTACAACTTCTGCAGGGGTGTCCCCAGTCAGAGCCACCACCTCAGACGGTCAGCCCATCTCTAAAAGTGTGGAGTTCAGCGGGTGTGGTGGTGTACACCAGTAACCGCAGGCCCCGCAGAGGAGATGCTGGAGAATGGGAAGTGCAAGGTATGACTGAGGAAAGGTACCGTGAAATGACTGCTGCACGGACAGGGATGTAAGCCCGACCGGGACAGAGCATACCCGGTGGGCGTGGGTGGTGTGTGCGTCTCAATGGGGAATGCCCAGTAGTTGCTCTGTCTGTTGGGCCCTGACAAAGACGAGGAAGCAGTGAGTTCTTACAGATTTATATGGTCTCCATGGGTGAGGGAGGAGCTTTATTCCTATCCCTGGCTGTTCTGGGCACTAACTTAACACAGGAATTCTGCATATTGTTTTATAAATGTGTGTGATATATGTAGAGGATAGAGTACAATCTAGAGTACAATCTCAGAAATGCTGTGCATGGGGCCAGCAAGATGACTTAGCTGGTAATCGTGCTTGCTGCCAAGCACAATGACCTGACTTCTGAAGACAGGCCTGTACTAGCCTAGTGGTTAGCATCAAAAGGCACGCACCACTAAACCCAGGCTGGTTTTGTCTCCTGTACCGATGGTGGAATACAGAACCTCCTGGGCCAAAAGGTACTCCACCACCATGCCACATCCCAGCCTAGGCCACTGCTGGCTCCACCCATGATATAGCTGAGGATGCCTGGAACTTCTGACCCTCTTGGCTCTGTCACAGGCACGCGTAACCATGCACGCTTTATGTGGTCCTGAGGTAACCCAAGATATCATGCATGTTAGGTAAACACCTGGATACATCCTAATACCTTAGTTTAGTTGGTTAATTCTGGTTTTTGGAGACAGGGTTTTCCTGTGTGACAGCTCTGGCTATCCTGGGACTTACTCTGTAGGCCAGGCTAGTGTCGAACTTAGTGGTGGGTTTCAGATGTGAGCTACTACCTCCTTATGCCATGTCCCCGATCTTTCATGGCCACCCTAGTCTCTGCTTCACTGTCTTCCCTGCAGCTCAATACCATCTCACTCAGCTAATACATATTCCTGAGAGCAGTTCTAGGCCCCTACCCTAACTCAGCCCACTGTTCTCTGCACCCCTCGGCTCATGGACACTCACCCATGCACAGGGTCCACCACAATGGCCCTGGGTCTGGACCCTTTCTCTTGGAACAATGTCCTCCTCCTTATACCCTTGGTATCAGCCACAGAAACGCTGCCTGGAATTGAATCTGTCCAGTAGATGTTGCCATGGATCCAGTCTACAGCCAACCCATCTGGGGCCTGCAGGTCCCCGCTGATGACGGTGTCATAGGACAAGCTGGGTGCTTGGTCCATCAAGGTGCTGGGGCAGGAGAAAGGGACCACATTAGAGCCTGGAGCCTGGGCCTCACCAGGCGACAACAGGGTGTGACAGGGCAACAGGCCTGTAGCTCACCTATAGATCTTTCTTTGGGACAGGTCGGACCAGTAGATTCTATTGTTGGCCACCTCAGTGTCCAGGGCCACCACGTTCTTCAGGTTTGGGATCAGGCTGGTGTACTCGCTGCGGTCCAGGGTCATCTTCCGTACCTCATGGCGGTTAGTGAAGAGCAGATAGGCTATGGAGCCTGGAAAGCCATGCACAGAGGTGAGGGAGTAGAACCCGGGCTTCATGCCCGAGACCCTGGCATCCATTTTTTAGTACGAGTAACTGTAGACATTACAGAGGCTCAGGCTGTGGTCTCTACCTCTCCCAGATGCGAGGGGACAGGTAGAGCCCTACAGCCTCATCTGATGACCTCTAGAAAGGATATTATCTGGGTAAAGGCTCCATGTCCCCAAGTCCTCATCATACTGATCCCTTATCACCCAAACCCTGAAGAGCTACCACACTCAGCACAGGCTTAACGGTTCTGAAACCCAAAGAGGAGTGAGCTGCCACCCATGCCCTTCCCAGGCATCCAGGGCTCCCAGTGCTCACCCACGGCCTTGCAGACCCCCGTTTGAGGATCCATATGGAAACCGGCCCGGCATTCACACTTGTAACTGCCTTCAAGGTTCACACAGAGCTGGCTGCAGGTGTCGGGCTCCTGACACTCGTCAATATCTGTATCAAGAGACAAAGGGTTTTCTCTGGGGTGGGGGGGGACCCTTCCTACAAAGCCGTAAGTGGGGTGTGGGAGGAGTAAACCGTATGTCCTCCAGTGGCTAAGGGATGTCATCCCCAGCAAGATCCTAACCCTGTCACCCACCTCCAGCACCAGATAACTGTAGAATTCATCCACCCACTTTCCTTCATGTCTATATTTCTTCCATTTTTGTTGTTGCTGTTTTACTGTTATTTACTATTGATCTCTATGTAGCCCTGGTTGGCCTAGAACTCGCCATGGAGACCAACCTAGCCTTGAATTCAGAGACGTGCCTGCCTCTGTGTCTTAAGTGTTGGGATTAAAGACATTTCCCACCACAGATGGTCTCTTCTGTTGTTTGCTGAGACATCTCACATAGCCCAGGCTGGCCTTGGACTTCCCAAGTGTTAGGATTACCTATGTGGGCCACCGTGCTGGGTTTATGATGTGTTGGGGACAGGACCTGAAACTTGGGGCATGTGAGACAGCATTCTACCAGCTGAGCCCCAACAGGGTTTCTCTGTGAAGCCCTGACTGTCCTGGAACTCACTCTGTAGACCAGGCTGGCCTTGAATTCACAGAGATCCTCCTGCCTCTGTCTCCTAAGTGAACCTCTATTCTTGATGATGACTCCAAAAGGCAGGACAGTCAATGACCCACGCTTCCTAACTCTGAGGCCTGTGCTCAGTGTTTACTCTTGGAACCCGCCTAACAGTCCTAAGAATGGGGACTTCGTTCCCACCCACCAAGCACCTGGAGAAACCAAGACACAATTTCAATGGGAAAAGGCAGAGGTGGCTCAGAGCCACAGCCTGGATGTCCTGCAGACTCACCTTCACATCTGTGCTGGTCCCCCAGCCGGAAGCCCTCGGGACACAAGCATTCGTAGCCAATCTTGAGGTCCTTGCAGATGTGGGAACAGCCACCATTATTGTCTAAGCACTCGTTGGTCTCTGCACAGGGGGAGGACACAGACTGTTCAGGGCCCCTGGGACTCTGCACTGGAAACTAAGTCACTGCACTGTCCTTGCAAAAACTTTCAAAACAATAGATTTTTATTAATGTTAATCAGGTAATACATGTATGTCTGAGTGTGGGTGTGAGAATATGAATACAGATGTCCTCAGAAGTCAGAGGCACGGGGGGGGGGGGGGGTCCCCAGAAGATGGATCCCCTTAGCTAGAGTTACAGATTGTGAGCCTCCTGACTTAGACAATGGGGACCAAACTTGAGTCCTATCTAAGAGCAGTAAGTGCTCTTAACTGCTGAGCCATCTCTCCAAACCCAAGATGATGATGATGATGATGATAATGATGATTATTATTATATAAGTGCTAGGCATCTGAACTCAGATGCTCATCTCCCAGTACCCCTCTCTCATGCCTGTCTTGCCCTAGAGCCAAAGTTCTACAGGCCTATGACACATCCTAAGCCTTTTAAATGCTGGGGGGAGGGGGTGTGGCGGCGTCGTGGCCTGTAGTTGCCATGCCTGGCCCCCCACACCACCCTCTCTGCCCGGCCCCCCACACCACCCTCCCTGCCCGGCCCCCCACACCACCCTCTCTGCCCAGCCCCCCAACACTCACTGCACTCCTTAATGGGCTCATCCGACCAATCCCGGCAGTCCCGAGCAGAGTCGCACACCTTGTCCAGGGTGACACATTCACCACTGTGGCACCTGAACTTGTTGGGCCCATCACACTGTGTCACTGACAGAGGCAAAGAGAATGGTGAGGTGGCTGGGCAATACAATCAGTGAGGGGGAAGAGCCCCTGCTGGAAGTCTCACTATGGACCTTCTTCCTGTTCTCCAGGGTACTGGAATTTAGGGAGATCCTAGGATTACAGGGGTTTCTACCACGCCTGCTGTAAAGAGTTTCTCGATGGTGTTTATTTCCTCACAGTGCTGGAGATAGAACCCAGGGCCTTGTGTAGGCTGATCCAAGCCTCTGTGCAGTGAGTTGCTGGGAGTGAAGCAAGCAGATAGGAAGGTATCATTTAATGGGAACAGGGTTTCTTTCAACTTTGCAGGATCAAAAAAGTCTTGCAGAGCTGGGCTGTTGTGCACACCTTTAATCCCAGCGCTTGGGAAACTAGCAGTGGGATCTCTGTGAGTTCAAGGCCAGCCTGGTCTACAAAATGAGTCAGGACAGCCAGGGCTACACAGAGAAACCCTTTCTTGAAAAACAAAAACAAAAAAGCCCTAAAAACAGTCTTGGAGAAGAGTAATGATAACGACAGGTGACTGTTCAGTTGACTTGGGTGTCTTAGCCAGAGGTCTCTCTAATTGGTTCAGGATGGCCTCAGATTTGTGTGCTTTCTGCCTGGGGCTCCAGATTGTTTGATCTCAGACCTCCACACCACACCTAGCCCTGAAAATGCAGTTAAAAAGTAACAAGTGACCCCTAGTCCCCCCATTTGGAAGTCCTGAGTTCAACTCCAAAGAGCAAACAGCAAAAACTAACAGTAAATTTTTTAAGTGAATGCTGTTCTCAAACTCAATGCGTAAGCAAGGCTGGCCTTGACCTCCTGCCTCCACCTCCCAAGTGCTGGGGTTATAGACATGTGTCACCACAGCCAGTGCATATGGTGATTAGATTGTGATGCTAGGCAAGTGCTCTAGAAACAGAACCACACCTTAGCCTAGACTAACAGAGCCGTTTTATGTTATATGTATTTTTTTAAAGTTGCTAAAATAGAGAGATAGAAAAAGGCCAGATGACATGAGTTTGATCTCAGGACACTTAAGAGAAAATGATGTTCATAAGCTCTGGAATGTTCCTTTTATGGAACTGGATGGACTGTGTACGCCACTTGGGTCTCACAGATAAAGTAGCTGGGGTAGGAATATGGCTTATTTGGCAGAAAGCTTATGTATCATGAATGAAGCTCTGGGTTTTAGGTGGTGGTGGTGCACACTTTAATCCCAGTACTGGGGAAGCAGAGGCAGGTGGATCTCTGAGAGTTTGAGGCAAACCCGTGTATAGAGCGAGTTCTAGGACATCCAGGGATACAGAGAGAAACCCTGTCTTGAAACAAACAAGCAAGCAAAATCAACAAAAATAAGAAGCCCTGGGTTTGTTTGACCCCCAGCATTTTATAAACTGAGCATAGTAATGATGCCAGCACTCTGGAGGCAGAGACAAGCAAATATTTGTGAGTCCGAGGCCAGCCTAGCCTCTGGTCTATAGAGTAAGATCTAGGACAGCCAGAACTACACAGTGAGGTCCTGTATTGAAAAAATAAAACAAAACAAGCAAACAAACAAACAAACAAACAAAAACAGAGGGAGGGAGGGAGAGAGGGAAGGAAGGAACAGAGAAAGGAAGGAGGGAAGACATAGTTGCTAGGGACCTGATTGATCTGATCCCCCTTCTTCACTGGAGACCAGTAGTACCCCAGTTTTACAGCAAGAAACTGAAAGGGGGACAGGGGCAGGAAATGGTGGGAGCACAGCTTACCATTGATGCAACCAAGCTCGTCACTCATGTCCTTGCAATCATATTCACGGTCACATTGGCGGCTACCATGAATGCAGGTGCCGTCTCCACACTGGAATTCATCTGGCCGGCAGGTGGCTACCACTGGAGAGAACAGGGTGGTGATTGTCACAAGAAGCTCCAATTAGAGAACCTCCTCTGCCTTTCTGCAGTTAGCTTAAACTTGGTAGTTGGAGGGCTGGCAAAATGGTTCCTCAAGTAAAGGCAACTGCCACCAAGCCCAAAGACCTGAGTTCAAAGCCCTAGAGTCTTCCAGTGGATGGTGAGAACTGACTCTCAAAAGTTGTCCTTCAACCTCCATGTATGTGCCCACAAACATAGATTATATATATCAATAATAATTATGTAGTTATTAATTTTTTTGTTTTGTTGAGACAGGGCTTCTCTGTGTAGCCCTGGAACTCACTCTGTAGACCAGGTAGACCAGGCTGGCCTCAAACTCACAACTATACCCTGCCTCTGCCTCCAGAATGCTAGGGTCAAAGGCATGCGCCACTGCCGCCCTGCTAATAATCTTGTTTTTAAATAAATCGTTCAGGGGACTGAACCTGGCCTCAAGCATCTGCGATGAGGTGTCTGAATGAAAGAAACGTCTGCACTGGCTCATATGTTTAAATACTTGGTCCCCAGTTGGTGGAAATGTCTGGGAAGGATTAGGAGGTGTGGCCTTGCTGAGGTTTCAAAAGATCCTTTCCCAGCTCGCTCTCTCTCTCTGCCTATTTGTAGATCAGATGTGAGTTCTCAGCTACTGTTGCAGCTCTCTGCTACCATGCTTGCTCCCTGTCATGACGGCCATAGCCTCACCATTGAAACTGTAAGCTTCAATCTACTTTCTTCTATAGGTCACCTTGGTCATTGGTCACGGCAACAGAGAACTGAGACACCTGGTAAGTTCTTTAGCACTTTGCTACAGAGTTGACCCTTTGAAAAACTCATTATTCCAAAGAAAGAAAAAAAGTTTTAACAACTTTGGTTGATTCGAAATTTTTTTTTAACTTTGGTTTTCTGAGACATGGCCTCTCTACAAGACCATGGCTGTCCTAGAATTCATTATGTAGACTATGTTAGCCTCAAACTCACAAAGATCCACCTGCTTCTAAAGGCATATGCTACAATACCCAGGCCTTATCTTCGGTTGATTCTTAAAATTTTATTTATGGTGGGTGGTGGTGGCGTGCACCTTTAATGCAGAGGCAGGCAGATGTCTGTGAGTTCCAGGCCAGCCTGGTCTACAGAATGAGTTCCAGGACAGGCTCCAAAACTACACAGAGAAACCCTGTCTCAGAAAAACAAAAAAAAATTTTTGTTTTACAGAGTTGTGCAGTATATGTGCACACGCAGGTATGAGCTCCAGTATAATTTGGCATGGCTCCTCTGTATTTCCTCAAATCAGGGTCTCTCAGTAAACTTGGGGCTAAGCTGGCAGCCAGCAAGCCCCAGATATTCTCCTGTCTCCACATCCCATAGCACTGGGGCTCCAGGCTTGAGCATGGCTGTGGCGCTAGAAATACAATCTCAGGACTCCATGCTCTGACAGCAAGTACTCTTAACCACTGAGCCAGCGCCTCACTCAAAATAAATCAACTTTCTTTCTGGGCAATCTCATATTGCTAAGCCTCAAAGCACCATGCAGGACCTGGAAGCCACTGCCCTCCACTCCCTAGGCCTTACCACAGTGTTCCTCGTCTGACTTGTCTTTGCAGTCAGCACTTCCGTCACAGACCCAGCTCCGATGAATGCATTCACTGCTGCCACAGTGGAATTCCAGGGAGGAGCAGGGGCCGCTTGGGGCGGAGGCTGTGTCCTGGCCTCTGCAGTTCTGTGGCCACTCATCAGAGCCGTCCTCACAGTCATCATCCCCGTCACAGGCCCACAGGCCAGGGATACAGGTGGAGGAGCTGCAACGGAAATGAGCGGGACCACAAGTGGTGGCCTGGCAGTGGGTCTCGTCAGAGCCATCCAGGCAATCTCGGTCCTGGTCACACACGAACTTCTGGGAGATGCACTTGCCATCCTGGCAGCGGAACTGGTCCTGGGAGCATGTCTTGGGGGCTATGGGGTGCAGAGAGAGAAGAGCACCCTGTTACACAATGGCCCCTGCCACCACACACCAGTTCATTCAGACAGGACCCTCGTGTTTAAAATGGCCACAGCCTATTTACCAGTGCCTTGGGGAGTCATGGTGGTAGGCAAGGGCCCAAGAACTTCTCTGCCTCAGTTTCCTTATTCACATGATCAAGTATCAAGCCAGCTCTTACCACTGAGCCACATCCTAGTGTTCTAGATACTGCTGTGGATTCCTTACTGGGCTAAATGTATAATTGCACTGTATTAAAGGTATGTGGGTATGGGGAACCCACAGTATATGTATATAATATTCAGGGTTCAGCACTGTCACGTCCCAAGCATCCACTGTGGGTCTTAAGAAATCTGTACAGTAGCCAGGCTGAGGTGGTGCACACCTTTAATCCCAGCACTTGGGAGGCAGAGGCAGACAGATATCTGTGAGTTTGAGGTCAATCTAGTCTTCTAGGACAGCCAGGGCTACACAGAGAAACTCTGTCTCGAATCCCCTTATCCAAAAAAAGAGAGACCTGCACAGAAAAGTGGTATGATGTCAGGACACCCAGCTGACAGGCACCTTGGCCTCAGTACCTCAGCTCTGATTCTTAACTGAGCACAGCAGCTGGGGTAAGCCTTCTTCTCTTGTGAGTATCTAAGTCACAGAGATAGATGCATGTGAAGGCTTCCTACATGTGCAGCACACAGGTGGTCCTAACAATAATCACCAAGGCTTTACAATTCAATAAATGCTTCTAATGTCCAGGATAGGAGATACTATCTCTCCATCTCTCAAGATAGGATTTGAACCATAGGTGGGACTGCGATGGGAGGTGGACGCTAAGAAGGAGCAACCACATCACAGGTGGAGTTCCCTAGGAATAATGCCTGATGGCTGTTACACCCCAGGGCCCCTAGTGGACTCAGTGCATGCTGGGATCACGCGCGCGCACGCGCACAGACACACACCACACTCATGGCCTGGGCAACACTCACCACAGCCTTGCTCATCCGAACCGTTCTCACAGTCTGTCTGTCCATCACAACGCCAGGAGTCAGGAATGCAGCGGCTGATGCGGCCCCCACAACTAAATTCCTTGGATTGACAGGTGACAGACACTAGGGAGAGAGAAGAGCAGTCACTCAAAGTGAATACCAGCTGGTTACACTAGGTCCATCTGTGTGGAGGTCATAGGGCAACATGCAGTTCATTCTCTCTACTACATGGGTCCAGGAATCAAATTCATGTCCTAAAGCTGAGCACAGGCACCCATGCTGCTTGGCAACCTTACTAGCCCCTTAAGATCATTTCACACAGGTTTTTAGACAGCCTTTGCTGTGACTGCAAGCCACAGAATGGGGTCATGTGTGAAACTTTCTAAATCCAACATCATAGCAAACAAAATACTTTGGATTTTGGAAATTTGGATTAGGGATATGTCACTCTGAGCCAGCTTCTGTCCCACCTCTGAATTTATGACTGAACTTATAAGGAAGGACAGAAAATGGGTCAAGAATACCGGGTCTTGCACAGTAGTAGAACCCCTTGTCTAGAACCTCCCAGTGAGGGGTGGGGCATGGCTTGGTGGAAGAGCCCCTACCTAGCGTGTACAAGGCCCTGGGTTTCGTCCCTAGCACTAACAACAAATAAAGGGGGGCTTAGCCTTTAACCTGTCTTGAAAAACCAAAATAAATAAATAAACAAGCAAATTAAATAAAAGAGGCTTACTGCATGTTTCAGAGGACTCGTCAGAACCATCCGGGCATTCAGGACTGCCGTCACAGACCCACCTGCTGGAGATGCATCTCCCATCCCTGCACTGGAACTCATTCCTGTCACATGCGTCTTCTGCTGTGAAAGCAAAGGGGAGAAAGAGTCTCTCAGCAGCAGAAAGCAAAGCAGGCCAGGGGATGCAACAGAAATGCCACCTTCCAAATTTACCCAGCAGAGCCATTGAAATTTGTTGGACACAAAAAGAGAGCCAATGACCAACAAATACATACAAAGGAGAAATCTGTCAATCAGATGTTAATGTTGACATCTGGGCTGTTGAAAATGTATAAAGATTTATCTAATTTAATCATCTAAGTAACATTAAAACTGGCTGGCCTTGAACTTCATAGATAGGATAGCCTTGGTCTCACAGAGATTTGCCTGCTTCTGTCTCCAGAGTGCTGGGATTTCATGATACACTGGCACATTAATGGCACAAAAGCCGTGAGCGTAACCAACTACTGTCTGGTCAGATTTAAAGCCTCATGAGATGGAACCATGCTTTACGCTGAAAACTGTAGTCAAGAACCCGAGACTGGAAAGATCAGGGACCTGGGGGTGGGGGGGACACAAATATTATTCTTCTGCTGAAGAAACATAGCAACAAAATGACTCCTGATGATATTTTGTTATACTCATAGATCAGCACCTCACTGACCTTGGAACACTGAGTCCTAAATGGACTAAATCTTTTCCCCCAGGGCTCAGGGAACCCTTGAGACAAGACAGAGCAATTGAGAGCGAGAGGATTGGAGGGCACCAATAAAGCAAAGCTTTCTAAGCACAACAGGACTGACGTGATACGGACTCACAGAGACAGTGACAGCATGCACAGGGTCTGCATAGTCCAAGCCTGACAGGGTCTGGGCCCTAAGAGGGAACTGGACACGGGCCCTATTCTTAACCCGACCAGATGCTATCGCCAGTTAGTTTTCTCCATGGAGTCTTACTGAGTACACACACCACAACCAAGGGCAGGCCCCATGTAAAAGACCAACATAAAATGAACCCAATGCTGTTTTGAGAAATTTCGTCATGTTTTCTTTGGGTTCCTCCTCTTGTTGGTCTTCATTTAAAAACTTACTGGTCTCTTACTTGTATTTTATGGTTTCCAATTATGCTTTATAGATTGTGCGTGCGTGCGTGTGCATGCGTGTGCGTGTGTATGCGTGTGCGTGCATGTGTGTGTGTGTGCACGTGTGTGTGCGTATGCGTGTGCGTGCGTCCCTTGTTTTTTCCTTATCTGTCCATTTGTCCTCCTTTATTCTGGTCTGACTGATTATTTATTTGCCCATTTGTTTTCTAAGAGAAAGAGGCATGGAGCTGGGGAGGTAGGAAAGCTAAGGTAGAAATGAGGATAACAGGATCAGAACATCTGCATGGAAAAACTATTTTCAATACAAAATAAAGTACAGGCCTCATGTCTGGCATTTTTAAAAGATTTGTTTGTTTGTTTGTTTATTATGTATACAGTGCTCTGCCTGCACACCACACCAGAAGAGGACACCAGACCTCACTACAGATGGTTGTGAACCACCATGTGGTTGCTGGAAATTGAACCCAGGACCTCTGGAAAAGCAGCCAGTGCTCTTAATCTCTGAGCCATCTCTCCAGCCCACATGTCTGGCTTTTTTTTTTTAAAAAAAAAAAATATTTATTTTGATTTTTTTTCCTGAGGATTTTTCTGTGTAGCCCTGGCTGTCCTGGAACTTGTTCTATAGACCAGGCTGGCCTCAAACTCAAAAATCTGCCTACTTCTGCAGGACTTAAAGGTGTATACCACCATGCCCTGTGGTAAGTTTTTATTCTTTTAAATAATGTGCCTATGTGGGGGTTTGTGCACATGACTGCAGTGTCCATGGAGGCCAGAAGAGGGCACCATATCCTATAGATCCAGGGTTACAGGTGGCAGGGCAGACAGGTAGCAGGAACCAAATTCCACAAAGGCAGCGGGTCTAACCTGGTGTCATATCTCCAGCCTGAATGCAAAGCAGAGCTCTATGGAGGGAAGAGGCAAAGTGCTAACATTTCTAGTGAGTCTAGATGGCTGAGCCGCTTAAATGCCCTTGCCGCCAAGGCTGCCAAGCTGAGTTCTAGACCAGAGACCCACATGATGGAAGACAGAACCAACTCAGGCAAGTTGTCCTCCGACTGTCACACATGCTGTACCACAAGAGCACACAACTGAAGGAAAATGAAGGCTTGAAGAAAGCCATATGGAGGCAGGACCTTGAAAACAATTTTTTTTGTTTGTTTAATGTTGTTTTTGAGACAGTTTCCCTGTGTACCTATCCTGGAACTTGCTCCACAAACCAGGCTGGCCTCGAACTCAAATTGCTAGGATTAAGGCCATGGACCACCACCATTGCCCAGCTTCCTGAATCCGAAGGTTCATTAACTGGAAGCCCTACACCCCAGTGGTCTCTCCCAAGTCTCAGCTTCCTGCTTAGCCACACTGTAATTTTCCTCCTTAAACAGTGTCACACTGGCCTGAAACTCTCAGAGCTTGTGTTAAAGGAGTGTATACATTCATCTTGTGGACAATAGACTATTGCCTAACTGCTAATTGGATCAGTGACTCACCGTGTAGCCAGGATCTGGCCAGCAAAGGAAATGACTCACTGACTCTTTCTGAGGGGTGGGTGAGCAGTGCAACTGGAATCCCAGGACTGGCTGGGGAATTACAGAAGGGAAGTTCAGAGGGGCACTGCCAAGAAAGAGCTGAGGAGTGTCACCCCATCAGGCCACACAGCCCTGGTGATAGGTCATTAACCCATTCTCACCTGAAAGACATACAAATAAGCATGTGGGTGTGGAAATGCCAGCCACACCCAAAGGCCTGCTGGGGCTCGGGTGGTAGAGTACTTGCCCAGCATGTACAAAGCCTCTAGCACTGGGTAAACCTGACAATGTGGAAGCAGCCTGTCATTCAGGAGGTGGAGGCAGGAGGATCACCACTACTTCAAAGGCAGCCAAGGTTACATAGCTAGACCCTGTCTCAAGAACAAAACCAATCAAACAAAAAAAAATTGTAAGGTGTGGTGTGAGGGTGAAAGCCTGCTGCAAGTCTGAGTACAGCCTAGGCTACATGGCAACTTCCAGCTCAGCCTGGGGTACACAAGGAGATCCCATCTCAAGCAAATGTAAAATATACAAGACCAGCAAGATGGCCCAGTGGGTGAAGGCCTGATCCCAGACCTCATGTGGTGGAAGGAGAAGACTTACCCTTACCAGTTGTCTTCTGAAGCCCACAAGCACACACAGAACAAATATAATTTTTAAAGATTCAAAAATAAGCCAGGTACATGGTGCACACCTTTGTTTGTTTGGGGGCAGGGTTGCTCTGCATAGCCTGGCTGTCCTGGAATTTGCTCTGTAGACCATGCTGGCCTCAAACTCACAGAGATCCATCCACCATTGCCCTGCGTGGTGCACACCTTTTGATCCTGACACGGCAGAGGCAGGTGGATCTCACAGAGTTCAAGGCCAGCCTGGTCTACATAGTAAGTTACAGGACAGCCTGGGCTACAGACAAAACAACAAATGTCAAACGAAAGGCCACCACTTTGCACAGTCCACACCAGAAAAAGGGCACACCATTCCAGTCAACATGCACACACCTCTGCAGCCTTGGCCTCAGACTTCCAGCGTCATGAATGACAAATCATGAACAAGGCCGCAGAAAGGGGAAACACTCAGTTTTGTTTCCCACACGCAAATAAGGTGGTTACTGCTCTCTAGGCTCCTGCTTTTTCCTCTCTTTTCTTTGCTGAGACAACTCTCATATGGCTAGCTAGCTCAGGCTGGCCTTGAGAATTTGATTCTTCTTCGGCCTGAACACTAGAGTAGCCACCTACCCAGCCACTTCCTGGTTTCTCTCCCAAACTGAGGACAGACTGTACACAAACAAACAAACAAACAAACAAACAAAAAACTCAAAACTAAAACCCACCCAAAATTAGCAGCACCTTTAATTTCAGCACTTAGAGGCAGAGGCAGGTGAACCTCTAAACTCAAGGCCAGCCTGGTCTACAGACTGAGATCCAGGACAGCCTAGACTACACAGAGAAACCCTGGGGTTTTTCTGTTTTTTTGTTTTTTAAATCAAAATAAAGGAGTTTAAGGTCCTATCAGTGAAACTGCTTTCTAACACACCAGCATGCTAGGCTCCACCCCTAGGCCACAGTCAGGCCTGCTGGCTGTCACTTGTAACCTCTGTTCCCAATGCTGATGCAGGAGGATTAGAATGTGTTCAAGGTCAGCCTGGGCTACATCGTAACTTCCATACCAGCCTGGGCTATACATAGGTAAGCTGGGAATGCTTCCTGGTGAGAAATCACTCTGCACACTTAGAGATTAATGTAGGGAAAAAACTTGTTCCCCCCAGTGATTAATAGAAGATTTATTTATGCAAGAAGTCATCCTTGCCAAATGTAATAAATCTTTAAAATTCGGTCTTTCTGGATAAATCTTTCCTTTCTGTCCCTGTTTTGAAACTATAATATCAAAAGAGGGGCCCCAATGCCACCACAGCTCCTAAAAGCGAGTTCTTGGGAGAGGGTCTGAAATTAGGATAAATATTTGTTGATCTTGCATAGATACAATGAATCAAGGTAGGATCTTTGAGGTGCAATGTGCTTTTGGGGTTGTTGTATTGAAGCAGATATTCATTTCTGTTTAAACTGGGCCCTTATGCTCAAGCACTCAACAGAGCCTTTGGGGTCTCCGGAAATGAGGCTAGGTTGAGGATACTGCGGAGAGTAGCCGGGGACACAGGCTATACTAGGACCTGACATCTTGGCTCCTGGTGCACATCTCAAAAAACTCGATAGTATCATGTGACTGGTTCTGGCTAATGCACAAAAGGTAAACAGAATATTAAATTTATGGAGACCTTAGGCTCATACATTCCATAGGCCCTGCCATCCTTAAATCGCTTTCAGGTCCTGACTCCAGGTTACACTTTGAACAATTTAAAGAGAGGCGGGAGGCTGCAAATCTAGTCCTTTAGGCAGATGAGAGAGTTACACAGCACAGACATTGCCAGAATTATTTCTAAGCACACAGTGTTCTTTTCCAAAGGCTGTCACCTGGGGCCATCTTTTGCTCACCTAGCAAAATTATGCTTCTCCTATAAAGACTTAATTTACTAGTGGACCAGGACTTAATGATGGCAGTCACCCAGGGCTGCCCGGGGCTATCCACTGGAGGCATGTTTTCTGATAAGGGGATGGAGCTAATGGCTGGTTCTAAGTCAGGGTTGCCTCTTGCCTCGTTGTTATAAGAATGGAGCCTGACTAGAGGTCGACCCTGGTGAAGAAACATTTACAGTAATCTTCACTTGGTTGTGCTTCTAACAGGTGAGCACGTTCCCTCAGCCGTGTTGGAGGCAGATGCTCACTTTCCCTGTGCAACAGTATTCCTGAACAGAACTCTTAGTGAGTCTTTAATACTGTCAACTCTACTACTTCAAGTTTCTCCTGCGTCAAGATGGTAAAGGCATTCACCAACTAAGTCTAAATAATAACTATTGAGGACAACCAATGCCCGAAGTCCCCATCCTGCTGATTAATTCTACTCTCTCAGCAACCACAAAGTTGGATTTATTCCACATGCCCCGAGGGTTCAGATGCTTAAGACAGAAAGGTGAAGAACACCTAATGCTTGGCCAAAGAGCCAAGCAACAGACTAGAGCCAAGCATCTAGACTCCAGAGTCTTATCTGGAGGAAGCAGGAAGGATGAGACCAGGTATGGCCCAGGGGCAGGAACATCATCCTCTGCACGCAGGAGTGAGGCAGGACAGGCCTGAGCTGTACAGTGAGACCCTACTGAAAAAGAAAGACAGACCAGCGTAGATGAACTGCCACAAGTTTGAGGTAAGCCTGAACTACATAGTGAATTCCAGAATGGCCCGGGCAACAGATGAGACACTGTCTCCCAAAAATAGATAAATAAAAAGAAGAAGAAAAAAAAATCCAACTTCACCTAATTTTTTTATCAATTCTTTTCAGTGAGAAATGTGACAGAGACCGATGAATACACCCATGGCACATTGGCAATGCTTGCCAAATTGTACTTTCCCTGTGCTTGGAAGAAGCTCCGACATATTTGGCTCTGTTCACATGGCTCCTGGGTCTGTGTGTGGATACCAGTCCAAGCCCCACAGCTTCTCCTGTTTATGCTTTGAACCACCTCTCTCTGAACAGTATCTCACTTTAGTTCCGGGACCTTTCCGGAACTGTGGTTACAGGCTGCCACATGCTTCAGGCTTAGGTGGGTGCTGAGAATTCCCACTCAGGTCCTCACACTTGCAAGCTTGTCACCAGCAAAGCCACCACCCAGCCCAGATCGGCTCTTGATCTACCTGAAGACTGTGCAGGTAGATCAAGTTCTTAAAACAAATGGTCCAGGCATAGCTTGGAAGCCAGAGCAAACTTTAGTAGTCACTATGAACATGAGGCTGACAGATGCCGGGGAGTCTGGGGAGGTCAGCACAGGGGCTCTTAAGGCCTTCATGTGAGACAGGGACACAGGTCTTGCTCAAGACTTCATAAAATGCATTTTTTCCTTTAAAGAAGACAATGATGGCTGGGTGAAATTAGGGCCTTTCTGTGGTCATGTCTTGTTTGTAATTACAACTGAATGGGTGAGTGTTTGCCTGTTCGAACTGCCTGTCTCTCTCTCTGACACAGGGTTCTCAAAATATAGCCCTGGGTGTCCTGGAACTCCCAAGGATCCTCCACATGCCTCTGCCTTTCCAGTGCTGAGATTAAAGGTGTGCACCACAATGCCCAGCTCACTCCTTTCATGGAAGCTAGACTTCCCCAAGGATGTACAGTTGAAAACCATTCACTGCTGACTTAACAGAAACTCCTTCCAGCTCTTGTTGGTCAGTACCTGAGCTGGTTCTGAGGAGGAAAAGGGCCATTTAAAATGTTCCTGTCCCAGCCATCAAGAGATTGCAAGACAAGGGGTAGCCAACTGGAGCTCGGCTGGTGGAGTGCCTGCCTCCTGCCTTCTATCCCCAGGATCCCCAAATCCAGGTATGGTGGCACAGGCCTGTCATCCCAACACTCCTGCTTGGAGGAAGGGGGATCAGGGGTTCAGTCATTCTAAGCTATAGAGTGATTAACTGGCTAGCCTGGGCTAAGTGACATCTTGTCTAGAAGGAGGTGGACACAGACGCTGGGGATATAGTTTAGATGGCAGAGCATTTATCCCGAGTGTTCCATCCCCAGTTCTGCAAAGAAGTTGGGGGTGGGACTGTAACCTGATTACACACCATCTAGCCTCCTGTCCAAATTCCAACATCTCTCCTAAAATGAAAGTCCACTTTAGGAGCAGCCCAAGAGAGAGAGAACATACCAGGGCTCTCGACTCCCTGCCGGGCCCCTAGCCCGCCCTGGCTGACAGTCCCGGCTGCCTAGGTGTGGGTGGCCCGAGGCCCTGTGAGCGGGGTCCAGGGAAGCCGGACGAGGCCGGGATGGCAGAAGGGTCCTCGCAGGACTAGGCGTGCACCCCGTCCCACAAGGGAGGCCCAGAAAGCCACGCCCCTGCACCTCATCCCCCGCCCTCCATTGGACGAGGGGAGTGGCTCGAGGGTCGCCTGTTCCGGCTGCACCCAATAGGAGCTCGGGGGTGCGGTGGGAGGTGGGGCTGGGGCGGAGCTCTGGGGCACGCCGTAGCAGCAGGATTTGGGTGTAGCTGCGGATACCCCAAGTGAAGCAAGGGGGGACGCCAAAGCCGAACTGGTCTCCCCGGCACCTAGATCGGACGGCGGGAGCCCTCCTCTTAGATTCCCTCATACGTCGCTCTGAAGATCTCCCGGGGACCCTCCCCATCTCTCCTAAACCCATCCTGAGTCCCTACACCTCTCGCACCTCCCTTTCCAAAACAGCTCCTTCTACTCACCCGGGAAAGACCTCACTCCCAAGTTCTCACAAGAAGTTCTATCTCACATTTCCGTCGTCCCCCTGGCTCGCCCTAAGCGGGCTCCCGCAGCAAGCCTTACCTGCAGCCCCAGCAGCAGCCAGGAGCAGGGCGATGCCCCAGCGCAGCGCTAGATCCGCGGTGCTCATCTTCAGCGTCGCGTCCCCACCCGGTTCACAGACCCCACTGTGCACGCGCTGCAAACCCAGGATCACGGACCCCGCGGCGTCCCGGCTGCACTCCTGCACTCTGCCGGCCGGCAACTAAGCGCGCCGAGCCAGAGGCATTCCTAGCACAAGCAGAGGCTTCCAGGCGGGGGAGGAGTCTGCAGTGGGGTGATTTTCAAAAGTCTTCACCTCACTGCACGGGGAGGAGCTTCGAACGGCCGATGTGACATCGGCTATTTAACCCCTGAAGCTCCCGCAACCTCCCATTGGCAAGGGGGAAAGTTTCTTCCTCCGAACCCCACCACCCTTTCCTAACGCTTAGATGCCAGCTTTGCTGAGTGTTTTAAGAACAACCCGCATCCTTCCATACCCCGGGTCACCTTCTGACGCTATCCTTTCAACCTTCAAAGGAAAAGGGAAGTATGGGAAGCCCACCCACCTTCTCCGAGAGTCTGCACTCTCCTTTCTAGGAACTGCGCGTAGAATTCTAACCCAAGTACAGCTGCAGTTTTTAGGTGGTTGGTTAAAAACTATAAACAGCACATCGCTCAGCGAGAAATGCAAATAAAATAAACGGCTAGTGCGACTAAAACACGTCTTGGGTGTGGGCGAGTTGGCTTGGGAAGTGAAGGAACCCCCAGCCATCCTGAAGACCTGAGCTTGATCCCCGTTTTAAAAGTTAGTTATTTTAGTTAATTCGTCTCCAAAATCAGATTCATTCTCTGTTGAGAGAAATACTGATTTGCCCTTTTCCTTCGCCCTTTCCCTTCTTTCTTTCTTTCTTTCTTTCTTTCTTTCTTTCTTTCTTTCTTTCTTTCTTTCTTTCTTTCTTTCTTTCTTTCTTCCTTCCTTCCTTTCTTTCTTTCTTTCTCTTTCTTCCTTCCTTCCTTCCTTCCTTTCTTTCTTTCTTTCTTTCTTTCTTTCTTTCTTTCTTTCTTTCTTTCTTTCTTTCTTTCTTTCTTTCTTTCTTTCTTTCTTTCCTTCTTTCTTTCGTTTCTTTAGCATGTACCTCCCAGCATTGCTTGATTATCCTTTCCCAAGGAGTAGAACACAGGAAGGTTGTCTTTTCCCTCAAAGCAAAAACAGAACTAAATGTAGCTTTCTCTCCCCATTGACACTGGACCCCTAACCCACAGGGGTTGCGGCAATGAAGCTTCCAAAAATCTTGGGATCTGTATCTGCTGAAAGGGTCCCTGAGTGGTGGAGGTCAGCAGACAACTTACAGAACTCAGTTCTCTGCTACCACATAGGTCTCAGGACCTACCTACCACACCTGACAATCTTCTCTCTCCACACCAGGAAACTCACTATGAACCCTAATAAGCTCCTGCTCCTGGACTCAAGGATCCTGCTTCCTCCGCTTCCTGAGAAACTGGGACTGCAGCCTGTCACTCTCTGGGACCACCCCCCCCCCCATCCTACCCACTGGGTCTCCTTAGAGTCACCAGAAAGAAGTACCTTCCCACAAATTGTCTGCTGAGCTAGACACTGTACGGAAAAGTGTCCAGCCAAAGAAACCCACCCTGGCTTTGAAACCAGCATCAGTGAAAGAAAACCCACCCTGAATCTAACACCTGAGCCAATGAAAGAAATATGCCCTGGTCCTGAAATTAGAGGCCAAAAGAGCCAGTAGAAAAAACAAAAACATTTGACCCTGAAATCAAAACCAAGTCAGGTATTAAAATTCTGGCCAATCCCCACCCTGAAAGTCTCCTCCTGGAACTCTCCCAAGAAGCCCTATATAAACCCTGCACCTACAGTCCTTTCCCAGCTGCCCTCTCCCAACCCAGGCTGAGGCAGCCACTCTTCCGGGCTCTTCCCTCCCAATAAATCGCTTGAATGAGGTTTGGATGATGACCTTCCTTCACTTGAGTAGAGGATGGAGCCTGGACAGAGAACAGCTGATGGAGAGAAACTGTAACGCTCTTGCCCGGGAAACCTTCCATTTCAGGGTAGAGTTGTTATACTTCCTGAACGGAGAGCCGCTGAGGGGAAGTGAAGCTGTAACATTTCCCATAGCAGAGCAGAGTTGTTACACTTTGGGAAACAGTTGTAGGACTGTAACAGATTCCCTGGGCAGGCCCTCCCCCTGGCTGAGTAGAGCTGGTAACACTGGGGAAGCCTTTCCCTGAAGCAGGGAAGTAAGCTGCTGCCTAAGCTTACTGTAGCCTGTGGTGTTCACTGGCTCCCTGAATACTTTCCATTCGAGGTGTAACATTCAGTATTTATTGGCTCCTGACTGCCAGAATCTCTATCTGAGCTGCAGAAACACCTACAGTCATAACTTGTCAAGACCATCCATGCTGACTCAGATGTGCATCCCTGCAGTGCTCTGATCTCACAGCAGGTCCTGGTCAGTTTTCCCAGATAGACACCTGCCTGTAGTATCTCCAAGCTCCTGCCTGTTCCTGTTGTTGGATAATAGCCTCAGGTCATGAAGAATCTTACTGGACGATAGCCTCTAGCCATAAAAATAAAAGCTTAACCAGTTTGACTGTTCACCTACAGAGACAGCATGCCCAGATACTGAAAACCTTTGCCTCTTCCAGCAAAAATAGATGCAACTTCCTGTTTGCTCTGTGTGTGTGTGACATATATTATGTGTGGTATATGTGTCCCAGCCCCTCCAAATTCATTCAGCCTTCATCCCTCTGGAAGGTTGGAGCCCTCTGTCTAGATGAAGCATTCTCAGCCTTCTGGGATGGAGTCTGTGTGCTCCTCTGAGGGATTTTTTCTGCCACCTGCCACTTGTGGCTGTCTCCTGAGCTTTCGGGGGCAGCAGAGTTGTTTCCTGGAAGTTTCTGCTTCAGTGTGTCCTCTTCCCATCACTACCCTGAGAGGATTATGGAACTTCACCTATAAAGTGTTTGCTGCTAGGCTCCACCCAGAAGCCACAACAGGAGTGGAGTGGGCAGCTGTGTCTTCTTCCTTGGAACCAGCTGCCACTCCATCCTTCCCCTCCCCATTCCCCCTCCTGCACTTCCTGCCCCTTTCAACTCTAGAGAACACCTGCTTTTTCTGCCCAAAGGAAAAGATGCACATTATTTAGAATTATTTGATTTTAAATTTGTGTGTTTGGGGATATGAGTGCCTGTGTGTGTGTGCCAGAGTGCTACACCAAGTGTAGCTTTGATGTTTGTCCGCCTTTAGAGCTGGTGAGAATTCAGCACTCACTGACTGGATAAACTGGCTGGCTACAGGGATTCCCTGGTCTCCCACACACACACCACACACATACTACTTATCCGCCCACCCCCCCCCATATAAACACCTGTTTTCCCCCTGGGTGCCTTGGGTCCAGCCTCAGGTTCAAATAGGCACAGCAGGCACTTTACCAATCATCTTTCCTGGTTAGTTTGTCAAATTAACACCAGCTAAAGTCACCTGAAGAAACCTCAATTGAGAAAATACCTCCATAGTATAGAACTGCCTGCAGACCACAGGCTGTTTTCTTAATTAGTAATAGGTGGAGGAAAGCTCAGCCCATGATGGGTGGTGCCATCCCTAGGCTGGTGGCCCTGTGTTCTATAAGAAAGCAGGCTGAGCAAGCCATGGGAAGCAAGCCAGTGAGCAGCATCCTGGAAGCAGCATCAGCTCCCTCCAGGGTTCCTGTCTGGGCTTTCCTCAATGGCTGAGGAATGGGGTATGTAAACCAAATAACCACTTCCTCCCCAGGTTGTTTGTGGCTGTTGTATTGCTTCACAACAACAGTAACCCCGACTAAGACACCTCTCTCTAATCTAAGGATTTTGATTCCTGTTTTCGTGTTTGTTTCTGTTTTTTAGACAGGATCTCCCTGAGTGCAACCCGGCTCGGCTGAAACTCACAGAGATTCACCTGCCTCTGCCTCCCAAATTCTGGGATTAAAGGCATTTGACACGAGGCCTGGCCGAGGATTTCAATTTTGTTTTTGTTTTGTTTTATTGTTTTTTATTGTTTTTTAATCCCCACACCCTCCACTCCCATGCGGGTTCCTATGTGTAGTATAGGAACTTGCTCTGTAGAGTAGGCTGGCTAGAATTCAGAGATCCTCCTGCCTTCGCCTCCCATGTACTGGGGTTAGAGGCATGTGCCACCACAGCCAGACCAGGATTTGATTTTTAAGACAGGAGTAATGTAGTCTCCTCTAGCCTCCAACTAGCTATGAACGTAAGCTCCCAATCTGCCTCCAGGGAGCTGGGATTTCAGACTCGCATCACCAACCCCAATTTCTGCAGTGTTAAGGATAGAGCCCAGGCCTTCCAGTTGGACAAGCCTCTAGCCCCTGAGTCCCAATCTGGCCCTTTTGTTTTATTTTGTTTCATGTTTTGGGGACAAGGTTTTCTCAGGCTGTATACAACTTAATCTTTTCTGAGACTTGAGGTAGTCACCAAGCCTGGTTCCTACTGTGCAGGACTTTTGTGAAAGAATTATCAATGCTGAAAGGGAAGAAGAAGCAGAATAGATGTTAAGTGCCCACACCTTGGGTGTCACCAATATAGACTTGATTCCTCTAATCTGGGGAGAAAATTTTCAGAACTTGTGAACATGTTAATAAAGTAAGGTCTTGCCCTAACTCCGGAATTAGATCCTCAGCCCTTTAAAATGAAAGAGAAAACTGACTCCTGAAAGTTGTCCTCATACTGTAGCAGAACCCACAACCCTCTCTCGACTGAATAAATGTAACTGTGGGAATACAAGGAGGTCAGGATTGGTGATATACACTTTTAATGGCAACAGCTGGGAGGCAGAGGGAAGCAGATCTCTGAGTTCGAGGCCATCCAGATCTACATGGAGAGTTCCAGACCAGCCAGGGCTACATAGTGAGACCCTGTCTCAAAAAACAGCAAAGATGGTCTGGAGGGCAAGGCCAAGGGCTGCTCGTCCAGAGAACCCTGGTTCAGTTTCCAGCACAGACATGGCAGCTCAGAACTGCCTACCTCCAGTTCCAAGGGACCTGGTCTCCATGGGTACTACACACATATACATGCTGGCAATACACATACACATATAAAAGACTCAAAAATAATAGATGAGATAAAATAAAATTTTAAAGATTTATTTTTAAAAGAACGAGACTATTAGCAAAGTAAAAGGATCAAAACTCATGCATTTATGAAATCCTCAAATAATTAAATATTATATTATTAAGAGAGAAGAAAAGCATCGCTGCCTCTGATCCCAGCACTTGGGAGGCAGAAGCAGATGGATTTCAGCTGAGGTCAAGGCCAGCCTGGTCTACAAAGCAAGTTCCAAGCCAGCCAGGGCTACACAGAGAAACCCTGTCTTCAAAACAAGACAAGAGGAAGAAAGGGAGACGAGAAAAGCCAGGAATGGTGGTGTATGCCTTTAATCCCAGCACAGAGGCCATCTTATTTTTATTTGAGATAGCGTCTCACTGCGTATTCCTGCCTGAACTGTAACTCAGAAATCCACATGCCTCTGCCTCCTAACACCTGTCCTCATCCTGTTCTTCTGGAGAGACCCTCTCTCCCTAGGCTGGGTCAGAGAGGCTGGCTGGTCATTATCTCCATTGCTTCCACAGCTTGGGGCCACAGGTGTGCTTCTCCCATGGCTATCCATACGTGTGTGGCATCAGGTCCCACATGATTGTACATTTAAACTCCACTGAGCTGTCTCCCCAGCTCCTTGTTTGGTTTTTCTGAGAATGGACCTTTGTGTGCTGTGTGTGATATATGTGTGAGGTATATACATATGTAAATATAAGGGCGCACATGCCCATGTACTCATAGAAGCCTAAAGAACTTAAAGTTATTAAGTGGCTTGCTCTGCCTGATCTATAAGAATACATTCCAGAACAGTTGGGGCTACAGAGAATCCCTGTCTCAAAAAAAAAAAAAAAAAAAGTAACCAGCTCCACGACTTCCTTTTGAGCAGATTGTTCACTGAACTTGGAGCTCAGCTGACAGCCAGCAAGTCCCAGCAACCCTATCTCAGCTCCCCAGTGTATGTATGTGGCTTTCTGGCTTTTTGCATAGGTTCTGGGTATTTGAATCATGACCCTCATGTTTGCACAGCAAGCTCTGTGACCCTCTGAGCTATCCTAGCCCAAGGCAGGATCTTCTATATAACTCCAGATGGGCTCAAAATCCATAATCTTCCTATTCAGTCACTCTAGTGCTGGGGTAACAGGTGTGGGAACCAAAAATAATAAGTATACCCCCCCCCAACAGGGTTTCTCTGGGTAGTCCTGGCTGTCCTGGAACTCAGTCTGTAGATCAGGCTGGCCTTGGACTCACAGAAACCCATCTGCTTCTGTCTCCCAAGTGCTGAGATTACTCCACAGGCCTGTTTTGTTTTGTTTTGTTTTGTTTTTTAAAATTTATGTGTATGATTATTGTGCCTGATGTAGATATGTGTGAGATAGACAGTTGTGAGCTGCCATGTGGTGCTGGGAATTGAATCTGGGTCCTCTGTAAGAGCAGCCAGTGCTCTTAACCATTGAGACATCTTTCCAGTTTTTTTTTTTAAATGGGTTTTTGCTGGCCTTGAACTCCGAGGCCTCAGACTCTGGAGCTGAACTAGTTGTACAGTGCCATGCCGAGTAAGGATGACAACATAAGGTTACTTATGGTTATTATTATGAGTATGCAAACGCTGGTTCTTCCACCTGTACATAGATTCCAGGAACTAATCTCAGGGCCCCAGCTTGTGTGGCAACACATTAACCTGTGGAACCCACGGGCATAGGGCAAGCAGTGAGGTGATGAGGTCCTGGCCTCATGCTACTGAAATCAAAGGGGTGATTCAGGGTTGTGCAAGGCCCAGGGGTCCTGGCTTTCTTCTGCTATCCTGCCTCTCCAGAGATTAGGACATTCCCCCCTAGGGATGTAGAAGTGGGGAGGGGACTCCTGGGACCCGCTGAGGTCAGGGAGCCTTTGCTCAGCAGCACAGGAGGGCTGAGGGGACTTTTTCTGCCTAAAGGCAATTTTAGAAAGGGTTTATTTTGGCTTGCCATTTGGCTAGCAGGGGCTTGAGATGGGGAGGGTGGAGTCAAAACTGATTCAGCCGCCCAAGGAAGCAACATGTAATGAATAAATAGGTAAGCCGCAGGACAGATTAGTGGAAATGGGTTAAATTAAGAAGAAAGAACTAGCTAGCAATATGCCTAGGCCATAGGCAAACAGCGTGAAGTCACTATAAGCGTCTGTGTGCTTCTCTGGGACTTTGGGATTGCTAGTCCAGATAAGCAGTGGCAGCAGAGCCTCAGTAGCAGTAGTGTGGAGCTAGTCCAAGTTAGAAACCTCCTGTTACAGATGAACTGCTTCTCAGGCACTTTCTTCTCAGTTCCCTCAGTGAGATGCCCAGAGATTTGTCTCTAAGATGATGCTTAGACTGTCAAGTTGCCTGCTCCAATGGAGAAGGCCTGCCTACTCTCCTCTGTCCTACATCCAGAGTGGTGTGTCCTAAGACCTAAGAACCTTACTGGGAATAAACATCTACTCCCCTCAAAAGGCGCATTGATAACATATCAGTGGTGTGTGTGTGCGCGCATGTGTGTGTCTGTGTGTATGTAGGAAGGGGGTATTGGCTCCAATCCAGACTAAAGTGGGAGCCATGGAGGGTTCCCGGAGTGGAAGAGAAGTCTGTTCTAACTCAGGTGCCTCCTGTGGGTCCCAGGGAACATACCTAGTGGGGTACTAGCAGAAGGGTCTAAGGAAGGGGTGAATGGCTGGTTAGGTGAGAGATGCTGAGGTAGGGGTCTGAATAAGAACAGGAAGTGCAAGGAATGGGAACTCTTAGATATCAGTGCTGCCTAAGACACTCTGAAGCCCTTAGAGACAGTCATGTGCCATGGGCTAATGGGGATGAATGTGTTTGTTTGTGAGCCATGTGGCTTCAGGTCAGGATGTCCCCCTGTAGTTCCATCTAGGGCTATTTGTATATGATCTCAATGGTTGAGAAAGTAGAAGCTAGCCAACTCAGAGGACATGAGAACAAGGGGTGTGTATCTGGAGTGAAGGGCCCTGCCACGGTGCCTATATGGGGGGGCAGAGGACAGCTTTGGGGAGTCAGTTCTCTCCCTCTAGCATGTGGGTTCCAGGGCAGAATTCAAGTCATCAGGGTTGGTGCAGCTGATGTTAGCTATCTTGCTACTTTGCCATCCCAGGGGTGAGCCACTTGAATGTAACAGTGATGTTACCTGCCAGACCTCCAAGCACTATCTAGAGTCTCATGAATGAAACTCACAGATGACAAGTGCATCCAAAAACAGAGAGGGGGGGGGGAAGGAGAGAGATAGATAAAAATAATAAAACCTTTGAGAAGTACATGGAAGTCAAGGGTCACTGGAGCTTAAACATCAGTGTCCCATGGCTGGGTTGCTGTTTTGTTTATTTTAGTTTTTTGAGACAGGGTTTCACTGTGTAGCCCTGGCTGTTCTGGAACTTGCTGCCTCTGCTTTTCTCCCCCCCCCCCCTCTCTCTCTCTGTGTGTGTGTGTGTGTGTGTGTGTGTGTGTGTGTGCTTGTGGAGTCCAGACGAGAGCATCTAATTCCTTACCTTAAAGCTGGAGTTACCAAGCTGATGTAGTAGTGGTGGGAATTGAACCCTCGTCCTATGGAAGAGCAGCAAACAACTCTTAACTGGGGCCTGTGAGATAACTCAAGTCTGTAAAGGCCCTAACCACCAACCTGACAACCTGAATCTGATCCCCAGGGCCCATATAGTAGTAGAAAACCAATTCCCACAAATTTTCCTCTGACCCTGTGTGCACACGGTGGTACACATCTCCCCACGCCACAAAAATAATTGTAATTAAAATTTTTTATTAGCTGGGTAGTGGTGCTTTCATCCCAATACTTGGGATCTCAGTGACTTCAAGGCCAGCCTGTTCTTCAGAGCTAGTTCTAGGACAATGAAGTCTGTTACACAGTGAACCCTTATCTAGAAAAACAATAAATAAATAAGTTTATTTTGTTTTTTGAGACAAGGTTTCTCCATGTAATATACTAACTTTCCTGGAACTCACTCTGCAGACCAGGCTGGCTTAGAACTCAGAGATCTGCTTGCCTCTGCTTCCCAAGTGTTGGGACTAAAGGTG
Source organism: Phyllotis vaccarum (assembly GCA_033318265.1). Lineage (NCBI taxonomy): Eukaryota > Metazoa > Chordata > Mammalia > Rodentia > Cricetidae > Phyllotis > Phyllotis vaccarum. Next base: position 107,958,590 of record JARWLC010000012.1, read on the forward strand.
TTCAGCACTGGAAATTTTGCTTTTAAAAAAAAGATTATTTGTTGGGTGCCTGTGGATAAACTTTATGCAATGCTGGAGGGGAGCCTAGGCCTTCATGCAGGAAAAGTGAGTGCTCTACCCACTAGGTGGCAAATTGGTCTTGGTGACCTGCATCTAACAATCAGTGTCACTTCTGGGGGCTCCCCTCTCTCTCAGTGGTGAAGGGAAGGAGAGGAGATCTGAGACTTCAGTAAAGTTTGTAGTGGGTTTCACTGGAGGACTTGGGTGGGAGGTGACATGCCAACTCCTCCATTTCCGTTGCTATTTTTTAGAATTGGCCTGGTGTTGTCACCTTCCACATCCAGAAACCCTCCTCCAGTCTCCAGAGGCGGTGCCAACTCTGAGCACTCCTGAAATCCAGGCTTGGATCTCATAGTCTTGGAGGAGTAGCTCCACCTGTACCATCTGTGAGATGGGTAGAATCTTAGACCCTGGAGTCTGGAAAGCTTAGCCATCTAGTGGGACCAGCAGGGGAGAAGAGTTCACCACAGGCCAGCAGGGATGGGGCCGAAGGGGCTGTCACCAACCTTAGGCAAAGGGCAGCTGGGGACTAGCCAGGCTTACTCTGACCTCTCACCCCACATGGCCCATGTTCCCATGACACCTAGTAGTGCATATGATGCTGAAGCCAACATACGCCTAGATTGGGTCATTTCACTGGTTTGTCTCTCAGATGAGAAAGGATACAGGTTCCAACCTCACAAAATGGCCAACTCAGTTGTATAGTCAACCGCATAGAAAAATGTGTATAATTATAGCAAAAGGGAGGGGACTACTTACCACTCTGTGAACAGCTGGGACAATGGCAGCCATTCCAGGCCATAAGGTAATATGGTTGCTGGATGCCAGAATTGGTTCTGACATTGAAGAGGAATCTCCAGAATATTGACGGGAAGAGATGCAAGGTCACATAGAAGCAGTCAGGCTAATTTTGGACTTTGCTGCTGTTTATAATGAACTATATTATCATACCCACATGTTGGTATGCTATGTTTATCTTTTTTTTTTTTTTGAGAGAGAGAGGTATTTTTGGTTTTTTAATCTGCCCAGCAAGAGCCAGATTTTTTTTTTTTTAATTTACTATTTATTTATTTATTTTGATACAGTTTCTCTGTAGCCCCAGCTGTCCTGGAACTTGTTTTGTACGAGCTGGCTTCAAACTCACAGAGATCCACCTGTCTCTGCCTCCTGGAAGTAAGGTGTGTGGCACCATGCCTAACAAGACCCAGATTTAAAATGACATTTTAAACACCCTCTCACCACCTGGGCTCTGCAAACCAAACTCAACTTGTCAGCCTCAAGTAAGCCCCATCTCTCTGGCCCACAGGCTAAATGCTCATCCAAGGAGTCCTGGCTATCCAGGAACTTGCTATGTATACCAGGCTGTCCTGAATTCACAGAGATCCACCTGCTTCTGCTTCCTGAGTTCTGGGACTAAGGATGCACTACCATGCTTGGTTCTTTTAAGACAGAGAACCCTTGGCTGTCTTGGAATCACAAATCTCCATGGCTCTGCAGCGATTAGAAGCAGATATTTTTATTTGATGTGTATGAATGCTTTGCTTGCATGTATGTCTATGCAGCATATGCACACAGTGCTCAATGGCCAGAAGAGAACAGTGGATCCCCTGGAACTGGAGTTATAGACTATTGTGAACCTCTACGTGGGTGCTGAAATTGAACCTGGGTCTTCTGGAAGAGCAGATAGTGCTCATACTGCTAAGCCATCTCTCTAGCCCCTAGATTTTTTTTTAATTTTTGGTGGTTTTTAAGACAAGGTTTCTCTGTGTAGCAAGGCTGTTCTGGAACTGGCATTGTAGATCGCACTGGCCTTAATGTGGGTCCTCTGGAAGAACAGTGTTCTTAAGCACTGAGCCATCCCTCCAGCCCCAGCAAACTGGTTTTCAAGTAAATTAAACTTAGAACCACCCAGATGTGGCTTGAGCCAGTATCTCAGCATTTAGGATTATCAGTTCAAAACCAGCTGCAGCTACAGAGTTCAAGGTCAGCTTGGGCCACCTGAAACTCTGTCTCAAAACAAAATAAAGCAGCCAAGGCAGTTTAATTCCAGTACCCAGGAGGCAGAGGCAGGAGGATCTCTGTGAATTCAAGGCCAGCCTGATATATAGAGTTCTAGGACTGCCAGGGTCACACAGAGAAACCCTCTCTTTAAAAACAAAAATAAATAAAGCCCAAGAGTTAGTACAATAAGAACAACAATAGTAACATGAGGCCCTCTGTGGTGATAAATTGTAGTAGGAGGTTTCTGGCCCAGACTTTCTGGCCTAACCTCAAGGTCTAGGCCCACAGACCCGCAGACCTGCAGTCCTACAGAGACACACAGACGCTTTCATTAGTTTTGGCTGATCAGCCTCAGGCCGAGGCATATCATCTGCTAGCTCTCTACCCTTCATCTAACCCATGTCTCTTGTTCAGCCATGTGGCTCGGAACCTTTCTTTAAAGCTGCGTGGTTGTCCTCTGCATCCTGCAGCTTCTCTCTGGTGCTGTCTGGCATTCTGCTCTCAGAGATTTTCTTAGTCTGGTAGCCCCGCCCACACTTCCTGCTTGCCTTTGGCCAATCAGCTCTTTTTATTAAACCAGTGGGTGGGACAATTATTTACCATGAATCAACACAATACCCCTACAATAAATAGTTATTAAAATTAGTGTGGAGTATCAGAGTCAACCACAGAGCCAAACCACGAGGGTCAGGGAGTGGTGACCCATTTCCTAGGTGGGTTGAGAAGAGAAAATTGAATGGGAGAATTTTGTGGAGACAGGCCTGAGAAGTTGGCAGATAAGAGCGGCTTCAAAGTTCTCAGCTTTCCCTTACAGTACTTGTTGACTATATAGGTTTGTGCCCTAACAAATACCATAAGGGAAAGTTGAAAAGAACTTTGAAGAGAGTTCAAGCCTTCTGATTGAGACCAAGCATCAAAGACAGCCATAATCATATCTGACCAATCTTTAGGGATAATTTGATTATATATGTAATTTCATATAAGCGAGAATCTAACATTTGTTTTACAAATGGTAAGTGCATACCATAAACGACTATTGCTTCCTTGAATCTCCTTAAATCTAACATTTGTACTGAAGTCCATTCAGCTTCTGCACAGTTTCTATCATTTGGCAATTCCTATTAAGGTTACTGGATATACTAATGTTGGCTGTTTGAAAACCTTACACTGTTTCTTAGTAATCTTATAAGACAATATTGAGATTGTTTTTTTGAATTCCTCTGTTTGGGTCTGAATTTCCGTGTTCTCTTTTAATAAGCTTTTCTAAGACTTTCAGCTTGGCACTCATATTACCTGACTTTTTAAACAACAAAACAGAAATAATCAAAAAATATTTATAATAGACATTATATCATAACAGTGCCATATACACTATGTATCTTTTTCCTTTACTGTTCTAGTCTCAAACTGGCTAGAGTAAATTCAAAGATCAACCACCTTTCATCATGCTACTCTTCCCTGTATTTAGTGTGGGAAAAAATTCTCTCTGCCTTAAATTCCCCATTTTAAGAAATCCCAATTTACTCACCAAACTTGTCAATGAAAATTCAGATGACTGTGGAGTGGGGTAGCTACCTAGTGTGGTAGCAGCTCAAAGAGGTGGAGTCCAGAAAGGGGAAGGAAGCAAAAAAAACCACAACCCAGCAGGAGGGGGAAGCCACTGTCCAAAAACTCACCCAGGTGAAGAAGAACGTGGAGAACCAATGTGTGGTGGGCTCTGCCGAAGGCTGGAGGCTAACTCTTAACAGAAAACCTAGCCAGCCAGATAGGGATTCCAGCCACGTAGCTCTGACCGGCAAGAGGCTTTTTTTGCGAACTTGTGCCCCAAAAGTGTCAAATATTGCATGAATTCTATTTGGTATATAATGAAAACCTGGGGTTTCTCAAAAAGATTGAGAAACAACAGCCACTTCTAATCTGCAACTTCTCAGGCCTGTCTCCAATCTCTTCCTACATTCTTACCTTCAATTCACATTCCTAAAGCTAGGATTACAGGTGTGGGCCACCACTCCCTGACCTTCACGGATTGATTGCTCTTTGGTTGACTCAGATACCCCAGAGTTTATTTTATTTTTAAAATAATTTTTCTTTTCTGTGCATTGGTGTTTTGCCTGCATGTATGTCTGTGGGAAGGTGTCAGATCTCAGAGTTACAGACAGTTGTGAGCTGCCATGTGGGTGCTGGGAATTGAACCCGGGTCCCCAGAGTTCTTTAAATAAATGTCTATCACCACAGCCTTCAGAGCTGGTGCCAGCTAGTTCAGCATACTTTGTATTTTGACAAACCCTGTTCAAGGAGTAGTGGTGGTGATGAACATGGCGGAACAGACCTGCAGTGATATGCTGAGGCCCAGAGGCACATGTGTGGGCTGCAGGCAGCAACTGTTATCTGCAATGCTCCACAGTACTGTGTGCTTCTGGATGGACTATGGCTCCTAATGCAGCTGCAGCTATGGGTGGGCAGAGGCTGAACTACAATGGGACGGCTGCAGCCAGAACTGGGGCTTGCAAGCCATATTTATTTATCTATCCATTCATTCTTATGTCTTGTTTTAAAATAATACTTATTTTGGGGGACTGGCTCAGTGGCTAAGGGAGCACTTGCTGCTGTTGTAAAGAACCAGGCTTGGTGCTCAGCATCCACATCATATCATGGCTTACAACCATGCATAACTCTAGTCCCAGGAGATTTAATACCCTCATCTGATCTCTGTGCACTCGGAAATGTAAATGGTGCACATACATACATGTAGGCAAAACACTTTAATTTGAAAAGAATTACTTTTATATATGTATGTACAAATTCATATGGGAATTTGCTACTGCACTGGCATGCTAGTCTGAGAGCCTGGAGGCTCCTCTCCATCTTAGAGCATAGGCCACTGACTGGAATGGTGCCTGGCCCTGCTGCCTGTGGTATGGAAGATGCAGTACTTTGTGCTGCAGGCACTATTCCACCTACCCAGCCCAAATGATGGACTGCTCCATGTTAAAGTGTGTATGAGCAGTGTGAGTATGAATGTGTACACATGTTCAATGTGTGTACATATGTACATGGAAGCCAGAGATGAATGCTGGGCATCTTCTTTGATTGATGTCCACCATGTACACTGAGATGGAGGCTTTCACTTGAATCCACAGCTCACTGGTTGGCTGGCTTGGCATGCGTGGGGTGGTGGGGATGCAAAGTTCAACCTGTACTCCTGACATGGCCAGTACTTTGCTCACAAGGTAGCCCCAGTTCCCCAAAGTCTGTTCTTGGTAATCCAGACCCTACAGTTACAACAAGGAGTAGAGGAAAGGCAGTGGTGGTTTGTCATTGGTTTAATTTATTACTGTCTGACTCCAGTGACACTGACATACCCGCGGGGCCTGTGAACCTTCTGGAGAGTTGGCTCTGTCCAGTAAGATACAGTACAAGGAGTGGACGGCACGCGCATGCATCCACGCTGAGCTACAGTGACTGGGGCCTGGGGAGGTGGATGTTACCTCCAAGAGGTCCCCTCTCTAGACAGTTAATGCTGGTAGAGACTCAAGGCCAGGCCAGGGCCAACAAACAGGCCTATTCTTCTCTGCCTATAAATGTAGGAGACTGCATGTGTATAGTTCTCCAAGTCCGAAACTACATCTGGTGCTACCCATCCCTGCTAAGGGCTACTCCATCTCGGCCGGGACATGTGCCTCGGGGTCAGGACTCTGGAATGTCTGCTTCAGTCCTCCTCGCTGCCACTTCCTGAGCGGTCCTAGAGGAACAGGGGACAGGTTATGAGTGGGCTGCCACCCAGACACTCTCCTGAGTCATGATATTTCTAATGCTGTGGAAAAGCCTAAGGAGCTCAGATCCCAAGGAATATTATCAAGATAATACAGCAGAAAGAAAACATCAAAACTTGGACCCTGTTACCACTGAGCTGTTGTATGGGAGAAACTGGCTTGGGAGTGAAGAACAAGCCACCATGGAACCCTCCAAGAGGCAGCTGGCTCATTATAGCCATTCTGAGTATGAATCTTCTGGCTGCCATTTTGGTATGTGTCTAATGCAGCTCAGATTAGCCTCAAATTTTTAATAAAGCCAAAAATGATCATGAACGCCTGATTTTCCTGCCTACACCTCCCAAGTCCTGGAATCACGGGTGCACACCCCTATGCCTGCAAGTCAGTATTTTATTAAAATTTATTTTTGGGGGGTGGGTGGAGAGATGGTTCAGAGGCTAAGAGCACTGGTTGGTCTTCCAGAGGTTGAGTTCAATTCTCAGCAATTACATGGTGGCTCACAATCATCTATAATGAGAACTAGTGCCCTTTCCTGGTGTGTAGGCAAAAGACCATATACATAGTAAGTGAATCTTTAAAAATGTCGTTTTGGGGGCTGAAGAGATGGCTCAGTGGTTAAGAGAACTGGCTGCTCTTACAGAGGTTCTGAGTTCACTTCCCAGAATCCATATGACCGCTCATAACAATTTCTAACTCCAGTTTCAGGAGTTCCAGTGCCCTCCCCTTGCCCCCATGATCACCAGGTATACACATAGCATATATAATATGCAGGTGAAATACCTATACACAAAAAACAGATCACCTAAAATAATAAGTAGTAAGTACATGGTTTCTGTTTCATTTTGTTTTTGAGTTAGGGTCTCTATCTTGGCTGGCCAGTAGCTTAGAGCTGACTGACTCTGTCTGTTTATGGCTGTGATTAAAGCTATACCCCATCACACTTGGCTTATTTTTATTATGTAATGTTTAGGTAATGTTGAGTATGTACAATGAGGCTAGAGGCCTGGGATGCTCTGGAGCTTGAGTTACAGGCAGTTGTGAGCCACCCATATGAATGCTGGGAACTGGACTCTGGTCTGCTACACTTTCTAGCCCCTTCCCATTTTATTTTATTTTATTTTACTGGTTTTTGAGATTGGGTTTCTCTGTTTAATGGGTTCTGGCTGTCCTGGAACTCACCCTGTAGACCAGGCTGGCCTTGAACTCATAGATTCCACCTACTTCTGCCTCCAAAGTGCTGAGATTAAAGGTGTGTGCCACCACTGCCTGGCTCCATTTTAATTTTTAAAAATTATTTTTGTGTATGAGTGTTTTACCCAAATGTATGCTTGTGTATTATGTATGCCATAACACAGCACTGGATCCCCTGAGACGGACTTATAGATGGTTATGAGCCCCTACCTGGAGCTGGAAGTTGAACTTGAATTCTCTAGAATAGCAGCCAGTGTCATTAACCCCTGAGCCATCTTCCGAGTCCTCTTTATTTTTCACTCACTGGTTTTATGTAGAAGCCTGTCCCATGGCAACACAGAGCAGGAAGGCTTCCATTGTGTAGGTCCCTGTGACTCCAGTGTTCCTGGCTCTCTTGGGATGCCAACCCCTTCTATCCTGCCTTGCTGCTCTGCAGGCTTCACTGCAAGCCCAAAGCCCCCTGCTCTGGAGCCTTCGCTATGGGACTGTGTGTGGACTGTGAGCTGCTAGACATAGATATGTGAACAGGCTAGATTACATAAAGCTGAGCTTCAGCTTACTCTTGGAACTGGCTGGGGTGAGGTAGCCTAGCTAAGGGCTGTAGTGAGCTTACCTCTTCCTGTTCCTCCTCACTGTCATCGTCACTTACAACTGGCTTGGCCCGGGACCCCCGGCTCGGCCGCCGGCGGCCCCCCTTTAGTCGGTCCTGGGCCTTCTCCTTTCGGCCAAGCTTGATCTTTACCTTGACAGAGCGGGCTGTGGGGCAATAAGAAGTAGGCTGTAAAGTGAGGCACCAGCTGGCATCTCAGGTCACCTATGGTTGCAGTGTCTCTGCCCCGTCCCCTTACTCACACTCAGACTCAGAGCCTTCTTCCTCGCCCTCTTCTTCCTCCTCACTTTCCTCGCCTTCACTATCATCCTCCTTCTCAATTTTCTGCCGCACACTGGTGAAGACTGACTGCAGGACAATGGAGTCCTCGTAGATCTGCAAGGACATAGGCTTGAGTAGAGGCCTGCTGTTCACTCAGCAAGGCCACCCCACACCGTTCCCTGGAAAATGCCAGGGCTAGGAGATTTGTGCACTGGCCAGTTTCCTCCCCCACTGAGGTTATTTTTCAAGGCCCTGATGTCTGCAAAGATGAATGGTGTAAGGAACACCTGATCCTGCTGCCATGTATTTCCTTGACCTGACAAAGCTGCCCCTCCCAAATGCACAAGGAGCCTGCCGGAGACAGGGAGGCACAATGGGGACTTCAGAACTAAAGATAAACTGCAACACAGGCTGGAGAGCACATTCCTCCTGTAGCGGCTCAGGCTCAATTCCTAGCACCCACTGTGTGGCTCATAACCACTTGCAACATTCCAGTGGATCTGACTGTCTTTTCTGCAGGCACCAGTTATACACATAGTGCACTGACACCCATGCAGACAAAAACACACATATACAACATGACTGGTGGGCAGCTGTGTGTGGCCCCTTTACTACCACTAAGAAGAGGAACACTGCTTTCAGCAGTAATGAAACTGCTCAAATTGTTCAAGTCAAACAAACAAAACCCCATTAGCTGCAGAGGGATGAAGGACAGATGGCATGATGGTCATGTGGGTGCTCACCAAGGAACCCTCGAGGTTAAATGTCTGAGCGTTCTGACACAGCAGCATCACATCCTTCTCCAGGTCATTGAGGCTGCGGTACTTGTGATTGCGGATGCGTTCCTGTGGGGAAGGAGGGAGGCCTTACTCTGGGCACCCATGACCCCCTGCCTGTCCATGTTGTGAGGGCTGGGCTGACCTGGCTGTCCTCCCACAGCCCCAGTTCTTGGTCCCCACACACCTTGATCTTCTTGAAGTCCACAGGTTTTCGGATGAGCTCATAGTACTCAGGAAGCTCCTTGCGTGAGGGGAGCTGGATGAACACCTCGCTGAGCTGACGTCCACTACTGCTGCAAGGTGACACAGTGTGTGTCACTCCCGAGTGTTGGTCCATCACTCGAGAGAGACGTTGTACCACCACACAAGGACAGAGCATAAGAATTTAGAGATCTGAAAGTTCTTTTATCTTTCTTGAGATAGTGTCTTAACATGCAGACCAGGCTGGATGTTAGAGATCATCAGTCTAACTCCTCAAAAAGTGCTGGGACTGAAGGTGAGCATCCCCTTGTTTACCAGTGGATGCCTCATACCTACAAGACTATGGGCAGCACAAATTGAACTTAGTGAGCTACTTAAAAAAAGGGGGGGGGAGGGCTAGGGGGTGGAGGCAGATAATGAGTTAGGGTGCCAAGTAGAAAGTGAGTATCATCAAAATATATAACAGTTTTTGTTTGGGAGCTGAAGAGATGGCTCAGGGGTTGGGATCACTGGCTGTTCTTCCAGAGGACCCGGATTTAATTCTCAGCGCCCACATGGCAGCTCACAACTGCCTGTAGCTCCCACTCCAAGAGATCTGACATCTTCCCACCATTGCATATAAAATCAAGTTATATAAATCATTAAAAAAAGTTTTTGTTTTATTTTAGGAAAGTCTTAATGACTAGGCCTGCTTGAACTCATTGGTACCATGTCTACCTAGCATGCACAAGACCCTGCGTTCCACTCCAGGACCACAAACAAAACAAACAACAAAAACCTCAGTGCATGGAGTTCACAATCCCTGATATAGACACAAAATTCCTTTGTATAACAGACAGGAGCAAGTTTTGTCCCTGCATGGCACAGGCCCTACATATAGCATATACTCACAGCATCAATTCAAATTTTGCTCCTGCTGAGAAAGCCAAACACCAGAAGTTCAAGCTTTGTTTCCTTTTGCTCCTCCACCCAGCATGGGAGCAGTGTGTGTGTATGGGGGGAAGGGGGAAGGACATGCCTGGCCTGGGTATAGGAACTAGCATCTTCCATGTCATTCAAGGCTACATCTTCAGTACTAGCCCTGTGTATGGGCCTCAAGGAGGCCATGGTACATCCCCTCCAGCCAAGACAGATCTGCTTCCAGTCTCCAGGCAATGGATGTGGCTTAGCCTAGCTTCCTGTTGTGGAAGTTTCTTTTTGCTACTGAAGAGAAATGGCCAGGTCTCCTCAACTGAGCCACGCCCCAGATCCTACTATGGAATTTTCTAAGCAGAGCCCTCCTGATGACAGCAAGGATTCATTCAACCCAGACTCTTAGCAAGAACTGTTTCCCACTAATAGCAGACAGGCTGCACAGGCACAAATAAGACTTGCTAAGTATAAGTAGATGGGGCCCTGGAGATCAAGGCCAGCCTGGACAGCTTAGCAAACTGTCTCAATGAGAAATGATGTCCCCACTGTGGCAGGCTTACTTAAGAGCTACGCAACTATTCCTTCCACCACCACCCCTTTTTAAATTCAGGCGACTCAAATGCAGAAGGAAGAGCCTTGAGTGTTTTGAAATAGTCCACTTCCCCCTCAGCTCTCTCTGCTCAGTGCCACTTTCATAATCCTAAAGAGACTCTTATCTCAAGGTCCCCATGGTGTTCAGGCATTGTGGATGACCCATGGGCCTTGACTGTGTCATCCGATGTAAGAAGTCCCAGCCTAACAGTGGACAGCATCATTCCCTGGGCTGGAGTCCTGAACTTCATAAGAGCAGAGAAGGCCAGCAGAGCAGAGGGCACGCATCCATCTCCAACTACTCTTAACTGGGATGGGATAGACAGTCCCTGAACTATGACTTAAGCAAACCCTTCCTTCCTCAGTTGCTTCTTGTCAGGACATTTATCACAGTAACAATGAAACCAGGCCAGGTAGTGACAACAGCTGCTGTAGCCACTTTCCTGTAGTCTGGAGATGGTATTCCCAGGGAGTGGCTGGTCTAGAGCAGTGATTCTTACTTAACCTTTCTAATGCTCAGACCCTTTAATACAGTTCTGATGTGGGATGTCTTTCTGTACGCTGGGAACGTACTTTATTGTCATTTGTTAATAAAGAGGCTATTTTGGCCTATGGCAAAGCAGCTTGGAGGCAGGCGAGAAATCCAAGAGGAGATGAGGAAGAAGAAGGGCAAAGTTAAGAGAACCTGCAAGCTGCTGCCCAAGGACGTTAAGATATAACTGAACACAGGTAAAGCCACAGAGTCAAGTGGCAATACACAGATTAACGAAAATGGGTTAAGTTGTAAGAGCTAGTGGGGAATAGCCTGAGCCATAGGCCAAACAAAGAGTTTCTAATTAATAGTCTGAGTGACTATTTTATAAGTGGCTGTGGGACCATGAGTGGGAAAGATACCAGATGGGTCAGGAAAACTTCTGGCTACATAGTCCCTCATGCTATGGTGACCCCCAACCATAAAATGGTTTTGTTGCTATTTCATAACTGTAATTTTGCTACTGTTAACAAATCATAATGTAAATATCTGATTGATGTGGGAATGTCTTTCTGTGTGCTGTGAATAGCAATCTTTAAATAAAGGAGTTGTTTTGGCCCATGACAGGCACCATAGAAAAAGTAGGAGGAGGAATCAGAATAGGTAGGAGGAACAGGGCGGGGTCAGAGAGAAGGAGCCAGAAGCCTAAAGGAGCAACATGTAAGGAACACAGGTGAGCCACGGGCCACGTGGCAGAAAGATTAATAGAAATGGGTTGATTTAAGATGTAAGAGCAAGCTAGCAATGTGCCCGAGCCATAGGCCAAATAGCATGAAGTTAATATAAGTGTCTGAGCCATTTCTGGGGCCTGAGAAGCAGCAGCAGGCAGCTAAGAGGTCAGGGGCTGTAGGTCTGTGTGTCTGGGCCTCTGGCCGCCCAGGACCAAAGAAACTACTACATTGTAACATCTGATATATGACCTCCAAAGGAGTCAAAAACCCCCAGGTAAGGAACCGCTGATCTAGAGGAAACTGACAGTTTTCTGGGTTGCTTAGTATGCTCATCCCAGAACCTGGTGGTGCCTTCTTTGTGGGAAAAGTCATGTCAACCTGACATGACTGTCACCTGTCTCCAGTCCAACCTTAAGGAATCCTGGGCTGTAACAGAGCAACACTGACTTCTGGGTCTTCTAGTAATTTTCTTTGTTTCTGAGGTCCCTCCCTCTATATACCCTGGCTGGCCTCAAAATAAGAAAGATTTGCCCATTCTGCCACCTCTTCTAGAAATCCTCAAAGTAGCAGCTAGATCTCTTAATGACAGTGCACTCCATGCTATCCCTGTCAGTGTGAGCACGCAGCACCTGCACCTGAGTTCAAGGCTACCTTTCATCCCATGATGGAAAACTAAGGCACCTGCATGACAGTTGAATTTGGCTAGACAATTCTGCTCTGAGCCTGCTAAGCCACATAGCTCACCAGGCAAGCAGACACTTGTCTTTACAGAGGAAACTCACATGGTGATACCATGCCCTGGCGCTACCTGCCACTCTGCACACAGGGCAGGTTACTAAGTGGATGTTGGTCCTTTGCTATAATTCAGTTTGGAAGACTGACAGCTGTGATCACACTATAGATGAGGGTATGAGATTCTTCCTGGAAATGAAACATAGGTGCATGTGTCACAAACCCGAGGAACAACAGCACCCTTGAGGAATAAAGACCTACACAGTCCCCCTTCCTTTTCAGAAACATGAGTAGACCTTAGGGCTGTGTTCAGGTAAGGCAAGGCACTGGCTGTGAGGACCTCTTGGATGTCACTGCTATCATATTTCTGGGGCTAAAACTTCACAGCTGTGATGCAGTACCACGCTGGCTCCCTCCTAACCCCTGGGCCCACATGCCAAGCTTCCAAATTGTCATACACTTTAATAGCCCCTCAAGCTCTTCAAGACTGCTGATGTCCATTGACATCAGCACTCAGTGCCACTCCCCAGGAAAGTCTATCATGCACCTCACCTTGATACAAATGTAACCTCTCCTAAGATCTCTAACTCAGGAGTGCTCCTAACTTCACCCACACATTTCTCATGATGCTGGTATTGAACCAGCCTTATACATACTAATCAAATGCTCAGCCATAAATCTAAACTGAGAGGCCTATGATCCTGCCAATCCTGTGTCCTAGAAGTGGTTCTGAGTTGAGCTTCAAGGGCTCTTAGGCACTACACTGATGTAGTGTCATGTTGAGGGTCACAAGTGATAAATCCTGGTACTGTTAACGTGTTATCGGGTATTAAGAAGTCAGCAGCTGGGTTGGGTTGTGGCAGTGCACTGAGGAAGCAGAGGCAGGAGAATCTCTTAGCTTGAGGCCAGCCTGTTCTACAGAGAGAGTTCCAGGACAGCCAGGGCTACACAGAGAAACCCTGTCACAAAAAACAAGCAAACAAAAAATAATAATAAAAAGAAGTCAGCAGCTGCCAGGTGGTGGTGGCCCACCATTTTAATCCCAGCACTCAGGAGGCAGAGACAAGGGGATCTGAGTTCGAGGCCAGTCTGCTCTACAGAGTAAGTTCCAGGACAGCCAGGGCCACACAGAGAATCCCTGTCAGCAGCAGCAGCTGCCATGGATACATAGGTCCAGGTGTCTGGCTCTCTGGGCCACTGTGATGATTTGGTTTGAACTGTCACCTTGGACATAGTCTAGAATCTGCTGGGAAGAATCTCAGTGAGAAGCTGTCTGGATTGGGTTGGCTTGTGGGCATGTCTGTGGAGGACTGTCTTAACTGTGTTAACTGAGTGGTTGAACCTTTCCTCTGTGGACAGTTTCCTAGACTGTAAGCCTGAAGAGGGTGAAAAGAGCAGTGAGCATGCATGCATTCAGAGCCCCGCTCTTGACTGGATGTGATGTGACTAGGTATCAGAAGTAAACTGCCTGGACTTCCCTGCTCTGATGAACAACTTAAAATCATGAGCTAAAAAATCCCTTTCTTAAGTTGTATCTTCAAGGTGTTTTATCACAGCACTAGGAATAAAATGAGGATGCATATTAAGAAGGGAAGCGCTTGGCCACAGGAAACCCTCCCAGATACTAAGTTGGCAGCTGATGGATGCCCAGGCTATGGCATCCACTACAGCTTTTTTTCTCCCTTAGCCAATCTTCAGCAAAGCTATAACCTGGCATCTCTATGGTACGATCTGTTTCTCTGTACAATGAAGCTGAGCACCATCTTGGAGGTTGCTAGCACTCTGCAGCCTTTTCCAGACACTGTTAGAACCTGGCTTTGCTCATTTATATAGGAAGGGGGCTTAGACTGGTTTATTGCAAACATTTGTTTGATGTGTGGATCATTATCTTCGAGATGTTTTGGGATGAATAGATCTAAAGGCTTAGGGCCTTACTGTCCTGTCGAAGAAACTTAGCATCACATTGGATAAACACGTACTTTGATTGGCATGGGAACAAGGTGGCTGAGAAGCCTGCACTGTTTCTTGCACACTGACTCATAACATGGAAGACCTCTGAGGAGCTCCCTGCAGATAGCATGTGCTTACCCATGACTTTTTGTAGGATGTGCTCTGATGAACTTTTCTGCAGGATAGGAACCTCAGCCTCCCAGGTGTCTGGGTGGCACCAACAAGCTAGGAGAGTCCTATTTTCAACCCAGATACAGGAGTGAGGACCATTGCTTTAGCAACAGCCAGCAGTGGGAAATAGTCGGGGACAGAAGCACTGCTGTACTCTGCTTCTTTGTGTCAACCCCTAGAGAGGAGAGATCGCCTCTACTTCATTCACTGTCCTGTTTTATCACTACAGAAAGGACACCATTAGTGCCCAAATGAGGCCCTACCAGAGAGGACCCTGAGTTGGTTTGCAGGCCCTTTTTGGACTCAGCAGCCTGTGTGAGGTCCTTCATCCCGCTGCAATCATGTGCAAGGCCTTCCTCCACGCCAGCTCCGGTACTTCTGAAACAGCTACTGTCAAAGTTGTGTGTGTATGTGTGTGTGTGTGTGTTTGTGTTTGCCCTGGCTGTCCTGGAACTCTCTATGTAGAGGAGGGGGACCTCAAACATAAGAGATCCCCCTGCCTCTGCCTCCCTAAGTGCTGGGATTAAAAGCATGTGCCGCAAGAGCTGACAGATCACGTCTTTTATAGACAAACTGGCCTTGAATGTACTTCTGATCACTCTGCCTCCACTTCTTCAATGCTGGGTAGTGTGCACTTCCAAGTGCCGGGATGGAATTCAAGATCCTGTGCACACTATGCAGACCAGCCCTGGAACCAAAGGTCTTACTAGTGTCACACTAGTTAACAATGGAATCTGAGCCTAGGGTTCAAAAAATCTAGAACAAACCAAATAAGATTAGTTGAAACATTATATCACTAAAATATCATCATCTTTTCAGATTCTAAACATACTTGCATCCCAGGGTTGCAGAAAACAGGACAATTTGAATAATAAATCCTATTTGCAAATAAAAATGATTATCAAAAAAACCCCAAAAAGAAGTATGGAAGACTTTTCATGGAGCTCACTACCGTAATAGGATGCAACTGCCAACACTCCCATTTGATGAAAAGATCCTGAATATGACACTGGTGGAAGTTGAGCTGAGAATGAACAGGTAAGCACAGGTCCACAGAAATGCCAAGAAAGCACCTGAGGATTGGGAAGCAGATTCAAAGGTACAAGGCCAACTGTGGCCTTCTTAGTTGACTGAGGCTAGAGGCAAGATGAGGGAGGCCCAAAGTCTGCTTGCAGTACTGGGTGACTATAGCCCATATTGAAATTGTCAGCACTCATCTATGACTATGGCAGCAATCTCACCGTTAAAAAAACACCTCCATCCTTGAGGCATTTGGAACTGAGGAGCCAAAGGGAAATGGGGTACTCTAGTCTAGCAGAACATATAGGCTGGAGAGTTTCAGGTAACTGGATAGAGATCATACTATAGATTGGTGGCTTATACACTATATGTAGAGGCTTAGCAAGTGGGACCTAGGACCTTCTGCTGAATGGAAGGCCTTCCCAGGGACAGAGGCTGCTGGCTCCAGGGCAACAGAACAGGAGGGCAAAGGACCCAGTTACTCCAGACTCCACTCAGCACATCTATCAATCCTTTGCCTGTTTGCCTGGGAGCTATCAACTAATCACTGGTCTCATTACCAGCTGCCTGCTTTCCTTAGTGTTTCCATAGTGTTTAAATGTTTGGCCCAGCCCATGAAACCCAAGATGGAAATCTGCTTTCTAACCAGAATAGGTGGAGCTTTTAAAAGTAGATTTAAGATGAGCTCACAGCTGTAGGTGGCTAGACAAGGAAGCACACCAAGCCTTCCTTGGTGAGCTCTATGGCCTGGCCTGGGGTTCACCTGGCCTTCCTCTGGCCAAAGTCTGCTGTACCTTCTGGACCAGGTGCTAAAAGCAGATGGCCCCAAATCTAGAACCATCAAGCAATAAGTCCAGAAGTCATTCAAAGACTCAGGGTCTGGAAAGCCCCGAGGCTAATTTGTCCCACATTCTCTGAAGACTGGGGCATGGCTCCTTTATTTAGAAGGATAGATTTAATAGTAGAAGTACCTCAGGCAAGAACCCATAGATTGGTTTTTTGTTTTGTAACACAGAGCACAGTCTCCCTCCCCTCTGAAAAACATCTGCTTTCTGCCTCTGTCCACTGAGCGGGGCTGGAAGGAGACAGTATGGCTTGCTGAGAAGTCTCAGGCAGCAATGAGCCTGAAGCTTCATCCTGCCCTGCTTCACTTTCCCATAGGCCTGACTTCTCAGTCCTGCTTCTCCATTTGGAAACTGAGGCACAGGAATAGAATTCTAAAATGACAACTCTCAAACTTCCAGAAAAGAGAGGTGATGAGGCCAGATATGCTTAGCCTGGCAGTGTGAGCACGTGCCCTCCACCCTGGAATGTCAAGTGCAGACACCATTCCTTTTTGTCCTATAACCCACAATGTACAATTTTGTGGGACAAACATGTTGTAACCATGACCTCAGCACCAATATAGAAAACAGTCTACACAGCAGCAAGGGCTCTGGGGGGTCCACAACCCTGGGGGCCCACGGTGTTCCTCTGGGTCAGCTGGCTGGGGTGGTGACCTCTAGTGTTCTGAAACCAGCCCCTATAAACTTGACCCTTGATTTTCCATGGTCCAGGGCAAGGCACACCCCAACCCAAGTCCATACTTAATTTTCATGTATGTTTTGCTTTCAAAGTAAAAACTTCTATTCCCCACTTCATTTTGGCAAAAGGGTTTTTGGCTGGTTGTGTGCTGTAGTGCTGGGGGTGGTGCTCAGCTCTGCCTGTGCCGGGCACAGCTCTCCTCTTAAGTCTGGCAGGTTCTCTAACATGAACAGAGGAATGAACTGTGGGGAAAGCAGCTATGCTCCAAGTGGGCAGCCTAGATCCTGGGATATCAGCAGACACTGTCTCATCTTACGGACACTCATCCACCTTTTCTTCCAGGGCTTTGCTCATGTGCTCAATCCTGCCAGCCACACAATTCAAGCTCCCTAATTCCTGTGTGCCATGGTAGGAAGGTATACTGCAAGTGGGTGCTCTGGAGTCAAGTTTATTTAGCTCTGTGGTATCAATTCAAGTTGAAATGTTTCATTTGATGGTTCAGAGTGCTAGGGGTTCTTGCAGAGGATCCAGGTTCAATTCCCAGCACCACAATGGCTCACAATCGCCTATAACTCCAGTTCTAGAGTATCCTATACACTCTGCTGGCCTTTAGCACCAGCCACACACATGGTACTCAGACATACATGCAGGAAAACACTCACATACATTAAAAGAAAAAGTTTGATGCTTGCAAGGGCTACACAGTGAGCTCCTGTTCAAAATAAAAAAAAAAAAAAAAAACTAAGTTTGATATTACAACGTTATTCTCTCCATGTTCTCTCTGGCATACCTGCAGCAGGGTAAGAGACATTAGACCTGGATGGCTTGTGAACACTGCTTGGCATGCCAGAGCCCAGTGCTCACTCAGAATTCTGAATGACACAGTATGATGACATACTGTGGCCTCTGTCCTCAGGTGCTGCAAGGTGACCTCCAAGCCCTTGAAATGTCATTCTGGAGGAAATGGGGTTCTGTGATTCAGGCTGGTGACTATGGGTCAGGCTGACTAGCAGAGGTCAGCCATGTGAGTAGCGAGTCACAAGTATATGAAAGAGAGCCCCAACAACACCCCTGGGTGCCGAGGCATCCCCGCTGTCTCAACATTTGCAGGGAAATTGGTAACGTCTGTGATGCCATCAGGAAGGGAGGGACAGTGAGAAGATGCCCTCCAGAAGCTGACAGGAGGATTCTCCTGAGAAAAAAAAGATGTGGTCGCATATGACCTTTCATCCGTGGTTAGAACTGTGGATATGCTGTTGGCTACTCCCCAGCCACTTCCACCTCTTTCCTTTCACCACGACAGAGCCAGACTTTTGCTAAGCTCATGATGTGCTGTCTCACAGCTTTGCTTGCCTCCCAGTAGTAAATTTAGGTGTCAAAAGTATCCACAAAATGAGTCAATGTTGTACTTGAACATCATTTTGAAATTCTCTGACACATGAGATAGGTTTCTAACTAGGAAAACATCTTGCTAAGGCAAGTGGACCTGCATTCAACAAAACTAGAGCCCATCGCCATCGCCACCGAACCCCCAGAATCCTGTTACAATCTTTCCCTCTGTGAAACTGACCAATTTATGTGTGAGGTCACTCAGGCAGGTGCTCAGCATAAGGCCTCTCGTCTGTCCAAGAAGACGTCTTGACAAAACAACTCTGAGTCTTCACCTTACTAACTGAATCATGATCACATATGTATGCTAGGGCGTTCTACCTGCTGGGTGAGTCACCTGTCTCACGGGTCACAAGGTGAAAGAAAACTTTTCAGTAGGGCACAGAATAAATGAACAACTGGTTCCTCTGAAAACAAGCAGGGCTTTGCCACTTCTATAAAGTCTTTCACACGCGCCCTCCGCTACTCTAAATTCCAGGGAAGTCAGTGATTCTGGGACTGTTATGTACACATCTAGAAGTAAAGGTAGAGCACTCTTAGCTACCCAGAGTCCCTTTGAGGCCCCACTTTGAGAGAACTGCTGCTCACTGTGCAGCATCATTGATCAGTTTGGTACTCTGAAGATAAAGGTCCTCTAGGTGGAGCAGTATCTGTGTCCAGAGCTCTTAGAGCAGTAATTGCTGCCAAAGATCCACTCTCTGTGGATGGACTCCAGTCAAAAAGGCTGCAATCTGCTTGGGACACAACTAGTCAGAGAGAACGCCGCAAGCTGACTTAGCTGAGAGGGTGACATTCAGTCACTTCATGACCTTGCCATCAAGTGCCAAAAGTTTGGATATCTTGTCGGGGACAGTCTCTCAAAATTTCTTAATTTAAAAAAAATTAATTTTAGGATTTTTTTCCTTTGCTCATTTTTTGAGACAGGGACTCTCGATGTAGACCAGAGTAGCCTCAAACTCAGAGATCTGTCTGCCTCTGTCTCTCAAGTGCTGGGATTAAAGGCATGCTCCAGAAATGGATTTTTTTTTTTAAAGTTCCTTATTTATTGTGTGTACATGTGGGAGCTTGTGCCATAAACACACACATGGAAATCAGAGGACAACGCGGGTCTCAGGTATCAAATTCAGGCTATTGGGCTTGGTAGCAAGTGCCTTTACCTATTAAGCCATCTCAATGGCTCATTTTTTTGTTCTGTCTGCCTCAAACTTATGATCATTCTATCTCAGCTCCCTGGCACCCCTTCTCTTGGTGACTGGGTCACCAGGAAATCCTTTCAGAAGGCATGTCTTCACACCCCTTGTCTATGTTTATATCAACTCATCTTCTCAGTCTGGCAAGAGCCTGAATTACTGTAAGGAAATCATGTGCGGTGAATTGATTTTCTAAACTCTAATTTCTCAGTCATTAATGATGGATGGCTTTTGTCTCCCATGGAAGGGGCACAGTCCCAAAAACTGAAGATCAGCTGGCTGTTTCTCCTAGAACACTGTTTTATCTTTCTGAATGTTACAAGCATTATCTATTTCAAAGGAAAATGTAAAAAGGGTCAAGGGTCGCCTTCTCAAACAGCTATCTAAGGCCTCAGGAGGGCTCACTTCAAAGCCTGTCATTCTGCTTTCCCACTGGCCTTCAGTAGTCTCCTCTTCTGTTTTGAGTTTTCTCACAAGAACACTGTTAGAAATGAAGCACATACATGCAGGCACACAATCACATACACACAAAACTAAAAAATAAAACAAACAAACAAAAAAGCATAGAGGTCAGTTATTTTCATAGAATTTTTACCCACTCCATACCGAAGAGTATTTAAACAAGCTAGCCCCTAGACACAGTTGTCTTCCATTTACTTTCTGTGTGGAATCTGTTTGAGAGGTAAAGGCTGACACTTTCTCTTCTGCCTTCACTACATTTTCAGACCTAGGTGGGAATCCATGCCAGGATGTGCATATGGAGTTCTCTCCTTCCAGCAAGTGGGTCTCAGGGATCAAATCTAGACCATCAGGCTTAGTGGCAAGCAATTTTGCCCACTGAGCCATCTCCCCAGCCAGTTTGCACTCACTGATTTAAAAACAAAAAACACCCCTAAACTGTTTCGCTAACGGACTCTTCCCAAATGGTGTATGAACACTCACACTTTGCTTCTTGACTCAGAGAATAATGTCACCAGAAAAAATTCCAATCAAGACACCATGCAATGGAAAGATGAACAAGTCTCAAGCTTCACACTTCATCTCCTGCTAGTCACCATCCACAGAGGAATAGCACAGTCTGATGCCAGCTTCAGCCACAGCTGAAAACAAGGGCTACCTCATGTGTGGCAAATCTTTCAGACAGCCTTTCCCTCAAGATTGGTATCTGGCAAGAAACAAGACAAGGCCCAGAAAACTCTCCACATATGAAAGACCCTTAACATAGAGGGAAAGAACCGCCAAGATGTCACACACAGCAGGAAAAAGAGAGGCTGCAGTCCAATGGCCTCTTTACCATGATCCACCTAGCCACAACTTCTCAGTACTCACCACCATTCTCACAGTTGTACCTACTGCTGCTACTGTAGGACCTGTTCTTTCACACATAGCAACTGGCACATGCCACCTGTGCTGACGTGTATACGCCTGCCTCTCTACCCTGCCAACTGTTCTTTTTCTGTAATGGTTTAAGACACTCATGTGCATCCCTGCTTCAGATCACAAGCCCTCTGAAGAAGGGCACCAAACATAGGCCCTTCAGTGTTGCCGAGTACCAGGTGCTATGTTGTGTGCTTCACCGACACGTCACAGGGACCCCTCTGTGTTGCCTCAGCTTACCTGTCCTTGTACTTGATGACAGCATCCACGATCTTCTTCATCTTCTTGGTAAGGTTAGGTGGGTTTGGAGACAACTTCTCAGCAGGTGGCCGTCCACGCTTCTTCTGCTTCTTGCTCTCATCATCTTTGTCACGGCTGCGAGTGCTGGTTGTCGGGGTGGAGGAGCCGGCTTCGCTGTCCCGTTTACGCTTGCGTGAGGATTTCTTCTGCCGGACCTCCTCTTCGATCTCCTCCAGCGTGCCCTCCTCGATGGCCTTCAGGGTCAATAGTGGTAAAATAGGACAGCCAGCACCCAGGTCGAAAAAGAGAGGCCGCGATGCACGCTCCTGGGGCCCGGCTAGGGAGGGAGTGGCCCCCACACTGATGTCCTTCCAGCATTGCTGGCTCAGGGCACATTATCTACTGAGAGCCCTGACTTGTCTCCTAAACGCAGGAAAGGCCAGTACCCTATCATTTTGATGCCCCCGCCCCAGTGTCAAAAGACTGATTATACAGGATCATAAATGAGCTAGGCAAAAAAGCCTACCACATGAATACAGACACTTGGAAGAAAACAAGCCTGTGCTCCAGGCTCTGTCACCATCTAATTAAAAATTTTTAAATTAATTGATGGATCACGTGTGTTGTAAATTCCTGTGTATGACAGTAGCAGTGGGGATGAAACTCAGAGATGAGTTGTGGGGGAATTGGTTTTCTCTACCATGTGGGCTCTAGGGATTGACTTCAGGTCATCAAGCACGGTGACAATCACCTTTAACTAACCTTACTAGTGCCCTGTGGTGGTTTGAAAGAAACTGGACCCCAAAGGGAGTGGCACTATCAGGAGGTGTGGCTTGCTGGAGGAAGTGTGTCAGTGTGGAGGTGGGCTTTGAGGTCTCATATGTGCTCAAGCCACTTCCAGTGAGACAGACCAGTTCCTGTTGCCTGTAGGTCAAGATGTAAGACTCTCAGCTCCTTCTCCAGCACCATGTCTGCCTGTAGCCCATCTTATTGCATATGACTAAATCTCTGAAAATGTACGCTGCCCCAACTAAAATGTGTTTTTCTTATAAAAGTAGCCATGGTAATGGTGTCTCTTCACTTTCTGAAATTGTAGTTAAACTATTTTAGCTGCTGGTCAGTACAGGGTACAGGAGCATCAGGTGGCCTCCATGCCTATCAGCCATCACTCTCAGAGCCTCACTCAGGCTGAACCTCACACAGCACAGGTTTAATGGGTTGTCCGCATATCTCCTCTCACTTTTACTACTAATATTACTGTTGTTTATTTATTTTAGTAATAAATAGCCCAGGCATGTCTTGAACACCTACCCCTCCAACACCACAAGTTATAGGTAGGGCATGTGTCATCATGTCAAGCTTTCCTGTCCGTTCCTTCCTTTGCTCCATCTACTTTGTGGAGCTAAGGTGGGACTCAGCTCTCAGGTACCAGCTAACTAGGCAGTGTCTTGGAGCTGCTGTGCTAACAATATACAGACACCCTGTCTGTCTGCTCAATATCTCAGTGTACTAACTGCACTAACTTAATTCAAACAAGTTCTTAGACACATTAAAGTGTCTTTTTTTCTTTCTTTTTCTTTTCATAAAGATTCATCTTACTTTTTCACTGGTCATGATAGGTAGTACATGCCTCTATACCCAGCACTCGGGAGGCAGAGGCAGGCGGATCTCTTGAGTTCTTGACCAGCTGGACTACAAAGTGAATTTCAGAACAGCTAGGGCTGTTACACAAAGAAATTCTGTCTTGAAAAATCAAAAAGATTTATTTTTGATTCCCTAGAGATGGAGTTAATAGTGGCTATGACATGGATGCTTGGGAACTGTATTTGGGACCTCTGAAAGAGCCATAAATAAATGCCCTTAATTTTGAGCTACCTCTCCAACCTCATTTTATTGCAGTGCTAAGGCTGAAACCCAAGATCACACACATTTGCCAAGGCTCTGGGGCCCTGAATCCAAAAGACCTAGCAGGTTGCTGTTTCACACCTAGATTGTGGTAGAGTCGAGGCAGAGGGCTGCATGCTGAACTCAGATGGACACTGGCCCAAAGACAGTAACAACACAGTATGGTTTGGCTAAACCCCACAAAAAAAATGACAACTGAGCCTCAAACTGGAGTAGGGTGGAGGGGGAAGCCTCTAGGCCAAGAAAGTAGCATTAGGGCATGTAGCAGCAGGTGAGCCTATCTGTGAGCCTAACATGCTTCTTTCTCCGTTAGGCTATCATGTGCCTAGGGTTTAATCACTACTACTTCTTGTCAAAACAAAATCATTAACAGATTGTAAAGACCTTGTTTCTATATAAGGTCAAATTGTGAAGTTCTGCGTAGATATGAATTTGGGGAACAGTTCTAAACCACTGCTCATTTCCGGATACAGCGGAGCTCACAGGACATAGTCCAGGGCCTCAGAGGGAAAAGGACCGTGCCAGTAATTTGCCTTCCATCTCCTGATTCTCACACAGTGAGAGAATGTTTCAAAACTGCAAGGAATGGCACAATTAAGGCACTTTATCAGAGCAGCCTCAGAAAGAGAATACAGGGGTCAGCCCTGGGGAGCAGCCAGATAAACAGATACAGAGTGAGTGACCTGAAGAGGGACGGGAACCACATGTCTACAAGCAGCACCGGAGAGGGGTGCTTTTAGAGATTTCATTATTGCAAATGTTTTTTTTTTTTTTTTGAGACAGGGTGCCTGGTAATTCAGGATAGCCTTGAACTTCTGATCCTCCTACCTATAAGTGTTGGCGTGACAGGCATGTGCCACAACACCTGCCTTTATAACTGTAAATTTATTATAATGTAAGATGCGCTCACTGTATAAAATAATCTCTTCAGCAAATGGTGCCAGGACAGCAGGATATGCATAAAAAGCATTCAAACTGTATCTGATTTCTTACTTATAAAAACTCAAAATGGACTAGAGAACTTTTTTGTTTGTTTGTTTTTCAAGTCAGAATTTCTGTGTAGCTCTAACTGTCCTGGAACTCACTCTGTAGACAAGGCTGGCCTCAAACTCCGCCTGCCTCTGCCTCCCAAGTGTAGGAATTAAATGTGTGTGCCACCACTACCCAGTTCATAGAACTTCATGTGTGAAATAGAAGTATGAGGGCTAGGTGATATTTCAGTGGGAAGTATCTGTTTGCAAGCTAAGGACCTGAGTTTAAATCCCCAGTACCCCCACAAAAGACAAGAATGGTAGAATGCATCTTTAGTCCTAGTATGTGTGAGGTATGTGGAGACAGGCTGTCCTTGACTTTAATGTCCAGCCAGTTCAGCCAATAGAAAACACCAAAAGGGGCTGGACATGGACAGATGGCTCAGTGCTTGAGAGTACTGGCTGCTCTTTTAGAGGACCTGGGCTCTATTAGCCCATTCACATGATGACCATCTATAACTCCAGTTTAGGGGATCTGATTCTTCTGGTCTTCACAGGCAGAGACATATACATAGGCAAAATACCCATATACAAAAAAAAAAAAAAAATTAAAGTAAATAAATCTTTAGAGGAAAAAGTGAAACAAAACACCAAAAGACACTCAAATTCATGAAGTGCTCTATTTCCTAAAAAGGATGTATTTCTACTATTTTATATATGGGTATTTTGCTTGCATGTGTGCCTGGAGCCTCCCTGGGAGCTGGGAATTGAACCCAGGTTCTTTCTGACAAGTGCTCTTAACCACCAAGCCAACACTCCAGCCCCTGAAGTGCTTTATTTGTGAAAGAAGTCAAATTACAAACCTCTTAAAACAAAAGGCCTGGTGGTGCACACCTGTGATCCCAGCACTTGGGAGACTGAGCTAGAGGATCACTGTAAGTTCGAAGACAGCTTGGGGTACATAATTACCAGGCTAGCTAGGGCTCAAGCAGCAGATTCTATTCCACAAAGTACACAGATAAACTCAAAGCAGGAAACCAATAAATCTGTGACCTTGGATCACAGATTTGCCAAGTTTTAGATATATGTATATATATATCAAAGCATGAGTAGGAAAGATAAATAGCACCACAAAGATGGCTCATGAAAGTCTGCCCAAGCACTCTAGTACACGATGGAAGAGAACATACTCCTCTAAGTCCTCTGACCTCCTTGAGTGCCATGATGTGTGTGCACATTCACTCACATACACACACAATAATAACAACTTTAAAAATGAAAACTCTTTCGTGCTTCCAAAAATATCAAAAAGGTATAGGGGTTAAGAGCCCACACTGCTTCTGTAAAGAATCGGAGCTCAATTCCTATCACTCCCCTCCCCAACTCCACCTTCACTCAGGGGATCAGATGTCCTCTTCTAGACTCTGTGGCTCATGAGCATGTACAAGCACACACAAATAGACTAAAAGAATCCAGAGAAGAGGAATCTATCGCTACACAAATCTCTGGTGGTTCTACGGCACACCTTTAACTCCAGCACTTGGGAAGCAGAGGCAGGTGGACCTGAGTTTGAGGACAACTTGATCTACAGAGCGAATTTCAGGACAGCCAAGGTCTGTTACACAGAGAAACCTTGTCTGAAAAAAACAAAACAAAACAAAAAGATTTATAAAAATCTACTGAGGCTGGTAAGGTAAGATGGCTCAGTAGGTAAGTGTTTGCTATCAATGACTGAGTTTGGTCCATAGGATCCACATAGTAAAAGTTTAGACCTGCCTGCTATCAAATTGTCTTACTTCCATACATGAACTTAATTTTTTTTAAAAAAGAGACCAAGTGGCAGCTGTACATGCCTTTAATCCCAGCACTTGGGAGGCAGAGACAAGCCGGAGTTTGAGCCAGCCTGGTCTACATAGTGAGTTCTAAGACAGCAAGCACTGCACAGATAACTCTGTTTTGAAAAACAAAAACAAAGAACCTTTTAAAATAAGAGAGAGTAGACACTATTGTGTGTTTATAATTCCAGTGATTCATGAGGCTGGAGGACTGTTTGAGCCCATGAGTTGGAAACCAGAACGGGCAATAATACAGTAAAAGAAAATTTTCTCAAAGGGGTAGTAGGGGCAGGTAGCAAGAGTCATGAGTAAGTTAGATAAATTTCTCCAGAAGATACAGGAATGGACAAGAAACACACAAAACATACAACCAAAGCAGGAGATAACACTTGTCAGTGAGGATGTAGCAAGGGCTGTCTGTCACACATTTGGCTGGCCATTTGTTCCTTCAATACCATTTCAAGGTACATGCAAGAGACAAAAAGACAGGCCCACACTCAGTTACCATACATCAATCAAAACAGGTCCTCAAAGGAAGTAACTTGAACACCCACCAAACGAGGAAAGACAACAGGAGCTATTCTGTGCAATGGTGCACAGTACCCAGTACCCACATGGGGGGGGGGGGGGCACACAGCACTAAGGTGCTATGCTCAGAACAGTTACACATTAGAAGGGTGTAGTACGTGGTGCTGGCCTGTACTTAGAGCAGTTGGTGGGGTAGGGAGTACACAGGAAGGTAAGGTGCTGGCCTTATCTCAAAACACCAAAGTCAGTCAGTCAATTAAAAATACACCAAGTATGGGTTGGAGAGATGGCTCAGAGGTTAGGAACACTAACTGCTCTTCCAGAGGATCCAGGTTCAATCCCCAGCATCCATAGGGCAGCTCAAAACTGTCTGTAATCTCAGTTCCAAGGGATCTGATATCCCGGCAAAGACAGACATACAGGCAAGATAATAATGCACATAAAATAAAAATAAAACAGGATGTTCTTAAACAAATAAACAAACAAAATAGGCCAAGCAGGGCCTAAAGAGATGGTTCAGAGGTTAAGAACACTAGCT
This sequence comes from Phyllotis vaccarum, assembly GCA_033318265.1. Classification (NCBI taxonomy): domain Eukaryota; kingdom Metazoa; phylum Chordata; class Mammalia; order Rodentia; family Cricetidae; genus Phyllotis; species Phyllotis vaccarum. The sequence continues at coordinate 107,985,542 of JARWLC010000012.1, forward strand.
GTTTTTCTGGAAGTCCCGAGTTTATCAAATCCCAGCAATCTGTAATGAGATCTGGTGCCCTCTTCTGGCCTAGAGGAGTACATGCAGGCAGACATGTATACAAAATAAATACTTAAAAAAAAAAAAAAAGTCAAGTAGTGTTCATTGGCAGCACATACATTAAAATGGAATAGCAAAAGTTAGGATGGCCCCTGACAAGGATAATTCATGATGTGTTTTATATTTAAAAACAAAAACCCCCCAGGCGGTAATGGTACACACCTTTCATCCCAGCACTCAAGAGGAACTCTGAATTTGAGCCCAACCTGTTCTAGTAAAAACAAAACAAAACAAAACAATAAAAAACCAACAGAGAAAAACAAAAATAAGACATAACAAAAGCAAAACCACCAACAAAAAAAGAATCCTGCAAGTGTGTGCCTGTCGATAGGCAGAGAGCAGAGCAGTGGTGGGTGACCTAGGTGAGGTGAACCAGAGAGTTAACAGAAGCAATCACAAGAGTGGGACCTTTTGAGGAAGTGACGAGGCTGCTCTAATGCTGACAGGAATGTACCTAGAGAAGGTGCTACATATGTCATGGCACATGAACCCCACCTTGAACACCCGTGCACAAAACTTAGCAGATGTGCTAATTGAATGTAAAGCTACCCAGTGCTCTGCATGTGTGGAACAGATGACAACTCCTTCAGGAGTGATGGCCTTACAGCAGAAAAGACTGTTTTCTGGTCCTAGCTGTGGAATACTCTGAATGGGTAAACCCATCCCAAAGTTTGACTTCTTGGCAGGTTCTTTTCTGTGACAAGGTCTTGCTATGTAACCTAGGTTGCCCTGTAATTCTCCCTAGACCTCCTGCCTCAACTTCAGGATTATAGACCTGAGCCACCATCCTGGCTTCCCTGGTGTGCTCCCTAGATAAGGTTTTTCTGAGGTTCCAGGAAAGCCATGGCTGCCTGGCTACACAGCAGCAGGGCCACATGGATCATGCCTCAATTGATACCTGCCTAAAGATCTTCCAGGCTGTGCTCAAAATGACTTCAGGGCTAGACTGTGAATCATTAGTGGAAGCACCTAATACCAATGCCAGTCTTGATGCCAAACACTTAGCACTACTCAGCTATGACCTCACACAACATCTGCAGCTACTACTGCTTGGATGGCTGCCACATACTCAAAGGATACTGCCCTTCCCTCCACGGGTCTAGAGGCCGTCAGCTCTGCAAGCAGGCAGGGGTTTGAAACCTCTACAGCCTTCTCTACAGGGAGATTATAAACCCAGAAACTTGCTGATGGTTTATCAGTGTCTCTTATCAGCTAACCCCATAAAGAGGTGACAACAGCATGGCTCTTCTCTGTGGCAGGTATAGATGCAGAAACTAAAGGTCCTTAGAAGCCATGCAATGGTCAGTCAATGCAGCCAACAATGTGGGAAGGTGCCATCTGGGATGACCCAACAAGGCCTGGCCTCTGCTCCCTGCCCTGCCTGGCATGGTCTGCGGCACACAGCCCTCTCAGGCATGTACCTTGAGCCACTGCTTCTCTGTCAGTGAGTCGCTGTAGTCCACCTCCTTGCGGTGGCGAGAACCACGGCCAAACATCTTCTCCTCTTCTTCCTCACATGTCAGCCGTTCTACCTCTGCATCATCCTTTATGATCCAGGATGGAAGCTCATCCTCTTCCATCAGACGCGGTTTCCGCTTGGGGTTCCGGGCCTCTTCACGCCGACGGTCCAAGTCCATGCGCTGCGATGTAGGGTGGTGGGCAGAAGGGTAGAAAGAAGTCAGCACAGTGAGCAAGAGCCCTCGGTGTGGGCCTCAAAGGGACCAGCTTACTTTGTGGGTAGAGTTACACAACAGTGCTTCATTTTGGGGATTGACTGGACCTGGCTGCTAGAGCAGACCCTGGAGCACATCTGAACTTCATACTAGCAAATAGAAGCATGGGGAAATCTGTGGCCCAGGCCCTAGACTCAGGTCTGCAGTGTCCATTCAACTCCCATATAAAAGGAGCGTTTGGGCTTGGAGCCCACAGGATCAGAGTATCACATTCAGAAATGGTAGTGCAGTGTCCCCCGCTATCCCTACAACATGAGGGTGAGCTGAAGGCACAAGAAAGCTACATGAGGGGAACAGCAGCTCCAAAAGCTACAGGGATACCACTATCATCACTGCGTGAGTCTTCGTGGTCCCAGCCCAGGTGCTCACCATGAAAAGGTCAAACTCTTCTTCATGTCGGGCAATCATCTGGTTGACGGTCTCATCATCAGGTACCTCATCTTCCTCCTACAAGATTGCAAAGCTTTAGTCTGAATGTGGTGGGACCAGGCTGGGTGGTGGCCAGGCTCAAAGGTGAGCAGCAGCGTCCGTCCATTAAGAGATGAGCTGATGAGCTGGAGGTCCCAGACTGGCTGCGGTGGAGGATCCCACACGTCAGCAAGAGGCACACACATACACACACGCACACGCACGCTCCGTGGGGTCAGGGCCTTGCTGGCCAGTCTCAGCGAGAAGCTGATAATCGAGTGGGCGTGGAGACTGAACTACCCCTCTCACCTTTAGAGGTGGCTCCTCCAAGTCGGGGTTGACGCCCGCTGGCGGAGGGGCAGTGTGGGCGAAGCTGGCACTGCCGCTGCCCGTGCTGCAGTGTCTGCTCTGTGGATAAATACAGGACTTCAGTCTCCAGGGCTGTGTCAATGCGGCGTCTGTCACCAGCAGTTTAGAAAAAAACCCACTTCGTAGGGAAAGCAAGTGTGCATCCTCTTTCTGCTCAGCCCACACTCCCTTTACTCCAAAGGGACGTAAAAAAATAAAAAATAAAAAACCAAAAAACCAAAAACCAAAAAACCAAGAGTGCAAAAAAGGTACAAAACTGAAAATGAAAGCCTCATGCATCCATCATTCACGCTGGGCCAGGCTGGCACCATGCTCACCTCATCCTGCTCCTCATGCTCTAGGATGGCCTGCAGGAAGGCGCGCCGTTCATGGCTAGATGACTTCTGGTCAAACATGCCTGCCTGGATAACCTTCTGGTCCACGTTGAGTTTGTATTTGGCAGCGGCCAGGATCTTCTCCTCCACACTATTAACGGTACACAGGCGGAGCACACGCACCTCATTCTGCTGCCCAATTCGATGGGCTCGATCCTGTGCTTGCAGGTCCTTGGGAGAGGAGGTGGGTCAGTCTGGGAATTCTAGACATCATGTTAAGCTCTGGCTTGGATTCTGTGATCTGCCCCTAGGGACCTGGAGAGGCCTCAAGTTGTTTAGCCCATAACAGCTGTCTACTTTCCTGGGACCCAAAGAAAACTATCTTTTTTTCTTTTTCTTCAAGAACAAACAGATACATGATTTAAATGTAACTTTCAGACACAGACAGGCAGAGAGAGAGAGAGAGAGAGAGAGAGAGAGAGAGAGAGAGAGAGAGAGAGAGAGAGAGAGAGAGAGAGAGAGAAGAGAACAAGAACGTGTAAGTACCCCTGGGCACAGAAGAGGGTGTCAGAGAGCATGTTATTAGAGATTCTGTGAGCCACCTGACACAGATGTTGGGAACCAAACTCGGGTGCTCTGCAAGTAGATGGCTGGGCCACCTCTCCAGCCCCTGGATATTTCTTTTTTGAAGAAGTTACCCTAGGGTAACAGCTGAAGCAGCCCCTGTCAAAGCTCCATAGCATGGCAATGTCAGAGCGTGGGAATGGCACTTCTGGGTATTCTGGACCTAGGGCAAGTATTTTTGAGCCTCAGATCCTACAGCTGCAGTACTGACAATGTAGATAAATGTGAAAAGGATGGTACAGGAGCTAGAGTGGTCAGCTCCTGACATGATGGCAGTCAAGGCTACCAATATTATCTCTGTCATTTCTAGCAGAGTGAGACTACCCACAATTCTCTCTGGGCCAGAAGCTATGTGGGCAGGCTGGGTATCAACAAGGTTCCTCAATTTGAAACTCAAACCTGATCAGAACAGAAGGGAACTTGTTTAACAGCTGGTCCCCAGGTACATTAGGATGACTGTTGGCAAGGCTGGCCTTGATGACGTGCCTCCCTAGCTGTCCCTGAAGTGGCCTCTGCGTGACTTCTGCTATTACCTGACCATCTTTTAGGAAATGGCCCATGAGTAGCATCTGGGTAGAAACTACACAGAACTCATTACAGGAATGGCACAGTGACAACTCAGGCAATTTAACCGTCACACGGATAGTTTCTTCTTAGGTCTGCCAGGTTATAAGTGGGAGTGGGCCAGCTACACACACAAGCAGTCAGCACATAAAGGCAATGCCTTGTGACTGTGGCTGTGGCAATCACTTATTGTCAGGGCTGATCTGACTAGAGCAGCAGTTCTCAGCTTTCCTAATACTGCGAACCTTTAATGCAGTTCTTCATGCTGTGGTGGCCCCAACCATAAAATTATTTTCATTCCTATTTTGTAACAATAATTTTCCTATTACAAATTATAATGTAAATAAGTGTTTTCAAATGATTTTAGAAGATCCCATTTGTTCGACTCTCCAAAGGGTCATGACCCACTGATCTAGAGGGTCCTTGCAAAAGTGTCCCAAGATGGACAAACAAGACTAATTAATGGTCACTGAATAGACAAAAATTATAGATAGTTGCCTGTTAGGCTAGAGGAAAAATGTCCTGGGGCCGCTAGATTCTGGGGTACTTTGCAGCAGAGGCAACAGTCCAATAGCTTTACATGTGTCCTCTGGAGAGTGGTGGACAATGATGGCTAAACGGGACAGGAACATAATACTACATGTCAAACGTATCACTACTGTGTGTCTGGCAGATGCAGAATGATGTAGGAAATGGGGACACCAGTCCTATATTAGCATTTCATTGCCAACTAAACCAATACAGTATACCTAGATGAGATATGGCAAATTTGCTACTCATCTTCCAACTGTTAAAATGTACAAATCAGCACACCCTGGCATCTCCTGGCATGGGTCAACAGGGCAAAGTGGCTGAAGAGCAAGAAGAGGTAATGAACAGAGCAGAGCTTGCCCAGGTCAGGTTTTACGGAGTGGGACTGTATGTAGAATAAAGGACAGGTCTAGAACAGCCACACCCTGGAGACAAATAATTATCAGTCCTGTGTACTAGGCTGTTTTCTACTTTTTTCTCACCTATGCAATCCAAGAACTAACTATATGGTTACTGTACTGTTGAGCATGGAACAATGGAGACTAATGTTACTGCCCATGTGAACCAAGTATTTTTGAAAAAAATATGGATACTTGGAAGAGAGCCCTCCCCCAGTCAGGGTGCAAAGCCACTTCCACCTCGCTTGTTCCCTGACCACCATGGACTAGTAAACGTACTTCTCATGGCTTCCAGGTAAGGGAAAGTGCCAAGGAGGCTGGGGACACTAAGGAAGCAGGTACCCTCTTCTCAGCCAGTGCCTTTACCTGGTGGGGATTCCAGTCACTGTCAAAGATGATCACAGTGTCAGCTGACTGCAGGTTGAGACCCAGCCCCCCGGCACGGGTACTGAGCAGGAAAATGAAGTACTCAGAGCCAGGCTCATTAAAGGTTTTCAACAGCATGCCCCGGTCCTCTGCTTTTGTGGTTCCTGATAGGCACAGAAGAAGAGGGTCAAGAAGGTGCCCTGGGTGGGAAGTGCAAAGGAGCTTATTCCCTGGCATCAAGGATGGTGTTGCAGGGCACAAGAACCACAGCTGTCCTCTATAGGGTGAAAAGGTCAATCAGACAAGGATTTGGAAGCACAGCATTTCATTATTGAATGTCACCATTCCTATCTCAGGAGATAAAAAGTGGGCTCTATGGACCAGCCATGTCCTGTATGACATAAGCCACTGGAAGAGGAAGATGATGGCAGGTTCCTGGGCTGCCATCTCCAGATTCTTGTTCACTCTCTCTGTATGAGGACAGACATCAAGTAGCTAACAAGGCTGACACTGTACCTGACAAGGATCACAGTACCTTAGCATTAGTGGCCTGGAGTGGTGGGAAGAGCCACTAGCTTGCTACAGGAATGGCACTTACCCTTGACTTTCTTGCAGTAGTTTATCTGACTTAGAGGAAAAAAAAAATCTATGCACAAGAGCTGTGCCCACTGCATCCTTCTTTAGGCTCCTAGCTAACAGGGGGCTAATAGGCCTGCAACTTATATTTGCCACTCATGGCATAAAGCAGCCTGCCCTGTGGCAGCCTTTCACTGCATTCTGACCTTCCCCTGCTCCTGTGGCCTTAACACCACATGCAGCATACACAGCTGAGACTAAATAGATAAAAGGTCCTCAGGCTCCTCCTTGAAGGGATGGGGATCCATATATAGTAGGACTGAGTACTCAAAAAGACAGGAAGGGGGTAGCTGAAGAGGCCTAGCCATTTGGACCTCAGCAATGTTTGGCCAGCACTGAGCAGTGTGAACACAAAGAATAGGATGCTGAGTTAGTAAAGGCGGCTCTGGGGTATTTTGAGGGCCTGGGGATAGGTAGGTGTGCAGTTCTGGTCAGCATGTTAGAGATGAGGCTCCACAGAGTCATACAAAAAGATGAAACAACCATGTCCAGGTTGGTGGTGCCTGAAACCTCATCTCTTTAAAATGTAGTAAAAAAGGTCCAGAAGATAGGGAATGGGGGCAAGGTGGGGAGGGGGATCTAGAGTGAGGCACATCTGAGCCCAATAAAGTCTCTGCAAGGAAAACAGAAAGCTGCTACTGTTTGTACTGAAGTCTTGTCTGTTCTGAGGTTCCAAAATCTATTTTCCCAAGCTGACAGTGTGAGAAACTAGCTTTAGGGCTTCCCTAACCACTTATTCTGTCAGCAATATGGGCCTCTTCCTCCCTAAAGCACCAGGTGGAGACCAGGGAAGGTTAAAAAAAAATCAAAAAACATAAAACATATTATGGCAGCTGGTACACAGCCTGTTGGGTAGTGCCTGTCCTTGCCTGAAAGTAGGCCATGATTCCACTGCAACTACACCTCATTCAGCTCTAGGCCAGGCCTGTGAGAGGCCATGGTAAAGCAGTTCAGGGAAAGGCAACTGTCTTGTTGGATCTGGAAGAAAGCTGGCATCTCTGTTGGCAACACTGAGCAGAGAGTACAGCCTGTCTAGGGAAAGGACAAGATGGAGGAGAGCGTGCACCTGGATGTGGCTCTACTGGCCAGAACTCCTGAGGCAGCATCTTAGTGGCATTCTCATGTTCATGCCCACGTGACAAAGATCTGTGTAACTTCTGCTGAAATGGCACTGCTAGAACCCATGACACTGACCCAGCACTGGAGTGTAGACTCCAGTGAACAGGCGTCTAAATAAACACCCCGAGGACCTCCTCCCTGTTCAAAGCAGCTAGGATGTTGTCAAATTTAGCATATCCACTGGACTACAAATCCATTTAACCACGAATCTCTCAAGCATACTGTCTGCTACTCACCATCAAGCCTAAGGTATTTGAAGCCACGGTATGCAAAGTAATCTTCCATGATGGTCATGAGGGAGGTCATTTGGCAAAAGAGTAGCACTTTATGGTTGGTTGCACGAAGTTTGGGTAGAATTCTATCAAGAAGTTCAAATTTCCCTGAGGCACGGTACAGGTCCAATCTAGTGCACAGAGGGAAGAAATGAAAACATTCAGATGGTCAATCACATAATTATGAACAATAATGGTATATGTGGCTTTTAGGCTGCTTAGGTCTTAACGACAAATAGGTGGTTTCCCAAGCAGACCGACCCACAGCTACCGCTACACTGAGGTCACTCTCAGCCATGGGAGGTCACTAGTTGATCATATACAGGTTATGTCACCAGGTTACAAGGAGAATAAAGTTAAGTGTGATTAGACAGGATGGATGCCCAGAGGGTCAGGGAATTGGTTCATTGGCCAAGCGTTTGTCCTGTAAGTCTGCTGACCCGAGTTCTGCCCCTAGAACCTATGTCCATGAACAAAGAAAGAAATGGCACCAGAAAGATATAATGCCGGGAGGGTGGATACAGGTTGGAGTTGCTCGCAGGATGCTGTGTGAATCTGCCACCAGCTGGTTAGATCACCTCACACTAGGACTTGACTTTAAAGAATCCCAGGATTCTCTCATTTCCTCTAGCTTTAGAGATGTGGAAACAGGCTGAGTGGCAGGGACAGTGGGACAAAGCAGGGTCTGAGATGTATTAAAAGGCACATGACATAAGTACATACAGATTCAAAGGACTTTTTGAAGCTAGGCCTGGTGGTGCATACCTGTAACCCCAGCTACAGCAGGAGAGCACAAGACCAAAGACTTTAGAGTCCCTATCTAAAAATCATGAGGGCCAGCAAGCACATGATAATGAAGCACTTGCTTAGTGTGGTGTGGCTGAAGACCCAACCCAAATCAATAGCCCTTCTAATCCCATGAAATGCCCTTATAGGCACACAATGCAAGGCTACAAATGTGGCCTCAACTTCAAGAATGTTTGCAACAAGGCTCTTGGTGACATTCTAGAGCTGGCACCCAGGGCTACCACTATGGACTTGAACCAAGCATGTTACACATACCAATGATCCCAACACTTGGAAAACTGAGACAGAAGGACTCCCGACTCTTTCACATGGGAGATGATTAACCATCCTGGGCTACAGAGTTACATAGAGGCCTAGTTCACACATTTAGACCATGTCCCAACAACCCAAAAGAAAGAGAAGCAGGACCTGTGGCTAAGGGAGCTGCAGGATACACTCACACAGGGTATCCTGTAGACTGGGTGGATTTAGCTGTCTAGGGTTACACTGTGGGCAGCAGAGCCATGGTCAGGAGGCCAGTCAGATTGCACATTCTGCCTCAGATACCAGATAAATGTTAACCATAGCAACAAAGTCACTAAACAAGACTACAAACCCCTCCTGGCAGACTGCTGCCCACCCCCAGAGCTGGGAAGCTTCTCACCCTTGCACGATGCCGCCGGTGAACCCCAAGTGCTCAGAAAAGGACTCCTGCAACAGGACAAGAGATGAATCAGTGCCAAGGCAGGCAGGAAGGGGCTGCCCAGTCAAGCCCATGGTCCAGTCTGCTATTACAGAGAACTGAAGGTTCACACTGGTGGTCCACTGTGGCCTGCTGTGGAACCAAGTCTAGATATGGATGCTGTTGGCCTCAGCGCACCAAACGCCAACCCTCATGCTTTTCCTGTGATGGATGGGAAGAAGACTACATGATAGTGGGCACCAATGTGAATATCTCAGACCATTCTGAAATGGAACTCTAAGGCACCAGAGGAATGACCCTGAATACACCAAGAATACAAACACATGTGTGCTTTTTGGGAGTAAGAGTTCAGACTCTCCAAAATCACAGTCACTCAGAATGACTGTGGACTGTGGTCACAGACTTAACTGATGTCCACGTCAGGCAGCTCCTAATAACCAGGTGTGGGAAACCCTACCAGGGACCTGTGTAACCATAGGAGTAGGAACACATCCAATGGAGAAGTACCCAAACTCAGAGAACACCTAAGAGGTGATTCTTAAGCATAAAGCTTCAGACACATTCATTTTCAGCCCCATTAAAGGTTTATTAAGCACCTGTTGGACTGGGCACACCTAATGCAAGAACATGTGCTTAAATGTCATGACCTTCACTACATCCAAAGCAGCACAGATGCACACATACACAAAAGCTAAATACCAACAAAAGAAAATCTTAATGGAAACATATACACAGTGGCTTGAGAATGGCTTAAGCCTTGTTTGTTTTGTTTTTCCCAAGACAGGGTTTTTGTGTGTTGCCCTGGCTGTCCTGGAACTTACTCTGTAGACCTTACTGTCCTTTGCCTCTTGAGTGCTGGGATTAAAGGCAAGTACCACCATGCCTGGCTGCTTTTTTTTTGTTGTTTTGAGTCAGGGTCTTTATATATAACCCTGATAGTCCTAGAATTCACTATGTAGATCAGGCTGACTTCTAAACCAGAGATTCATTTGCCTTTGCCTCCTGAGTGCTAGAATTAAAGAAGTGTACTACTATGCCCAGCTTAAGCTATTCATAGAACATCATAAGGCCCAAGGAGACATATACATTTACCTCTAAAGCTCCTGCAGTAAAATCATAAGGACCTGAGTTTAAATTCCTAGCACCGACGTAGAAGCCAGGCACGGTGGCTCATGTGGGAAAACTCAGGTGTAGAAGTGGAGGCAGATGGATCTGTGAAGCTCAACAGCCACTCTGCCTAGCCAATCAACGAGCTCCAAGTTCAATGAAAGATATTATGTCAAAAACTAAGACAGAGATTAGTAAAAGAAGACACTTGACATTAACCTCTGGCCACGAAAAGCAGTCCAGCTCTGTCTCCAAGAGCTGGGCCACCGGGCTATGGGACTATAGCCTTACCTCAATATGCTGGAACATGTAGGGGTGATTGCAGATCTTACGCAACTGCATGATAGTGTTCATCAGAGTCTTGGTGCCACCTTTACCCTGCAGAGGCACATGAGATAGTCTAAAATGGGGTCTTGCCTTTGTCAAGATGGCAGTAGGCAAGAGATTGGGCAGGGTTGAAAAAGGGCCCAGAACAAGCTGGTGGTTATCTTTGTGGCAGGGCCACTGTAGTGTTGTGTGAGATCCCTGAAAAGTTCTGAAACTGAGAAGTTCTAAGAAACTACCCAGTGCATGAAAGGAAGCAAATGTGGCCAACAGCCTAGAACAAGCACAGGCAATATGTAGAGAGCTATGAGGAGGGAGTGTTGTGCGCCAGGAAGGGGAGCAAGGAGCATAGGTAAAATGGTACTAGAAACACAGCCTGAGAGAACAGAGACACCTTGGGCTATGGTTGGGATGCTGGGTACAGACTGGAGGGATTGGTGCTTCCCTATGGGACAAGCCAAGATTTGCTTAGAAAAGGTGGGGAGGACACTCTAGGGTGCTCCCAAGAAGAAGGTTGCCTGCCCCTCTCACTCTTTCAATGTCAGCATGCTCTCAGCAACCAAGAGGAAGGTCAGAGAGAACATGATGGCTAAGGCAGCTCTTCATCTGCTGAGTAAGTGGAGCTCCCTAGTAACATTCCAACTCCAGATCAGTTAGCCTCGTGTTTCCTATTGTTATGAGGATGACAGTCTCAAACAAGGGGAGCTCCAGAAAGCAGTGCACTGAGCACCCGCAAAAGATAACCAGCATTACAGCTGTGGTTGTTTGGGTGTACAGGTGTGGCGACATTTGAAGGCCAAGTGAGGTCGGTGGCAGGGAGCTCAATGCTCTGAACCCCATGGTGCTCTCAACCCACCCTCCCCTCCAAAGACAATCAGGAGGGTAACAGGGATCTGAAACAAACCTTCTTGTCCTTCTCAGAGCCATCAGTCAATAGCACACCTTTGGCCTGCATGTGGCGGTAGAGCACACGCTGTAGGGCTGACATGTCACATTTAATGACATACTCCACCTGTGGAACAAGGAGTACTCTGAGGCCATACAATCTCCGACTGAGAGGCCTGTGCCACCAAGTGGAGACTTGTGACCAGCACTCTGATTAGGATATGGGGTTGAGAGAGGAGCCCTGATATCAAGGAGATTCTGGGTCAATATGAGTAAGCTGTCCACATTCTGGAGGGCTCTCTATAGCTTTCCTGAAAATAAATGGCGAGGTGAACCAGACAGGCAAGCCAAATGTGGCTGAGAGCCCATACAATTGGTAATGCTCAATAGATTCGACCTAGCCACGGCCTTTTGCTGTGAACAGGCATCTGGGCAGACACACAGCAAGCATGAGATAGACACAGCTCAGGTCTGACACACTGCCCTGGCTTTGCAGCACAGTGGCGTCGGTCACCAAGCCTAGTGGAATAGGGCCAGGGAGGGAATACCTGTTTGCCCCCACTCTAGAAACAGCCCTATAAATGCCAACTTGGTGGCTTCTGCCAACACCTACCTTTTCAGGTAGCTGGGCTTCAACTTCCTTCTTAAGCCGTCGCAGCAGGAAGGGCCGCAGCACCTTGTGCAAGCGACGGATAATGAGGATGGTCTCCTCTTCATTTAGGTCCACCTGGGTGCCAGACAGTAAATCACAACACTGCTCCAGAAGAGGGAGGCAGGGCATGAGAAGGGGCAGTGGTGTCATTGACAGCAGCTAGGACTTGTGCTGCTTTGTATGACTTGAAGCACTCTCTTGTTTGGGAAAGAGAAAAATTTGCTGCCTTCTGTATAATTTATGAAATGCCTAAGGCCCAGGTACCATCCTCTCCTTATGCCCTGCCCATGCTCCAAGAACACACATAACAGCTGGCTGCTGGGTCTTCCTAAGCTGTAACCAACTTGGTATTTACAAGTACAGCATCAGCTGACTAAAGCCAGCAAACTTGGAGGGTGCTCCAAGCAGGTCTGATGAATGCCAAAGGCTACTCTCTGACACCAAGGGCCACACCTTCCCCTCTTAGCATGAGATGAAATATTGAATAAGAAGAAATACTATTTATCCAGGTCACCACTCTTTAGCCAAGAGGCTACCCTGTTTAATACAAGGTCACAGCTGAGGTTCTCATTCTACCTTGTAGGTCCTGGAATTCAAACTCAGGCTATCAGGACTGGTGGCAAGTGCCTTTAGTTGTCTTGTTGGCCAGGGCTCCATTTTATTATCTACTCACTTGTTTTAGCTTGTTCATTTAATTTTTGGATTTTTCCATAGAGGGTTTCTCTGTGTAGCCCTAGCTGTTTTGGAACTTGTTCTGTGGCCCAGGCTGGCCTCCAACTTAGAGATCTGGCTACCTCTGTGCCTCTAGTCACAGCTCCAAGGGTTCCATTTTAAAAGGCCTGTTGGCTCAGCATGCCTCCAAGGAGGATACAAAGATGCAGATGACAGCCATGGATGCCTTTCTACAACCTAACGCCTTCCGAGGAAGAGACTGCATCTGATATCAGCTCCTGGATCTCACCCTGGCTCACAAGCTAGTTGTTTGACCTCACACAAATGGATATAGCTTGCTTCAAAACCCATCAGCACCCGTGCTGGGGACAGCTCAGATACAGATAGATGTGTCCTCACCAGAAGACCTGTCCTCCCATAATATGAAGAATGTAACCTTTAGACTGAGACCCACTTCACAGCACCTGGACAAGACACTGGCTGTAGTGTTCTTTGTGAACAATGTCAAAGTCTGACCCCACAGATGTCTTAACTAAACTTCCAAAGCTCTGTGATATCCTAATGGCAAGACCTGATCTTTGTGGAGGTTCCACAGACCCCACTGGAGCCATGGTGACTGCATGGGCTCTGCTTCTGTGTGGCCAGAGGGCACACATAGTCTCGGGGTGCAAGAGTTTTAGACGGCTCCTCAGCAGCTGCTTCCCATCCTAGGAAGGCTCACCTTCTCTCCTGTCATAGCAAAGGGTGCATTGAACCACTGTTCGAAGGTGCTGCAGCTCTTGAAGATGGTGGGCAGTAGGAAGTTAAGCAGTGCCCACAACTCAGGTAGCTTGTTCTGCAGGGGCGTGCCTGTCAGAAGGAGGCGCCGAGGGGCCACGTAATGTGTATTGAGGACCTGTGTCAGCTTGCAGTGGTGGTTCTTCATGCGGTGGCCTTCATCCACAATCATGTACTTCCAGCGGATCTATAAGGCCAAGAGGAGGGCATGAAAGGAGGAAGCAGGACTGCAAATGACCAGCATATCCAGGGGAAGCCAGACACAGACTCTCTTAACACATGAAGTGGAGACACATGGATGAAGAGCTGAGCTCTTCCCGTTAAGGGCAGAGCAAAAAGTACTCTGGTTTTCCAAACAATGACAGGACCCCACCCCACAATGGGGAGGCGCCTCCATCACTGGTCAAATCAGCCATGCTTCTGCAGCAGGTAGCACACAAACAAGTCTGAATATGGCTTCCAGATAGGGGCAGTGCAAGACCTTTTCTCCCCAGAGGTTGCCAGTGACTCCAAACCCAAAGGCCAGGGCTAGACAGTGTAAGGCTTCAGGTAGAAACCCCTGGAAAATTCCATCTCTCACCAACAGGCCTGTCGAAGGTACCATTTGAAAATACAGAAGCTCAGCATTTATAACAATGTGAACCAATGCCCAGAAGGAAAGGTGTTTTCAGGGCCTGATTCATGACTTAGGGTGAAATTTGCTTTTGTACACGGGAGGTAGTGCTCTGTGGAAGAACTACACGGTAAAGACCACACTGGAGCCACTCGCTGGGTCTTGGTATATTCACTGGTGAGTCTAGGAACCCACAATGAGTGTACACATTGCCAGTACTGTGCAAGGAAATCTGACTATGGGTAAAGGGTGCCATCCCCAAGTGAGCTCTTTTAAAACTTCCTGCTGGAGCACCAACTATGGGGCCCTGCCCTGTCCCCAGCTTGCATCCCTGTCTACACTTGGAAAACAAACTTGGACAGATAAAATTGAGTAACTTCATGCCCCTAACCGCTCTCAATAACATTAGCCAAGGCCAGAGCCTCTCTAGCCCAGCACCTTAATATACCTCCACTACAGTGTTCACCTTCAATTGCTCCCCGAGGTGTCCACCAGGATCCATAGTCAATGTTATGGGATAGCCTAACCCCATAGGAGGCCAGTAGGACAAGCCCACTAGGCTGGCCTTGTCTCGACCTCATAGGTCACTGAAGAATATCAGGAAACAAAGTGAAATGTCTATCTGCACAGAGGTTGTGGAAGATGTCAGAGAGGGGCCCTTGTCCAGGTCCTGTTGTAAATTAAAGGAGCCAGGGCATGGCTATGCCCTACACAGGTGCACAGCAGCTGTGTTTTTCTATGTACAGATAAAGTACTGAGGGACCATTGCAAGGGGCTATGACAGAGGTATGACATCAGGGCATCGAGATCACTGACAGCCTGAGCTCTAGGTCTGCTGTATTCTAGGTAAGAATGCGCTACCTTGGCCAGGATATGTTTGTCTTTGATGATATACTCATAGGTGGTCAACAAGACATTGAATTTCCCACTGCGAAGCTGGGGGACGAAAGCTCGTCTTGCCGCTGGAGAGCCCTGTAGAGAAGGATGCAAACAGTTTAAACTCCTGAACAGGAAGAAAGTCCTTTCCAAAGGCAAGTTGGGATTGCATTAGGCAAGACTGCTAAGCCTGCTTTCATCCTGCCATGCACAACACCAGCTGCAAGGAAGGAATGAGCATAGGAAACCTTGGCAAACTGCTGCCTGCACCATCATCAGCCACATTCCTGGTATCTGATCAACTCCCCTCTTCCTGGGTCCCAAACCTAGGCCCCTATCCTGGAAGCTAGTTCCTCTCCTTCACCTGGTAACAGCCACTATAATCACGTTGGCCCCCTCCTCACTGCCTAGTCCTTTCTCATTTCCAGTCCCTAGGCTCCTCCATGACTGCCTTCTAGACACATCAAGATATAACACATAATAACAGTGTCCTTACTTACCAAAGATACATGAAAAGCATGAGGTAGAGCTAAACTGTGATATGCACTCGTGGACTGGTGCCCCTTCCACCTCAGTTTCTGATGCCAACATTTGTGGGCTACAAGCCCCATCACAAAGCACTAAGCATTTATCAGAGTTTGGCACGATGCTTGGTACAGGCCTGCCTAGGTACTCAGGACACTCAGCATCATGCCACATCAATGGTCTATGTTTGTTCTGTTCTCATATACAAATGAGTTTTAACCAGTGTTCGGGTGAAGACAATTCTCCAGTGAACTTATCCATGTCCATTATGTATATTGAGATATATACTGCTGACATAGAGCATTTGATTTTTACTTAAAAAAAAAAAAAAAGTACTCATACCACAAAAGTAGCCATTCATGGTGACATTCCATGTCACTACTAAGGTAAGAGCACCTGTGCATCAAAGAAGCCCAGGACCATGAGCCTTTTGCCTCTAGCACATACTGGCCTCTCTTCTTGTGCTTCTTCACCCTCCCTCACATGTCTGTGTCTCCTAACAAATTGGAAAAGACCTCTTCAGCCTGCGACGTACCTTGTAGGAAACCTTCACCACTGAGGGGGCCCACTTGTCAAATTCATATGCCCAATTAGACAGCGTCCTGGAGGGAAAAGAAAGTACAGTCAAGTTCTACTAGCCTAGGCCACAGCAAAGCCAACAGGCTGAGTACTCAGAACTACTACAGTAAATTCAATGTGTCCCCTAGGTGCTCTGTGCACAGGGGTGGGGAGAGTGGCGTGGCAGCGACTGTGGCTGGGCTCCCAATGAGAGAGAGGCCTGCTGTAAGAGGTGTGTCCCTGAAAGGATGGACAGGTGATGGTTCAGTGGTTAAGAGCACACACCCACATGGCAGCTCACAACTCCCAAGAGATCAGACACCTTCACACCAACGCAGTTAAAATAAAGACAGATGTGTCACTGGAGGTGAGCTTTAAGATGTCAAAGGCCCACAATATTTTCAGCATCTCTCTCTGCCTCATGCTGTGGATTAATGTAAATTCTCAGGCTTTCCTGCCACCATGCCATTGCACTGCCAAATTTCACCTTTGCCTAGGGTGGGACAACCTGTCACAACAATAGGAAAGTGACAAAGACAGGTTTCTCAAAACAAGTTGTAATTTCAGACAAACTAACTGCCCTGCTGAGGACAACAGGAGACAAATAGTAGGCCCGCAGGAGCCCAGGAGAATGTGTGATCTCCTATACATATAGTTATAGGCAGTTTTAAGGTAGTCTCACTTAGGTGTTGGGAACTGAACTCTGGTTTCTGGAACAGCAAGAGGCAATATTAACCCCTGAGTTATTTTTCTATCCCCTTTTTTTCTTGAAACATGGTCTCATCCTGTATCCTGGACAAGTCCAGGACAGTCCAGGTTGGCCTCACACTTGTAGCAATCCTCCTGGCTTAGCTTCCTGAGTCAGTATACAATATGGTTTCTAACAATGAGGTTCTTTAGGGAATGAGCTGATTCAAAACTGAGTCAGAAAAATGGAAAGAGGAGCCTGGGGAAATCAGCTAAGATGAAAAGCAAGAAGTGCTCTAACATTAGGCAGGGCTTGCTACAAGAATAGGAATGTCACCTAAAAGAGGCCTGATTCAAATAGCTAGAAAAACAAACAAGTGAAGCAGTGCTAATGCATGGGCCAAAGCAGCAATAAACACTCACATCCTCATGGGTAATAAATGGAGTGGCCAAAGGGAAGAACTCCAAATGCTGCTTGCAGCATCCACCAGGAACACAGCTCCATATCCACAGCCCTGAGCACCCAATACAACAAATTAGAATAGCCAGACTTGGTGGACTGTGCCTTTAATCCCAGCATTAGGGAGGCAGAGGCAGGGAGATCTCTGAGTTTGAGGCCAACCTGGTCTACAGAATGAGTTCTAGGACAGACAGGGCTACACAGATCCCTGTCTTGAAAAACAAAGAAACAAACAAGAAAAGGACATAGTAGAGAAAACCCTGCAGTGATCGTGCCTAAGTGGCATGGTCAGGATCGTCACGGGCATGAAGTGGGCAACACAGACAGGAGGGAATGAGGCATCCACAGTCATGGGCACAATCTAGCCATGAAAAATTCCAATGAATCCACAGTGAGGAAAAAGTAGGAGCTGACAAAACACTCATCCACACAGGCTAGCAAACACTTGTTTAGCATTCTGGTAACCTGTCTCCACGACCAGCACCTCAAACATAAAGTCATGCAGAGGAATTCACAAAGTTGAGGTAGAATCTTGAGCTCAAGGTAAGCCTGCAAAAGACAGAATCTGCCTTACAACATAAATGCAAACAAAACGTATCAAAGTTGGAAATAGGGAAATGTGAAGGAATCATGCTGGGCCAACCTGGACATTGGTAAATCTGAGTGGGATTAACTGAGGTTAGAGAGCACATTGTGGCACTGTGCCAGTGCTGGCTGTCACCTGTAAGTGAACCTTAGGAATAAAGGGAAGCCTCTCAGGGAGTCTGTGACTGCTGCCACCAAACCCCAGAGCAAAAGGGTAACATTTCTTGGAAGGAATTAAGCAAACGAAGGAAAAAGCATAATGAACACCTGAAGAAGAAAACACGCACACATACAGCCATGTTTGGAACAGCCCTGAAACAATCACTGCAGGCAGGGCTCACTCTCGATGGCTGAGATGTCTGCAGCAAGAACTGGGGCATCAGTCAGAACCTGGGGGCTACATTTAACCAGCAAAAGGGGAATCCTCAGCATGACAGTGACAGTGCCAGGAGGGTACTGTGCAGCTGGGCCAAGGTTTCCATACCTCCACGGAAGACAACAGCATTTCAGGTTTCTGTGGACACATGGAGTGGATAGAGCCCACCCAGAGACCAGACAAGCCCTAACCAATGCACAAGCTTCCTGGCCAGGCTAAGATTTGAGACTAAGATTTGAGACTAGTGACTCTGGATGAATCTGATTCTGGGTTTTTATTATTTAAGACTGATTATGATTCAAGATTTCAACCTATTCAGGCTAAGGATTCATAGAGACGGAATTTTGGTCCCTGTGGCCTGAGGATTCAGTAGAGGTAAGAAGTCTCTTTAGTGGATGGCTCTTTCGTCTCTGATATCTCAGCATTTATCCCAATACATGGCTTTGGGCTTTTACTACTGAAAACCAATTAAGATTTGTACTACATTTGGTGTCCAATGTCTGGAACAGGAACTCATGAAAAAGCCACATTCCCCCAAGCAGATGGCTAACTTTGGCTTTTCTCTCCCGGTAGATTGTGGAATTTCCGGGACACTCTCCTTGAGGTGCTGCCACAATAGGTAACTGCCTTGAAAACCACCCAGCTTCTACTATTCTGTGCAGAGCAGTCAGCTTCACATCTTCAGGCATCTGAATTGTCACCGTTGGCAGAACTGGTGGGAGAGTTGGCGAGTCTCAAAGGGAGGAATTAGTTAAAAGATAAGGTTTTATCTTTTACATTAAAAAAATGGTAAACATTATTACAATGGAGGGAGTTGGGTCTCTAATAACACACTGCACAATTTAAAAATGGAACAATTAAATGAAAGGGTAATGAATTTAAGTGAGATCTATATAATATCAATTACTAAATATTATGTTTGATAATTTTCGTCATTAAAGAGTTATGAGTGCCAAGAAAAAGGTATAGAAAAACTTATTATAACAAATCATAGAGATATTCAGACTCAGGCAGAAGGACCAATTCCAGCATTGCACTATAAGGTCAGGGAGGAACAGCCTAAAGTTTTCAAACAATCTTAGTTTATCCAGTAATCTTCTAGGAACTCCCAAATGATAGCTATCCCCAAAGCTGTGTAAGAGCTGAATGGATTCCTGAGGAGATTCAAGTAAGGGAGAGCTTCATATGGAATACATTCACTTTTTGTGATGCAAATATTAAACTCATAATCAACTAGTAAAAGGATTACCTCTCAAGATTGGAGAGATTGGTTACAGTAGTTTTTGAGGCTGGGTCTCAATTGCAATGGAAGACCTGATGGAAAGATGAGGCTAAGACCATTAAACAACATAGTAGGGCTAGAGGTATTGAAATCTCCAAAGACAAACTTCTTGGAGAGGAAGATTATGCTAATATGCAAAGGCAATCTCTGAAGAAGTCAAAAAGAAAACTGAGTCATTTCCTAAAGCTATATAGGTCCTACTAAAAATCTTCACTGATTTCTTATGAAGACTAACTTCAGCAGTAAATACAATAATATTAAATTCAGAAACTAGACAAATAATAATTGAACCTCTAGCTTTTTACTAACACAAAAGGATAATTGCCTTTAAGGGCAGTATCAGCATTTTTGGAGAAATGGATCCAAGATACAATAAATATTGAATCTCAAAATCATGATGCTTGGATAAGAGAGTTGATTTCCAGAGGTTTGAAGAAAAGTTTCAATTGCAGTAACCAAAGTCACCTAAAGAGGTACTGTAAACAGGGTGTTCTTAGAAACAATATACTTTCTAAGAATAATCAAAACACAACACCTCTCTCCCTTCTGGACTATACAGGAGGTATGGCAAAGGTGGGCACTGGATTAATGAGGGTAGCTCAACAAGGGATAGACAAGGTAACCCCATGCTGTTGGGAAACACCTTGTGGGGAGCCTCTAGCAGGCCTCTATGTCAAATTCAGTTCAGCCATTTCCTGTCATTGTGGAGATAACGCCTTGCCAGAGCAATTAAAGAACCTAATGTGGTCTCTGAGACTTGAAGCCTCCAAAAAGATGCTGGGTCTCCACAATGATGGTTCCACATCATGGAGTACAAGACCACTAAGCTGACAAAACACCATCCACAGACTGGCCTTGGACTACAAACTGCTCAGGACAATATTGAGGTGGTTAGCTGAGATGATCCAGCTACACAAACTACTCTAGCCAGAACTTGAGACAAGCCCTACACTTTCCCATTATGTAGAGACTGGACAACAAATGATACAGCTATCATTTCCAGGACTTGATAATTAATCCAAATTTTTCATTTCAGGATCCTCTAAAGATAACACTCCCTAGATAACAGGAAGTAAATTTAACAACATATTCTCAAGAGGTGAAGAGGGTGGTTTTTGGTCTTTCAATGAGTTGTGTTTATTTGTCATTGTTTAGCATGGTTGGTAACAAGTTGTATTGGTAATGGTCAGATAAAAAGCTCAACAAAGGAGATTAGATTCTGGGTTCTTGTTTAAAAAAAGAAACAGAAAAAAGGATATAGATATGATAGGATAAATGGCTAGATTATTAAATCTACTTTTAAAAAGCAACTATACTGAAACAATTTAAGATTGATTTTTATTAGAACATACTGTGTATACATTTTACTCTTCTTCAAAGTATTATACCTATACAACTCACTTAAAAATGTAATACAAATTTCCAGTCCTTGAAAAGTATTATTATCAACTAATTAGGATATAAAGAAATGTAGGTTAGTAGTTAGTCACCTATTACAATTGAATTTGTTATCGTGTTAGGTATGTTTTAAAGGCCAAACAGAGACATGTTTTAAATAGACAGGTTGTGTTCAAACACTTCATAAATCTACAGAATATGGCATTTAAGATGATCTAATAACATAAATTGTAGTGGGATTATGTTACATTGTAAATAATTGTCCCGCCTACTGATTTAACAAAAAGCACTGATTGGTCAAAGGCAGACAGGAAGGGTGGGCAGGGCTACCAGACTAAGAAAACCCTGGGAACAGGAAGAACAGACCAGAGATGCCAGAGACACCAGGAGAAGCCAGCAGATGCAGAGGACAGCTATGCTGCTTTGAGAAAAGATACGGAGTTGCATGAACAAGATAAGAATCATAGGTTATTTTAAGGGTAAAGAGTTACCAAGTTATATGCCTGGGTTCTAGGTCAATCAGCATAAAATTAATGTAAATGCCTGTGTGTCTCTGTGGTCCAAACCTCAAGGCTAGGCCTGAAAGTCCAGGCCAGAAACCTAAAACAACAATAGGTTCTTATGTTTTGACAATGAGACATGTCTGTTCCTGGCAGCGCCAATCTACTTCAGAGAAGATGATGGGTATTGAAGAAACTCCATATGGAGTTTACTTTCTTTGTGGCAAAAGTTAGCAACTGAGCAAGTGCCCTTGCCTCAACTGTTGACAGTAGCTGTCCACATTGAACAAGCAGGATACAAGAGAAGGGTCTGCAAACTTTACCAAGACAAAACAGATGTATTTCAGTCCTCATACTCAGGAACTCTGACATGACTGATATTGTGTCTCATCCTATTCTGTATCTAAGAGACAACCTTGTAAAAACTGACAGAGGTGGCTACAATGTGAAGACAGGTAGGAGGTGGTCACAGACAGGCTTTGGACCAACTCTGTGCCACACTCTAGACAATGCACTTCCACCCTGCTGTACCCAGGCTTCGAATGGAGTCAGGCTTATACATACGAGAGAGGCACAATGATGAGGAAGGGCCCGTTGATGCGCTTGTGCTCCATGAGGTATGTGATGAGCGCAATGGTTTGGATGGTCTTCCCCAGCCCCATCTCATCAGCCAGGATGCCATTCAGGTTGTTGTTATACAGAGACACCAGCCACTCCAAGCCCTTGATCTGTAAGAGTAGAAATGTGAGAAACACATTCACACAACAAATACAGAGTACCCTACAAGGTACTCTGCCATGAAATATCCAATTTTCCTGCTGTGCTCACCCCAGCTATACTTGTGGGAAGCACAGGGGACTGTCCTGAAAATGGCTTTTTTGCTCATTCATTCATTCATTCATTTACTTACTTATTTTTCGGGACAGGGTTTCACTATGTAATGACCCTGGCTGTCCTGGAAATCATTTTGTACACAAGGCTGGCTTCAAACTCACAGAGATCCATCTGCCTCTGTATCCTGAGTGCTGAGGTTAAAGGCATGCACCACCACCATCTGGCTATTTATTTATTTTTAAATGAAAGTCATCTCACAGGATTTACTGCCACCTGACAATAATGTAAGGGTTATCGATGAATATGACTAAGTGTCTCATGCTGTGCTCCAGCAGAAAACACTCTAAAGCACTGCTGCCTTGTCCGTGTCTCACTCCTCTATCACTGCTAGCTGAGCTGGAACATGCTGTAGCAGAGCCACAGGCTCTCCTGTCAGCATGATCCAACTTTTATACCTTTGTTATATACTGAATTTCTTCTACATCATGTACTGCATTCATCCAACCCCCCCCCCCAACCCTCTCTATATATATTCAATTGCTCATAACACACGCCTAATTCCCAGATACTTTTACAAGTATCTGAAGATGAGGCTGGTAACTGCAAGAATACATAACAGCCTTGGTCAAAGTATGCCAGGGTAGAAGTCACAGAGATCACACAAATGAGATGCCACCTCAGAAACCAACCTATTTATTAATAAATACTCATTTATTTGAATATTTTATGAGTATTTTGCCTGCATACATGTATTGCATTGCGTGTATGCCTGGTGCCTGTGGAGTTCAGAAGGTGTCAGATCCCCTGGGGATCAAACCGAGGTCCTCTGCAAGAGCAACAATTACTTTTGACCAAGAGAGCCATCTCTCCATCTCTAAATACTTTAAGATGGCCTACAGTACATCAGTTAGAGGAGGAGAAGGTCAGAAGTAAAATGTGCTGAAGTGTGGGCAAGGGAACTTCAAGGTCTCTCAAGTATGGACATGGGTCATCTAAAACTTCTGTTTTTGATGCGTGTCATGTGCAGGTCATATATGCATATATATCTGTATGTGGAAGCCAGATGTTGTTTATCAGTGTTCCTTGATCACTCTCAACTTTTTTATTTACTGAGTCAGGATCCCTCATTGGAGCCAGAACTCTAAAATTTGGCAAGTCTAGCTAGCCAGCTTGCCCTGGAAATGTCTTCACCTCCCAAAGGCTAAAATTAGAGGCAGCCATTCCATCTATCTGGCTTTCATGCTAGTTCTAGAAAACTCTGATCTTCATTTCTTTTTTGTTTTGTTTTTCTCTGTGCTGCACTAATTGCTCTAGAACTAGCTCTGAAGATCAGGCTGGCCTGGAACTCATATATCCACCTACCTTAATCCCAGTGCTGGGATTAAAAGCATGTGCTATACTGCCCTGACCTTCATTTTTAATTGACAAGTGCTTTATCTACTGAGTCATCTCCCTAGCCCTCTACCTAAAACCTTCTCATTCTCAGGGGTGTGGTTAGGCTTTGATGTTTAGTGGTTTAAAACAACAGCCAACAGCACTGTCTGGCACAAAACCATGGACCACACAGGAAAGCCTGCTACTCCAGGAGATACTTCCAATGACAGAACCATTGGGGCTTCAGGAGAATGTGAGATGAAAATAGCAAATGTCCAACAACCTCCTAAATGTTACTGTAATGTTAATCACTAAAAGAAGGCTGAAGATGTAGTCAAGGGATACAATGCTTGCCTACCTCACACAAGTCCCTGGGTTCTAGCCCCAGTACCACACATAAAAATTTATTACGTGTGTACACTTGTGTGTCAGTCAAAGAACAAGTTGCAGAAATTATGCCTTCCACCATGTGGGTGTAAAGGATGGAAGTGAAGTCATCAGACTCGGTGGTAGACATCACCAACTACCGAACAATCCTGTAGTCTCTCCCCAAATGCGTTCTCCTTTCTTCATCGGCTTTTATTTTCAGACAGGATCTCACTATATATCTCTGGCTGGCCTGTAGTTCACCATGTAGACCAGGCTCCTGATATATTCCACCACCACCACCACCACCACCACCACCACCACCACCACCACCACCCCCACCCCCCCCACCCCCCCCCCCCCCCCCCCCCCCGCCACCCTGCGTACGTGCGTGCGTGCATGTGCGTGTGCATGTGTGTCTGTTGAGAGAGGTTTCTTTGGACCTTTAGAAAAAGCGTGCCTCAAACTCAGAGAGCCACCTGCCTCTGACTTCCAACTGCTGAGTGGGATTGAAGGCGAGGTACACACTGTCCTGCTCAAACCTTTTTTTTTTAAATAGGGGATTTTCCAAAGCATGGACACTTTCCAAGTAAATGTAACACAAGGAAAGAAAGTTTGGACATTTTTTTAAAGCAGAGGTAGGACCTGGGCAATCTGTAATGCTTTTAATTACACTTGTCCCATGGAAAGTTTCAGTGAATGCTAATTTGCATCTGGAAGCCACAAGGACACATGGTCCAAGAGTTCTCCTAGAGAGAGTGGGCAAGAACAGAGGCCACAAGCAAACAACAACAGGGAAATATATAATCTTTGAATAGAGTGAGGCTGAAATCTCAAAGATGAGACATGGAAAGAATTTCCCAAGCAGGCTGAGAAGAGCTATGGTCTTCTCACCCTTATAGAAAAGCCTCCCACAGGAAGGGCCATTGCTTGATCCCCAGAACCAAGTTCTGCTCAGAGGTCCAGGTGACTATGGGTTTGAGGCATGATGTAGAGCATCCATGCAAGGCCCATGCCCACACTGAGAGACTCTCAAAGTCCTTTGTGCATACAATGCTCCTCTGCCCAGTGTAAGCACCTCGTGGCACACTGGCACACCTTCTGGCAGCTAACCTATCTGACCATAGCTGCTTTGGATGAAGAAACTATCTGATAATAGTACACCTTTCCTCAGGCAGGGCAGATGGATCTCTGTTGAGTTTTAGGCCACCTTTGTTTACATGGTGAGTTAGTTCCAAGCCATCCAGGATACATGGTGAGACCCTGTTTCAGAGAAAACAGAACCATATGGGAAAATTATGGTTCTTCGGGAAAAGTGAGAGTTGCCTAAGTACAGCTCCCAGCCACCCAGCCTCCCTGCTCCTGACTTACCTGATACTGTTTGAGGACACCGTTGACCATGAGGGCTGACTGCTTGTCAACTCTCTCTGTGACAGCATGGGCCACAGCATAGTAGGACTGCAAACCACGAGCAAGGGCCTGGGACACACCGTACTCGTCATCGACATCTTGCTTGGCATTCCTGGAGGGGGCACAAGCTATGTGAAGATACAGATTCCTGTCTGTTTCAATGAACTGCCACTAGCTTGAGTCAGCTGCCTTTCTTGGACTAAACTAAAGGGAAGCTATTCAAAAACCAGATGATTGCCCCTGGTCCCATAGGTCCCAGGGTAACTAACAGAAGCTGGAGAAGGCCCTGCCACTCATCATAACAGAAAGTACTGGGGCCAAGGAGCAGCCACTCACAGAGCCAGTACTTTCTACCTGGTTCTGAATTCACTTTGCTGCTGCTTTTTACATTTATCTTTATTTTCTTGAGACAGGGTCTCAGTATGTTGCCCTGGATGGCCTTGAATTTGTCATTCTCCTGCCTAAGCCTTCCTCCCTGAATTTCAGGACCTGGTTCAAGAATTTCTTCACTTTACTGTCTAAGGATTTAAAAAAAAAAAAAAATGTGTGCATGTAGGGTGTCCACAAGCCAACACATACATGTGGAACTCAAGAGACATCACACTCCTTCCATCGTATGGCTGTAGGAACCAAATTCAGGCTACCAGGCTTAGCATCAAGCACCATTACCAATACAGCCAGCAACCTCATTGGCCCTTCACTTTGCTTTAAAAAAAAAAAAAAAAAGACAGAGTCTCACTATCATAGCCATAATTGGCTTGAAACTAACTACATAGACCATGTTGGCCTTGAACTTGTTGCAATCCTGCCTCCTGAGTGTTACAGGCATCTACTTCATTCCTGGCTCAAAAAAAATTCATTTTAAGATTTGATTTTTAATTATGTGTTCATGAGTTGGACTGGTCTTATGCTTATGAATACAGGAACCTTAGGAGGCCACAAGGTGGTACTGGATCCCTCTGGAGCTTGAGTCACAGACAGTTGTGAACCACTTGACAGTATGAGCTTTAAATTGCTGAACTGTCTCTCCAGACTCTTTTTCTAACAATGACAAATTGAGTGAGGTGTGGGTGGTACACGCATGTGCCACCAAGCATATGAATTCTAGGGGATCCATCTCAGGTTGGTAGGACAGGAGGTGCTTTCACCATCTCAATGGTCCCCTATTTTTTAATTTAAAGAATGACTTCAACTATATGGCATGGTTACACTCACTTATAACTCTAGCATTCAAAAAGTAAAAAATGTTTTCAGGATTGAAACCATCCTGGGCTAGAATGAGATTTCATCTCAAAATTAAAAAAGCCAGGCATATTGGCACATACCACTGATCCTGGCACTGAGGAGGCAGAGGCAGAAGGATCTCTGTGAGTCTGATGTCAGCCTGGTGGTTTGCACAGTAAGTTACAGGGAATCCTGAGCTATACAGTTGAGATCCTATCTCCAAACTAAAAACTTTAAAAACAAACAACAAAACCCCCCCCAAGAGTAGTTTGTGTTCAAGACTATCTCCACTACAAAAAGTAAAATACAATAAAAATAAAAACAAGAAATGGTTTAAAATTCACTGCCATCGAATCATTAATCTCACTACTTTTAATGTGGCAGATGTGTGCAACTTAGTTTCTATCCATTCACTATACGCTGTTCCTCTCCATTTTTATCTTTTTAGCAAACTGCTACAATCACGTACAATGGTGTCAGCCTATAATCCTGGAAATCCAGAAAAAGAGGCAGGAGGATCTGTGTCCCAGACTAACCTAGTGTACATACATACTGAGTCCAGGCTAACCAGAGTTATAACAGTGAAACTGGTTAAGAGTCACAGTAAGCTTTTGTTTTCTTATTTAACAAGTGCTTTTAGAAAAGTTCTCACATGTGTGAACATGTTTAAATGTGAGGGGACCAAGTCTTCCTCAATTACTTTCCACTCAATAAGGCAAACTCTCTCACTTTGAATCCAGATGGATCTCCAATATGGCCAGCCATGCTCTGGGGATCCTGGCTCTCGGGCTTCCATGTAGCAAAATTACAGGCAAACCATTGTGCTCACTCAGCATTAATGAAGGTGCTGGAAATCCACAATCTTGTTTTCATGCTTGTGGTTTGTAGATCAAGCACTTTCCCTACTAAGCCATGTTTCTCATGTATTTCTCTTAGAGGTTTTAAAGGACAGGTTCAACACCTCATTTCTTTCAAAATTCTTTTTTAATTTTTTAAAAAAGACTTACCTATGTTATATGTATGGATATTTGCCTGTATTTATGTATGTGCACTATGTGTGTGCCTGGTACCCATAGAAGTCAGAGGATCCCCTGGAGCTGGAGTTACAGATGGTTCTAAGTCACCATGTAGGTGTTGGGAACTGAATTCAGGGCCTCTGTAAAGCAGCAAGTGCTCTTAATCACTGAATTAGCTCTCTAGCTCCGAGGTTGAGCCCCTACCCCCTTCTTTTGTTTGTTGAGATGGGAACTCAATCTGGAGACCAGGCCAGCCTTGGAGTGCTGGACTTAAAGCCATGTGTCACCATCACCTTGTTAGACATTTCTTATCTGAAATTCTTATGTGTTTAAGATTTTGGAGTTTTTCAGTTGGTGGAGTGTCCATATAGATCTTAATAATTTCAGAGTTCCCAATCAGAAAAATAGAACAGTAACGTGAAAACAAAAACATTTGAAATTTGGAGCATTTCAGATTTGAGTACCTCAGTCTTTATCTTGTTTCTCTATAATGATTCTTCTTCATCAACTTCTCACCACAGAGATCAAATCAACACATTATTTTTAACTGTGTTTTCAAGAGCAAAATGTAGGAGAGAACCTGCATGCTCAGTACCAGGGGTGAGCCCAGAGGAGAGAGAAGATCATGTGGCCATTACACTGCTGCATAAGATGATAGCAGTTCTCCACATGTGCAGACACAGGGCCATCCGCAGGGCCTGAATATATGTTGTGCAAGCAAAACAAAAAGGAAAAAGAATGCAGCTAATCCCTGGAAGATGACACAGAGCTGGACACAGAAACAGCAGGAGTTTGCTGGAACACGAGTAGATGGGCAGGTCTTTGTTGTCACCCAACTGTATTTGGAAAGCTTCTACAGCAAACCACCACAGAAGCAATTAAATCTAGAGGAAAAAAAGTGTGGTCCTGCAGTGGTTGCTGGCTGAACTAGGAAATAATACCTAGGGAGAGAATGATCAAATCTGAGGCCAGTCTGGGCTATGCAGTAAGATCCTGGCACAAAATAAAAACACAATGAAAAGGGATAAACTGGGACTCTGGCCACTTGTTCTGGTGCCACTTTATAGAGAGCTTGTAGGTGAGGACAAATGGGGACCCCTTACTCAATAATGTGTCGCGCATCCACCTCAGAGACATCATCGCTGTCTGGGTCTGGAATCTTCTTCTTCTCCTCCACAGGCAGTGTGGGGGGCTGTGCGGGCTGAGGCTGCTCCTCCTCCTCCTCCTACCAAGAGAGGTGTCATGTCACCTACTGTCCCTAGCAGGCTTCCCGGGGAAGAGATGCTCTTTGAGCCTTGCCCACCCCTACCCCAGTGCAGAGGTGTCTGTGTTTTACTGCCCTTCCCTTTAAACAGCTGGGTAAATGACTTTGCATTTTCCTAGTAGGTTGCAGGTTCTTTGCAAGGATATCTTGGGGGCATTTCTACACCAGATGCTCTCCAAAGTAGCTTCCACATCCCTCCTCAAATCACACCACACCTTACCAACTCCGGCAGCTTTCCACTAAATATGCTCATGCTTTACCTCCAGTTTTATGGACAGCCTCTGACTCATCTGGAGACCACAAGCATCTTTACAACACGTGTAAGTTGATTGGGTGTTATGTCCTTAAAAGGCCTTCCTGCATTTACTGATGAGGTGACACTGGGACCCTGCAGATCATGTTCAGCATTCCCCAGCTCTGAGCCATTCTTATTCTCCTCCATCAACCAGGCAGGTCCATAGCAGATTCTTCTCCTCAACTATCACAGAATTGCTACGGAGATTTTTAAATACTGTATATAACTGCCCCATGCCTCTAACCCCATCTACTCAGGAACCTGAAGAATACAGATTAAGTTTGAGTCCTCAGGGCAATGTAGTTGGATCTTGTTTTGAATAAAATAAACAACCAGGGCCATAGCTCAGTGCTAAAGTACCTGTCCCAATGGTACAAAACGTATGTAGTTTTTCGTAACTATCTGCTAAACAGTTCTAATCAAACACTAACAAAGTTTTCCTTGCACCATGCAACACAACTCCAGATTACTGAGGACAAGGAGGTTGCTCGCACCAACAAATCTGGAAAAGCAGCAGTCATCCCATGAGTCACAGAGTAGCTAGAATTTTAAAAGGGTGGGACAAACAGCTAAAGGAGAAGGAAGTCAGGAGATTCCCTTCCCAGACATGAACAAGAGTAAGCACAGCCTGCTCTAAGAAACATTCATCTTGAAAATGCTGCTAACTTCTGGGGAAAACAGGGCAGAGGGCTGCAGCATAGATGAACTCTTGAAATGGAGCCCACCCACGCCCTATATGAAGTCTGCTGTGCTAAGGAGCCATAGACGAAGACAAGGCTGACAGGTTCTATAATCAGTCTGATAGAGAAAAATATTTTATTTAAAAAAAAAAAAAAAAGCCACACACACACTTGTGTCTTGAAATCTATAGACTGTTGAAATGGGAATTTCCCCAGGAAAGTCACACTGGGAGAAGGAAACAGCAGCCACAGGAGTAACTGGTTTCCCAGAACAAGGTGTCACACAGGTCTAGCGACTCATTAGAACACCTTAGAGGACAAGACTAAAGTGCAAGCAGTGATGGTTGGACCACACTACAATAGGTATTTAAACTCATCTCATTTAGGCCCTGAGAATGGGCTTGAGAGCTGTGCTCGTTCTCCTGCCCCTCTTCCCAATGTGGCCATACTGAATAGCTCTCTTTCTGCTTTCCACTTCTAATGTGGCTTTTTAATTGAAGTTCTGAGGACAGGTGGGCAAACCTAATTTGGGACACAGGTTGTGACTCAAAGTTTGAAACCATTTCTACCCATTCGGCAGCCCTTGGCTGAAATGGTTGCAATCTCAACAAGAGTGCTGGTATATGCTACTACTAGTGAAGATGTGCATGTGATTGGTGGAGGTTAATGTGCAGACACCAAGAAGGCTTTAGGAAGACAGCATGTCAAAACACAGACAGCTCACTGGCTCAGTTGTTTGTACACAATTTCATCCAGATTATTCCAGGATCTATCACCCATAAATGGCAGAGAATAGGGCCTTTACTTAGGGAGCCAAAAATTAGGAAAATAAAGTGAGCCAAGCCCAAAGTAGTAGCAACAACCATGAAGAAAGCAAGAGTTCCTAAAACTATGTCAGGGATGTGTTCCCACAGGTACCTGCCACTACCCTGGTTAGCTCAGTGCCAACCAGACACTAAACAGAGTGGGAGAGGAGAATCTCAGCAGAGGTGGTATCAGATTGATAGAGGAGGGCTCAGCCACCCCAGACAGGTGGCACTGAGGTAGAATAATGGTAGGTAGCTCTGGCTGTGACCTTGGAAACAAGCCAGTAACCAGTAATTCCCTTCAGTGATGGGTTCTGGCCTGGGAGCTATAAGAGCAAAGAACTCTTTCCTAAGTAAATAAATAAGAAAAAACAAAGGCAGCCAGGTGTTCCTGCTTCTCTTCCCAAGCAAGAGTAACTACAGTGTGTGCATGTGCTGAGGAATTAGGCTTCTGCTCAGTCAATGAACACAGAATCAGAGGACGCCAGATTATCTACTTCCCCCCTCTGACAAAACCAAAATAATCCACAGACAAGCTAGGGGCACAAGAAGGGTAAATGTCAAGACAGCTTTTTATGGAAGCCACTAAAAGTCAAAGACAGAGATAATCTACAAGGCAACAAGGGGAAGAATTCTTATCTGAAAAAAGAGGCCAACAAAGAGGCTGCAAAAAGGTCTGAGAAGTTAAGAGCATATACTGTTCTTGCAAAAGAACCAAGTTCAGGTTTCAGTACCCATGTCAAACAGCTCACAACCACCAGTAGCTTTAGCTCCAGAGGATGTGAACACCCTCTTGCATGTATACTCATGACTGCATATAGAGATACATGAACATTCATAGAAACAAAAAGGTCAGGTAAGAGTGGGATCACATGTTCAAAGAAGAGGAAGGGAAGGAGCTGTCACCAATATCTATCTATACAGTCAACTAAACTGTCCTTCCAAAGTACAAAAACACCCTCACCCCAAAGAACACCCAGACTGAATAGCACCTGTTACTGGCAGACAGGCTTTATTAAAATTTCCTAGAGGACTGGGAGGTGGTTCAGCAGGAGAGAACTTGCCTGTATGTATATAAGGCTCTGGGGCACCACCCCAGAACCACAACAAGAATCAAACAACCATTAACACCAAATGTCAGGACAGATGTGCTAGCAGATGATTTAATCCAGAGAAAGTGCACTTGGAGAGAAAATAGATCTAAGGAACCCTCTTTTGGCCTCTGCACGTGCGCACAGGCATATAGGCATATA
This sequence comes from Phyllotis vaccarum, assembly GCA_033318265.1. Taxonomy (NCBI): domain Eukaryota; kingdom Metazoa; phylum Chordata; class Mammalia; order Rodentia; family Cricetidae; genus Phyllotis; species Phyllotis vaccarum. Next base: position 108,017,263 of record JARWLC010000012.1, read on the forward strand.
CTCACACAGACACACAAATAAAAGAAATTCTTGGAGAACAACCCAGAAGTAACATCAGAAATGTTAAATACACAATGTAAAAGACTATAAAAATACTTTTCCTATTTCTTCTATACTAACATCTCTCAAAGCATTAAGATGCACAAAGCATCAATTTCTAGAATACTGTGCTAAATCTCAGCACTCAGAAAGGGAGACAGGAGGATTAGGGTACATAGTCAACAGAAATGTCACATCCCCTGAAGCTGGACCATCAGGACCCTCAAAATTTCAACCTAAAAAAATAGTGTAATAAGCTAAAATGCCTTACAAAACAAATGCATAGCTCAAGTGAAAATTCCAAGAAAAGGTAAGTCAGTAAACTGAAAAATCATTTGAACAAAAAAGGGAAGAATAAAAAAAGGCTTAGAAATAAATGAGAATAAAGCTGTGTTGGTTATACATGCCTATAGCCCAGCATCCGGGAGGGACATAAAGTCAAGGCAGCATGGAATATAAAGCAAAACTGCCTCAAATGCTCACCTACACACGCATTCATAAACAAACAACAAAAGATTAGAAGGAAATCAAATTAATAACCAACAGAACAGTGGGTTTGTAAATGTTACACAAGCCTACAAGCCAAGCTTTATGCCTAGAGCCCGGGTATGTATGAGAGACCTAACTCCTACAAGATGTCCTCTAGTCTCCACATGCACATGGCATACACGCCTACCCTCCCTCATCCACACACACCATACACATGTGAGAAGTTCAGACTGAATGACAACAAAAATAAAATCTGGGTCTGAATCTCCAACCCATTGGGCAAGTCTGTCCCTTTGTGTACTATGTGAATGTGTGCATATTTTTGCTTTGAACAAAACCTGAGTGCCCAAAATATATAATAAACATAAAATGCTCCCTGGAGAATGGAGCATTTACTCAGTAATAGAGACTACTTCCCTAGAATATGTGGAGCCCTTTCAACCCCAGTATCAAAAACAAAAACACACTGGAGGAGGCAGAGGCAGGTGGATCTCTGAGTTCAAGACCAGCCTGGTCTACGTATTAAGTTCCAGGACAGCTATGGCTACATAATAGAGACCTTGTCTCAAAAAGAACAACAAAAAACCCAAATAATTATACTCATCTAGCATATATAAGGCCATAGTTTTTTTGAGTGGGGGGAGATGAAAGTAATACTTATGAAGCCAGGTATGATGGCATGCAACTATAATTACCAATACTTAGGAGGCTGAAGCAGAGAGATTTGGAGTTTGACACCATCCAGGGCAAACAGCTCAAGGCCAGCCTGAGCTAAACATAATAAGAGCCAATCTCAAAACCAAAATTTATGAAACATAACCAAGAGTGCATAGATTTAAACACTATTTATATCCCAAAACAGCCGCACATCAATAATTTAAGCCTGGACCAATCAAACCACAAAGTGAGACAAATCGTTAAAATGCCAAAATCAGAAAGGCAGAAATCATCAACTTTGATTCTAGAGCATGATAGAGGCAAATAAAAACCATTAAACAGGGGGCTAGAGAGATGGCTCAGGGGTTAGGAGCACTGGCTGTTGTCCAGAGGACTTGGGTTCAATTCCCAGCAACCACATGGCAGCTTACAACTGTTTGTAGTAAGTCCCGTTCATACCAATACACATACAATAAAGTTAAATAATTTTTTTTAAAGAAAAAGAAACTATGGGACACAATGTTGAGGGCTGGGGAGACAGCTAGGTGGATAAAGCACTTGTACACAAGTTAAATCCCTAGAACCCACAAAAAGCCAGGTGCACTGGTACTTGTCTGTAATCCCAATGTTCCTATGGTGAGTTGGGAAGCAGAGACAGAAGAATCTCTGGAAGCTTGTGAACCAATTCGCCAGGAGTACACAGAAGTCAACAAGAGCTCTAGTCTCAAGGCAGCGGTCAAGATGACATCTCAGGTTGTCCGGGCTTCTACATATACACTGTTGCATGTATGTGTCTCTACTTAGACTCACCAACACACACACACACACAAATAAAGTGAGAAACCACGCATACCAGAAGTATTTGCAAACTATCTAGAACCATGTGTCTAGCATAAATAAGGACTGAGAGCTCACTAGACTTGGACAGACTTCCATTGAGGAAGACGGATGGATGGAGCACATGTGCATATGAAGATGCTTGACGTCACTACTAACTAGGATAACACAAATCAAAACCAAAAGAGATGCCAACACACATCCACTAAAAATGGCCATTAGCAAAGGAATAGACAATACCAAGTGTTGGTGATGAGAACATGAAGAAACTGGAACCCATGAAATGGTACAGCCACTTTGGAGAACAGTTGGCAGTCTCTTAGAAAGTAAACATAAACTTACCACGTGACCCAGCAAATCCACGCCTAGGAATCTACCCAAGAAAAATGAAAACATATGTCCACACAAAACATGTTTGCAAATGTTCACAACATTATTCATCATAGCAAAAATGAAAACACACGTGTCAACCAATTGGTCGATGGGTATACAAACTGTGGTGTATGCTATGCATACAATGGAACACAGCGCGACAATAAAAAGAACACGTTCTTGGAACACACCACACATGGATGAACCTTAGTAACATGCTACACAATGGTGCTCCAACTCCATTTGTAGCGTATCCACAAATGGCTAATCTAGAGATGGAAAGCAGATTGGTGAGCTGGGTGTGGAGGTGCACTGCTATAATCCCAGCAGTTAAGAGGATAGTGAGTTTGAAGCTAGCCTGGGAGACTTATAAAACAGGAAATAAAAATAAATAAACAAACAACAGTTCTCTGGCTTTCTGGGGCAAGAGGGGAAGCAGACAACCATAGATAGTTTAAGGATTGCTTTCTGGCTGACCAAGATATTCTAACACTGGTATGAGGGGCTGATCCACAGTCCTCTATGATCACTAAGAAACTAGACTTCAATAAAGCTATTTTAAAGTGTTCTCTGCTGGGCATGGTAGTGCACACCTATAACTCTAACATTCAGAAGAAAGGCAGGAGGAATACATGTCTGCTCTTCAAACCAGAATGTGCAAAATAGCAAAACCCTATCTCAAACAAACAGGTTATATACATATATGCACCTAAGGCTGGGGAGATTCTTAAGAAGACAGGTGGCCCTCAAGACTCCAGTGGACATAGAAACCACAAGTCCTCTAACACCACAAATTAACAGGGAAAAGCTGGAGTATATGGCATACAATCCACCTAATGCTTTGGGGAGAGGGTGGGGAAACACAAAACCCAGGGAGCAAGGGCAGGAGTGGGAGATTACTGGGTAGCTGCTGCATATATGGGGCAAGCACGCATGATCATTAAGTCATAGCACTTATAAAGAATGAGCAAAAGCAGCAGAGCTTTTCAGACAAGTGATGTTGAGCGCTTGAAATGAGGCTGCTGCAACAGAGAAAATGACTGAAACTGGCAGCCCTAAATGGAAACAGTCCGCAAGTCAGCAAAGCTCTGAAGCACCATGTCCAGCCAAGCCGAGGTTCTCGGCCATCACTGCCACACCATGCCCAGCCAACACACAGGGCACAAGGATCACAGCCCACAGGATGATGGGCACAAACAAGGTGAAAGGCCCAAAGCAGAAAGATAAAGTAGTCTCTTACCTCCTCCTCCTCTTCAGAGCCACTTTCTTCACTATCTGACCTGGGAGCTACTTCATACCTAGGAAAAATATCAATGATTAAATGCAGGTTCCCTACAAGGAGCAGTTTTTCTTTCCCTAGAACCTGGCCTGGCCCCCAAATGCAAGCACTATTGCCACAGCTGCCAAGTCCCATGAAGGAGGCATCCAACTCACCCTGGGTTCATCTCAAGCCAGGCTTCCAGCTGCCCGGCTTTTGGGGCATCTGTGCCTGTGAGGATCTTGCCACTTTCTACGTGGATCACCTTCACAGGGAGGTCGCTCATCTGGCTGGTCTCATCCAAAGGCTGAAAGAGAGCGACTGTTATGAACCAAGGCTCCCCAAGTCCCACCCTGTGATCCAAAAGAGGCCACACAGAAAGGCTATAATCCTAGTTGTTGGGAGACTAACACAGAGATCATAAAACATACAAATTATACACAGTATCAGAAAACAAGGAGAAGAGGAAATACAGCGGATCACTTTAGAAAGCTTAAAAGTAGGTGGGTGGAGGTGCAAGCCCTTAGTGCCAACACTTGGGAGGCAGAGGCAGGCAGACCTCTAAGTTCAAGGCCAGCTTGGCCTACAGAGTGTGTTTCAGTACAGCCAGGGTAACACAGAAAAAGCCTGCCTCAAAAACTAAAAACAATAACAAAAGGTTAAAAGTGCTTAGGCCTAACACTTTCTCTATGCTAACATTTTAATCAAAGTGCCCTAGGGTAAGTCTGAGTCTCAGGTAACTCAACTGGTTTTTAAATGTATTGTTTTATGAGTATGAGTATTTTACTTGCTATGTGTGTGCTGGGTACTTCCAAAAGTACCCTAGAAGAAGGCATCAGCTACCCTGGCAGTTGAATTACAGCAGCCATGTCAGTGCTGGGAATCAAACCCAGGCCCTATGTAAGACCAATCAATGCTCTCAACTGCTGAGCAATCTCTCCAGTCCATCTCAATTTTTCACACCCATAAACTGACTAAAAAGTCTAAGTAAGGCTGGGAACGAGCACTGAGTGACTGGCACCATGAATTCAGTCAAGAAAGCACTGCAGTGCTGACTCAGCATGCTTCCTGAAGCTGCCCTGAGTCCCCCACATGGCCTAGAGGAAGTGACTCTGTGCTCCAGAAGAGTGGCCCACTCCTGTCATCTCTGTCATCAGGCAAGAGGTTGAAACACACAGGCTGCCAGCCTGAGCTAGACAGTAGACCTTGTCTCAAGCAATAAAAATAAAACCCTAAAACCCTCCACAGAGTAGCTCTGAGATACAATATGCCAGCCCACATACCTTTACAGTAATTCAAGAGAACATCTGTGCTGCCTAATGTTTTGTCGATACGACAGAAGCTATGGTCATCTGAGAGAAAGGACCTCAGTGAGAAAATACATTCTATAAGGAGGCTGAGCAAGCCATGGGGACAGGCCAGTGAGTAGCATCCTCCCCAGTCTTCACCTAAGTATCCTGCCTATGTTCCTATCCTGACTCCCCTCAGTGATGTGCAACCTGAGATAAACCTTCTCCTCTCCAAGTTGCTTTCTGCTGTGGTGTTTTAGCACAGCAATAGAAACCCTAAGACAATATTTCAAATAAAAATCGCTGGAATGTTCACCTCTAGGAAAATAACCACAGCAATATGCTTCTTTAAGGCCAGCCTAAGGAATCAAGTACAGCTTCCTCTGGAGGAAGCCTTCGGGGCCATAATTAATAAGTCTGATGACTGTGAGTTAGCTAAGCTCAGCTGTACAGCCTCGCTTCAGACTGTGCAAAGCTCCAGCTTCCATTCCTGGCAAAAAGTAGAAAAAAAATGGAGATGCCTCTTCCCTTCCCTGCCGTGAGAATATAGACAGCAGGTGGGATGACTCCAAAACCCAGAAAGAGAATCCTCTCCCAACAATCTACCATGCTGGAACCTTAATTTTTCTGCTCCCAGGAAACCTTAAGTTTTCTGCTCGAAAACTGTATAGAATGCTTTAAAGTCCCCAGTCAGTAGTACTTAGCTACTGCAGCCTGAGCTAAGTAAGTCATCAAAATATACATGGTACATTATTCTCATAACAAAGAACATGACTTAAACACAAGCCAGACAGTAGTGGCACAAGCATGCCTTTAATCCCAGCTTTTAGGAGGCAGAGGAAGGTGAATCTCTGAGTTTGAGGGCAGTCTGATCTACAGAACAAGTTCCAGGACAGCCAGGGATACACAAAGAGCCCCTGTCTCGAGAAATAAAGGGGGAAAAAAGAGTTAAACAAATGTTGTGGAGTTGGGCATAGGACATGCAAGCCATCCCAGCATTAGGGAAGCTGAGGAAAGCAGGTCTGTGAGTTCTGGGCCAAGCCTACATTATATAACAAGAATCTACATTAAAAACAAAAGCCAGGCACAATGATTCCACGCTAATAGTAATTCCAGCACTTGGGAGACAGAGGCAGATGAATCTCTATGAATGAGGCCAGCCTGAATTAGAGAGTTCAAATGCAAAGCTACAGTAAAAAGACCTTACCATAAAAAGGGGGGGCGGAGGGACAGAAAGATGGTTCAGCACTCAAGAGCATTTGTTGCTCTTGAAGAGGACCTGAGTTCAGTTCAGCACCCACATGGCACCTCACAATTGTCTAAAACGCCAGTTCACAGGAGTATGACATCTTTTTGACCTCTGGGGAACTAGACACGCATATGCTACACAAATAAACACACAGGCAAAACACTCATACACATGAAATAAAAATATTAAATAAACAATAAAACAAGAAAGATGGGCCATGCATGGTGGCCCACACCTTTAATCTCAACACTCAAGAGGCAGAATCAAGTAGATCTCTGTTACTTTGAAGTCAGCTTAGTCTACATGAGTTAGCCAGAGCTATTCAGTAAAACATGCCTCAAAAAGTCTAATTAATTAAAAAAAAAAAAAAAAAAAAAAAAAAAGTAAGGGTGATATAGTGGTCCAAGCCTCTACTGCTGTGACTCTGGAGTGGATGACCCAACCTCAACAGAAGAAAACAATGGAACTGGGCAGAGAGCCTGTAACTGAGTCCTTGCCTCACAACTGTAAGCACTGAGTTTGAGCCCCAGCATGCACAGCAGAAAGCAATCAAGGTGGCCAGCTAGCTTGTAATGCCAGCACTAGGAGGCAGACACAGAATCCCAGGGATTTGCTAGCCAGCAAGTCCATCCTAATTACTGAGATTGCTGAGTCTGGGTCAATAAAAAACTGTCTCAAAGGAAATGGAAAGGGTTTCTTACAATGACGCTCAAAGCTGCCTTTTGGCCTATACATGCGCATACATCTGCTAACACACAAAAACATAGGCATACATTCAGAAAAACCAAAAGATTCCAAAAATAAACATTATGCAGAAGTGCTCAGTGAGGCATATTTCTAAAGAGATAAATGACTGCCAAGCAGTGGTGGTGAACACCTTTAATCACAGCACTCAGGAAACAGAAGCAGACAGGTCTCTGTAAGTTTGAGGCCAGTCTGGTCTACAGAGCCCTGGACAACCAGGGCTGTTAAACAGAAAAATCCTGTCTTGAAAAACAAAAAACAAGTAAAATAGCAACAAAAAAAGAGAAATGACCTGAAATTAGCCTGTCGTCACCAGACCAAACATGCAAGCACAGTGAGGCAAAGGGTTCTCTTTTTGTTTCTTTTCTTGAACAGGTTCTTTGCCTAGCCTTGGATGTTCTGGAACTTGGCTGGCCTTGAACTCACAGAGATCCACCTGTTGAATCGCTAATGTCCATCTAAAAGACTCTTGCCCAAACACCCAAATGTGTCTCTGAGGGAGGCACTAAGATCTCATGCACAAACATGCGCAAAGGCTGCAATTCTCAACCTGTGAATCATGTCCACTTTAAGGGTCCAATGAACCTTTCACAGGGATTGACAAGACCATCAGAAAACACAAGTATTTACCTTACAATACTTAACAGTAGCAAAATTACAATTATAGAGTAGCAACAAAATAATCTTATGGTCAGGAGTCAGTACAACATGAGGAAGTATTAAAGGGTTATAGCAACAGGAAGATTGAGAACCACTGCACTAGTGGAACATGGAATATTAGGCACACAGAGTTGTCCCTTACTGGCCCAGAAGCTGGGGCAGACACTCTTTCTGGCCTGGTGACCTTTCTGCTCTATTATGGCTAAGGACTTTTCTGGCAACTGGCCCTCCCCGACCCTTATCATCAATTTGTTTTTCTAAGTCAATCTATTGGACCTATCATTATGGGCTTTACAAATAGTTTTGATATAGTCATATCTGATCCATATTTAGCTTATGTTGTTCCTCAAAGAGATTTATACATAATTTGTTGTGCATGCGTGATTGAGTTAATCATTACCAGCAAAGTTGCAATTGTGTTATGCTTACTTAATATGCCCAAAGTAAACCGCTCAGGGTCAGACTCATTGGTTTGAACCAAGACTAGCTACTGAGGCACATTGAGCCAAACAGTCTTTTTGCCTCCTGACAAAGAGCCTGCCTGTATCATCAGGGTGCTTACCTGGAGAGCAGGGTTTTTCTACTAAACACATGCCTTTAGCAACTTTTCAGGAGGTTTTAGACAAAACATAGGTATGTGTATGACCTGACTTGAAAAGATGTCAAGGCCAGGCAAGACCTAGCATAAAGCCTGGGGCCTGCACAGAAAACACCCAGGGGAGGTAACAGCCTACTTATGGAGGAGGGTTTTTATCTGGGAAGGACTGAGAGGTTGCACTCACACAATTACACTTTTGTAATTGCTTCTTGTAAAACACGATAATGTATAGCACTGAGGCCTGGAACTCGTGATCTTTCACTTTTGACCTCATACATGCTGGATTCATAAGCAGGTGACAGCATGTGTACCTTCTGGGTTGTTTCTTTTTCCACTTTATACTCCTTTTTTTTTCTCCAAATATACTGAGTGCTCAAATGTAGACACTGGTAGACAGGCTGCCTACTCTGCACATAACCACCCATCCATCCAACACAGACAACAGCTGCATGAATGAGAGACTACCTGCCTTTAAGAAATAGGAATGTGGACAGAATCTGCTCTTTCAAAGTGGGCAATGCTGTCTGCTGACTTTCTGGAGCCACATACTAAGCACATTAGTGAACTGAGTGAACGACAGAAATCAGCAGGGAGAGTCGAATCAACAAACTTAGAAATACACTCCCCAAGCACAACCTGAAAACAAAGGGACTTTATAACAGGAGTACTGGACAGGTAGTCAGAATGGGTGTTCTGTGTATTGCAGAACTAGACAAATATATAAATCCATGATGGCTGATAAGAGTGGAACTATTGATTTTAGAAAAGAAAGGAGAAGGGGATTTGAGTCAGAATTGATCGTATCACCAGGGTGCAACAGCACATGCCTGTAATCCAAGCTATCTAGAAAATGCCTGATGCACATTTAAGGGCAGGTGTGTGCACAAACACACAGAAATGAATGTAATCTTTAAAAAGGCATTTTATTTTGTTTTGTTTTGAGACACGGTTTCTCTGTAGCCCTGACTGTCCTGGAAATCACTCTATAGACCAGACTAGCCTCAAACTCAGAGATCCAACTGCCTCTACCTCCCAAGTACTGAATGAAAGGTATACACCACCACTGCCAGCTTAAAAAACTTTTTAAGGATTGAAAAAAGAACTAAGTGGAAGCAAGACAAACCAAAATACAAGTTCAGCCCTGGGCCAGCAGATGACTCAGTAGGGAAGGTGTTTGACATGAAGGTCTGACCACCTGAGTTCCATCTCAGAACCCATAAGGAGTAAGGAGAAAACACACCACTGAAGAGATAAAAAAATGTGATTTCAAACATTTTTAAAGGAACAAACAGAAAAAGACGCACATCACAGGGCTGGCTAGCATTTCTGTAAAAAAGCCCCATTTCTCACCTCACCATCTGGTCCAATAGCAGGTGTCTGTCCTTCAGCATTTTCTGCCTTCTGCAAATAAAGAGACAAGGTCACCCTGAACCTATGGGCCCAGGCCACTAAGCACAGTCAGGCCAACTACAAGGGTGTCAGGCCCAGCAAACCTTCTTTTTCTTTTTCTTCTTCTTCTCCTTGGCAACCTGAGCAGCTTTGTGCTGCCGAACCAGCTCTGTGAGGTTGGCCACATACTCGTCTGTCTGTTGCAGGAGGTAGGCCAGGCGTTTGTCCTTCTTCTGATCAATGAGCTTGCGGTAGCCCTCCTCGTCTTCAGCCTGTAAATCCACGGCAGTGAGGATCATGGGACTGTAGGGTGATACCTGAGTGATGCTGCATAAGCCCTACCCTGCTGGACCTCAACACCAGGACACCTGCCTGAATCATTCAGAAGACCTAAGTTGTCCAAAAATTACATCACAAATTCCAACCTTCTTATCTGATCTGGGTCCTATCAGCACTAATCTCCACCCACCTTCTTTCGATTTGATCTAGGCCCATCTCAACAAATCTCAGCCTTGATATATCTATCTCTCTCTTATATATATCTATATATCTATATACATATATATATTTTTTTTTTATTTTTTTTAAAATGAACAAGTAAGAGCAGGAGTTGGGCATGGGCATGGTGGAACATGCATGTGGGAGGCAGCAGCAGGTGGATCTGAATTCAAGCCCAGGCCTGGTTTATATAAAAGAACCTGACAGGGGTTATAATGAAATAAATTATAACAAAATAAAACAAAAACTACTACTATATAACAGAAAGCTTTCCTTGGGTAATCCCTTCCATAATCTATTTCCTTTCTGATAGGCTGCAAGCCCCATATGATACAATGTCACAAGCTCTTAAACCCAGTGTCCTGTCCCTGCACTATGAGGTTCTAGGGCCCCAGTAGTGACTGGCTATAGCTTGTTTCCTGTCCTGGTTCCTTGCCCTTCTCTCCTCCTTGGACTCTTGTGCACTGGGGACTAGACCCCTCCCCTCAACTTCTGCTCCAAGTCTGTCTCACAGCTGCCCAGGCCTAGCCCTGTCTCAACTGTCTCTACCCAATATTATTATGTCTGTTTTGTTCCTTCCGGCACAGAAATAAGCCCTATGAAGACAAGGATTATTCTGTTCCCTTCTGTATCCCCAGAGCAGGTAACATTATCTGTCTAGTTAGCAGCTACACCATGATGAAACATCACCTAGACTCATCTAGGTGTAGTCTTTGCTGTACCTTCCATGGCTCTCATGAGGCCTAGAGCAGGAGGCAGCTAGAGAACTTAGAGCTAGCCCGCTCTAATAGTCTGAAGGAATAAAGGTGAAGGCCCAGACCTCTCTGCCTCTCAAATCCATGTAGCTCTTCCTTCAGTTCTTTTTCTGAATAACCCAGGAGTTGCTATACCTAGGGCCCAAGTATCAAGAAGAGAACTAGTGTATACCATAAGCCTCCGCATTCGCTCCTTCTCGATGCGCTCATTTTCCTTCTTCTGCTCACGCTCAGTATTTGCATGATAGGTGGCCACAGCCTTGGTGAGTTTCTGGAGTTTGCCTGTGACTGATCTGTGATACTCCCTGAAGTCCTTGGCATGCTGCAGGATGCTGTTGAGGTACTCCTAGAGATAGAGACATCGTGGAGGGGTGGCTAAGTTCAAGCTCAGTAAGACACAACTGTACCCACAGTTTGTTTAAAGACAAAGAAGTGTCTAGAACTGGCTCAGAGGCAGAACATTTCTCTAACTTACATGAAGCTCTGGGTTCCATCAATACAGCCTCAAAGAAAATGGGGGGGGGGGGGGAGTACTGTCCACACGATAAGGGTATCATGCTCAGCTCTGCCTATGACAAATTTCCTGCTGGCCCCTCTGTAATAAGAGAGGCCCTTCAACACAGCAGGTGGGTATATCAAGTGAACCAGTCTTCTTTCTATCTCTATGGTTGTCCTGGAACTCACTAAGTGGACCAGATTAGACTCAAACTCAGTCAACAAGCTACCTCCACCTAATGGGTGCTGGGATAAAGGGCATGTGCACTACACCTGGACCAAGTGAACCTCTTGCAACTTGACAACTGTTAATCAAATTCCAAATGCTCCCACCCTTTGCTCAGTTGGGTACCTTCAAGGAACTTATCCTGATATAGCACTGACTCCAAGACTGCCAGGGCAACTTTTAATTCTGAAATGTGAAAGCCTAGCCGCACAGCTGAGTGCAGTATGGTATATACCTATAGTCTCAGCACTTGGGAGGTAGAAGCAAGAGGATCACTGAGTCCAAGCCATCCTAGGCAAAAAGAATCTGCCTCAAGAAAGCAAAAGAAGTTATAGTCTGTGTCCCAAATAGAGGCACAGTGACAAAATTCATAGGAAACTGGGAAATACTCCAGATGGAGTACAGATCAATGTATCTAACTCTACTGAAAGGGTAGGTAGTTAACCTTTTACCCAATGAGCCACCTCGACAGCCCAAGTATTTAACTTCTCATTAATACACACACACACACACACAGAAGATGGAATGATAAATACCAAAATGTTAACCATAATTAACACTAAGCACCAACTTCAAAATTTCTTACATGTAGTAGTACTGGAAATTGAACCTATGACTGAGTGACGCGCTAGGTAAGCACTCTATCAATGAACTACACCCTGGGCTCAGACTGCCCTTAAACCTATGATACCTCTGCCTTAGTCTCTGTCTATAAAAATAACAACCCTACACCATTAGCTGTAGGGGGATTATGTTGTTCTATTGTAAATAATTGTCTCACCCACTGGTTTAATAAAAAGCGCTGGCTGGCCAAAAGCAGACAGGAAATGTGGGCGGGGCTACCAAACTATGAAAACTCTAGGAACACAAAGAACAAAGCAGAATGCCAGAAAGAAGCTGGAAGAAGCAGAGGACAACTATGCTGCTCTAAGCAAAGGTACCCAGCCGCATGGCTGAACAAGATAAGAGTCATGGGTTAGATTAAGGGTAAAGACTTAGCAAGTTATATGCCTGGGCCTTAGGCCGATCAGCCTAAAACTATTTATTGTAAGCACATGTGTGTCTCTGTGTCTCTGTGGGTCTGTGGGCCTAGACCTTGAGGCTAGGCCTGAAAGTCCAGGCCAGAAACCTCTTACTACAATTAGTCATACTGGAATATAGTCATTGTTTTAAAAATGTAGAAACTATGAATTAGCAACCAAGCCCAGCATAGTGCTCCATGACCCCCTTTTGCCTGAGGTGGCTCCTTTCTCTGTCTTTACTCCTCTTTCCCCACCTCTTACCTGCCATTTTCTCTGGCCAGTGTACTGGCACACTGCTGCAGTAAACGCACCTGGTGCTTCTGGCGGCGCTTGCGTTCCTGTTCAATCTTTTGCTGCTTCTCCAGCTTCTCAGTAATGCGGGCCTCCCGGAGAGACTGCCGTTTACTGCGCTTGTAGGCCTTGGCATTAAGAGCTGTCTCTAGGGCTGTGTCTCTGCGCATGCACACCACCACCTCCTGACGCAGCTTTAGGATAAAAAATAAGACACTGGCATCAGGCATGACTGATGGTTTGGTGATGCCCACGGGTGATGCTCACAAGGGATGACCTCATGCTGGGCAACAAACTGCTTGTAACATGGTACAGGACACCTGGGAGGCACCACAGGTGAGACAAGCAAAGAACAGAACAGGAAAGATCTGGACTTTTCCACAGCCACACATACAGTTCCTGGGAGAATGTGTAAAAGCACAGAGCCCTCAGAAAGAGACTCACCAGGCCGCCTGCCTTCCAGTTGCCAACTGCAACCTATGGAGCCCATACCCATGCATATATAGACAGGATATGCATGGCCAGGTCTTGGCCTTAGTGTGAGCAATTACCATGAACTAACTCTCCTGAGATCCTGATAGCCCCAACCACACAGGTATCTCAAATGACATCCCTCGAAGCATTCTTGGAACCCAGCATCCCCCCTATCAGAAAAGGCCTCATGAACCCAGAGCTGAGGCCACCAGACTCACCTGCCTCTGGAAGTTCAGCAACCTAAGGGCCTTGAGTTCAATGGTTGCTTTGGTTCGCAGGTCCCCAGCCAGGGACCCAGGGAGATTTTCAAGTTCCTGAATTCGGTGTGCGATTCGAGCCTGCAGCCTTGGCAGAGCAGGAAAAGAATAAATGGTGAAGACTATTTGTCTACAAGAAGTCATCTGGTCTCTAAAGCCAGAGTCTGTAAAGGATCTGTCCCTCAAAGGAGGCAGACCTGGCCCAACTGTAAGAGAAGTGATGCCTCAGAGTACTCTTGAGAACAGACCTGTTGAGACCACAACAATCCCAGGACCTGATGGAGACTGCCCTCACTAGTTATATTGACACAACCTACCTGTGAAGTGAGAATCTCAACTGCAAAATTGCCTTATCAGATGGGCCAGCCCATCTTACCATCTTATCAGAAAGGTAGGTCTGAGCTATATAAGAAAGCTAGCTGAGCATGAACTGGAGAACAAGTTCCTGCCCCGATTCCCTTCAGTAGTGCACTGTTACCTGGAAGTCTATGGTGAAATAAATAAATAAATAAACCCTTTCCTCTATGAGTTGCTTTGGTCAGTATTTTATCTCAGCAATAGAAAAGTAAACTAAACAGTGTCTTAGGTAGGTGCTAATCCCATGTGGGCAATGAGTGCTGTGACACCAGACAATCCAGCCTTAGCATGAGACACAGAGCTGTGGGAATCTGCATAGCCAACAGACATGTTTTGTCTACAGGTTAGGAAATACCACCTCCCTCCCAGTAACCCTATGTAGGAAAAGTCCCTATTCTGTCCTTTTATATTAATTTATAGAGCACCTACAATGTTTTTTCATGTGAGGTCTTAGCACTGAACAGGGGCCAAATGCTGCCTGTTGCCTGTGGCCCTGGTGCCATTGAAGTATAGCTGTGAAGAAATCAAGCAGTAAGCACCGGCAGCAACGCCAGAGTACCAAATGCAAGGCAGAAAGGGAGTAGGACAGAAGTCGCCCCTCCTGGTTACCCGGCAATCAACACTGGCAGTGTAGCACTTGGGTGCTCACCTGTACTCTCGTTCCTGTAAGATCTCCACAGGGTCCAGGCCCCGGGGCTTCTGGATGGGTGTGATACGGCTCTGCTTCTGGTGAAGGGGCACCAATGGAGCAGGCTGGGCTGGCTGCCCTGGGGACTGTGTTTGTGGTGGCATCACAGGTGAGGCAGCAGGTGGGACAGCAGGAGGTGCAGGGGAAGGGCGGCCTGTTGGCTGGGGGGGAATCAGCTTCTGTGGGGTGCTTGTGGGGGCAGCAGCATTGGCCATGGGTCCTGGAGAGGCAATCGGGATATACTTCTTAAACTCTGGGGCTGCAGGACTGCCCTTCCCACCCTCCTACGTCTCACCCAGGCCAGAACCCAAACACTCCCATCCTCTAGCACAGCTCTCCCAGGCCTCAGACCTAACCACCCATGTCCCTGTCTTTCCTCTAAAGCAGCTCATGCCTCTCTTTAGCAGCTTCATCTCTGCCATTTCAATTACCCTTGGTCAATGGCATTCTAAAATATTATATGGAAAAATCTGGGAATAAATGATTACTAGGTTTCAATTGTGTGCTGTTCTGAATAACTACACCCAAATTCTACTTCTGCATCATCCACCACTTTCTCACAGTACCACCACAGAGGCAAGGACAGCGCACACTGTCCTGAGCGTGTTCCTGCCTATTCTACCATGACTGATGTGCTTTATCTTTTAGCTCTTGTTACTCTGTTTGAAGAATAAAACTTCATTGCAGGCAGTGTGTAAAGAAAACACTCAGTATACATGGAGTTTCCTGTTAATTGCATGTCAGGTATCTACTGAGGGTCTTGGACAGCTTCTCTCTCAGATGAAGAGACTCTATTCTACACTCAAACAAACCAGATTTTAATATACAATGATCCGCCTCAAACCCCAAGAGAGTAGGCAGGGTCCACTGTCCCACCCCAAACATAGATTTGAAATACCCAACTAAACTTTCCAGAGACAGGTCAGAGATGACAGGGCCAAGGCCACACAGTCAACAGAGGTACCTCCACTGGGATTGCTCTCTAGAGAGAAAGAAACCATGCTGGACACCCCCTCCTCTAAGCCCAGAAGTACCTTGTCCTGAGCAAGCTTGTTTATGATCACAGTTTTAGCCAACCAGCCATTCTCCTTGAAACACAGAGTAAACACATTCCCTGCCTTCTTCCTCTGCTAATCAGTGTAAGGAGAGTGCAGACAATCCCTTCCCCACAGGACAAGGATAGGAAGTACTCTGCAGAACCCAGCTGAACCCTACAAAAATGCCTGAGGCTTCTTCTGGGGTAAAGGAATGTAGCCCAATCTCTAGGGTCCAGCATAAATTGTTCAGGCTCATGACAGGAGGTAGGGTATGCCATCAAGGAAAAACTCACCTTCAGGCCACGGCTTGGGAGGCCCTCCAGGGGGCTGACCAGGCATCCCGGGGGGCACACCTGAGGGTCCCGGAGGAGGCATGTTTGGACCTCCCATACCTACAATTGAGGAAACAGACAACCATAAATGCTACTGTGTCCAAACCTGTTGGCCAACACTCATGTCAGCTCAAGGAACACATACACACACCACAAATAAGAGCAAAGAGGAATAAAAAGTATTTATCTCAACATAACCATCCATCTCAGCAGTCCCAGGTACTACCGTCTGGAAGCCTGGGATGCCTGCCATTATCCCTCACACTGAACACCCTCCCCACTCCAGGGAAAGGGGTATAGGCCTTACCATGGGGCCTACTGTAATTTGGAGGGGCTGGTCCTGGACCTGGACCAGGGCCAGGGCCAGAGCCAGGCCCAGGTCCTGTGGCAGACACTGAAGGTGGAGGTAGTGTTGGCATCTGTTGCTGCATGCCAGGCATCGGCCGCTTGCCTTGCACGGCCATCTGCAGGTGGTCAGGCAATGGCTGGCCCCTGGCCAACATCTTGTAGGCCATTATCTGAGCTCTGAGTTGATGCAGCTGGTTCTGGTTAAATGGGGTTGGGCCTCGGTTTTGCTGTCCCAAGGCCTGAGGGTCAGAACCATCTAATGGGGCCCCTCCCGGCCCAGAGGACATCTGGGGGCCTGAAGATGGGCCGCTGGCTGGGACAGGACTGGAGGCATGTTCAGAGCCACCCAGGGGTGAGGGATAACCTGTAGGAAAGAAGACTGATTCAGTGGTCACTTGGCAGCACATATATCTATGACTGCTAAGTCACATCCACACCACCCAGCCATGTTAACCAGGTTATACCATCCTCCTGAGTCAAACAAGAAGCACCCAGAGGGTGGTGGCTGAGTTACAGCCTCAGCCCATCGCCCATGTGGCCATTTCAGTAGGGTACAGATGATCAACGCAAAAGGTGAGACCTGTAAACTAAGTTCCATCAAGCCAGCCCTCCTGCCAGGCAAACTTCCCCACTGTCATTCCTGTGAGGCCTCAGGACCTTGCTTACTGCCCATGATGACAGGGAGGACTCCATAATCAATTACTACATTAATCTCCCCTTGTAGAAAAGCCAACTTGCCTAAGGCAAGGTCCTGAGCACTACTGGAGTTGCTAGTGCTAGTCCTAAGACCCACCATGCTAAACCCTGATCTCAAACACCATGCTCATCAGGCATCTCTAGCCCAGTATCCCAGGACTGTTCCAAGGCAAGAGGCAGAACATCAACCACAACTCACCACAGAGTCCCCAGGGAAACCCCTCCCCACAGCTCAGCTGTCCTAGCTGCCCTCAGTATCCCCACTAAAAGAAGCTGGGAGCTAGAGGTGCATGAACAACATGAGGCAGAAAGTGAACCAGACAGACAGTACCTTGGGAATGCTGATCCATGGGACTAGGTGGGGGTCCCATACCTGTGTGGGCCCCTGACCTCATGCCCATCCCTTTCATCTGGTTGTATCGTGGGTCATCAGGCATGCCCTTCTCATGCATGGACTCCATAGGCTATGAGAAGTAGTACAAGGACACAGGTCAGTCAAGTACAGCAAGAGGTGGCTGAGCAAAGTACCACCAGAGGTCTACCCAAGGCAGCCAGAAGGCTAACTCTCAGACTCACACACTACAGCTTCTGGGTGTTGGAGAAGGTAACTACTTAGGCAATGATGTCTGCAGGGGTATGGGGCTGTCTTCTGAGCCAGTTGGAACCCATAAGGAAAGGATTCATGAAATAGGAACATCTGGCCCAGAGACCTGGTTGCAAACCTAGGGCTAAAGCTCTCATCCTCAGAGATTAAAAATCAAACAGACATGCAAAAAGGCAGCACACAAAGACTACACAACAGTGAGATACCAGATAACTGCCGTCTTGGAAAAAGCTATTGCAGAGGTGTCTTGGCACTGAACCAGAGCACAACAAAGCAGGATTCTTGCATGTAGAAGAGAGTCTGATGTATAGGGCCTTTGGAAGTGGGCATTCCTCCCAGGACAATGGCCATAGTGGCTAATGAGAAAGAGGCTGCTTAAGAGAACTTTGTGAGGTGCTGGAGAGATGGCTCAGTGATTAAGAGCACTGGCTGCTCTTCCAGGGATTCTGAGTTCAATTTCCAGCAACCACATGGTGGCTCACAACCTTCTGTAATGAGATCTGGTGCCCTCTTCTGGCGGGCAGGCATACATGTAGGCAGAACACTGTATACATAATAAATGCATCTTTAAAGGGGGGACCAGGACTGATTAAGAAGCATCCTGCTCTGCAAAAAACTCACAAGCCACTATGTGATGAAGCAGAGTGACACCAAAGCACAGCTCAGTACTGATTAACAAAGAAAGCTGGAACATAAGGAACAGCTTCCTGTGGGGCCACGGGTGTGAGCAGGCTCCCAAGATTGTTCATGCAGAGCAATAGCCTTGCCCCCAGCATAGAAAGAGCTCTGTGTAGGAGAGGTACTGTCACCCAAGACTCTAATACCCAGTAGGTTTCTGGGTACATGGTTGGTATCCAGCAGGCACCTGTCAGAGGCAGGAGAATGAGCTATGCTAGGAAAAAGAATACAGGTTAGGAAAAAGAATACAGGTAGAGGGAAGGTAGCTGACATACCCGAGGAGCCTGTAAAGCAAAAGGTGGGCTCCTGCATGTGACCCACTGCCTCCTTCACATGACAAAAACTATACTACGATGACAGAACAGTCCAGGAACTTGCCTCCTTCACATGACAAAAACTATACTACGATGACAGAACAGTTCAGGAACTAGGGAGCCAGAGAAGGAGATGTCTTGGAAGTAGAGCACAGTTAGCAAGGACAACTCAGAGGGATGAAACAGCCAAGTAAATGCCTCCGTCATTCGTAGATGGGAACACAACCCAAACCTGGAGGCCTACGAGATGTAAGCAAACACAAAGACGACCAACCCCACAGGGAGACAGAGCAGCTGACAATGCCACCACGGTGAACCTACTGCAGCCTCCAACTATATCTTCTTACACCCCAGCCTCAATGGGCCCAGACAAATGCTGATATTCCTCCTCTAAGAGGAGGACCAATGCCACCTATTTGGCAACCTTGCTGACAAAAGCAATGCTGAAGGATTTATAAAGTGGGAAGATGGCAATTTGGAGTACAAGTTCAAGAGCAGACTGAGCACTCACTATTGCTTCAAGTATGTGGCCACCCGTGCAGCCAGAGGAGAAGCCTTCTTAGAGGAATTTGTGGATTCCGTTATTAGCAAAAGAATGCTTTGGCACACTGTTCCCAAACAAGGAGTATGGGAAATGTAGGGTGGGATAGCTAGCTGCTCAGCCTCCTGGCTCAGGACAACAGCCTGATCCCTTTGGTCACAGGAGCAGACTTAGGGTGAAAATCTGAACCAAACCAAGTCAGCTCCACAAAGACCTATCTCCTCTAGTCTAATGGAACACTGAGGTCCCAAGCTGAGGTAAGTCTCAGGAACAGAGTACAGAATGAGAGCATAGCATGCCTACCTTGTGCATCTGGTGCATGTTGTCCTGAGGGTATCCTCCGGGCCCCTGGGTGGGCATGGAGTGTCCTGCTGAAGGAGGTCCTGGGCTGGGCCCCATCATGCTGTGGGCAGAGCCTGGTGATGGGCCAGGGCTAGGGCCCAGCATTGCACCAGGAGAGGGGCCAGGGCCTGGGGAAGGGCCAGGCCGAGGAGTTCCACCCAGGGGTGGGTCTGGAGTGGACATCTTCACAGGAGCTGCAGGCAGTGGTCTCCTGCTGGAAAAAAATCCTGGTCATCCTGGGATCTGTGACATAGGTTTGGTGGGTCAAGAACAGCAAAGGGCCCAAAGGCCAATCAGAACAACCTAGCCCACATTGCCCTTGCAGACCTTGTCCAATCCTCTGTTCCAAACCCTTCTTCTATTTTTTTAGGAGAAAGAAAACACTGTGTCTCAGGAAAAGAAATCAGATCAGAAAGCAAAACGTGATGGTACAGGTTCACCTCCCTAGCAACAAGGAGACATAGGCTCTCTGGTCTACATAATAAGTTCCAGGCCATTCAGGGCAAGTGGTTTGGGGTACTGTCCCAGCTTTATCTAAATATTACCTCGTAATTAAAATAACAGACTTGTGAATCTGACCTTCTGGGTGTGATCAATAACCACACTTGGAGGCTACAATGATGTGGTCAGAGGGAGAATATGCTCCCCTTGCAGCCAAGATTAACTAGCTTCAGAAAACTGTGGGGCATCTCTCAAATGTCCTTTAACTGAAGGGAGTCATCTGTTCTCTTGTTCAGAAAGGTCACAGAGACAGACAGACACACAAACAGATAAGACAGAAAGAAAAACACACAATCAGTGAGTTCTAACCAGCATCTAAACCACAAAGAAGGTTGGCACAGAAGAAAAATTCATAGAATAGCCACAGTCAAGACTTGTGGCTTGTCTTCACATAAAACACCTAGTTTAACAAAAAAAAAAAAAAAAAAAAAAAAAAAAAAAAAAAAAAAAAAAAAAAAAAAAAAAAGCCTGGAGGAGCCAGGGGTTCCTCTCAGGTCTAGTGCTGTGGAATAATCCTTTCTATACACCATGAATATGTACCATTCCCACCGGTTAAAAAAGAACTGGCCGCCTGTGGGATGAAGAAAGGCAGAGAAAGGAGTTGCCAGCAGATGCAGTGAAAAGTGAGGTGAGCATGCTGTACTAAGGAAAGGTACCAAGCTACATGGCAGAGCATAGATAAGAAATATGGGTTAATTTAAATGTAAGAGTTAGCTAGTAACAAGCCTGAGGTATTGGCCAAGTATCTATAATTAACATTAAGAATATGTTGGTTATATAGAAACTGGTACACAGGAAAGAAATGCCTGCCTATACACCAGATCCTTAATTGGCCTTGTCAGTACAAAAAGAAAATGAGTCTAGGCATGGTGGCACACACTTAATCCCAGCAGTAAGAGGCAGAGGCAGGTGGATCTCTATGAGTTTGAGGCCAGTCTGATCTGCACAGAGTTCCAGACCAGCCAGAGTGACATAGTAACCCTGTTCCACATAATAACAGCAGCAGGAGCAGCAGCAGCAGCAGCAGCAGGAGGAGGAGGAAGAACAAAGAAAATGTTGCCCAGATGTAAGAGTCAGACCCTGGCTCACTAAAACCTACCTACAGCCACAAGACAGGGTGGCTTTTAACCTAAAAGTTAAACAATGGCTAAACTAACTCTCTTTCTCTAGAAGCCATCTGGGAGGAACATCACACAGTTCTAGCACCTCCACAACTATCAAAGTGTTTGAAAGCCTAGCTTGAGTTCATCACTCATGAGATACCTTGGGAATAGAGAAAAAGTGGTATAGAGAAGACTCTGGGAAGAAGAAAGGGGGCATGGCCAGCAGACAGAGGGAACAGGTGTGCAGCCAAAGAGGTGAAAGCCTCTTCTGTGAGAGCCTCAATGGATGGATGAGCAGGCTACTCTGAGCCCATCGAGAGATTCTAATAGGGATTCTAATGGCTCACAAGTTTAAAGCACCTATTTCTCTTGCAGAAACAAACTGAAGTTTGATTCCCAGCATCCAGTGGTAGTTCTTAACCATCTCTAACCAAGCTCCAGGGGATCTGAAGCCTCTTTTGACTTTCCTTGGGCACCAGGCATACACATGGCACACATATGCATAAATCTCCTCTGTTTAGCTCCTCATCCTTCTCCAGGTACCACCAGTCAAGAACTCCCTTCCTCTCTACACCTGGCTGTTATTCAAATGGAGCTACCAATACACTTCTGGGATCATGGATGCAGACCCACTGAGGTACCTTGACTGCCGCTGTTGGGATTTGAATTAAGTTATGTGAGGATATAATCAATTCGTGACATGGGCACCCGAACATCCAATACTGCTATTTCTCAGTAAGAGAATTTGGAATGCCAGCAAATGTGAGAGAAGGAACATAGGAATGCCTGAGACCTTCCTCAACTTCTAGAGAATAGTTAACATAAATGATGTTCCCAGAGGTAGACTGGAGACACACGCACGCACGCATCCCAAGTGCTTCAATTCAGTTTTAAGGCTAATCAGAAGAAAAAGCAGAGCAGAGTGTCCTCCAGCCACCTATGGAAAGAGCAGACATGATGGCCTGCATCCATAGCCCTAGCTACTGTAGAGGCTAGAGTTGAGCTTAAGGGCAGTCTAAGCAAAACAAAGAAGAGACCAGCAGAAGCAGCAGGAGCCCTCTTCTGCCCACCAACCCTTCCAGTTGCCAGTCAACTCACTTCCCTTCAGTGACCAAAGACTTGACCACTCAAAGTCCAGCTCCAACTGCTAGAACACCAGTGTAATTAAAGGAACGTTAAAAGCCATTCCCACCATCAGGCTACTTATACACAGAAAGAAAGTTGGCTGTGCTATCTAGCTATCTATCAGAAAGGAAGGAAAATCTGTTAAGACTCTTGAGAAAAGTGGTATGCATATCAACATCTCAGAAGGAAATTATCCTGAAATAATTATCACTTTGGCTGGATCCACTAATGCCATCATCAAAGCCTTTGTAATGATCATTAACAAACTGGAAAAGGTCATTAGCCCCTCTACAACCAATAGCACGGTGGTCACGGTGCCCCTGCCACACTCCCACAGATGTAATGTAACCATCCTGTACCCACCCAAACCTTTGCATTCTCCAGTTGTTTTTGCAGGCTTGTTCCATTCAAGGCCAGTAGGCCATTCCATAGCCAGAGCTGACCAAGCTGCGTCAGCTGACAGTGCAACGCCTCATTTTCCCATGCATGACTCATGGCAGTATCAGATTCAATGCAAGTTTTGGGCATACCTGTTCAAAGTACTATTCATGACCTTATCATTCAAAATTTGATTGGCTGCATAATGGTGCATCAAGTAGCCAAAATCAACGAGATCCATCAGATCTGGGGTGCAGATCAAACCTAGTGGAAGGATCTGACAGGCAGCTTACCTGACTGGATGTGTTGCCAGCATGAGCCTGGCTCAGTTTTTAATCAATGTCAGGCTTTCCTTGGAGACAGGTGGCACAGGGAGCAGATAGAACAGTGCAGATTCACCCATAATCCCTTTCTGCTGTTCCACACCACCCATGATCCATCTGTGTCGTTTCTGAAGAGTCAGCAATTCCAGGTTTTAAATACTTTGTAAATTTTCAGTTTCTACACATTTTATCATCCACTCCTGATTTTTATTTGTTTGTATCAGGGTCTATGTCGTCTTGGCTGTCCTGGAATTCATTTATAGACCAGAGATCTGCCTGCTTCTGCCTCCTGCATGCTAGGACTAAAGGAGTACACTACCATTCATGGTTTTCTAAATATTTTAATTCCTTTCCCTGTTCAGCTGTTACCCTCATATCTGTATTAATTTTATAAGCTTCTCCCCCTTTTCCTCTTTTTTTGGAGGGTTGGTGGGGGGATAATGAAATTTTGCTTGTTATGGAAATGTAAGAGTGGAATATTTCAGTTTAGTTCTGTAATGTAAGGAATTTTCCAAAAAGCCTAAACTAAAAGATGGACTAGAAATTGAACAAAAAGTCCTGACAATTAGGATCCAAGGACCAGCAAACAAAACCACAGGTGCTACCTGAGGAAAATGTTCCTCCTATGGACTCCCCCATTTCTAGCCAGTTGGAGGAGCAATGCAGAGCTGAGACAAACCTACAAACAGCACCAGAAAACACTAGTTCCCCATCTCCTCACAACCCCAAACCTAGCACAAGCCAAACTTCCCTTTGTCAGTGAGCTGTAAGGCTGTTTGAATGCTATGGCCTTTGCAACAGGATTCCTGAACTGACTTCATTTTGGTTTTTGAGACATTATTTTATTATGTAGCCGAAGCCAGAGCTCTAGATTCTGCTGCCCTTAACTCCCATTAACAGGGTTACACAGGCACCTCAGCACCCAGATTAGTATCACTCTTTAAGGGCCAGTTTATCCCAACACCTGGAGCAGTGGCAGAGGCAGAGGCAGGTGGATCTCTAAGAGGTCAGGCCAAGCCAGGTGGTGATGGCACAGCCTTTTGGTCCCAGTACTGGGTGGAACCTGTGAGTTCAAGGCCAGCCTGGTCTACAAAGGGAGTGCCAAGACAGGCTCCACAGCTATACAGAGAAACCCTGTCTCAACCACCCCCCCCACACACACAAATAAGAGACCAGGCCAACCTGGTCTATGTATCCAGACACGTCCCAAAATGCAATATAGATCCTGCCTCAGAAGGGAATGAGGGGAGAGAAAGAAAATCAGCTTTTGAAGCTATATTAGTCATTGTTGTGAGGGGAAAGAAATACAATGATTATAAAGGCAATTTATTTAACAAAGAGAAGAGCATGCTCTGGTTTATGGTTCTAAAGAGCTAAGCATTTGGTTTGGGACAAAGGCATGGCAGCAGGAGCAGGAGGCTGTGAAATGATGTCTTCACCACAAGCACTAAGCAGAGAAAAGTAGGGCAAAGCTATGCAATTCTTAAATCATTACCCAACTGTTCTACTTCCTCCAGCCTCTCCTGAACCTCCCCAGCAGCATCAACAGTGCTCAACGCTTGAGATTATGGGGATATGCACATTTAAACCACCACAGAAAGTACAAGAGGCTCTTCAAAGTGTCATTGGGGGCTAGAGAGAGGGCTCACTGGTGAATAG
Organism: Phyllotis vaccarum; assembly: GCA_033318265.1. Taxonomy (NCBI): domain Eukaryota; kingdom Metazoa; phylum Chordata; class Mammalia; order Rodentia; family Cricetidae; genus Phyllotis; species Phyllotis vaccarum. The sequence continues at coordinate 108,041,888 of JARWLC010000012.1, forward strand.
CACTTGCTGCTCTTCAAAAGGGGCGAGCATCCAATTGCCAATACAAACATAACCAATGTCCTACAAGTCCTGTTCCATTGGCTCTGACACCCTCCTGGCCTCCTTGGGTTCCTACACACATGGGACACATGTACACACATACAAATGCAAATCAACCTGTAAGAAAATCAGCACCTGTTCCTCAAGCGGCTGCCTCTGAAATATCAGGCTGCAGAAAATGTGCAAAGCTACCCTCATCCAGCCAGCCTGCAAACACTGAGAAAGAACAGGTGAGGAAGCTCTGCACAGGGACCAGTAACAAAACTGGTGCATTAAGGTAGGGGGTAATCAGCATCTGCCTGACTCTGTAAGGAGGCAATTCAGAGGCTTGGAGGGTGGCTCAGTGAGCAAAGCAATTACTCTGAAAGCATGCGGGATAAGTCCAGGATGAGTCCCAGCACCCAGTACCCATGTAAATACTAAGTAACTGTGCCCAGCATAGCAAGGGGGCTAGACAGATCAGCCCAGAGTTCTGGTTTCAAAAGTTCAAAGTACAACGTAGATAAAAATTAAGGAAGATGTCAACCTTGGGCACGCACGCGCACACGCACACATATGCAAGTATACCCACCTACAAAAACTAAATAAAAATCCAGGTAGACAATTACATAACTGTAATCCCAGCAAAGGAGGGAATGACAGGAGAATCCTGGGCTCACTGGCCAGTCTAAATGAGTGAATGAGCATACTCCAGGTTCAGTGAAACAAGATCTTATTTCAAGGAACAAATTAGGAGCTAAAAAGATAGTTCATTGATTAAGAACACTTGCTGAGCCAGGCAGTGGTGAGGCAAAAAAGGGAGGCTGGCCTAGTCTACAGAGCAAATTCCAGGCCAGAGTCACACAGAAACCCTGATTACAGATCTTACAGAGGACCTGAGTTAAATTTCCAGGATCCGTGAGATTGCCTGTTAACTTTAGCTCCAAGTGATCTGGTATTTTTTTTCTGGCCTCACATGCAAAATCCCAACACAGAAAATTCAAATTAATCTTTAAAAAATTACTTAGAAATTATGTGAATTATCTGAGATCTTACATCCTATTTTCATTCACTTGTAAGCCACTTAAGATCTCAGCACCCTGAGAACCAGGATGGTCTCAGTCCTCAAAGAGTTCTCGGAAAGCAACAGTGATGGGGTGGAGGTGGGGCCTACAAAGCTGGAACAGACACTTAACTTCTCACATTTGCAGTAACTGTCTTGTCCTTACACTTTCTCCTGTTAAGACTAGCTCCATCCCATTAGACCTCTCACTAGGTTCCACTAGCCTGCTATATGCTTAAATAACACAAGTGGAGAAAGAAGCCACCACCAGGGCACAGAAGTCTGTAAATGACAGAGAAGCAAGGAGAGGCAGGACACCTCTCCAAGCACAGATATTGGAAAGTAAACAGCAGTGGCTACCATCAGCATCACACTTAGCCACCTGGATTCCAGATTCAACTTCAAAGGCACAGTGAAATGGCCCACAGAGCAACTCTCCTGAGACAAGAGAGGCAAGAGGCAACATCGGATGTCTTTGATCCACACCTCCCACTGTCACAGGTGATGCAGCAACTGTCATTCAGCCACCTGCTTCCTGAGCCAGTGAAGCATACCTAGCTGTCAAAACAACTTAAAACTGACAGAGTTATCACTGTTACAAATGGGTACAAGTCACTTGTTTTTCTATTTGTGGATTTGAGGCTTTTGTGTTTTTGAGACAAAGTCTCACTAGGTAGCCCTAGCTGGCCTAGAACTAAGTAGGTCAGGCTGGCCATCTATCTCTGTCTTTGCTTCTGAGTGCTGGGATTAAAGGCAATCACCTATCTTGACTTAATACTTTTAGATCATTCTAACTCTACCTTCCAAGTGCTGGGGTCACAGGCATGTACCACCATACTGGTTTAAACAGTGTTTGAGATGGAGCCCAGGACTTCATACATACCAGGCAAGCACCATACAAACCAAGCTACACCCCCAGCCACTTTACTATATATTGAATGGTGAACACATGCAACCAAAGCCAAACTGTTAGCCGCACACAGTGACACACAACTATAACCAAACATTTGGGAGGGTGAGGCAGAAAGACCCCAATGCTAACATGAGCTTCATTTCAAATACCAGGCTAGCTAGACTACATAATAAGACCCAAACAGTCCCCACCCACCCCTCAAAAATCCCACATCATGGGCTGGAAAGATGGCTCAGTGTTTAAGAGCACTGACTGCTCTTCCAGAAGTCCTGAGTTCAATTCCCAGCACCCACATACAATGAGCTCTCACAACGACTTGTAATGAGATCTAGTGCCCTCTTCTGGCCTGCTGGGATACGTGCAGGCAGAACACTATACATAATAAACTTAAAAAAAAAAAAAAAAAAAAATCCCACACCTGTCATGTCAGTACTTGGGAAGTGAAGGCAGGTGTTCAAGGTCATTCTCAGGCACATAATGAGTTTGAGGCCAGCCTAAGCTACATTGAGTCTATTTCATAAGCTCTAGAAACCAGCTTGGGGTGCAAAAGACAGAAAGGGTCAGAGCTAGTCTGTGTCTGCTAACATTCACTTGCTTATTTTTACTTCAACATGCAGTACCTTCCTTGTAGGAAACAAAGAGAAGCCAATAAGGGTCCCCGCCTTTTATGTAGCTGTAGAAAAAACACAACCAGATAAAGCCAGATACTTGACCCTGCCACCCCTCACCTACCTCACATGCCTCCCAACTCAACAAACAGAAAAATTCACAGCTGCAGTTCCACAGGAAATATCAAACTCACCTTAATGAGCTTAACACTTCTCTAAGAGATGAAATCAGTAAGACCTCTTAGGCTTGACATATCCCAGCTAATAGCCAGACTTTCATTCAACCATCCCTTCTGGTTTAATGTGTGGTGCTACTGACTGAACCCGGTATCAAATATGCTAAACAATTGATCCACCACTGAACCATGTTACACCAATCCATTCTTAATTTCTTAAGGTCTAAACAGAGTCCAGCACTTGTTGGTTCAATGTCCAGCACCCATGCAAGACAATCCTGCAACTTGTAACTCCAGATCCAGGCAAAGGATCTCGCTCATGTCCTCTTCTGGCCTCCACAGGCACCTGCACTCACACACACATGAGCACAAACATCCAAGGAAGTCAGATACACCAGATCCTCCTGGAGCCGGAGTTACAGGACACCCAATGTGGGTGCTGGGAACCAAACTCTAATCTTCTATAAAAGCAGTCCGCACTCCCCGGCAGAGCCATCTCTTCAGTCCTGGATCATTTCTTTATTGTTATTATTTTAGTTTTTAATTAACATTACAGTTTCATGTAACTTTATTTTCACTCCCCTGCAAGACTGACAACGCTTTTTCAAAAAAAAAAAAAAAATTAATTCATGGGCTGGAGAGATGGCTCATCAGTTGAGAGCACTGGCTGTTCTGGAGATTCGGGGTTCACGTGTCAGCACTCACATGGCAGCTTGTAGCTGTCTGTGACTCCAATTCCAGGGGATCTGACACCTTTACACCAATTCACATAAAATAAAGTTTTAAAAATAAATTCATTTAACTATTTATGCTTGTGTTTATTTATGAGAAAAATGAACTCTGGGGATATTTGTTTAAGTAACAGGTAAAACTCAAAGAACAGTTTCACCTTTTTTTCCATTTTTGGGATTATTATTGGGGGGCTGCTGCCTGCATGGATTTCTGTTTAATTCCCATGTGCAGTACTCACAAAGGACAGAAGGAGGCATCCCCTGGGACTGAAGTTATAGATTGTTGTGAACTACTGAGAATGCTGGGAATGGACCCTGGTCCTCTGGAGGAGCTACCAACACTCTGAAGCACTAAGCCATCTCTCCATCCTCCAGAGACCCACAATTCTATAGACTATGTGTGTGAGAGTGTGTATGTGATAGATCTTAGGGTTTGATACATACTAGGAAAGTGTTCTACCCCTAGGCCAGATCACAGCCCAAAATTCTTGGTTAAAAACAAACAAACCAAAAATCACTAAACTCTCAAGTGTTTTTCAATGTTACAGCTAATGAACGCACATAACCCTAACCACTGACTACAGAGGGATGCTGTAATAAAGAAGAAAAATGAAACCCCAATGCTTAAAACAAGTGTGGTACCCAAACCTGTAAACCCAGTCCTCAAGAGGTTGAGGCTAGCCTGGAACACATGGCAAGGCCCCTATCATTAAAAAAAAAAAAAAAAAAAGCAAGCTCCAGGCCCAACCTATACCATACAAGAACCAATCTTAAAAAATAATTGGGTTGTGGTGGCGCATGCCTTGAAAAGGCAGGTAGATTTCTGAGTTTGAGGCCAGACTGGTCTACAGAAGTGCATTCCAGGACTATCAAAGCTACACAGAGAAATCCTGCCTTGAAAAACCAAAATAAATAAATAGGAATAAGCAAGATGGCTTAGCAGGTTAGCGACATGTGCTAGCTAATCTTAAGTCAAGTTGACTCATTATTTAAAGTTATCTGAAAGGAGAGAACCTCAATTGAGAAAATGTCTTCCTAAGACCCAGCTATAAGGCATTTTCTTAATTAGTAATAGATGGGGGAAAGCTCAGCCCATGGCGGGTGGCACCATCCCTAGCTAGGCGGGCGGCCCTGGGTTCTCTAAGAAAGCAGGCTGAGCAAGTCATAAGAAGCAAGCCAGTAAGCAGCTTCCCTCCATGGCCTCTGCTTCAGATCCTGCTTCCAGGTTCTTGTCCTGTTTGAGTTCCTGTCCTTGCTTCTTTTGATGATGAACACTGACATGGAAGTATAAGCCAAATGATCCATGGCAGCAATAAAGTCAGGACACTTGCCACTTAGCCCAATGACCTGAGTTTGAACCTCAGAGCTTACTTGATTAAAAAGAACCTGTTCCTGACCCAACCTCCTAACATGACTAGTGCATAAACACACACAAAATAGATGTGAAAAAAAAGAAAAGAAATTAAAGATTTTTATATAGTAAATAGATCCAGGAATAGTTAACCCAAGTGAACCAACAGTTTAAGATCACTCTCAGACACACAGTGAGTTTGAGGCCAGCCAGCCTGGGCTACAAGAGACCTGTCTTAAGTACACTAAGCAAGCAAGGCAAGGTAACAACACATTCCCTTCTTCACAAAGTTGGGTGGCAAAATTACAATTATCATTATTATTATTATTATTAACAATAAGGGCAAAATAGAGGAGTTGATTCCAACTAGCTGGAAAACAAAATAGGCAAAAAAAATACATGACCTACACAGAGCAGCCAGTCAGTCTATAGAATTAGAGAGTATCTTTGCCAGCTACACCTCAGACATGGGATGATGTTTAGAAACAGAAATAACTTACAAATTAGAAGTCAGGGAGATGACCTGGGGTATAAAAGCACTAGCTATGCAAGAATAAACCCTGTTCAAATACCTAGATACCTGCTGGAGAGCTGGCTCAGCAGTTAAGAGCACTAACTGTTCTTTCAGAGTTCAATTCCCAGTACTCACAATTATCTAACTGTAGTCCCATGACCCAATGCCCTTTTCTGGTGTACATGCAGATAAAACACTCCAATCTGTGGTGGCTCATGTCTTTTACTTTTATACCAGCATTAGGAAGGCAGTAGATACAGGTAAAACTGTGAATTCCAGGACAGCCAGGACCACACCAAGAAACCCTGTCTCTAAAAAACAAATGAACAACAACGAAGTCTTGAGAGCTGAGTGATACTGCACTCAGAAGGTAGAAGCAGGTAGAAAGAACTCTGGGTTAAAGGCCATCCTGATCTAAGTGAGTGCAAACAAAACCATCTTGCACCAAATCAACATGCCAGACATTTTTGCCTATTTTGCCTATTGTCATCCCTTTCTGCAAAAATAGTGTATTACAGAATGTTTCACTTCTAGTAATTTCTTGACTTTGACGAAGGTAGAGTCGTACCCTCCTCTCTCCCTTTTTGCATGTGCACACACAAAATAAAATTACAAAAATTAAAGATGCCCTAGAAAACACTGACAGCCAAAAAAAGAGCTAATAAAATAAAAACGTAGTTCTTGATAGAATTACAAAAGGACAATATTTTAAGAGTGTTCAACTTGAGGACTGAAGAGATGGTTCAAAGGTTAAGAGCACTTGCTGTTCTTGCAGAGTTCAATTCCTTGTTGTGTATCGGGAGTGAGTGTTGATGCACATGGGCCATGGAATTAAGAGACAAAGGCACCACAAGAATGATTTTAGCCTTTCCCAGCTCCAAGGACCCACTGTACTTAGCAGTTGGAGATATCAGAGGGATCTTCAAAGAGTCAGTCTAGGAGGATCAGAGAGTGGTGGTTCACACCTTTAGTCCCAGCATAGGGAATATCCCTGGAGTGGTGACCTACGCCCTTAATCCAATCTGAGTTTGAGGTCATCTTAGTTTACAGAAGGAGTTCCAGGCTCCCAGGCAGGCAGTGGTGGTGCCATGCCTTAACTGAGCAAAGAAAGTATTTAAGGCAGGCATAAAAAGACGGGGCAGGCAGAAGAAGCCAGGAGGAGCAAGGCTGAGGAAGCTGGAAGACAGCTGGGTGAGATCTGACTGTGATGTTTCTTCTCTAATTATCTCCGCCTTTCCCAGAGATTTGGCCCTGAATTTCCTTCATTCCTGCAACAAAGACCTTTAATTGTTCTCCAATTTACACCTTACCCAACACCTCTCATTTAAGCTTCCTGAAGGAACAAGACCAAAAGCAAATTCTCAGCCAAAGAATTTGGGTTCTTCAGAGCTGGAGAGATGGAAGAGGGCTGCAGAGATGGCTCAGCAGCTAAGAGCACTCACCGGCTGCTCTTCCAGAGGTCCTGAATTCAATTCCCAGCAACCACATGTTGGCTTACACCACCTGTACTCCAACCACCTTTATGTAGTGAGATGTGGTGCCCTATTCTTGTCTGCAGGCATATATGCAGACAGAACACTGTACACATAATAAATAAAAATCTTTAAAAAAAAAAAAAAAAAAAAACAAGTTCTTCAACGAAATTTGCATAGGTTTTTACTCCTTCAGAAAAACTCTCAGGCAAGATTCACATAGAGGGTAATAAGAAACAAAAGTTAGCAATCACAAAAGGTAGATTAGGGCTAGGAACTAACTCTCTGGGGGAATTCTCCCAACCACTCCCAGCACCCATATCAGGTAGCTCACAACCTCCAGACACACTAGATCCTGGGCACCTGGTGGCTTCTTCTAACCTTTGAGTGTGCACGCGTGTGCACGCCCCCCACACACACACCATCCACATACACACCAACACACATTCTTAAAGACACATACAGATACGTAAGTATAAAACCTCCTATGCATAATAATATATGCTCTACCCCACCAGACTATTTAGGTAGATTGTATAAATGATATTAATCACACATGCTTTTGTCCTGTTCCACTGTTTAGTGGTATTGAAGCTCTGATGGAAGCCAAGCAGACTAGGAAGTCTCTGCTATTGCACTAAGTCCCCACCCTGTAACCTACTGTTTAACACAACTCTAAGTTTTACAATTGTAGTTTTGTTGCTGGTTAGTCCCTGTAACAATTCTACCGTCAGACATCATTACTGCCCCCTTTGAAGAAGCTAGGTGTTCAATGAGAAGCAGAGTTCCTGCCTATTCCCCACTAAGCCTAGCTCCTTGGAGGGCTTGCTGTGGATACTCCATGCAGACCTTTTTTCTTCTCCCCCCCCCACCCTTAATTGTTTTTGTTGTTGCTATTTTGTGTTTTCAAGACAGAGTTTTCTCTGTGTAGCTCTGGCTGTCCTGGAACTCTTTGCAGACCAAGCTGACCTCGAACTCAGAGATCCACTTGCCTGTCTCCTTGAGTGCTGAGATTAAAGGTAATCGCCACCACCACCTGGCCCCTTATTTGTTCTTAAACATGGTTTTGCTATGTAGGTCCTGCTAACTGGCACTCAATTTATAGCCCAGGATAACCCAAGTTCTCAGCAATCCTTTTGTCTCGAAGTCCCAGACTGCAGGCATAACAAACTACCATAGCCAGCTAGGAGAACAGCAGATGAGTAACTACGTTATTTCTTGTACTACCCCCAACTAACAGGCACTATTCATGATGGGAGGGGGGGTGTTTGTTTCGGGGAGGGGAGGTAGGTGCTTTTTTTGTTTGTTCTCTCAAGACAGTCTCTCTATGCAATCCTGAAACTCAATATGTAGACCAGGCTAACTCACAGAGATCTGCCTGTCTCTGCCTCCCCAGTGCCGGAATTAAAGTTAAGTGGACATTCTATATACCATGGTAAGCCCAATGACTGTGACCAAAACGGGCTGATACATCTGAGTGTCAGATACTTCATTTCAGGTACTAGGAACTTCCATCCTCATTTCTCTGATTGTCCTAACCAGAAGCCAGTCCAAGCACTATCATCAGAGCCCTGGGTGAAGTATAGTCCTTTGGACTTTGGTACCTTCACTGGAAGATGACCTCACCACACATCCACCCAGAATATTTACTCCCTCTGCCTTTCCACATCTAACAAAAGGCATGAACTAATCCAAGGTTGCCTCTCAATGTTGTGAGGGGCCACAAAGAGTAGTGAAAGTATGCAAATAAACTGCAGATGAGCTTGGGGGTGTATCAGCTGGGTGCTGCTCCCAGACAAGAAAAGCTTAGTGGCCACAACACCACCTTCCACCACAGCTCCATAGCATAGTCCCTACCCACTATGCATTCAAAAGCCTGAAAATCAACACTTCCTGCGTCACTAGGCTACAGGCCAAATCATTTTAGGACATGGTGATGAATATTTACTACTTTTCTAATGATACACGCATTAATCTCCCACCCCCTTTTTTTTTCCCTTCCTTTTGGAGACTGCATCCTCAGCTACGAGATCACCCTATTTCTGCCTAACAAGTACTACTGGTCAAGTGTTAAAGGCTTGCACCACCACTCCCAACTCCATCACGTGCATTGATTTTTTTAAAGAGACTATGCAAGGCATATCCAATAGAGCAAACATACAGTTTCTGGGATACTGGATTCCTCTAAATCTTTTACATGGTTGATTAAGGCTACTCGATCCCATACATGTAAGCAACCACTCATAGAAACCTGCATACATGTGCATACACTCTTATACACACCACATAAACACACACATACACACCCCAAAAACCCACACAAAACAAAGAGGTACTAAAAAGATGGCTTAGTGTGGTTAAGGGCACTTATTTTTGCAGAAAACCCAAGTTCAACTCCCAGCACCCACATGGCAGCTCACAACCATCTATCAACTCCAGTTCCAGGGGACCCAACACCCTCCTCTAACCTTGGCAGGCACCAGACATGCACATAGTACATAAACATACATGCAGGCAAAACATATATATACATACATACATATATATATATATAATAAAATAAATCTTTAAAGTTTTAATTAAATAGGTAATATATCTTAGTCTCCCATAGGTTGAAGGAAGACATTAGGAGTTTGAAGCCAACGGCCAGGCATAGTGGCAGTGTAGGGAAGCAGAGGTAGGTACATCTCTGTGAATTCCAGGCCAGCCAGGGCTCCAGTTCCAGGCCCTTTTCTGGATTCAGGCACACACAGTACAGGTACATAAGTACAGTCAAACTACCCATACCTATAAAATAAAAATAAGGTTAAGCCTAAAAAGAAAGAGGCCAAGCCACAATGGCTTAGTTTAGCAAGTAAAGGCACTTGCTGCCAAGCCCACTGACCTGAATTTAACTCCCAGAACCTACATGGTGAAAGAACAGTCCTGCAAACATTCTCTGAGTTCCACACAGCACCTGTGATGCACACATATCATGGCAAATAAATAAATAACATTTTATTTTAAAGAGTTCATGGGCCAGTCCCGGTGACACACACCTTCAATACCAGCACTAGAGAGGCATAAACAGGCAGCTCTCCATGAGTTCCAGGACTGGTGGAACAAAAGGAGTTTGTGACAGGGAAACAGCTCAGGTGGTCAAAGTGTTTATGGCATAAGAACCACATAAATGTGGAAGGAGACAACCAACTCCACAGAATTGTCCTCTGACCTCCACAAGCCACGGTGACACACTCTCCACAGTCACATCATACACAAAAACTATTTTTGAAGACTGAGGTAACTCTGAGCAACAAAGTGAGACCCTTAGGGAAATACAAAGGAATGACAGTGGTTGGAGGTGTCACCTAGTGGCAGAGTACTTCACAACTGTCTCAATTGCTTTCTTATTGCTGTAGAGAAACCATGACCAAGGTACTGGAGAGCTTTTATTTGGAGGCCTGCTTACGATTTCAGAGGGTGAGTCTAGGACCATTGTAGTAGAAGCATAGCAAAAGCAACCAGGCATGGTTTTGGAGCAGTAGCTGAGAATTTACATTTGAAACAGAGTCAGAGAGACTGGGTCTGGAATGGCTTTAAAGCCCGCCCCCACTGAAACACCTCCTCTAACACAGTGACATCCCTTGACCCTTCCCCAAAACAGTTTCAGGAGCCTCTGGGGGCTGTTCTCATTCAAACCACACCTATCAATTGTAAACTCTGGGTTATTCCCAGCACCACAAAATAGTAAAAACGAAGGCAGAATACTAACTTTAACAAATAATGTCCAACGCTAGCAGATCCCCACACTGCCCATCACCAGGTAGGAAGATGACACTAGGTCATACCTGTTTCACAGGTTGAGCACCAGGACTCAGCGGCTGCATATGAGTTAGAGCTCTGAAGAACTAGCAGCCCTCTGTCAGCAAGATGGTTTAGCTGGTAAAGGCACTTGCTGCCAATATGATGACCTGGAATTATTTAATTACCAGGACCATCATGGTAGGAGAAAATCTGCTCTTCAAAGTTGTCTGAAGCTCCACCCCATATCACACAAAATTAAACAAATTGTTTTTTAGATTTTTACTATTTTATGTGTATGAGTGTTTTGCCTGGATGTATATCTGTGCACCAGAGTCTGGTGCCTAAGGAGGTGGTGAGCTTCAATACGGATGCTGGGAATTGAACCCAGGTCCAAAGCAACAAGTACTCTTAACCACTGAATCAACTCTCCAGCCTACAATTTTTTTTTTTAAGTTGGGGGGGTGTCACCCTTCACTCCCTACAAGCTGCCAAACCAGGACTAAGACTTCAGTGACTTCATCTCTTTTCAGTGACTTCTGGGCTAGGGAAGCAGCAGCTACAAATGATTATTGCTTTGGGTTTTGTTACCAATCAATCATCTTACACAAAACAAAGTTTATCCCTCCCAAGGACCTTCCTTCCATTCCATCTTGCAAAGTTACAGACCAGACAGCAGCAGTTTCATGCCACTGATCCATCCCCAGCATATGGGATGGAAGGGACACATCCTCCCTAATTTTGAGGGGAAGTTCCTCCTCCATGCAGCCTCCCTGACTTATGTCCACTACTTATGCCTGCTCCCCTCTGTCCCTCCACAGGGTAGGCTGTGAGGATTAAATGGCAGGCCAAAAGATTGGGGATATACCTCATGTCTAACATGCACAAAGCCCTGGGTAACAGGCCCAACAACATCCAAAACAAACTAAAAAAGAAAAAGCCACCCATATTAATAAAAATAATGTTTGCTGGGTAGGTGGCTCAGTGGTATAGCAGTTGCCTTCTGGGTTTAGGGTCAAGTTTGGTCCATCATACCACACAAATCAAGCACACTTAGAAGCTCAGGGGAGAAATAGATCAACAGAGAGAGGCTCAGTTCCAGAAACCCACAAGCTGTCCTCTGACCTCCAAACAACAGTAAATAAGAAATTAAAATGTTTAATTAAAAAAAAAAAATGAGGAGCCAGGTGGTGGTGGCATAACTCTTTAGCACCAGCATTTGGGAGACTGAGGCAGTCAGATCTCTGCGACATCAAAGCTAACCTACAGAACAAGTTTGAGGCCAGCTAGGACTGTTGAAACCCACAAAAAAGTCCTAAGTGGGCCCACAGGGCCTGGCGATACCTGTCTTTTGTCCCCAGCATCCAGGCAGGTTTGTGTGAATTTGAGGCCAGTTAGATAGAGTTCCAAGACAGCCAGGGCTACACAGAACCGAGAAATGAAAACAAAAAAGCCAAAACAAACTAAGTCAGGGAGAAACGCGCCCCCCTCGCATTTACAGCCCATTCCACTACAAGGAGTTGGAGGTCAGCCTTGGTTAGATGAGATCTTGTCTCCAAAAATCACAATAATGATGATGATGCAGGAACTATCCCTGAAATCAGTTCTCCTGTACAAAGGAGGAAACCAAAGGGTTTGGAGAGATTAAGCGACTTTGCCTAAGGCCACACAGCTAGTTGACAGCCGCGCTGGACATCAAACTCAAAGCCAGTCTGTCAATTCAAACTAAACTTGTTCCCATTTTCCGAGGAGCAGCTGGAGTGCCTGAACGTGGGGAGGGGACCAAGCCGATGCCTTTGGAAGCAATTCCTCTCCAATGTTTTAAAATTAAAAGCCCTATCTGGAAAACTGGGAAGGGCCATGGGACTCGAAAGAAAAACAATGCCGTGAGCAAACGTCCCCAACCATCTTCCACTTTTTAGGCTAACGTTTCAAATTCGCTACCTGCAAAGAATGGAAGGAATTATTTACTTATCCTTCAGCTCTGCAATAATAAAATCTATCAAAAAAAAAAAAAAGTAATGTCTTGAGACTGAGGAGGGTTCATGACTGGTCCAAACAACATTGGGCATCAATATCTGAGGTAAAATCAAAAAAAAAAAAAAAAAAAAAAAAGTGATGTCTTGAGACCGAGGAGGGTTCGTGACTGGTCCAAGCAACACTGGACATCAATATCTGAGGTAAGATGTTGCTCGCGACGCCAGACGAGAGTGCGTTAGGATCGCACCCGTTACAAACAGGCCAGAAAAGCCCACGACACCCAGTCATTGTTGAAAGTTGAGGTCACAAAATTAAAGTGGGGGATCTGGATCTCGGGAACGCCAAAGGGAGGGAGCTTTGTCCCAAGATCTCACGAGAACGCGCGCGCGGCCTCCACGAGGCCCAAGGCCACCCGCCTCGCCGGCCACGGAGCCTGGAGCTGCGGTCTCGCTGCACTGCGGCCTGAGCCGCGCGCAAGGCTTCTTGACCCTGCGGCGCCGCCGTACCCCGACCCCGCTCGGGTCGCCCGGCTGCCCCCTCCCCCTCCGGCGCCTCGGCTTCATTCAAACCGTCTTCCCCAAGCCCGGGGCTACTCGTTTCGCCCGGGAGTCTCCATTCCTTACCCAGAGGTACCGGCGCCGTAGCCTTCCTGGCGTCGTCCCCAACCCTCCACGAGGGGTCGGGGACAGAGTGATCGTCTCGCTTCTCTTCACGAAACAAAGAAGCCGTCGCCGCCGCAGCCAAGCCAAGGGGAAAGCTTCGCGCGCGTGCCCGCTCAGCTTCGGCAGGCCGCCCCCCCAACACACACGCAGCCCGCGCGCCCGTCACGCGCGCTCCCGCCTCCCTCCCTACCCAGTCCACGACTTCTGTTTCCGCTGCCCGCCCAGCCTCGTGCGCGCGCTAGCCCACCCTTCCGCTCCCTGTGCGCACGCGCAGCGATTCTTTGAGGAAGCCCTAAGGTGGGCGGACCCATAGGCCGCACCAGATTCTGATGCACCGCCCCCATGGGGTGCTGGGCGGTCCTGCTCATGCGCTCACCTGCCTCCAAAGCGTGCATCTGGGCCTCAACCCGGGGAGCATGCGCAGAGGGAGTGCCACTGCAGCGAGGTTTCGAGGCGGGGGGAGGGGACTTTGTGGTACTGATGGGAGATAGTAATGATGAAAGCAAAGCCCTTAGGCTCGGAAATGAACACCTAGGGTGGAAAGTGAAGCCAGAGGACAGTCAGACTCCCCAAGGGCAGGCCTGGGAAATTCTTTGATCCTGGCGCTGCCGTGGTCCTGCCTGCTTTGCAAGGCTCTGCCCTGGTCACATTTCCTGCAGAACCTGTTGAGGTCCATTAATTAGCTTTCCAAATATTTATTGAGTTGCATCAGCTCCTAGCCTCCCTCTGGTTCAGAATCTGTGGGTAGCAGGATGAATAAGTGAAATGTGCAGTGTGAGGTAGAAACAGCAAGAGTCACAATTGTCTTTAAAGTTTTTAAGAAAGCCATTATCCTGGACATGAAGAAATGAGGGTAGAATTTGGTGGAAGTGTAGAGATTTCAAGCCTCTGGTTGAGTTTGAAAAATATTAGGTGGTGATCAGGCACGGTATCCCATGCCTTTAATCCCAGGATTTGGGAGACAGAGGCAGGTGGCTCTCTGTGAGTTTGATGCCAACTTTTTTTGGTTTTCAAGACAGGGTTTCTCCATATGCCCCTGGCTGTCCTGGAACTTGCGCTGTAGACCAGGCTGGCCTCAAACTCAAAGATCCACCTTCCTGTGCCTTCTGAGTGTGGAGATTAAAGGTGTGCATCACCACTACCTGGCCCAACTTGGTCTCCTACAAATCACATTCCAAGACAGCCAGGGATACAAACAAACAAAAGGGCTGGGGCTGGGTGTTTTGTTTGGTTTTGTCATAAAATACAATAAAAACAATGTTTCCTGTCAGAAAATCACTAGCAATGATCCCCTGCCACTGCTTCCTACCCACTGCTTCCTACACATGCTAGGATTACAGACCAAGCTACCAAGACTGGCAGACTCATGGTATTTTATTTCTGTTTTTAAATTTTATTTTAAGGCTCTGGAGATATGGCTCAGTGATTAAGAGCACTAGCTGCTCTTCCAGAGAACCTTAGTTCAAGTCCTAGCTCCCACATAGCAGTTTACAATTGTCTGTAACTCCAGTTTCAGCTGATCTGACACCTTTATACAAATAATGCAAACAAACAAATGCATATAAAATAAAAATAAATTATTTTTTTAAAAAAAGACTGGGCTTGGTGGCATTTGTCCTTAATCTCAGCAGGCCAGTCTGTGAGTTTGTGACCAACTTTGTCCACATAATGAGTTCCAAATCAACCAGGGATATATAATGAGACTCTTCTCAAAAAGCTATTGAGATAGTTCAGCAGTTAAGACCACTCACTCTTAGAGAGTACCCAAATTCTGTTCTCAGCCAACACCTCAAGTGGCGCACAACACCTATAAACTGATGCCCTCTCCTGGCCTCCTTAGGTACACACACACACACACACACACTCAGCATGCAGATAGACAGATGATAAGCTTTTTTTTTTTTTAAAGACTGAGGTTTCTCTGTGTAGCACTGTCCTGGAACTTCAGTCCTGATCTCAGAGATCTGTCTGCCTCTGCCTCACAAGTGCTGGGATTAAAGGCCTGTGTCACCACTGCCTGCCATTAATTTTAATTTTTTAATTGTTATGTGCATTGGTGTTTTGCCTAAATGTCTACCTATTAAAGGGTGTCAAATCCATGGAACAGGAGTTACAGAACTGAAGCTACAGGCAGTTGTAAGCTGCCATGTGGGTGCTGGGAATTGAACCCAGATCCTCTAGAGAACAGTCAGTGCTTTGAACTGCTGAGCTATCTTTCCAGCCCCTTAATTTTTGTTTGTCTGTTTATGTGAAAAATCAAAATCCTCTGCAAGACCAGTACAGTCTTAACTACTGAGCCATCTCTCCAACCTCCTCTGGGGGAAAATGTTTATTAGTGTTTTTGCATGCATGTATGTGTACTACATGCATAAATAGTACCCAGGAACCATGCAGGCACTGGGAACTTAACACTGATCCTCTATAAGGCTTGCTTTTGCTTTTTGACAGGGTCTACATATACAGACAGAACTGGCCTTTAACTCAGGATCCTCCTGCCTCCTCTTCCTAAGTACTAGGATAATAGGCTACACCATATCTAATTTATGTAGTAGAATTTCTTCTTGTTGTTTGTTGAGACAGAGTCTCTGTATAACTTTGGCTGGCCTGGGACTTGTTATGTTCATCAGGCTGTCCTCAAACTCGGAGATCTACTAGCCTTGTCTACAGAGTGCAGGGATTAAAGGCGTGTGCCAGCAGTACCAGACATACTAGATTTTTTTAAGTGTTACCTGTGGGCTGGGAGTGTAATTCTTGCTTGTAGAACTTGCTTAGCATGCATCAAGCCCTGGGTTCCATCACCAACACTGAGTAGACTAAGCAACACCTGTTGGCTCAGAGATAAGAATTCACAAGTATGAAGATCAGTAGTGCAAAGTTGCCCTGCACTGACTTTGGATCTGACGTCAGCCTGGACTAAAGGACTAAGAAGGTTAAAAAAAAAAAAAAAAAAAAAAAAAAAAAAAAAAAAAAAAAAAAAAAAAAAAAAAAAGGAAAAAAAATGAGTGCAGGGGGATAAAGAGAGGCCAGGTTACCTGGCCACTGAGTAGGCAACTCTGCCGAGCCCTTAACCTGCATCAACAAATTGGGTGCCCAAATTTGTTTTCCATTCCCAGGTGGATACCCCCAGGAAGAGTCCAAATATATCCAGAAGCCAGACTGGAACTGGGTAACCTCAGACTTCATTGTTAGCACACAAGTCTCCGGGACCCCAGATCATGCCTTGTGTTCTTTAAAATTGAAGCAATAACCTTTACTAGGGATCCTTCTAAACCTTATTGTTGGGAAGTGCAGTCAGGGTCTGGACCTCTGTGCTATCCTAGCTAGTTGTTTCCTTCGTTTTGATGGGCAGGAGGGTGGTGGGACACCTGTATAGCTTTGGCTGTGCTGAAACTTGCTTTGTAGACCAGGATGGTCTTGAACTCACAGAGATCCACTGCCTTTCCTCCTGAGTGCTGGGATTAAAGGTGTAAACCACCACAGCCGGGCAACCTGGCTAGTTTTATTTCAATTTGACACAACCTAGAGTCACCAGGGAAAAGGAAATCTCAGTTGAAGAACTGAGTCTCCATTACACTGCACTGTGGCCATGTGAAAGATTGCCTTGAGTGATGGATGATATGGGAGGGTCAACCACTGTGCAACTGAGCAACTAAGCATATGAACCTAGGCTGCATAAGAAAGCCAGCTGAATGTGAGCCACTGAGCAACATCCCTCCATGTTTTTCTTTCCATCTTTCTCTCTCTTTCATTTTTGTTTGTTTGCTTGTTTTGAGACGGGTTTCTCTGTGTAACAGCCCTGCCCTGGCTGTCCTCAAACTCCCTTTGTAGACTAGACTGACCTGAAACTCACAGAGAAGAAATTCACCTGTCTCTGCCTCCCAAATGCTGGGATAGGATTAAAGGCATAAACCAGCACTTCCAGAAAAATACGGTCTTTGAAAAATAGTTTTTATTAGTGCCGGTTGGTTGTGGTCATGCCTTTAGTCCTAGTACTCAGGAGGCAGAGGTGGGCAGATCTCTGTGTGAGTTAGAGGCAGTCTGATCTACAGAGAGAGTCTCAGGACAGCCAGGGCTACACAAAGAAACCCTGTCTCAAATAGGCAGGTAAGAAGGCCTGGAGAGATGGCTCTTCCTTTAAGAGCATTGGCAGCTCTTCCAGAGGTCCTGAGTTCAATTCCCAGAAACCACATGGGATACCCTCTTCTGACATACAGATAGAGAAGCATTTACATAAATAAATCTTAAAAAATTAAAAACAAAAATTTATTGGAGATGTACACCTCTAATTTCAGCACTCTAGAGGCAGAGGCAGGCAGATATCTGTGTTTGATAACAGCTTAGTCCACATGGCAAGTTCTAGGCTAGCCAGGGAACACCTTGAGACCCCCTCAAATTACTTACTTGTGTGTGTACATATAGAGAGTACTCATATACATAAATCTTTTTTTAAAATAGAAATTTTTACTGTAATCTTCTGTTGAACATTTTTGTCTTCATTTGGCGACATAGTTTTAGGAGGTTGTGAAAGCTTGAGGGGTGGAACCCAGCTGAAGGAAGAAGGTCACCAGTGTGAAAGTTTTGGAAGTTATCTTGCCCCTAATCATCTGCTTTTTTATCTGTTTCCTGACTGTGCTGGCTTGTCATGTCAACTAGACACAGAGTTACCTGAAAAGCAGGAGCCTCAATTGAGAAAATGTCTTCTGTACTGAATGGTTTTATGTGTCATCTTGACACAAGCTGGAGTCCTCAGAGGAAGGAGTCTCAGCTGAGGAAAGGCCTCCATGAGATCCAGCTGTAAGGCATTTCTCCATTAGTGATCAATGGGAGAAGGCTCAGCCCATGGTGGGCGGTGCCATCCCTGGGCCGGTGGTCCTGGGTTCTACAAGAGGATGCTCAAGCTATGGGAAGCCAGTATGTAGCTCCCTCCATGGCCTCTGATTAGCTCCTGCATCTGGATGCTGCGTTGTTTAAGTTCCTATCCTGATGTCCTTCAGCAATGAAGGACAATGCTGAAGTGTAATCCTAATAAGCCCGTTCCTCTCCAATTTGCTCTTTGGTCATGGTGTTTTGCTGCAGCAATAGAAATCCTAACTAAGACACCTTCATAAGACCCAGCTGTAAAACATTTTTCTCTCTCTCTCTCTTTCTCTCTCTCTCTCTCTCCTCTCTCTCTCTCTCTCTCTCTCTCTCTCTCTCTCTCTCTCTCTCTCTCTCTCTCTCTCTCTCTCTCTCTCTTCCTCCTCCTCCCTCCCTCCCTTCCTTATTTATTAATTTGGTTTTGGTTCCTTGAAAAAGGGTTCTAGAGATCTGCCTGCCTCTGCCTCCCAAGTGCTGGGATTAAAGGTGTGCCCCATTGTCTGGCTAGGCATTTTCTTAATTAGTGATTGATGAGGGAGGGCCCAGCCCATTGTAGGTGGTTCCATCCCTATACTAGAGATCCTAGGTTCTATGAGAAAGCAGGCTGAAGGCAGGCAGTGTTGGCACACCCCTTTAATCCCAGCATTCTGGAGGCAGAAGTAAGCAGTCCTCTCTGAGTTCGAGGCCAACCTGTTCTACAGAGTGAGTTCCAGATCAGCCAGGACTGCACAGAGAAACCCTGACTCAAAAACAAAAAGCAACAACAAAAGCCTCTGTACCAACTCCTGCCTCCAGGATCCTGCTGTTTGAGTTCTTGCCCAGACTTCCTTTAATAATGGATTACCATGTGCAAGTATAAGCCACATAAGCCATTTTCCCTAACTTGCTTTTGGTTATGGTATTCTCTCACAGTAATAAACACTGTCCAACTTTCCATTGTTAGGGATGCAGACGTAAGTCCAGAGGACACCTGCCTTGACTGCTACATTGTGGTGGACCCGAACAAGGAACTGGTACAATGTGGTAGTTTGAATGTACTTGGACCCATAATCCCCCCTGGCTCCCCCATAGGAAGAAGGCCAGAAGGCAGACAGGAAGTATGGGCGGAGCAAACAGACTAGGAGAATTCTGGGAAGCAGAACAGGGATCAGAGATGTCAGCAGATGAAGAGGCAAGAAGACGAGAAAGCTGCTCTAGAGAAGGTACCAAGGCACGTGGCTAAACAAGATAAGACTCATGGGTTAGTTTAAGAGTACAGAACCAGCCACAGAGCCAGCCAGTGGTCAGGCAGCCACAGAGGTCAGGCAGTGGTGGCTCACATCTTTAATCTTAGCATTAGGAAGAGTGAGACAGGAAATGGTATGGAATGTAAGGCAGGAGGAGGCAGGAGTTTGCCCTTCCATTTCCGCCTGCCCTGAACTACCCCTTTGCTTCCCTCATTTAGTCTTGAGGATTTGTGGAGACAGGATCTACCCCTTTCCATCTGTGGATTCAGTAGTGGTGAGAAGTGGCTTATTCTTCTGCCTCCCTGATCTTTCAGCTTTTCCCCAATATCTGTCTCTGGGTTTTTATTAACAGACCAAGTAGGATTCATACAATAGCAAAGCTGGAATTATAGCTGGGACAACCAAAGTAGGAGAATGCCGGGAAAGGTAGAGTCAGAGAACTCCAGGCAGCCACTGAGAAAGGAGAAAGGGTAAAAAATGAAGTAACAAGCCATGAAACATGTGGCAAAGCACAGATAAGAAATATGGATTAATTTAAATGTAAGAGCTAGCTAATAATAAGCCTGAGCTATCAACTGAGCATTTATAACTAATATTAAGTCTCCAAGTCAATTATCTGGGAAGCAGCAGCAGGTTATTTGGAAGCAGAAAATCTCTGCCTACAGAAGTGTATCTGGGGCTTTGAGGTTTCCTATGCTCGGTATAGCATTTTTTATCTCTGTTAGTTAACTTCCAGTTGCCTACAAGACATAGCACTCACATCTCCAGCACCATGTCTGCCTGCTCTTTGCCAAGATTATGGACTAAAACTCTGAACCACCCCAATTAAATATTTTCCATTATAAGAGTTGCCACAGTCACAGTGTCTCTTCACAGCAATAGAAACCCTAAAACAACCAAGAACATATGAGAAGTGACAGCCACAGAGAAGAGAGCTCTGTGCTTTGTGTAAGAGGACTTGTACAAGCATGAAGATCTGAGCACCACACAAAAGCCAGATGTAGCACCACAGGAGCTTGCACCCTCAGCATTGTTGGGAAGAGCTTACAGGGGGATTTCTGGGGCTTGTTGGCTGCCAGCCTAGATCAAGGCTCAGAGAAACCCTGTTTCAAGAAATAAGGTGGAAAGTGACAGAGCAGAAAAACTAATGTCTTTGTCTGATCTCTCCCAGTACATATACTACACACTTATAACCACCCAAGGCTCCACATTATTGCATAGCAGCAATCACCGCTAACATCCTAGCTCTCAGGCCTTTCATCGAGAGCATGTGCTTTTTGGTGCTCTCCTATCTCACCCCGATGGAGGGTGCCAGTCTTTCCATCCACTGGCTCCTTGCATATGTCAATCATGCTGTGTTTCTCTACTCCTGCTAAATGATTTATTATTATTATTGTTGTTGTTGTTGTTATTATTATTTTAATACAGTGTCTATGTATCCCTGGCTGGTCTGGAACTCAATATTTAGACCAGACTGGCCACAAACTCACAGGGACCTGCCTGTTCCTGCTTCCTGAGTACTGGTATTTAAAGTATACATCACTACACCATCTTTTTCTAGGTGAGATATAAAGGCAGGCCTGAGTCAATTAGGGTAGCCCACACCCTTAATCCCAGCACTGACAGAGGTAGGTAGATTCCTGTGAGTTCAAAGCCAGCCTGATCTACAAAGCCAGTTCCAGGACAGCCAGGACTGTTACACAGAAAACCCTGTCTGAAAACACCAAGACAAACAAACACACACACACACACAAATAAATAAGTAAATAAATACATAAATAAGTAAATAAAGATGGCCTGGTCTTCCCCAAAACCGAATATCAATGACAGATCAGAATGTATTCCGACTTAAATACCATTGGGAAATCAAGTTCACTGGATTTGTGTGGTATGGGTAAGGGGTTACAGGAATGTGACTCCACAGCATCCCCATCACAATGACAACTACGTCAGAACTTCACAGAGCTTCACCTCAGCTAACCTCCTACAGTCTGTATATTCCAGCACCTCCCAAGACTATGAACCCACACAGAGCTGGGGAAGAACTGCGTACTAGCTTGGGGGCATAGGAGACCTGCGGGACTTTCAGGGGCGGGTCCAATGCTGCTCCTTAGCCCCTCCCCTTCTGGGTAAGAAAAGGAAAACTTTGTTAGTCACAGCTGGTGCTGCTGATTCCTTCTTTCTCCTTCTTCTGTCTTCTTCCTCCTCATCTCCTTTGAGACAAGGCCTCTCTACATAGCCTCGGCTGACCTGGAACTCACTATAAAGACCAGGCTGGTCTCAAACCCACAGAGATGTTTCTGCCTTCTGACTGCTGGGACTAAAGGTACAAAGGTGTATGCCACAACTACTTATTTAAAAATTTATTTTCAGGTCAGGCAGTGGTGCCACATGTCTTTAATCCCAGCACCGAGGAGGCAGAGGCAGGCAGATCTCTGTGAATTCAGGGCCAGCCTGGTCTACAAAGTGAGTTCCATGACAGCCAGGGCCACACAGAGAAAAGATGTGTCTCAAAAAATCAAAGTAAAATAAATAAATAAATAAAATATTTTCAAAATGATACTGAGTGTGGTGGTGCACACCTTTAAACCCAAGAGGCAGGGACAGGCAAACCTCTGTGAGTTCAAGGCCAGACTGGTGTGCATAATAAGTTCCAAGCTAGCCAGGGCTACATAGTGAGCCACTGTCTCAAAAAGATAAAATGCTTATTTATTTATTTGTATGGGAGGATGATGCAATGTGACGGCTATAGTCTCCTCAGGTGGAGATAAGAAAGCAACCTGCAGAAATCAGTCTTTTCCTTCCATCATGGGTGTCCTGGGTATTGAACTCTGGTCCTCAAGCTTAGAGGCCTTAACCAGCAGAGCCATTTCACTGGCCCCTCTTTTGTGTTTTTGTTTTCCAACAGCTGCTTCTGGATGAAGATGCTAATGTGACAGTCGGTTCTCCTGTGTCAGTGTTCCTGCTTTGTCTGCTTCAAGAGTGATGTCAGCAGAGAAGGGCGAACACATGGGAACTTTATTTACACGGGAATAACAGCTAACACAGGATAGAGGATCACAATCTAGCCATAACAACGGGGGGGGGGGGGGGGGGGGGGACGACACGGGACACGACCACAGACAAACAGAAAATGGAAATTTCTCAATCACATTAGGATTCTAACCCAGGGGCAGGCACCAAGTCCTGCAGCAAGGTACCCGAGTAAGCCTTCAGTAACAAGGAAGGGCAGGTCTTCCTGTAGCTGTCCATCAGAGGATGGGTATCATGGGCATAAAAGAGCAAACCACTTCCTGGAGCAGGACTGAATCCCCATCTTCAGTCAGGCTCAGGCCTATGCTCCTTGTGAGCTAGACACAAGTGGGTCCTGATTGGCTGCATGTGTGTATGCAAATGAGGCAAAGAACAAAAACCAATCAGGAAAGACAAGTCAGAGGGCAAGAGTCAAGCACTCACTGGGCTGCTTGCAGCTAGGACTTTGAAAGAGTTTCTGCTGACCCAAGTATCAAACCCAGGCTACAGCTGGATCCCTGACTGGGGGCTGTGCTGCTTCTGCCCTTGGCTACCACTGTCAAGGCTAGTAACTTGTTGCCAAGGCAGATGACCTGAGTTTGATCCCTGGGATCCACATGGTGGAAGAAGAGAACCAACTTCCCCAACCTTCACACTTACAGGCCATGTACATAAAATATAGACCACTGCTGCTGGGGCATGGGATTGTCAATCACCATTGGAGTCTATCACATACATCTCAGCTCCTAGTACTTGGGAATAGGGAAGAGAGATGGTTTTACACTGGGTTTTGTCATTCATAATGTTATGATTCCATAACAGCCCAGGTCCCCTCACCCTATTACTGTCACTGGGCCATGCATCCCCCCACCAGGAGGCTCTGCCACACAACCATGGGCTGATCATTTGAAACCTTAACCCAACAGAAATCCTCCCTTCCTGAAGCTGTTTCTGCTAGGTATTTGGTTCACAGCAGGAAATGCTAATACAAGACAAACTCCATTCTGAAGCTCCTAGTTAAATGTTGTCTCTGCAGTAAAGAGGGGCCTCAGGATACATGGGAAGCACGAAAGAAGACAGCAAGAGGAAGGGACGGGCTTTATGATACAGCCACAAGTCAATGGAGGCCAGGGCACTAGCAGAATGTGATGCTTTTCTTTAAATTTTTTTTTTTTTTAATTTTCTGTGTTTTGCCAATGTACGTATGTGGGAGGGTGTCAGATCTCGGAGTTAAAGACAGTTATGAGCTGCCATGTGGGTGCTGGAAATTGAACTCGGGCCCTCTGGGAGAGCAGTCAGTACTCTTAACCACTGAGCCATCTCTCCAGCCCTAGAATGTGGTGCTTTAATGAGAATACCCTTCATAGGCTCTTATGTTTGAACGCTCTGTCCCTGTTTGATGAAAATCCTTGGGGTGGATTGTGAGGTGTGGCCTTATTGGAAAAGGTGTTATTAGGAGTGGGCTTTGAAGTTTCAAAAGCTCACATCCACATCATTCCTAATTAGCTCTCTCTCCCTCCTGGTTTTGGATAGAATATAAGCTCTCAGCTACCACTCCAGTGCCTGCCTGCTGCCATGCTTGCCCCCATGATGGTCATGGACTCTGACCTCTGGAACTGTAAGCCAAAGTAAATGCTTTCTTTTATAAGTTCCCTTGGTCATGGTGTTTTGTCAAAGACAGAGAAAATTAGCTAAGACATTATGTAAACCTGACAACCTCAGTTCAGATCTCCAAAACCCAAGTGAACCTGGACACAGTTGTACAGTGGGTGTACTGCATACTGAAGAGGCTGTGGCAGGCAAAAGACAAGAACATCCCCAAAAATCTGTGTGCCAGTTAGCCTGACACATAGAGGTAAAGGCATTTGCTGCCAAGCCTGACAACCCGAGTTCAGTCCCTGGAACCCACATGTGAAAGGAGAGAATACATTTTTGAAAATTGTCCTCTGATCTCCATATAAACACCCTGTCATGTGCGCACACAAATAAATACATAAATTTGAAGTGGTATTTTGTTTATGCTCTAACAAATAAAGCCTGCTTGAAGATCAGAGGGCAGAGCTGGCCACTAGTTAATCATAGAGGCCAGGCAATGGTGGCTCACACCTTTAATCCAGCACTTGGGACCTCATACCTTTGATCCCAGTACTTGGGAGGCACATGCCTTTAATCCCAGCATTATGGAGCTGTAGACGGGCAGAGAGAGGAAGTCAGGAGCTCCATCTCTAGTCTGAGAAGTCATAGAGAGAAAAGGTGATTGTGGCTTGCTCCTTTGTCTCTCTGATCGTTCATCATTTACTTCACATCTGGCTCCAGGCTTTTATTCTTAAAAGCAATTAGGGGGGCTGGAGAGATGGCTTAGTAGCTGGGAGCACTGGCTGCTCTTCCAGAGGCCCCTGGTTCAATTCCAAGCACCCACATGGTAGCTCACAACTGTCTGTACCTCCTGTTCCAGAGGATCTGAACTCTCACATATATATGCATGCAGGCAAAACACCGATGTACATAAAATAAAAATAAAAATTATTTTTAAAAAAACAATTAGGATTTGCACTACATAAATTCATAATACATATATAAGTAGATTTTAATAGAGATTTTATTTCAAATAAGGTAAAAACCAACACTAAGGTTATCTTCTGACCATGAATGGACACACAGACACACACACACAGAGGAAAGAGAGAGAAACACATACAAGTTCAAGGTCATCCTTGAGTTCAGGGCAAACTTTAGGAGCCTGCCTCAGCAACATGAGTCCCTGATTAAAATAAATGTTTTCATAAACTTAGATTTTACAATTTTTGTTTGTTTTATTTTCCAAGACAGGAAGTCACTCTGTAGACCAGGCTGGCCTTGATCTTAGAGATGCAGAGATCCATTTGCCTCTGCCTCCTGAATGCTTGGATTAAAGCCAGGTGACACCACCACCCAGCTTAGATTTTATACTTTTTTTAGCCACAGTTTTTGAAAGGTCCTGCTACTAAGCCAGACCATTATGTGGAGTTCCTCATAAATAATCTTTAGGTCCTTATGACAAGCCTGAGCTGCCAGAAGCTGGGCCACCCTCCAACAGAATAATCAACCCAGATCATTACAACTTAAGCTTTTGAACCATTTGAATTAGTAGAGTTTTCTGTTCTTTCTTTTTCTTTTCTTCCCCCGAGACAGGGTTTCTTTATGTAGCCCTGGCTGTCCTGGAACTCCATCCTTAGACCATGATGGCCTTGAACTCACGAGATCCATCTCCTGCCTCCCAAGTGCTGAGATCAAAGGAGACCACCACTGCCCAGCTTTCTTTTTTAAATATTTATTTACTTTACATATATGAGTCTTCACCTGCATGTCTTTAAGCCAGGAGAAGGCATCCATCCTACTATATAGATGGTTATGAGCCACCAAGTGGTTGCTGGAAATTGAACTCAAGACCTCTGGAAAAGCAACTTTTAATTGCTGAGCCATCTCTCCAGCCCCTTTTTCTTTCTTTCTTAGGGCAGGGTCCCACTTTTTGTTGTCTTGGCTGGCTTTGAAATCAGAAATCTACCTCCCTCTCCCTTTCAGCTACTGCCTCTCAAGTGCTAAAATTAACTAACACCTAGAAAATGTTCATTTTTAAAAAAAATTTATTTTTAAATTATGTATATGTAGGCAGAGTTTTCCTGTCCCAGCAGCCTTCCAAAATAACCACTCAGAAACTTAATATTAATACAAATACTTCGTTGATAGCTCAAGCTTGTTACTAGCTAATTCTTAAACTTTAACCCATACTTCTTATCTACCCTCTGCTACATGGCTCATGACTGTCCTGTTTCCTCTGTGTCTGCTGGCATGTCCTCCGACCCTGCCCTCCTTCTTCCCATCATCCTCAGTTTGGCTCTCCTGCCTAACTTTATCCTATTCCGCTAATGGCCAGTCAGCTTCTTTATTAAACTAGTTATAGTGACATATATTCACACAGTGTAAAGGAATATCTTGTATATGTGTCTGTTGGCATGTGTGTGGCACTGGTTCCCCTAGAGCTGGTGGTTGTGAGGGGCCACAGTCAATTCCTGGGTATTGAACCACGGTCCTCCATAATAGCAGTATGTGCTCTTAAGTTGACAAGCCATCTCTCTAACCCTTTCCTCCTTCTTCAAAACAGTACAGTTGTGTTATAATAAAGTTTTTTGGCCCTGGGGGTGGGGGGCTAGAGGTCTAGGCCCACAGACCTGTGGTCCCAGACCGCTTAGCCCACTGCTCAGGCCTCACAAAGTGACTCATATACTTATATTTACTTCATGCTGTTTGGCCTATGGCTCAGGCACATTGATAGCTAGCTCTTATACCTTAACTTATAACTTATTTTTATTAATCTGTCTTGTCACGTGGCCCATGGCTCACCTGTATTTTTTATATGATTTTTTGGGGGGGGGCAGCTGACTCGATCTCTTTCTGACTCCACCCTCCTTCCTACCTATTTTTATTCCCCACCTACTTCTTCTATGGTGCCTGTCATGGGCCAAAACAGCTCCTTTATTTAAAGATTGATATTCTCAGCATACAGAAAGACATTCCCACATCACCTCCCCCTTTCTATCTAATCAAAAAGTTTTAAATGCCCGAGACCAGATTTAAAAACTTAAAAAAAAAAAACTAAATCATTCACAAAAATAATTCAAAGCCTCAAAAAAAAAAAAAAAAAACTTTTACAGACTTTTTACACAAATTAACTGCAACAGTAAACAAAATAATACCAAACTTAAAAGCCAGGCAAATAATAATTAAATCACTGGCTTTTAAAAATGCTAATGCACAATGTAAAAAAAAATACTTGAACCTTTAAAAACAAAGTCAACACCTTTAAAAAATTAGATTCACAAAACAATTAATCTAAAGTCTTATGACAATAATAATAACTAGATAAAAAAGCTTATTTCTAAAGGTATAAAAAAGTCAAAATATTAAATGTTACAATTATAAAAGACAAAGTCACATTAAAAAAGATTATAAACAAGGAGTTCCCAAAAACAGTGTTTTGTTAAAAATAATCCCCCCAAACCCTCTCTCTTCTAAAGTATACAAATGGTGTAAAAAAATAAAAAAAGCACATTAGACTAATAAATACAAATCAACAAGAGACAACTTTCTGCCCTCAAAAAACACCCCAAGGGGGCTTTCAAAAGCCCCCATATCAAATCCAAATCCAATCCAATCTTACACTGCCATTGTAAAGAAACCACCTCTTTTGGCCTATGGCTCAGGCACATTGATAGCTAGCTCTTTTATCTTAGCATGTTTTTATTCATCTGTTTTGTCACGTGGCCCATAGCTCACCTGTGTTTTTTATGTTTTTTTTTTTAGGCAGCTGACTTAATCTCTTTCTAACTCCTCCCCTCCTTTCCTACCTATTCTAATTCCCCACCTACTTTTTCTATAGTGCCTGTCATAAGTCAAAACAACTCCTTTATTTAAAAATTAATATTCACAACATAAAAAAAACATTCCCACATCACAGCTGGGCATGGTAGTGCATGCCTTTAATCCCAGCACCCCACTCATGAGGCAGAGACCAGGGCTGTTACACAGAGAAACCCTGTTTTGAAAAACAAAGCAAACATTCCTGCCCCTACACACACACACACACACACACACACACACACACACACACACACACACACACACACACACACACACACACACACAATTTCACTATTTATCCCTGACTGGCCTGGAGCACTCTATGTAGACCAGGCTAGCCTCAAACTCAAAAAAATCCACTTGCCTCTGCCTCCCAAGTGCTGGAGTTAAGGTTTGAGGCACCATGCCTGTTAGTGAAGGTTTTGAACTGCTATTTCTCACATGCTCTTAGTCACATGTACACAGAAGAAAAATGAAGGTTTGGAGGCTGCAGAGCCTATGAATCAGTTTGTTTCTCTGTTGCTGTGATAAACAGTAAGATCAAACATGTAGGTTTGTAATCCCAACACTCTGGAGGCAGAGGCAGGTGGATCTCTGTGAATTCTAGGCAGCCTGGTCTGTGTTAGCAAGTTCTAGAACAGCTAAGTTCTAGATATATAGTTCTCACTGTCTCAAACAAAGGCCACACACATGCATAGTAATTTGGGAAGGGAAGGGCTTATCTCAGTTTATAGGGTACACACTGTCATGAAGGGAAGTCAGGACAGGAACTGAGACAGGTCACAGAGGAACATGTCTCCCCAGCATGGGATAGAAGGCTTGCACCTCTCACCTGGCTGGGTCTTCTCTCTAACTAATGGGTTGATGGCTGTTCATTTTGTAGTTTTGGGTTTTGTTTTGTTTTTTTTTTCTTTAAGACAGTGTCTGAGAATCTATCTCAGCCTTGAATATACCATATAATCTTGAACTAATCCTCCTGCCTCTATCTCCTGTGTGCTGAGATTACATGTATGAGTCACCATCATGTCTTAAATTCAAAATGCTGGAAGTGAATGTATGCTAGGCAAACACTAAGCCACATCCCAACAGAAAATCTGTTATTTTTTTGTTTTTGTTTTTTTTTTAAGTCAAAGACGCTAGTCCCTCACCCTAGGAAATGCCTTTCTTGGCTGGGCTTGTCCTTCAAGGAGAAAAGAGGCTCTGGCGCCTCTGGTGTTCACTTCTCAGAACAAGCACATTTGACTGAACACCACACCACACAGCCACCATACCAAAAACCACTGCTTCTGTTAGGAAGTGACCAAACGTCTTTCTGCAGCTGCATGAAAAGCAAGCCATGGAGCATCCAGGCAATGAAAATGAGGAGGTGGGGGATTTGGAGCAGTGGGTAAAGTGCCTGCTGCACAGCATAAGGACCACATAAGAAGCTAGGGACACCAGTGACACCGGCTGGTAGTCTCAGCACTGGGGAGACACAGACAGGAGGGTCCTAGGGCTTCCTGGCCAACCACCAAAGAATAAGGTAGAAATATGCTGTCAGGCATGGTGGCACACACCTTTAATCCTAACACTCACTGGCCTACAGAGTGAGTTCCAGGACATTCAGGACATTCTCTCTTTCACACACACACACACAAGGTGGAAATAAATGTAATTAAAAGGCTGGAGTGGTAGTCAGAGGTTAAGTGCATTGGCTGCTCTTCCAGAGTACCTGGATTCCCCAGTCCCCACATGGCAGATCCCTCTATAGCTCCAGTCCCTGGGGATACCACATCTTCTGACCTCTTCTAGCATCAGGGATGTACATGGTGCAGATATACAGCGGGAAAAACATTCATTCACATAAATAATAAATTAATAAAAATTTTAAAAATACTGCCAGAAGTTAAAAAATAATTTAATAGGCCCACTATGCCTTTGACGTATTTATATTTATGTGTCCACTGAGCCCCAGAGAACTTCCAGTGCCTGGCTTTCTGCCTTGGTGCTGGGTGTAAGTAAACTCAGCCCCTCATTCGCGTGCAGGAAGCACTTTACTACAGTTTACTGCCCGCTTTATTCCTCTTGAGGCAGAATTTTAGTATCTCAGGGGGACAAACTCCAGCTTGTCTTCAGCCTCCTGAGTGCTGGGATTCTCAGCTCTTGTGCTCTCACACCCTGACCAGCACGTTCTCCTTGTGCTCTGGAGACATTTTGAAGGCGTGTGTAAACCAGGTGTCTTAGTTAGGATTACTCTTACTTTGATGAAACATTGTGACCAAAAGCAAGTTGGGCAGGAAAGAGTTTATTTGGCTTACACTTCTACATGGTACTCCATCACTAAAGGAAGTCAGGACAGGATCTCAAGCAGAGCAGGAACTGGAGGCAGGAGCAGAGGCCACGGAGGATGCTGCTCACTGGCTTGCTCTCCTTCGCTTGCTCAGCCTCCTTTCTTACAGAATCCAGGACCACCAGCCTAGGGATGGCACCACCCACAGTGGGCTGGACTCTCCCCCCATTGATCACTAATTAAGACAATGCCCTACAGGCTTGCCTATAGTTCTGTCTTATGGAGGCATTTTCTTAGTTGAGGTTTTCTCCTCTCTATGACTTTAGCCTCTGTCAAGTTGACATAAAACTGTCCAGCACAGCAGGTCACTGTGTATGGCAACCTTCCATTTGACAAGCAAGACAGCTATGCAACGAGGCAACTCTTGGGAAGATTACACATTGTGGGCCTACAGAATCTCTTCATTCTACCCTGAATGCTGTATATTTTATGCTATTTTCTTCCTTTTGCTTTTTGTTTTGTTTTTTTTTGCTTTGAGACAGGGTCAAAGATCAAGCTGGCTTCCAAGTCCTTCTCCTCTTGCCTCACTATCGCCAGTGCTTCAATTTAGAGGTGTGTTCCACCATGTCGGCCTTGCCAGGACACTGTGCCCATCTCTGCCTGCCCAGTGGTGGTGCGGTTATCATGCACACTGCTGTACCTGTGTGTTTCCATGCTGCTAGGTACTGAACCCAGGTCCTCTTGCATATGTGGCAAGCCCTTTACCCATAGCATCATCTTCCTTAGTACCTTGGCTTTCTTTTTTCCTATAAGGAATTATAGTGGGATGGAAAGATGGCTTTATATTTGAATATGTGCTGTTTTTGCTGAGTGGGCCCTGGATTCCATTCCCAGCACACATATCAGGTGGCTTACAGACAGCTTTAATTGTAACTCCAGGGGGATCTGATACCTGATGTCCTCTTCTGGCCTTCACATACATGTGCACATACATGGCATAATACACAAACATAATTTATAACTTAAAATATAAAATAATAGTGACCATTTTTGGACATAAGCTTTCAACCCTTTTCACTTAGAATGGTTGGGACTGGAGAGCTGGATCAGCAACTAAATACTTGGTGCTCTTGCAAAGTACCCAGGTTTGGTTCCCAGCACCCATGTTGGGCAACTCACAACCACCTGTAATTCCAGCTTCAAGGCAGTGAGAAACCCTTCCTCAAAAAAATAACTCAGTGGTGGCACATACCTTTAATCCCACTGGAGGCAGAGGCAGATAGATCTCTGAGTTCAAGGCCAGCCTGGTAGAGAGAGAGAGAGGGGGGGGGAGAAAGAGAGAGAGAGAGAGAGAGAGAGAGAGAGAGAGAGAGAGAGAGAGAGAGAGAGAAGAGAGGGAGAGAGAGAGAGGGAGAGAGAGAGGAGAGAGAGAGGAGAGAGAGGAGAGAGAGAGAGAGAGGAGAGAGAGAGAAGAGAGAGGAGAGAGAGAAGAGAGAGAAGAGAAAGAGTCAGTCTCAGGACCACCAGGACACCAGGACTACACAGAGAAACTGTCCTGAAAAAAGAAAAAACAAAACAAATAATAATAAAGGAATGATGGACCCAAGATGGTCCTCAGGATTGACCTCTTTCTTGTCTCTGTGTGCACATGCACACATACAAATGTATATTCACATGAGAGAACTGGTCAGTAAGTGTGTGAGCAAGTTGGCTGTTGGCAGTGCACACTTTTAATCTCAGCACTTGGGAGGCAGAGGCAGGTGGATCACTGTGGGTGTGAGGCCAGTCTGGTCTACAGTGAGCTCTAGGACAGCCAGGGTCACACAAAGAAACCCTGTTAAAAAAAAAAAAAAAAGCCAAAGGGGGGGGGGAGGAGAAAGAGCACGAGCGAACAAGTATGTGTCTGGATGCATGTCATTTCTGTTTGGAGGTCAGAGGTCCTTGTGATATGGTGGGTTTGCCAATTATACATGCATGCCCAGTTTTTAGTGTTTACATGTGTGCTAAGGGTCCAAGCTCAGACCCCCATGCTTGTGTGGAAAGCATTTCACAAATTGAGCTATCTATCTCTCGGGCCCTACCACTGTATTTTGTTTAGCTCAAGTACTCACATGGTGGCCAGATAAAAACTTGCAGAATCAGCCTACTTCTTCTACTGTGTGTATCCTAAAGATTGACCTGCACTGCTCAGGCTTATCAGCTGGTGCCTTTTACCCACCCAAGCCATCTCTGGCCCCAAAGCCAAGGCATCTTCCATGGTAGCTGAGCACCCTACCAGCACAGCCCAGCTCTGGGCCCCAGTACAGTCCTTTGAGACAGGGTCTTGCTATATTGTAGTAGATGGCCTGGAATGTGCTATACAGACCTGGACAGGCTCAAGCTTGTATTAACCCTGCCTTTGCCTCCTCAGCGCTGGAGTTACAGGGAGGCTTTTACCATGGCTCCCATAGAAAAATATCTTTAGGACATGTATTCCTTATTTCCTCCAAATAAAACTGCAAGCAAAAGCATTGGGTTCCACTTTGCCAGCCTTAAACAATTATTTGGGGTTGGAGAAATGGCAAGTGTGCTAGCAAGGACCTGGTTCAGTTCCTAGCTCCATTAGTGGCTCACAGCCACCTGTTAACTCTAGCTTCAGTGAATCAGAGATGTCCTTTTCTAGCCTCCAACATGCATGTGATTCATAGACACACACAAGCAAACACCAATACACATAAAAATAAATCTTAAACAGTGTGTGTGTGTGTGTGTGTGTGTGTGTGTGTGTGTGTGTGTGTACACTCAGACACATCAGTTTGTGTGTGAGGCCTGAAAATAACTCAGGGTTTCTCCATATAGCCTCACTCTATAGACCAGGCAGGCTAGCCTTAAACTCACAGAGATCCATCTGCTTTGCCTCCTAAGAAATGCCATTAAAGGCATGCACCACCATGCCCTACTGTCCTTCCACTTTTTAAAGAAAAATATTTTAACATTTATTTTCTATGAATGGGTATTCTGCCCACGTGTGTCTGTACATCATATACATGATAGATTCCCTGATACCTGAGCTACAGTTGCGAGCTGACTTGTGTGTGTTGCCATGTACCCAGGCCTTCTGGAAGAGCAACTAGTACTCTTAACCCCTGATCCATCTTTCCAGAGCCTTCTTCTTCCACTTTTGAGAGGGCTCTAGGAATTGAACTCAGATTGTCATGCTTGATGGCAAGCATCTTTTCTTTCTCTTTATAACAGGGTCTCTCTGTGTAACTCTAGCCTGGAACTCAGAGCGCTGCTTGTCTGCCTCTGAGTGCTGGAACTAAGGTGTGTTCCACCACATCTGGGAAGGAAAGCACCTTCACCTACTAACTGTCTAGCCTGGCTCATCTCCCCAGTCTATTTTGTTTTGTTATTTGAGACAAGATGTAGCCCTAGCTGTCCTGGAACTCATTCTGTAGACCAGCTGGTCTCAAACTCAGAAATTTGCCTGCTTCTGCCCCTCAAGTACTGGGATTAAAGGTGTGTGCCACCACAGGTCTCTTTGAAATGATTTACTGGGGCACCAGCTATGAAATGTTCCCCAAGTAGAATCAGAGCATGCTCTAATAAAAGCTGATTGACAGGAGTCATGAGGGGAAAACCATAAAGGAAATGACACCATGGCAAATCTAGTCTGGGGACAAACTTCAGGATGAAGGTTTGGGACCCATTAATTTCATTATTGTTTCTGGAAGCATGGAAGCTAGGGCCTGTGCATGCTAGGCAAGTGTTCCTACTGACAACATTGTCTCCTGGGGGTCTTGTTTCATAGCTCAGGCTGATCTTAAGCTCATAGTGATCTTCCTGCCTCCTCCACTTCAGGGCTGGGATAACAGCTGTAAGCTACCATGCCTGGCTTTGTACTTTATTATTTAGGAAACAATAGGACAGGGTCTGTGCATGATTACTTCTGTGAAAGTTTTTCTTAATGTCATTGTTGAAATTTTTGTTTTGTTTTGTTTTGAGACAGGGTCTCATTTAGCCCAGGCTGTCCCTGAACTATCACTACAAAACTGAGGATGACCATGAGAATAAGGAGCCTCCCTTTAGTCTTACTGAGCCCTCAGAGAAAAGTGCTGCCATTACAGGTTGTATATAACCAGCTCCTTTAATAGTGCTCAGCCTGGAGCCTGGGTTCCCTGCATGCTATGTGAGCTTTAGCTATTCCCACCGGACATTTTTCATGTTTGGTGTTTGACTCCCTGGGTGCAGAACCTGCAGATACAGAGGACTAGCTAGCTGTGCCTGTCAGGTGATCTGACCTAGATAGGGAAAGTTAAGATCTTCAGGGGGTGGCTCACAAAACACCTGGCTTTAATGGAGAGCAGGTATGGGTGGCTGGACTCTGCACAACTGGTGACTTGGCTGGGCTAAGCAGCATTGATGTGTGCAAGGTCAACACCTGGCCAAGGAGATGCCTTTGGGATGGAATCTAAGGACTGTCTCACTCTCTGGGTCCTATGCATTATTGAGTGGGATCTTCCTGGAATCTAGGATGTAGTCTACAGGAAGGTGGACTGAGCTTTCTTCTTTTGCCAACCAGGTTAAGACACAGGTTCCAGGAATGATTGTGCCCCTTCCCTAGGGCAGCAACCTCTGCCACCACATATCATTCCTGAATGTCAGTAAATAGATGAAGCAGCTCACATCTGCTGTGGTTCACACAACAGAAGCCACATGGGGCTTCGCTAACTATTCCCATGAGGTCAGCCAGGCCTGGGCAAAGCAGGGGAATTGTGAATTGAATCTTTGGTGCTCTCTGCTGGACTGTTTAAGAACAGCAGGAACATGTGGCGGCCAATCTCTGGTCTGGGAAAGCAGAAATTAAGGTTTGATCTTATTCTGGCTGGGAGGCTGGAGAGAATGATTAGCAGTTAAGAGGACTGGCTGCTCTTCCTGAGCCACCACATGCTCAAAACCACCCATAATGGGATCTGATTAACTCTTCTGGTGTCCCCGAAGACAGGTCATGCATATACATTAAATCAATATTAAAAAAAAAAAAAAAAAAGAATACTGGGGCTGAATAGAGGAACTGCTCTGCAGTTAAGCTCATACAAAGGATCTGTTCTGGGTTCCCAGCACTCACATGGCAGCTAGCAAATATCTGTGATTCCTAGGGATCCAATACTCTCTTCTGATATCACTGGGCAACAAGTACATGTATGGTACACATACATACATGCAGGCAAAATGCTCGTACACATAAAAAACAAGAAGGGGGCAGTAAGATGGCTCGTTATGTAAAGAAGCTTACCACCAAGCCTGACCTGAGGACCTGAGCTGGGAGCAGAGAACTGATTCCCACAGGCTCAAATGTGCTTGTATACTCATACACAAATGTACACGTGTAAATAAATGTAATACAACAAAGCTAAAGCAATAGTTTTGAGTTCAGGATCTGTTAGAGTGCTTAGCTACACAAAGCAGAACTGGATTTCCAGCACAGTGTAAAATGGGCATAGTGGCACACAGCTGAAATCCTGGAACCCTAAAGGTGGAGGCAGTAGGATCAAAAATTAAAGGTCATGGATAAATTGGGGGCTAGCCTAAGCTACACAAGGTCATCTCAAAAACAATACAAAGCTAAGCATGATAGCACATTACTTTATTTAAAATTTGTATGCATGCATTTTACCTTACATGCATGTCTGTGCATGTCTGTGCACAATGTGCCAAGTCTGGTGCCTGCAGAGGCCAGAGGATGGTGATCCAAACCCTTGGAACTGGAGTCATAGATTGTTGTGAGCTACCATGAATGCTGGGTAACAGCATTGTACCAAAGCTAAAACATGCTCCTAGCCACTGAGCCAACTCTCCAGCACCAGTTCAACACCTTTAATTTCAGCATTTGAGAGGCAGAGGCAAGAGAATCTCTAATGAGTTCCAGGTTATTCTGGGAACATAGTGAGCTTCAAGTCAGCCAGGGCTCCATAGTGAGATTCTGGACAACAATGGAAACAGTGGACAGTACTCCCTCCTCTGGGAAAGGTCAATGGCTGACAAGGCCAGCTTCGAAGACTTTGGGTTGGTCCTCTCCATGGTTAGCTGCTAACAGCTTTCAATGCTGAGTTTATGCTATCCCCCTGCTCTCCACTTCACAGCCACTTTCAGATTTGAGGGTGGAGATCACATGAAACACAAGTGGCATCTAATGATAGCCACAAGCATTGCTGGTGTGTGTGCAGCCACAGGAAGGTCAGAGGACATCAGTTGTCCTTTAATACTCCCCCTTACCCCTTGAGGCCCAGTCTCACTGAAGCTGGAGCAAGCCCGTCTCCCTTGCCCTCCTCTGGCACAGCACTGAGATTACTGGGAACATCAGGGGTGACAGGGATTTGAACTCAGGTCTTCTTGCTTGCATAGCAAGTGCTCTTACCCACTGAGTCATCTTAGTCTTTTTTTAAAAATTATTTTTATTTTCTGTGCATTGGTGTTTTTGCCAATGTATGTATGTATGTATGTATGTATGTATGTATGTATGTATGTATGTATGTGGGAGGGTGTCAGATCTTGGAGTTAAAGACAGTTGTGAGCTGCCATGTGAGTGCTGGGAATTGAACTTGGGTCCTCTCGGAGAGCACTTACTGTACTTAACCACTGAGCCCCTAGTTTAGGTTTTTATTGTGATAAAATACCATAACCAAAGTCAACTTGGGAAGGGAAGTGTTTATTTCAGTGTACAGTGCAGTCAGGGCTGTAACTAAGCAGGGAAGGAACAGGCATTAGGAACTGAAGCAGAAGCCATGGAGGAGTACTGTTTATTTTTTTGCTCCCTTGGTTATCAACCACTAGTTAAGAAAGCATTACAGGCTCCTGACAGGCCAATCTTGTGGAGGCATTTTCTCACTTGAGAGTCCCTTTCTCCAAATGACCCTAGCTTGTGTCAGGCTGACAAAACACTAGCCAGCAGATCACTCCCCAAGTCCCTCTTTACTAGTACTGATCAGGTCCACTGAGACAGCTTAGTGGGTAGGCCTGCTTGCTGGGCAATCCTGACAACCAGAGTTGATGGAAAGAGAAAAATGACTTCCAAATGTGCACTGTGGCACAAGTGCACTAATGAATAAAAAAATTAAAAAAGGGCTGAGAGTTGGCTACTGTTAAATGCACTTATTGTTGCGGAAGATCCAGGTTCTAATCCAGGCACCCATGGCAGCTCCCAACTGTCTGTAATTCCAGTTGCAGAGGACCCCAACACCCTCTACTGACCTCTGTGAGCACAGACACACATGCAGGCAAAACAAACATATAAATAAAATAGTAATAAATACTTCCACGTGAGACATGTCACCTTGCTGCCAATGGGCCAAAGTTGACTAATGAACTAACCAGTGTTTTCTAGGACAGAATTTATAAGCCATTCTAATAAATCCCTTTTTTATATATTTCATATATATATATATATATAAATCTCCTATATATTACATAAAGGGATTAAATTGCTTACAAAGCCATAATTGAGCTAGTCCAACAATGACCACCTACCAATGAGAGGTCTAAGAACTCAATAATTGTTCAGCCTATGAAACTGGATGTCTCAGATGGTCTTCAGTATAAAGCAGAATTCCTCAGTAGGTTCTAATGTTAGTGAAGAAATGAACTTGCCAACGAGAGGGTAAGCAGGCAAGGAGTAAAATTTTTCTTCTTCCATGTCCTTTATATAGGCTGTGATCTAGATTAAAGGTGGCTCTTCCCACCTCAAAGATCCAGATTAAAAATGGGTCTTCCCATTTCAAATGACTTTTCTCCAAAGGCCTTCCTAGCCCCTTGGATTTTAGTTAATTACAGATGTAGTCAAGTTGGAAGTCAAGAAGAGCCACCATGGCTAACCTAAAAAAAAGGGTGGAAATTGTGCAGCATATGCCTGTCATCCCAACACTCAAGAGGCACAGACAGATTAGAGTTCAAGGCCATTCTTAGCTACATACCAAGTTCTCCATCAACCTGGGCTACAGATTTTGACTCAAGACAAAGAATGGCAGGCAATATTAGGATTTTGGCCCAGAATCTGAGTAGGACTAGAATTTAGATTTTTTAAAAATATGTGTGCTGTGTATGCTGTGTAAAGGTGCTGGAACATGTATGCCACAGGGAGGGTCAAAGCACAACTTTTCTGGGATTGAACTCAAGCTATCAGGCTTGAATGGCAAGCACCTTTACCTGCTGAATCATTTGGTTGTCTGGCTTTAAAAAAAGTTTTAAAAAATTACACAAAGTTGGGGAGATCACTCAGTGGAAGAATACTTACTGTTCCTGAAGAGGAACTGGGTTCAGTTCATAGCACCCACATAGCAGCTCACCACCAGCTATAGCTGCAGACCTCCTAAAGGAATCTGAGGCCTTCTGACTTCTCTGAGCACTGTGCATATATATATGCAGGCAAAACAATCACAAACATAAAATGAACCTTAACAATTTGTGTATTGCTGGGCGGTGGTACTTTAATCCCATCACTTGAGAGGCAAACTCAGGCAGATCTTGGTAAGTTAGAGGACAATCTGGTCTACAGCGCTAGTTCGAGGGCAGCTAACACTACATAAAGAAAGCATGTCTGGGGGGAAAATGTGCATGGTGTGTGAGGACATGCATGCCATGGCATGCTTTTGGAGGTCAGAGTATACCTTCGGGGCTGTTTAAATTTGTTGTTGTGTGTTTGCTTGAAACAGGGTCTATATAGCTCTGGCTGTCTTTTAACTGAGATATGCTTGCCTTTGCCTCCTGAGCATTAGGATTAAAGGCATGTGTTTTTCGGAGCAGAGCCAGGGGGATCTCTGTGAGTTCAAGACCAGCCTGGTTTACAGACCAAGTTCCAGGACACCAATGCTAATACAGTAAACCTTGTCTCAAAAATCAAAACCAACCAACCAAACACTTGTCTCATGCTCACAGAGGTAAAAAGGCATTACTACCCTGGAACTGGAATTAATAAGAGTCACCATGTGAATATTGGGAACCAAACCCACGTCCTCTGTAGCAACACTAAATAATCTTAACCACCCAGGCCCCCTTTCATACAAGGTTTATTTATGGCAAGTAATTTAACACCTTCTAGTAAGGAGGTACCAGCATGTGGATCACCTGCCTTATATTCCATATTATTTGGGGGGAGAACTACTCCCCCCCTCAAAATAAAGTATGGCTAGACAAGGTTAGGGGGGTCAAAGACAACAGAGTACAAATCTTTTAAATAAGTCACAGAACTGGGAGCTAGAGTCTGAGTAATAAATTGTCACAGCCTTGGATAGATCTTCAAACTCGTTTTGTGTATGAAGTGTCCATTTACACATTGATAAGCCCAGAGGCTCAAACCAGCACTTCCCTAAACTGCTCTTATATTTTTTTGTTTTGGTGTTTGTGTACCCTTGGCTGTCCTGGAACTTCAGCTTTTCTCCACCTCCAAGACCAGGAAGGCTTTCATTTAGCTTCAGCTAATGGGACACACAGAGTGAGAAGGGCTTCCCATAAAACCACACTGAGTGGAGTTAATCTTCATCCATCTCATTCACTGCACCATCTGTGGCCAACAGTTTGCCTGAGTCTGGAGACCCGGCTGCTCCTTGGGCTTCATCTGGAGACCTCGGACTGCACCAGTGAACTGGCCTCGCTCAGCGCTAGTCTATCCTTTTTCTCCTTTTGCAACACCTGCTCTTCCCACAGTGCCTGGTCCACCTGGTCATCGGTGAGCACGACCGGCTTATACTTCTCCTCGAACAGCCTCTCATTGGCCTCAGAATGCAGCTGGTGGGGCCCGACGACGCGGAGGTGCGCAGGCAGGTGAAGAAATTCGTCGTCGTTAATGTCGCAATCGTGCATACGGTTTTTCAGGATCCACCAACGGCCCACGAAGCCCACGTCGAGGACCCGGCTGGGAAAGTCGATCCAGCGTGGCTGCAGGTAGCGGCAGCGGGCTTGATAGAGGCTGGCCTGGGCATCGAAGGGCGCCTCGTACACCAGCGAGCAGAACCCCAGGTTCACGTGGCGCAGCCGCCCCCGGCCCCTCAGCCACAGCAGGCGCTGCAAGAACGCTTCCGAGTGGCGGTTGCGCGTGGCCGGCGCCAGTAGCAAAAGGGACCCTGACGCGTCCAGCAAGGCCTCCTCGAAGGTCGCCTCGCTGGGCGCCAGGGCACAGCAAGCCGCGGCACCACCTAGGAGCCCCACGTACACGGCCGCGCGGCCCGGTCGGGCACGCGCTGCAGCCACCGCGTCTCTGCACGCCTCGGCATAATCCCGAAGCAGCGCACGGGCCCAGGTGCCTGAGGGGAAAGAAACGCTGCGGTGACAGAGATTCAGCCACTCGGGCCATCCACCCTGCCGCCTTCTGTCACTACTCACCCAGTCGCGCCCACACCCTTGGCTTTGCCACCACCGTCACCTCTCCTCCCGCTTTACTGCGCCCTCCCGAACAAAATCTTTTCACAGCAGCTGTCACCATCCTCTTCCTGTTTCCAGAACACGCGTAGCATCGGAAATATAACGAACGGGGAGTGGCTTCTGCGCAAGCGCAAAATACCGGAAGTAATTTCTAACTGAAAACCACAGGGAGACAGACTAGCGCCGGATGTTGCGGTTGCATGAAGGGTGGGCTCTGACGGGTAGGCTGGCTGCGCGCACGCGCACGGACCAGGGGCCACGCCAGCTTAGGTAGACTCAGGTGAGGAAGGCGGGGTGCGCCTGCAGGGCCCTGGCGTGGAGCTGGTCTTACTGTGTTAGTCTCCAGGCAGTACTCGGAGGCGGAAGCATCAATCCTGGGGAAGGTTGTGGGACTTACGCAGTTCTGTCCACAGAGCGAGATGCAGTGACGCCTCTAAAGGGATCATGGCAGCAGCTGAGGAACTGGCCTTCCATGGTGAGTGGCGCCCGGAAGTGGTCTGAGCGCCTAATCCTGTGCTATGCTAGAACCCCAGGCAGCTAGGACCCAGACCCTGGGATGGACATGGGACCTGCTCCCATTATGAACTCAGGCACATCAGAGCCTCCAAGTCTGCCCAGGATATAAACTGAACTCCATCTTAGTAGAGGAACAGACTTCCTTATGCGTCATAATTAAAGGCACTCAGTCCTTAGGGGAGGGTAGTGAGGCAACCACAGCCCAGGCCAAAAAAGAATTTTCAGGCTTCAAATACCTCTGCCCATATTCCCTCTCTGTAGAGTTCGAGGAAGCCACAAATCTTCTCGCAGAGACCCCAGATGCTGCCACCACTAGTCAAGGTGATGCGCTGACCTCACAGGAACACGTGGCTGTGGTTGTGGGATCAGATATTGGCTATGGAGCAGAAGAGGTGGAGGAAGATGGTGACAAGACATCGGTGAGTGTCCTAGCCCTCATGTGCCTGTCCTTACTCTGGCCGAGCAGGCGGGTTCTGAAAGTGTCCGTCTTGTAGCTTCTACAGGAAGAAAAGCCACAGCCGAGATTCTGGACGTTTGACTATTATCAAGGCTTCTTTGATGTGGACACCTCCCAGGTGAGGCCCGGGACATTGCTCACAAGGGCCTGGAGTTGCTTGGAGTTCAGCCACTATATTTGGGGCACCGAATTTGGATAGAATGTGTGTGTGGTGGGGCTGGAAGGCAAAAGTAGGTTACAAAGTAGATGGTGATGGGTGGGTAGGTGTCTTATGTCCGAGAGAGGCCTTGAACTCCTAGGCTTAGAGTGCTCCTCTTGTCTCAGCCTTCTGTGCAGCTAGGGCCACACACTAGGTCTGGATGCAAGTTCCATTCAAGAGCTAAGTTTGGGTCTTAGCCTGAGGCAATGGGAGTCATGGAAGACTTTAGGAGAGGAATAAGTAGAATGTGGAACACAGACCAGCCTCTGATAATAAACCAAATCTGAGGCACATCCTGGAGATGTAGGAGGGAAAACACCTAGAACTTATGGGCTGTCCTTACTGTGGCTGGGAGAAGAGGCTGCAAGAATTTGAGAAGGGCTGAAGAGATGGTTTAGAGCACTGACTGCTCTTCCAGAGGACTTGGGTTCAATTCCTGGCAGTTTATAACTGCCTGTAATTTCAGTTACCCATGGCCAAACTCCAATGCATATTTAAAAAAAAAAAAAAAAAAAAAAAAAAAAAAAAAAAAAAAAAAAAAAAAAAAAAAAAGGTTGAAAGGTGGCAGGCCTGCAAGCCCACCTTCAGAGTGGCAACATGTTCAGCAGGAGCTAGGGGCCAAGACCACAAGCCATTGAGATACCCCATAAACAGCTTGGAGGGGACAGCTGAGCTTGTTCAGTTAGGATGTAATGGCAAGATAGAAGTCTACAGGGGTGGTGCTCCTCAGAATGCTAGGATTCTCATTCTGGACCCTGGCTCTGCTCTCCAGGTCTTGGACCGGATCAAAGGCTCGTTGCTGCCCCACCCTGGCCACAACTTTGTGCGGTACCATCTTAGAAATCGGCCTGACCTATATGGTAAATGGGGTTCTATGTTTGCCTTACTGGAATATTCACTCAGCACACATAGGACTGTGCCAGGCCCTGAGCAGGGCAGTCAGTCACCAAGAGTGAATTTGGTGTTTAGTTGAGGGAGACACCAAGACAGGAAGGAGGTGTAAGGAGGGCTAATTTAGAGGATGAGTGGCTTCACTGTGTGGTATTGAGAAGTCAAGAAGGCCTGTGAGTAGGGTAGGTAAATGAGCTTTGATGGCATCAATGAAGAGGACCCAGAAAGTTTTTGGGTCACATGGTAGAATCACAACTGAGTTACATGGTGGCATAGGTAACTGGAGTGGAAGGAACAGCTGGGAGGTCATGGGTAGGGGCGAGTACACTGGTCCAACATATGTTAGAAGGGATCATGATTTAGCATTTTTTAGGATCTCCTCTGGCACGAGCCAGAACAAGCGGAGGACACAGTACAGTGGAGGCTGGGTGCAGTGTGGCTGGTTCTAGGGTACGCCCACAGCTGAGAGCAGTGGGAAAGGCCAGGGGGCTTTCTACTCAGTCCAACAGGAGCAAGTTGCTGTGGCTGGATAGGGCAAGCTGGGCAGGTTATGAGAACAGATCACGGGTGTGCGGCTCAGGACACCCACGTGAAGCTCAAACACAAGCTGTAGTTTAGAGCCCTGGAGCAACTGAGAGTAGACAGCTAAAAGTGGCACCATAAAGCCTCAGGCTTGGACAAGGTCCTGCCCACATCGGAAAAGCAGCAAACATATTTTTCCTATATAAAAACTGTCAGAGAAGGGGAAGAAAAAAAAGTCTAGTGCCTGAGGCATTTTTGGAAGGTATTTTCAGAAAGACAGGGTGAGCCCAGAGGCAGTTCCTGCTGTCAGTTATCTGGAGAATCAAAGCATGTCTGGGGTCTTAGCATACCTAGCCACCTTTCCTAGGAGTGATGGACTTGGGACTCATGTTCCCTTTGCAGGCCCTTTCTGGATCTGTGCTACCCTGGCCTTTGTCCTGGCGATTACTGGTAATCTCACTTTGGTGATTGCACAGAGGCGGGACCCCTCCATCCACTACAGCCCCCAGTTCCACAAGGGTAAGCAGGTGGGTGGGCTTAGCTCCTGGCTGCCAGGGCCCCAGGACATGCAGTGACTGCCCACATTGCATTCCTAGTGACTGTAGCAGGCATCACCATCTACTGCTATGCTTGGTTAGTGCCACTGGCACTGTGGGGCTTCCTTCGGTGGCGCCAGGGCACAAGGGAGCGCATGGGTCTGTACACCTTCCTGGAGACTGTTTGTGTCTATGGCTACTCACTCTTTGTCTTCATCCCCACTGTGGTGAGTGTGGCTTGGCCCTGGGGACTGGTGGGAGCTGTATGGCCTATCCTATATAGTCACCAGCTACACTTGTCACATTAGGTCTTGTGGCTTATTCCAGTGGAGTGGCTGCAGTGGCTCTTTGGAGCACTGGCCCTGGCCCTTTCAGCTACTGGGCTGGTGTTCACACTGTGGCCTGTTGTCCGAGAGGATACAAGGCTGGTGTCTGCAGCACTGCTGTCCATTGTGGTACTGCTCCATGCCCTCTTGGCTCTAGGTTGTAAGGTAGGGGTCCAGGTGGTTCTCAGCAGGGCTGTGGAGTGGGGCTTGCTACTACGCAGTTTGCACATTAACCCCAAGATCTTTCTGCAGCTGTACTTCTTCCAACCACTCCCTCTGGAACATGTGATACCATCACCCCAAGCCACACCTCTGTCTCCCAGTGTCCTGCTGCCCACCTCAGCCCGGTCCATGACAACCTTATAGGAAGGGGCCTGCAGGTGAGGGACCAG
This sequence comes from Phyllotis vaccarum, assembly GCA_033318265.1. Taxonomy (NCBI): domain Eukaryota; kingdom Metazoa; phylum Chordata; class Mammalia; order Rodentia; family Cricetidae; genus Phyllotis; species Phyllotis vaccarum. The sequence continues at coordinate 108,086,148 of JARWLC010000012.1, forward strand.
TTTCTGTTGTGGCTAAGGGTTCATTCATCATCTTCTCTTTTGGGCCAACTATGAGTCTTTCTTTTCCAGGCCAAAGCCAAGGGGCCACTACCTGTCCTGCCCTCCCTGTGAAGATAGGAGGATTCTTGGACCCTGGAGACCACCCTGCTACTTTGCAGGCTTTTCTTACAAAGCAAACACTTTTATTTTCTATGCAAAGGTGATCCAGAGAATTTATATAAAGGTGGGGAGGGGCAGCTGAGCAGGGAGTATTACTGATGAACAGAAGAGCCCGGTTTCCCAGCCTGGCTATGGGCCCTCTGTTTCCCTGACAGTCCAGGGAGTGGCACAGGGCAGGTCCAGCCATTGCCAGGAGTACCTGTGGTGGGCATGGGCCCAGCCTGGGCTCTGGCCACTGAGGTGGGGACTCTAGGGCAGGGGAGCAGGGGAGAAACTGCCCTTCCTTGTTTGCTTTTCTTCTTTTTCTGTCTGGAGGGAGAGGTCCCTGCTAGGCCCCTTTCCAGGGATGCTGTCTTGAGAAGAGGAAGTGGAACATGAATGTGGAGTGCAACACACAGGCCTATGTTAGCTGTCAGGGGGAGGATGCCCTCCTTCTTTCCATGACAGATCCTTGAGATTTTTGTCTGCCTGTTTCCAGCTTTTGGTGGAGGGGGACTTTCAGAGCTCAGGACAGGACAGTAGCAGGAAGAAGAGGCTAGAGGCCTTTGGACAGCCGGGTGTTTTGTACATTCAAATGTGAAGTGAACCCTTTGGTGAGACGGGGTTATGCCTGCCCTGAAGGCTCCACAGGGCTACCCATCACCTAGAACCTCTGGGCCTAGGGACAGGGCTGCTGGCTGGGCCCGGCCAGCCGGGTTTATCAGAGGGTCTGTGGGTTGACACTGGTTCTTTTCGTAAAAAAATAAAATTAAAAAAGCAGCATGTCACGCCCATGGTGACCATGTGGCCTGGTAGTTGAAGGAGAGGTCCAGCTGTCTGTGCTGCCACCCCAGATGAGGGCAGCATAAGGACGGTTAGGGGATAGATGCTGCCAGGTCTTGTGGTGGCAGCTGCTGGCCTCCTCCTGCCTGGTCAGGCACAGCTGTGTGTGTGGTAGGGTGGGAGGGGGCTTGCCTCTTCCAGCAGATGTCAAAGCCAGGTCAGAGCGGAGAGGGCAGGACAGGATGAGGGCTGCCCCGACAGGATCTCATGTAAAATATGGCAGCAACACGTGCTCAGGGCCAAAGGGTAGGCTGGGGGTACTCGAGGGCAGCGGCGACATCGTGTACAAAAGTGTCCAAGTTCCCATAGCAAAGAGGGCTGTGACCGGATGTTCACGCTTCTCCAGAACAAGGGGGACAGCCACCGGCTGCACTGGGCGTGGACTTCATTTGGTTTCCTGGTGCTGTCAGTGAGCAGTGATGTTGCGGCTGGAGGCACCTAGCTCCCGTAGTGCATGGTGTTGGTTGGGATGGACATGGGTGAAGCCATGGAAATGGCAGGGCCACCCATGGTGAACTGGTTGTTGACTGCATAGTGGGCACTGGAGCCACCGCTGCCTCCTTGGGCACCTGAGGAGCCTGTGGGGCAGGTCATGGGCACTGAGGAGCCAGCATGACCCCTAAGCCTGCCTGGCCCCCACTGGTAGCTTGATCGTGTGCGCAGGCCAGGCGGGAGGCCCCCCGCCCACGGCCCCGCTACCCTGTTACCTTGGACAATGCCCGTGCTCATTATGGAGCCCATCCGGGAGTGGGTGTGATTGACAATGCCTGTGTTGGCTGCACAGCGACAGGGAGGAAAGAAGGAAGGAGGGAGACGTCACCGCCCCCAGCCTGCCTGGCCCACTCCACTCTTATAGGTGGTGTGGGAAGGGCAGATGGAGTGGTGACAGATCAAGGTGGAGAGGAACATAGGGCTAGAGTTCCCAGGAAGAGGAAGAGGTGACCATGACAGCGACAGTGGTGGTAGAGGACCAAGCACTGGCCATTGAACTGGCCACTGATACATCCCAGCCCTCCCTTGCCATGCCATAAAGCTTAAGGGACACTCACCTAAGGGAATCAGGTTGTTGTGACCCACACTAGAGCCGCCGGCAATAACACTGCTCAGGTCATAGGCAGTAGGCATTCCTGACCAGAAAGTGGATTATCGGGGGTGAGGCAAGGCAAGCTCTGGCGACTGGGGTCCAGGCTGCCAAAGGCCTCCAGCTATGCCTGGAAAGAGAATTCAGACTCACCTGCCACAGCCACCCCGCTGCTGAGATTGTAGGTGCTTCCCGTGTTCCACATATTCTCGGAGGGAGATGTGTAGTGTGAGCCAGGTGGGGGTGATGGGGTCGTGCCTGTGTACCTGTGGCAGAGATGCACTGTGGGCAGGGCTGTGGGGTTCCTGGTCCCCTACCCCCACTAGAACCCTGCTACCTGAAAAAGGGGTTCTTCAGGTCCAGCAGGTTACTAGATTTGGAGCCTGTCTGGTCCACCTGGGCCACAATACTGATGTCATAGCTCTGTCTGGGGGGTTAGAGAGTAGCTGTGAGGCAACTGGGCTGGTGGGCCCCTGTGCCACTGCTGTATCCAGCCCTAGAAGGGTGGCAGGGTGCACCTTTTGTTGGCAATAAGAAGACATGTCCCTGAGAGCGTGTCCCCGGCCTTGGCAAATAATGGTGACTGGAAGAGGCACCGGACCTGGTACCAGTGGGTCAGGGGCTCTGTTGGGGCTGTGGATAGCCACACGGTCATTCTGTCAAGAAGAAATGGGTGTACTTCACTGGGCTGGCACCACCACTTGTGCCACCACCCCTGCATACCTTTAAATCATCCCAAAAGCCTTTCCTGGATGGTCCCTTGGGGTCTCAGGGCTAAGAATGGCTGGACTTCAGGCAGGCACAGGCAAATATGTACACAGCCAATTCATGGTCATGGGGTGCCTACTCACCCTGACACTCACGCACTGAGACAAACACACATAAGGGACAGGCACTCAGGGTAGCTACTAGGAAATGATAAACACACCCCTCCCCCATGGTTCTCCCTGGGTTTTAGATGGGAAGAACCACCTGAGGAGTTATGATATAACCAGGCCTGGAGGCCATAGCTGCAAAGAGTCCCAGCAGTACCATACTTACATGGAACCAATAAAAGCAACATCGAACCAGAATGCCAAGCCATGGACTAGCCCTGAATGCAGCATGTGGAATTTGAATGGGATTTCTATCCTGCAAGACAAAGTGTATGGGTTTGCTGTAGAAGCCCAACCTGATTGTGAGGAGAGGAGGGGGGGTAGCTGGGGGATAACAGCTGGCCATGAGTGCCCAGGAGGTGAGGAGCACACGACTATGTGGAATGTATAGTGGGAATATGGTGGCCTGGGGTTGGGGATGGGTAGTAGTGGTCATGGGTGACCAGGGGATGGACGGTACCTGTGCAAATCGCCTTCTTTGGCTTCTAAGAAGTTCACTGTGTACTTGACAGATTTGGCCATCAGGATCCGGATGTCAAATGTGTCCTGCAAGATGACAGGTGTGACCCAGTTTGTGCTGCAAATGCCACGGAAGAAGGGGAGAGCCTCAATGCCTCCCTCTATCCCCCAGGCCATGGCACTAACTTCTGCTATTTGGCTAAAACCAGCTTGCTCTTAGACTTATTAGGCATGGAACTAGAGACAGCAATTAAATTATACCCCTCAAAATGTTATAATAGAGATGGTAGATTTCTGTAAGTTCAAAGCCAGCCTGGTCTATCTATATAGTAAGCTCCAGGCCAGTCAGAGCTACTGTAGTAAGACCCAGTCTCAAAATCAAAGCTGGGTGTGGTGGCACACGCCTTTCAATGAGCAATACCTATATTCCTATCTATTCAATCTTGGGCCTAGACTAAGGAACAAAAACAAGAGCCTTGCCTGGTGGCTCATGCCTTTATTAGCGCACTGGAGGCAGAGGCATGTGGATTTCTGAGTTTGCAGCCAGCCTTGTCTTCTTTCATTACAGCCACCCTTGAAAGGCAGAGGCAGGCAGATCTTAGTTTGAGGCCAGTCTCATCTACAGAGTGAGTTAGCCAAGGCTACACAGAGAAACCTTGCCTCAAAAACCAAATCAAACCAACCCAAAAACCCATAAACCCCACAGCTCCGGCACTTTTTAAAGTTTAACCAGAAGATACACATATATGGGGACAAGTAATCTGTCTGCTAAGTAGCTCATTGTTTTAATTTTTTTTTTTTCCCCTTGTAAAACAGAGTTTCTTTGTGTAATAGCTCTGGCTGTCCTGGAACTTGCTCTGTAGATCAGGCTGGCTTCTAATTCACAGATCCGCCTACCTCTGGCTCTTGAGTGCCGGGACTAAAAGTGTGCACCACCACACCAGACTTTTTGCTTTTAAAAATTTTTTGAGACAGGGTCTCACTATATAAACTAGGTTTGCCTGGAACTCAGACATCCACCTGGATTAAAATCATTTGTCACCACATTCAGTCTACATATTTTTTTTAAGAAAGAAAAAAAAAAAAAAGAAAAAAAAAAATTCCATGCTCATGGTGTAATTGAGTGGAACATGAATAGCACACAAGTCCTGGGTATACCCAGGTCAATAAAAAACCTGGTCTCAAAGGTGAATGGCACTTCTAATGACACCCAAGATTATCTACCACATGTACCATTGAGTCCTTTGTGTGTGTGTGTATGTGTGTCATTGTTTAAACCATAATTAGTCTACCAAAGACATCAGAGTACACAAGAAAAAATGAAGGGGAGACTCATGAGGCTGGCTGGTGTGCTGGAGAGATGGCTCAGTAGTTACTCTCTTCCAGAGTACTGGGGGAAAAAAAACCAAAACATTAGCTACTCTTCCAGAAGACTCAGGTTTGATTTCCAGCACCCATGTAACAGTTCATAGCCTCCATAACTTCAGTTCCAGTTGAGCCCTCTTGATCTTCCTGGGTTCTAGGCACAACAGTTGTTTAGGGACATTTATTTATGCAGGCCGAACACTCATATACATAAAAAAGTTCTCAAACTTACATAGCAACAAGCAATTTAGCAACTGAGCCATCTTTGCACACTGACCTTGTACTCTTGATCATCATTTTGCTTCAGCCTCCTGAGTACTGACTGGGATTCCAGCATTTTGTTCTCATTTTTGCTGCTAAAGAGATTGAACCCTAGAGCTGGGCAGTAGTGGAGTATGACTTTAATCCCAGCAATATGGAGGCAGAAGCAGGTGGATCTCTGTGAGTTTGAGGTCAGCCTGCTCTACAGAACAAGTTCCAGGATAGCCAGAGCTGCTACATTGGAGGAGTGGGAGAAAGGGGAGAAGAATTGAATCCTGGACCTCATGCACATGAGACAATCACTCTGCACTGAGCTAAGCCTTGGCAATTGTAGGATGGCAACAATACAACAGTGAGCAATACCTATATTCCTATCTATTCAATCTTGGGCCTAGACTAAGGAACATATGGAGATCTCATTTAGAAAACAAAAACAAGAGCCTTGCCTGGTGGCTCATGCCTTTATTAGCGCACTGGAGGCAGAGGCATGTGGATTTCTGAGTTTGCAGCCAGCCCTGTCTTTATAGTGAGTTCCATGCCAGACAAGGTCACATAATAAGACTGTTCCTAAAAATAAAACAAAAAAGATCACCCAACTGGTTGAGCAGGTGAAGGTACATGCCATATGGGCCTGGCTTCCAGGTAAAAGTGCAGAGAACCAACATACATGCTGTCAGGCAATACACACAAATTTAAAAGATGAATTCAGAGCACACCTTTAATCCCAGCACTAAGGCAGAGACAGGTAGATCTGTGAGTTCAAGGCCAGCCTGGCCTACATAGAGTGTTCCAAGACAGCCAGAGCTATATAGTGAGACCCTGTCTCAAACTAACAAAAAAACAAAATAGGTGAATTCACCCTCAGTGGCACATGCCTGTACATTCAGCACTCGGGAGGTTGAGGTGAAAAGATTGAAAGTTTAAACCAGCCTAGGCTACATGAGTTCCAGGTCAACCTAAGTAAGTGAATCAATCCCCCATCTAAAGAAAAAGAAGAGAAAGTTAAAGAGCAAATAAGACAGTGAAGAAGGAATTGGAACTGGAACACTGAGCACTTAATAATATTAAAATGAGTAACAAATGAGTTTTAGATTATCTGCCAGATGTGGTGAAACACACCTATAAGGTGAACTGTAGGCCAGTGTGTATTACAGAGAGTGACGGTCTGGCTGAAATGACTTACTACTGCACATACAACTAGATTCCAGAAGAGAAAGAGGAGACAGAAATCTCACTAAGAAAGACACTGTCCAAGAGTCTTTTTGACTAGTGAAAGAAAAAAAATTAAGGGTTTGGAAAGTTGAACAGTCTTCTACAGGCTAATTAATTACATTACGTGTAAGCAGGTTAAGCACTGGAATTAAGTATTTCATGTTCATCAAAAAGTAGAAACTTCGGGTTGTGGTGGCACATGCCTTTGATCCTAGACTTAGGTAGGAGGCAGAGGCCACATGTGGATCTTAGTTGGTGGCCAGCCTGGGTTACAGATTGAGTTCTAGGACAGCCAGGGCTACACAGAGAAGTCCTGTCTAAAAAAAAGAAAGTAGAAACTCGTATATATGCTATTTCTTTTAGACAAACCTTAAATAGTAAGTCACAATGGGTTTAAATTAGTATAGAAAAAGACACAACTGGAAGTGTCCTTGTACTATTATTAGATAAAGACAAATGGTAATATTAAGGTTTCATAATGACAAAAGGACTAATCCAACAGGATGTTATAATTCTAAACCTATGTGCACCTAATGACATGCTTTTACAATATATAAAGCAAATGGAAAAATTGGGGAAAATATCCTAATCAAAGTAATACCAAAAATCAACCTAAGTATTTAGTAAATGGGGGAGGGGGTTCACAATTAGTTACATCAGGACAAAAGGACAATGAATGGTGAGCCCAGGCCTGGTATTCACTTTACCCAAGGCTTGGGAGGATCTTTCTGATTTCAAGGACAACTGAATTCTTCATAGTGAGACTCTGCTGTAAGGAAGTAATGAGATGTACCAAGATGATTACCTGACATGGACATAAAACTGTAAGAAGCAATGATTGACATCTTTTTCTTGTTTTTTGAGACAATCTCACTATGTAGACCAGGCTAACCTTGAACTCATAGATCCTCTTGCTTCTGCCTTTTAAGTGTTGAGGGCGTGCATTCCCATACCCTGCTGATACTCATTTCTTCTAAGCACACACAAAGCATTAGACTCAACTGCCCAAGGTCTGAAAGTATTAAGTATATATTCTTTGATGACAGAGAAATGGAGACATGGTAACACATCAGTTATGAGAAAAAGCTGTTAAAATATGCATCTGCAAGCATACATTTGAGTGTTAAGGACCTGACCCCCTTTTGGACTTTTTTGAGACAGGGTTTCTCTGTGAAGCTTTGGCTGTCCTGGAACTCTCAGAGATAACCCTGCCTCTGCCTCCATTAAAGGTGTACTCTACCACCACCCTGCGGAAGACTTTTTTTTTTTTTTTTTTGATTCAGGAAGAGCTTGGAGTCCCAGGCCAGTGAGTGTACATACTGAGAACCCCTCTCAAGTAAAATCTAACCCCTGGAACTGGAACTGCTACTAGTGCTCCTTACTCTTTTCTTTAAAGATAAACACAACTAATTTATGGGTCTAGAGAGATGGTTCAGAGGTTAAGAGCACTGGCTGCTCTCAGAGGACTTGGTTCAATTTCTAGCACCTACAAGGCAACTCACAACCCCTGTAACTACAGTCCTGGCCTCTGTGGGCACTGCACACATGTGGCACACAGACAAATGCAAATAAAATACCTATCCATGTTAAAAACAAATCATTTAGTTACTTTACATGTGTGGGTGTTTTTATCTGTACCTAAGTTGTACACCACAATGTCTGGTGCCCCATCATGGATGACTGTGAGCTGCTATGTGGGTGCTGGGAATTGAATCCGTGTCTTCTGGAAACAGTAGTCAGTACCCTTAACCACTGAGACATTGCTCCGATTTTTCCTTTTTTAATTGCATGTCTTCCCTTTCTCTGTCTCTCTCACTGTGTATGTCCAGGTATCTTCAGAGGGCCCTAGACCTGGAGTTACAGCATTGTGAGCCACTGGATATGGTGTTGGGGACCAAATTCAGATCCTCTGCAAGAGCAGTGGTGCTTGTAATTGCTGAGCACATTTCTTCATCCCTGTTACTTTTACCTTTTATGAGAAAGATCCCAGGCCAGCTTGGATCTCCTGATTTCCAGGCCTCCTCTGCATGCAGGGGTTGTTACAGGCATGGACCACAATGCCTATTTAGATTCTTGATTACTGAACCATAGCTTTATGTATTATTCAATCAAACAAGTTTGCTATAAAGCCACCCTGTTGGTTGGTGGATGTGTGCTTTGCAGAGGGAATGAGGGATCAAAGATGATGGGATTTCTATTACAGAGCTTGTGTGAGGCCTTGGTGAAGTTCTAACCTCATTAGTCCAGCAGTGCCCTGTAAACATTACTCACCACCACAGGTTGCCGGAAGTACTCATCCACAGCAGCGCCTCGGAGGGCTGACAGGTCCACTCCGTGGAAGGATGGCTGGTACCTGTGAAAACCCCCAACCCCAACCTGAGGTCACCACAGCAAGAGAGGCAGGTGGTGTCACCTGCTTCCTTTCCTAGCTGGCCCTCATCTAGCCCATGTTCTTCAGATCCTACTGAAAGGGAAGAGAAAAAAGAGGAGGCGAGGGTCCACGTGAGGATTAGGTCCATCCCCAAAGCCTGGCTGGGACACCCAGGGTGCACTTACCAGAAGTTGGCTTTGGTGAACTGCTCCATGTAGAGCTGTTCATCAGTGAAGGGTGCGAGGTGGACGTCACCAATGGTGGGGAACATGTTTCCTGGGAGTGGGGGAGGGGGCAGGGAGGAGTGCTGTTGTCAGGGCAGCACATCCTACAAGAGTGGGTAGAGCTTCCAGAGGACCCTCAGATTCCCAATCGTGGACTTTCTTTCCACCCACCCACCCACCCACCCATCATCCATGCATGCTAGGGTGTGCAGCACCTTTTATCCATAGCCTCTAGAAAAGTGTGAACTAAAGTGGCTTTATTGCTTTGCTCTGTGGTGCTGGGGATGGAACTCAGTAACTCTGAGTTTAAGTCTCAGACATAAAGCTTTCTCTTTTGGCTTTAATTTTTTTTTTTTTTTTTTTTGAGGGGTGGGGTGGGAAGGAGGATTAACTCTCATCTAGCCCAGGCAGGCCTTAAACTTCTGACTCATCCTCCACCTAAGTGTTGGAAATTACAGGTGTACACTGTCATAGTAGCTTATTTGTCTTTTTTAGTTAGGGTCTCACTGCCTCAGACTTCCAGATGCCAGGTAAAGAGTATGCCACCAAATCCAGCCTAATTCTAATTAAGACAGAAGCTTTTTTTTCTTCTTCTTCTCTCCTCTCGCCAGGGTTTCTCTGTGTAGCCCTGGCTATCTTGGAACTCACTATGTAGATCAGGCTGGCCTTAAACTCACAGAGATCTGCCTGCCTCTGTCTCCCAAGTGCTGGGATTAAAGGCATGTGGCACCACTGCCAGGCTCAGACTCTTTTTTCTTTGGTAATTTTGATTTTCAACCATGATCCCCAAATCAGTTCAAAACTTTCCTATGTAAAGCCAAGGAACTTGGATCAGTTCACTACTAGCAGTTCCGATGCTCACCAGCACACTTGCTCTCATCTCACTGCCCTCATCCATCTGAAGAAGTGAAGTGGACCTATTCCCACTTCCCAGTGCTAGTGTTGGGAAGCAAGAAAAGATCTGGTAGAGCCTCTTGGTGTTCAGTGTGCCTGGACTGCCCCAGACAGAGTGAACAGAAACCCTAGGCTGTTTGGAGTTAAGCTTAGCCAGGGCTGCCCAAATTCCAGGTTTGGCATGTGACTGGAATATAAATAAAGGGGTCTCCTCCGAGACTCCTGGAGCTAGGTTGGCAACAAAGAGAAACAGATATGGGGAGTCTGAGACTGCACAGAACAAACACATGACCAGGAGATGTGGGCCTCCCTCCAGCTCTTCGGGAAGTTAAAGAGGTCCTGAGGCACCCCTCACAATTCACACCAGGTTAGAATGTTCAACTGTGGCCAATGGGATGAAAGAGGCAGGTGGGGGCATCATGTAAGGAACCCATTTCTGGCTCTTGCAGGCCAGAAGGCTGCCTTTAATCCTCAAAGAGGGGTTGAAAACCATCTCACACAGGTGTCTGCTTCACACAGGGCCTGCTACTTTCACCCCACAGGTTTAGCCACCATTAGGGTTAGAGGGGAGGAAGGGCAGCTTGGTGTCCCACACTTAACATGGAGAACTGTGCCTACAGAACCTGAGCCAATGTTGACTACTACGAAGAGTCATAGGAGCCACACATTCACCAAGACTGCTAGCAGCACCTGCTTGGTTGCTAATTTCTACCTGAGGCTATTTCAAGACCAGGGTCCCTGAACTCCCATGTAAATACATACACACTTGTGCCTTTAAAGAACTATTCAGACGTAGACATATCACTAGAACTCATCAGAGAAATGGGCTGCACTACTGTGCTCAGAGCAGAATATAGATCCCAGTATAGACTGGCAGGTGTCAACATGCCACTTGGTGCAGGTTCTTAACCAGAGTTCTGGACAGTTAGCCATGAACATGGACATGTATCATATGTCCTTAGACATGTACATACATCTACACATAGGTATATAGCCACCTTTATGCCTTCATACACACAATAAATACCTACTTGTCTATTTACTCCTCAGATCTCACACCTTCATACACACATCTACCACCCCCAGAATCTAACATGTAAACACACATTTCTTTAAGCACCTATAAACCACACCCTCAAATATGCATACACATATCTACTACACCATCCATAGACCCTCACTATCCACACACCTTCATGTGAATACTACACAGACACTTAATGTGTGTCCTCATCCACATACCTGTATATGTTCTCATATATCATTACACATATCACCTGCATCCTTAGGTATGTACTTACCCACTTTCTAGCTCTTAGGGGAGTAGGCTGGCCACACTGCCCTAGGCAAATTTCCAGTTTGCAGATTAACAACCCGTGGGAGACCACCAGTGATAGCCCTGAGTTCCAGCCCATCCCTGGACTCCCATCTCTGTCCTATTATGGGTGGCTCTGTGGCAAGCATACATAAGTGGCACCAGATACTGCTCCTGAGCATGGGACACTCACCGCTGGGTTTCAGGTACTTTTTGGCATGGAGGTAGCTCTCAAGCATGCGTTCATTGAAGAGCATGTAGCCCATGGGCTCTGAGATGATAATGTCCACTTGCTCAGGCAATGAGACCTCCTCTACCTTGCCAGGGATGACCACAATACGGTCTGTCAGGTTGTTACTCTTCACCAGGACCTGTAAGAGGTATAAGAAGGCTCCCTTTGCTTGCTTGGCATAGGCCTTCAACTCCTCGCTCATGAATGGTCTCTGCTTATAACCTGGCCTGAGCAGCCTCCTCTGTTTTCCCTGTGGACATCCTAGTCATGTGGGAAGAACTTCTGTGGCTCAGCTTTCTCAGGCACTAATATCCCTGCTGCTGGGGGGGAATGCTTACCCCCAGAGCTAGAGCCTAGCTGGTAAGTTGTCTTTCACACAGTGAGGGCCTGACTGAAGGGATGTGAATCAAGGGGCTCACATGTTCAGAAGGAAAAGGCAGTTGGTAAGAGAGACTAAACTAGCATGGAAGCTCTGTGAAGGTCCTGCATTGAGGTTCAGTCTCAGATCTGCAGCTAGGGAACATCCAGGAACAAGCTGTCAGTGCTTCTGTTTATATGAGACATAGGCTGTGCGAGGGGAGCCAAGCTCATGAACGCATCCACAGAATAGTCTGGAAGGACCTAAGAGACTCTATTTGTCTGGTAAAGAGACTGAATAGTAGGAAGCCAGGGATGTGAGAGGAAAGCACAGGATCTACTCCCGGAAGCTTTTCAATTCTGAATTTGAAAATTAAGTTTTCTATGAAAGCGAGTGAGGGATAACCAAGGATATATCAAAATAAAATCCTGTTGTCACCTACACAGGATGTATGGGGCTCAGGCAAGTTAGTACTCAGGACAGTTCAAGTATATGACTCAGAACTCTCAATAAGGTGGGGAAGGCTGTGTCTTTGCCGCTCTGCCCCTGAGGCATGAGAGTGCATCCTTGTGGATGCCTGGTTAGTCACTATGTTTTTGCCACCACAGGCCCAGTGAGCCTCCCCTCTCCTGCCTGTAATCACTTGGTTCTAGAGAAAAAGATCAGGAGTGATGATCCTAGGTCCCCCTGGGGCTCTTACTGGGCAGAGAACATGAGAAGAGAAGGGCTTGGGCCCCAGCAGGACACTGACCTCAGCATGCTGTGCCATGGTGCTGGCCTCCACTGCATAAATTTTCCTGGCTCCTGCTTGTGCAGCAAAAAACGACAGGATCCCAGAACCACAGCCCACGTCAAGAACAATCTGAAGAAATGATGTGTGTATGAGGGCACAAATGTGTCAATCACACACTATGCACATCACAAACAATATAAATAACAGAACTACTATGTGTCAACAAAAGAATTGTTTCCAGGGGGCTGAAGAAATGGTTACTCTTTCAGAGGACCCAGGTTCAATTTCTGGCACCCACACTGCAGCTCATAAGCACCTTTAACTCCAGTTCCAGGAGATCTGATGCCCTTTTCTGGCCTCCACAGGTACTGTATGCACATGGTACACAGACAAAGTGTTCATAAACATGCTCATACACATAAAATAAAACAAAACAAAAAGCAATTGTGCACAGTGGCAAATGCCTATAATGCCAGCAATGAGAAGGCTATGGCAGGAGGACCATGAATCGAGGGCCAGCTTAGACAAGAAAGTGAGACCCTACCTGAAGATTAAAACACAACTGATCTGGGAAGAACAGAGAGGTAAAAACCAGAGGTGCTGGAGGAAATGTCCTGGCATCAGAGACTCATTGTGCTCGCCCACCCACCTGCTGAGACATAGAGCTAGCATAAGCCTTACAGCCAGGTAGGTCCTTATTCTCAGGAGCTGCCCCTTACAGGATTAGGGTCAACATGGAGATAAAGTTATGGGCCAAGCTTCTGGGAAGAAAAGTTTGGGGTTGGTTCAGTCCCAACCTTACAGCTTGAAGGTGACTGAAGCATCTGGGGTACAGGCCAGGAACCTGTCTAGAACATGGGAGAGGTGGTCATCTAGAGCTATGAAGCCTTGAAGGGAGAGTAGGGTGTGGGCTTCTGCATGCAGTATGTCCTGTGCTGCTACTAACTCTATCCCCAGGAGCAATCTTGACTTGGGCAGGTAGCCCAAACTGGAGGGCCAGCTAAGATTTGGCAGGAATTTGGCAGAATGCTGTATGTGTGTGGTTGTTTCTACCTTTGCAGAGGTAGAACAAATGTTTCTGGAGTGGCACATGTGGGCTTTCTAAGGAGAAATGGTACAGAGGAAGTACTGCTGCCAGGACAGTGGGTCTTCATAAGCTCTGGATGAAAGTGGAAATGGACTCAGACCCTGGGAGAGTCAGAAAGCTACCAAAACAGCATGTGCTTTGAAGACCCCATGTACTGCCTGGCTCAGGTCAAGAAAATGCGTGTGGTGGCTGAGTGAATTTGGCTAGGAAGGCTATAAAATTTTTTGAGGAAAGTCCTCTAGAGCCTAGCAACCCTGGGGTGAAACACAACCTAGGCCCAAGATGAGGTAAATCCACACAGACCCAAAGTGTGACCCCTGCAACATATGCTGATTAGAAGCCAGGTACAGGGGTGCACACCCATGCTCTCAGTGCTGGATGGGCCCACATGGGAGAATAAGTGAGTTAAAGGATAGCCTGAGCTCACAGTGAGAGTCTCAAAAGGCATGACAAAGCACAAAGAAACACAAGCTCCCAACTGCAGCAAAAGGCTAAACAAACACTGAGGCATAATGAGAAGGGAGACTTCTTGTGTAGAACACAGAGCCCTTAAATAGGACATGATGCAAAATATCTGTAATTTAATCACTTAGCAAGTGGAAATAGAGTTCAAGGCAAGCCTGGGCTACCTCAGACCACCTTATCTCAATTCACCCCTCAGTATAAAAAAGATAGAAAAGGACCATGGAGATGTGCCTTTCTTCACACAAGACAAAATTGAATTCAATATGCCTGACCTACCAAACACCTCAGCCTTGTCTGGCTGGCCGGACACATACTAAGAACGTCTATCTCCTCCCATAGCGGTGTCAAATTATCCTACAGAAAGCCTAGTTGACTGCCTTACTCAATACTGGGAAGATTGCACACGCACTGGTAACAGCACTCCACCCCCATGTCTTGTCCTGCTATCTTCCAGCTGCTTCAGCCTCTCAGGTGCTGAGACTATAGGTATGCACCATCAACCTAGACTGGACAACAGTAAAAGTATAGGGAGTGGGGTGATGGAGTTGGGGGTGTCCAGGCGCAGTGAGGCAGGCCCCCAGAACGCTAAGGTAGGAGGACTGTGCCTAAAATAGCTTCAACAACACAGTAGGCATTGTCTTACAACCCCCCCCACCACCAACAAAAACACCTCAAAAGTACCCTACTTATCCTGTGCGTGGAGGAGGGATGCTAGCTAAAAAGGCTAAGACCATGTGGACAGGTCTTGCTGGATTTTCTCACTAAGCCAGTTAGCATACCATCAGCAATAGTACCAGAAAAGGCCTGGGTTCTGAGTTCAGTCAGAGGGCAGAGTAGGGAACTAGAAGCTTCAGAGAGCAGGGAGGACACTCCCTCTAGTAGTGTTCCCACTGTCTTCATCCCATCCTTTGGAATCCTGAGATAGACTGGCAAGCATGCTTCCCTAAGCTCTGTGAGCTGCTTGGGACAGCTGTTGCAGGCACCCCTGTACTGTTGCAGAGCCTTATGTCAGAAGACCTGGGAAAGGAAGTTGGGGCTGGCCCTTGACATGAGGGATAGGGCTCTGTATCATTGGAGTCCCCAGCCTGTGAACTCTGCCCTTGTTCCAGGTAGAGGAAATTAGAACTGAAATGGGGTCAACTTCTACTTCAGAGCTGAACTGTATCCCACAGAAGCCATCTGTGTGATCAGAAGGAGTGTGGCTTCATTATTCTCAGCTTTCCCCGCTTCCCTCCCTTCCTTGAGAAAGGGACTCACTGTATAGCCCTGGATGATTTCCAATTGAGACGTATGCCTGCTTCTGCCTAGATCAAAAGTGCATTGCTGCCACGCCCAGCTTACTCACTGTTTTAGAGCACATCCAAACATCAACTTCCATATTGAAAGCTGTTTTATTTTTCAGCAATATTACAATGGAAGTCAGTCTTCTTCATGCTAGATAAGCATTCCTGATTCGATAATTGGTGACCCTCTTGGCAACATCTCCAGAACACTGGCATTAGAGCTAGGTTCCATGTAAAACTCTTATTTGTTCAGTATACCCCTCCCAATACAGCTGAGGCAGAAAACAGAATGACCAAAGACATGTTAGAAGAGGCAAGTGTTCCCTAGAGGAAGTCAAAGAATTAACATAATTTTAACTAAAAGAAAATGGACAGCTGACTCAGAACAATAAATAGAAAAGAGGCAACAGAACTGGAGGGAATTAGGGGAGGTTCTCTCTGTCCAGTCCTCTCCAGCACCTGCCTGCAGCCTCTGTTCAGCATGCTTTCTGTACTGATGGCTCACCTTGTCCTTGAAGTCAGTGTGGTTCTGCAGAATTGCACGCTGGTAGGTGCCTGTCCGCACATAGTCCTGCATCATGTTCTGCTGCTGGGATAGGTAGCCATAAAACTGGAATAGAGACACCAATAGCACATGGCTCATGGCCACAGCCCTGGCCACCCTAAAGTGCAAGGAGGGCCTGAAAGCATAAACCTCCCTTGGGAGGTCAAGTACCCTCCTCCAGCCTGAACCCAATTGACATGAGCCAGCTGCTCCAGAAATGGGAGCAGTCCCCAAGAAGGACACTTCCACTGTATAATGGCTGAGGGTCACAGCTGCTAGATGCCACCTGGATCTGGATGCCACCCAAGAGATCACAAAATTTGTCATAGATGGAATTCTAACACCTGGGGGCCAACTGTCCCATCTTAGGGCCCCAAAGAAGAAGAGGAATGTGTGGAACAAAACCCTAGAGCTCATAGCGCCAGGCAGGTGATGTGCGGTGTCTCTCTGTAAGACAACAGGCGATCAGGAGGCAGCGTGGCACCTGGCAGGGCCACAGGCTTGGGCATCAGGCAGGACCTGGCTTTCCCATCGTGGCTCTGTTGCATAAGAGCTGTGTGACTTGGAGCAAAGTCACTTAACCTCTCTGAGCCTCAGTTTTCTCATCTGTAAAATGGGGACAATAACAGTTGTTGGGAAGGTCCAAGTGCTTCTGGGAATGTAAGATTGCTTACACAGTGCCTTACATTCACCAAGGGTTTAGGATATTGCTACAGTTCAGTCATTACTCTAAACACCTGGGGACTTGTGCTTCACAGATGAGGAAACTGAGGCCTAGCAAGTGATGAACACCTGCTGAGGCTACGCAGCTAGTAAGGGACAGAGCCAGGATGAGCTCCCATGTGGGCCTACCCTGTGCTGCGTGACCTCCTATGGGAAGGTAGGGGTAGGGAACACCAGGAGGTTGTCTGACCCAGGGCAAGTGCTAACTCACCTGGAAGTATTGCACAGCTGAGGACTCCTCTGTTCGCTCGCTGAACACAGAGCGCTCCAGTGTGTGGCCCCGGCAGGTTTTCAGGATGTTGTAGAAAGAACAGAAATCTGGAAAGGGGGAGCCAGATCACTGGGAGGCCAGTACTATGGCCCTCTGGGAGAGTTCAGAGGCCTGGACATCTGCTTTTCCTGTCTGCCTTTCCTGACCTGTCTACCTTTGGACACATGAAAACTGGTGACTTCTTTTTCCCCATATAATGTTCAATTGAGAAGGAAAGGAAAAGAGCAGCCAAGACTGTTACTCTGACTGACATGAGGGCATGACTGCAAGTGGTATGTGGTGAGGACAGTCCAGGGCATTCTTCTCAGATCACATGCACCTGGAGCTCACAGTAGCCTTGGGGGTGGCACTGGACACAAGGACACCAACTCAATGTTGAAGATAGCAGGTAAGTCCCGTGTCAGCATCCTTCCCCAGGACATAGTGCTATGAGGTTCTTTGAACTGATTTACACAGTTACTCAGAAGATGGGGAGAGAGGAGAGAGGATCAGTAGCCCCACCCTACTTGAGGAACTATAAACAACTGATCACTGCTGGGCAAGAGTTAGTTTTCTCTAAGGGTGTACGTGTGTGATCCCTGGTAGGTAGACCATACTTGGTGGATGGCCCTACCCATAAGTACATAGACAGCACAAACTGAACTGGGTAGATTATACATATTGAAGATCAGGGAGGAATTAGGAGTAAATATAGAAAAATACATTGTATGAATGTATGAAATTCTCAAAGAATAAAAATACATTAAGAAAAAAGTTATTGAGGAACTCAGAAAAATGGTTACCAAGTTATAGACTTAAGAAAAAAAGAAAGAAAAGAAGCAATGGAAATCCTTGCTAGACAAGTGTCATGACTGGAGTCCAGATCCATAATCCCAGTGCACAAGAGATGAAGATGGGATCCCTGGAGCACACTGACTAGCCTGCCCAGCACAGCTGAGAGGCCTCCAAACTCATACACACATACATACACATGTACCTTCATGTGTGTACCCCCACAACATATACATTTATATACATCATATAGACAAATACATGAAAATTAACTAATTACTAACTAATTAAAAGCCAGTCAGGAGGCTGGGTGGCGGCGGCACATTCCTCCAACCCCAGCACTCTGAATCCAGGCAGGTCTCTGTGAGTTTGAGGTCAGCCAGGTCTACAGTACTAGTTGAAGAACAGCTAGTGCTACACAAAGAAATTTTGTCTTGAAAAAAAAAAAAAAAAAAAAAAAGAACAAAAACCAAACCAAACCAAAAACAAAAAGCTGAATAGCTGATAGCTATGCAGGTGATATAGGTAGGACTTCCATGCAGAGAGAGAACTCTGGGAAGAAGGTGGAGTCACCAGTCAGACGTGAGGAAGCAGCAGACAGCACAGAGAGATGAGACAATAAACCACGCAACAGAATGTAGATTAAAATAGATGGGTTAATTTAAGTTATAAGAGTTAGTGAAACAAGCCTAAGCTAAGGCCGAGCTTTCATAATTAATAAATCCCTGTGATATTACTTGTAAACTGGCAGCCCAAAGAAAAATCTGACTATAACTCCCTGAGACTGAACTAACCCCAGTCCACATCACCTCCAAGATTTGTTATTTATTTACTTTTATATTTATGGGTGCTTTGCCTGCATGTATGTCTGTATACTTGAGGTGTACCTGAGAATGCTTTGAATCCCCTGGGACTGGAATAACACACACACACACACACACACACACACACACAATTGTAAGCTGCTATGTGGGCAATGGGAATTGAACTTGGGTCCTAAAGAAGGGTTTTTAATCACTAAGCCAACTCTACAAAAACCCCTCTCTAGCAATTTATTTTATGTGTATGAGTGTTCTGCTCACATGTACGTATTTGCACCCAGAACAGAAGGGGGTTTCAAATCTCCTCAAACTGGAGTTGCAGACAGTTCTAAGCTGCTGTGTGGGTCAGTGCTCTTACCTGCTGAGCCTTCTCTCCACTTATAATCTAACATAGATGGTGATCCCTGGTAGTGGTATTCCCAACATATCTTTAGCACACCCTTTAATCCCAACACTCAGGAGGCAGATCTCTGAGTTTGAGCCCAGCGTGGTCTATACATCAAATTCTAGGACAGCCAGGGTTACATAGAGAAACCCTGTCTCCAACAAACAACAAAACCCCCCAAACCAATTTTTTTTGCATCTTATTACAATGTGTGTTATATGTGTGAAAGCATAAGCCAGGGCATGAGTGTGGAAGTCAGAGGAACTTTGTGGAGTTGATTCTTTCCTTCTATCTTTGTGTGGTTTCTAGGGATTGAACTCAGGTCAGATTGTACAGCAGATCATCATTTGCTAAAATCATCTCTCCAGTCCCTAACATTTCTTTTTTGACAATGAATTTGGGGACCAGGATGATTGTTGAGTGGGACCAGAGAAGATCCCCAAAGCCACATAAAAATTTGCTGTTAGTAGCATTATGTTTCTCACTCTAAATGCAGAGATTAAAAAATCTCCAGAAACTTGTGGGTCAGCTAGTCTGGTGTGCTCAGTGGTGAACACTGAGAGATTACATCTCAAACAAGGTAAAAGGTGATGTTGGACACATGTGGAGCACTTCTCACTTACATGTGTGTGCTAGCTAGCACAACCACACCTACATTCACACACACATGCATGAAAATTAAACCAACAACAAATTTGGATTCTAGCAGGCTCTCTTCCTTTAGGAATATATTCCAAGATGTTCCTGAAATGGCTGAAGTGCCCCTGAGTGACCCTTCCATGAGCTATGTTGCCTGTGCATGTGGAACTAGGAGTGTTTATTTAGCTCAGGCCACAAATATAAAAGAAGTCGGTGTTAACAACAACACATGTATCCCAGGCTGACCTTAAACTCCTGATCCTCCTGCCTCCACCTCTTGAGTGCTGGGATTGCAGATGGGGTTAGGACTTCAAGTATGTCAGATAAGGGCTAACCCACTGAGCTTAGTGCCTCCAAATTTAGAACAAGTCTCTTTAATTTTTTGAGAGAGAGGCTCCTTCAGACTTGCAACATAGATGAGGCAAGCCTTGCACTCCTGATAATCCTGCCTCTACTTCCTACTTAGGATCACAAAGGGAAGGAGATGAGAGGAGGGGAGGGGAAGGGAAAGAAAAGGAGGCTTGAAGATGCTGGTGCAAGTGACAAAGCAACAGGGCTTCACACGGCAACTGCTCTAATCGAGAGAGGCACAGATAACCTGGGGAGACAGTGAAGGGCTCTGGGGAACCAGCAGCCCCTCCCCTGTACCAGCCACCAGAATCACCAGGCACTGTACCGACCAGGTCCTGTCAACAGGACATTCATAGGCCTGGTCATTGCTTCCAAAACCCCAAGGCTCCAGCTTTGCTCATCTGGGTTTCCACAAGCCTTCCTCAACAACCTTAGGTGTCCCTAATCATGTCTAATGACAGGTCTGCTCAGATACTCCAGGAGCTTCTCTAATATTTTGAGAGTGAAGCCTCTATCCACACCTCAAGGCCCAATCTCAGCCCTCCCCTGGGGTCCTAGCCAAAGCTGAGAAAGCTGGTCTCAGGCCTAACCCAACTAGCTCTCTGAGAAGGTTAGGTATGGCAGAAGAGTTAGGCCGGCCCTTTTAGAGAAAAGAACTGAGACTCAGACCATCCATAGCAGCCAGTGAGGTGCCAGGGCAAGGCACCGGTTTAACTGTTCATGGGGCTGGATTTTTCCTTCTTTTTTTTTTTTTTTTTTTTTTTTTTTTTGGTGCAAGGATCTTGCTATGTTGGCTGCTCAGGCTGGTTTTAAACTCTTATGCTCAAGTGATCTTCACATTCTAGCCTTCTGGGAAGCTGAGACGATGAACATATGCCACCATACCCAGTTATGACTATTAACTTATACTTGTGTCTTTAGGGATCCTTCCTTCTGCCTCAGCTTCCTGAGCAGCTGGAGCTACAAGAGCGATAAGAGTTTGCAAAGGCATTCAGTATATGCAAAGCCACAGTATGTGTCCGTGTGGGGATGGTGCCTGTACATGTGAAGGCAAGTGGTCAGGCAAGTGTTACTCCTTAGGCATTCCTTGTTTTGTGAGGCAGTCTCTCTCTAGACTGGAGCTCTGATGAGGCAAAGTTGGCTGGCCGGTATTTACTGTTTCCATCTCTCTCCATCTGAGATTACAAACTCATGCTGCTAAGCATAACTTTTCATGTGGTGCTAAGAACTGAGCTCACATCCTCGTGCTTTTATGGCAAAAACTTCTATTAACTGACCATCTCCCCATCTCCCGGCTCCACCAAGAAGTTCAACACATACCATGGGGTGTGGCAAACTGGATGAGGACACTATTACAGCCCAGTGTAATGATGAAGGACTGCCTGCCCACACGGCTGCACTCTGTCTCTCGGGACACGGAGCACTTGAACACACACACATCTTCATCTGCAAGAGAAAAGTAGATGCTGATATGAGTGATGGTACCCTGGTGACTTTCTTGCTTTAATGTATCCCCACCCCTCCCCACATGCGTCTAATCTTTTTGGGGTGCTTCATAAACACTTTGAAGTGCTGTGGGAGTGCTCTGCCTGCCTATGTCTCAGAGAAGAAGAGGTAAGCTACGACCGTACTGCAGTGACACTGTCAGGGTCCTCAGGAGCTCAGTGTCTCATAGGTGAAGACAAGCATATTCCCAGGTCAAGGCCTGGGCCCCCAGAGACCTCCTGTCACTGTATGAACTGACAGGTGGTGAGAACATAGACAGAGCTATCCTTAAGGAGGGGCAGAGATATCTTTAGGAAGACA
Source organism: Phyllotis vaccarum (assembly GCA_033318265.1). Lineage (NCBI taxonomy): Eukaryota > Metazoa > Chordata > Mammalia > Rodentia > Cricetidae > Phyllotis > Phyllotis vaccarum. The sequence continues at coordinate 108,107,655 of JARWLC010000012.1, forward strand.
CAGACAACTGAATAATAATGAAAGGGTTAGGGCTTTGGAGTCTTGGCCCAGCCAAAGGTGCTTCTGTTCAGGTCCTTCTGAGTTACAAGGGGTCACTGGACTTTATAGTTGTCAGAATAGAAGTACTCATGACCCTTTGGATTAGCCCATGTCATTGGCCATGAGAGTCAGCAACCTAAACTTCTGTGCCACTTACAGCTTCTCAGTAGGATAAAGCAAGCCATGTGGCCTGTCCAGGCTGGTGTCTCTCATGTTTCATATGGGGCTAGAGGTAGGGCTGGGACCTGGACCCAGGCAATTACTATTGTATATGCTCGCTTACACAGCCCAGCTATGTCTCACCACAACCATGTTTCTGGTTATTTATACAACAAAAAAGCAGTACACTGAAGGATTGAGCCAACATTCCTAGGAAAAGTACAGGTGCATCTGGTAGTGCTATTATCCCATAGCACTTGTGTAGGACTATTGCTATTTTAAATTTTTTAATTTTATGATTGATATGTATGTGCGTCTACGTACACGTTTGGGTTTACACACACCTGTGCATGCTGGCAAGCATGAAGTCAGGGGACAACCTTCAGTTACTGGTTCTTTCTTCTACCATAGATTCTGGGAATCAAACTCAGGTTGCCAGTCTTGTGCAATAGCATCTTCCCCCATTGAGCCATCTCCAATGCCCCATGAAGTGCTTTTGACCTTAACTCATAAAGGGACAGTGGACATCAGCAGGTACAGGGAGTAAACTAGCCCTCCAGGACTCTTCAAATGGTCAACATTAGGTAAGATAAACCACTGAGAACTATTCTAGAGTGAAGGAGATACAAGAAAGGCAAGCTAGAAAGTACCCAGTGGGCCCAGGCCTGGATCCATTATACCAGATGGATGGTGTGAAATGAGACGCTGGCTCTATGAACTTCCAAGGATAGCCCCCCCCATCCCCCCCCACACATGTAGGGAGCATCTGTGTGTCTCTGTGGATCTGTGGGTCTGCAGGCCTAAACCTTGAGGTCTGGGCCAGAAACATCGTACTACAAATGGCAGCCCAACGTGGGTAAAATATACCCACATAAAGCTGGAGAAAGCTTAAAAAATGGTCTACAGCCCAAAGCAGCTTCTGAGTTGTGTCTCTCATGTGAGCTGTGGTACAGAGACGCCCTGGTGAGGCATGTGGGCTTGGGCTACAATGCCAGGCTTTTCGAGTGCAGCTTAAGGTATAAAATGGCTTGTTCCTGGTCTCACAGGACCCACAATACAAGCACAAAGTTGTAAATGATGTATCTGAGGTTTCTGTTCATAAGGACAAAATGGGAACAGAGTCAAAGATGGCTTCTTAGTGGTGATTTTTTTTGGATCAGCTCTGTTTGCTGGAGGCAAACTGAGGCTTGGCTTTAAGAGAAGCTTCCTGATTCAGCCTTAGAGGCAAAATGCTTCTGAGTTTTTTAAGAGGCCCTGCTGCCTAATACTTAAATGGAGTTAATGTGCAGCAGACGGCAAAGCTTTACTTGGTGATTATATGGACCCTAAAATTCCCCAGAGTACCTGGGCTAAAAAGATGAAATTAGACTAGGAGCTGGGGGGAGCCATCCATCCATCCTACTAACCTTTAATCCTTAGCCAAGACTTTGGCAGATTAAAGGTGTGTTCAGAAACAGAAAGAAATAGAAGAATCTGGGTGGAGTCAATCAACCTAACCAAGCAAAGGTGTGGTCAGAGACAGAAAAAGTTAAGAAATAAATATACAGTTTTTTTTAAGTCTAAGTGGTTTAGAGTTGTTGAAAATATATATACATTAAGAAATATATACAGTAAAGACAGTTTTTTAAAAAACAGTCTAAGTGGTTTAGAGTTGTTGAAAATATATATACATAGGCTTAAAGAAAGAAAAGGTAGAGAAAGCCCTTAAAAAAGAAATAGAGTAAAATAAATAAATAAATAAATAAGCCACATAAAGATGGAAAATACAAAGAATGTCTGGATACTGTATGTTATTGTCTTATCTTTAAGCTTCTTGACTGAAAATGAAATAGTAAAAGCTGCTAAAAGACAGTTGATTATAAATGCTGTTGGATTAATTCAACCTATATATTTTGTAAATGAGTTGATTTTAAAATTGAAATGCAAAGATATGCTACTTTGGAGAAGAGGTTTTCTTTTTATTTTCACAGAAAATGAGAGGCTGTGGATTTATTCCTGGATAAAGAACATAAAAGTTTGATAGAGGAAGACCCCCTGAAAAATCTCCAATGGAAATGGATGGACCAGATGATTCAGCATTTCAGAACACCTCTGTTGAAGTTTCCAGAGCTCTGTATCCAGAACAATTTCAAGGAGACTGGCTAAGATGACCCAGACTACTCCACTAAGGACTTGTATATAATCCTACATTTTTCTTTGGATTTCCCATGAGATTGCCAGCGCTCCAATTCAGCAGGAAGTAGCCTAGAGTACAACGCCCACATTCCCAAAACATAGATTATGGATGTTCGTGTTTATTTACAGTGCTATTTATAAGTTGCTATAGATAATGGGGGGAAAGGATATTAGATTTGAAATTCTTTTTGTTTTAAAAAGAGAAAAGGGGATATGTAGGGAGATTATGTTGTTCCATTGTAAAGAATTGTCCCCACCTATGAGTTTAATAAAAAGCAGTGATTGGCCAAAGGCAGACAGGAAATGTGAGCAGGGCTACCAGACTAAAAAGACTCTAGGAACAGGCAGAACAGAACAGAATGCCAGAGAGAAACGAGAAGAGACAGAGGACAACTATGCTGCTCTGAGAAAAGGCACCGTGCCGCATGGCTGAACAGGATAAGTCATGGGTTAGATGAAGGGTAAAGAGTTAGCAAGTTATATGCCTGGGCCTTAGGCCGATCAGCCTAAAACTATTGTAAGCATCTGTGTGTCTCTGAGGGTCTGCGGGTCTGTGGGCCTAAACCTTGAGGCTAGGCCCGAAAGTCCGGGCCAGAAACCTCTTACTACACACACACATACATATATGAGGATCTCAAGTAGCCCAGGCTAAGCTGCAACTGTATGCAGCTTAGTATGGCCTTGAACTACTACTTTCACTATACCTGCTGGGATTATGCGTGTGCCCTTGTGTGCCTGGTTTATGGGGTGCTGGGATAGAACCCAGGGCTCTGTGTGTGTTAGGTGAGTGGTCTACAAACTGAGCTACAGCCACAGCTCTTACTCTTAGAACATAAATGCAAAATAAAAATAAATTATTGAAAAAAGACAGAAATAAGAAAAAAAAGAAAGCAGAGCACTTACCTCTAAAGTACAAGGCTCTGAAGTCTATCAAAGCAATAAACAAAACACAGCAAAACAGAAATGAAAATAACTCCAACAGCTGTCTGTAAGATGTCACTTCTCAGTGTCTACAAAATGTCCACAATTTAAACAGTGAATGGAGAGATGTAGAAGAACGAAGCCAGCAAACATCTCTAAATGGGATGTAGCCAGGTGAGTACACCGACCGCCTGATACAGCAACTCTCTTCTCAGGAATATTCCCGCAAAGGCAGGCAGGCAAGGCTTCAAACAAATGCTCATTTGCAATTGTCAGGTATGAGGACTGCAAAAGTAGCCCAGTCAGGAGGCCGAGGCCAAGAGGCTTACTGAATCTTAGCACAGGAGTTCAAGGACCAACCTGGACAACACAGCAAGAGCATAAAGAAAGCAAAGAACATGCTGGGCTAAGGGCTAGTTGGCAAAGTGCTTGCCTAGAATGCAGGAAGCCCTCGACTCCATCCCCAGCACCACATCAACTACATAAAGCAGTAGAAGTGTTGCACAGCTGTAAGAAAAGCCTTTAGAAGGTGAAGGCAGGAAGATCGGAAGTTTGAAGAAAATATACCATACAGAGAAAGAGAAAGGGAAACAGAAATGGACAGAGGACTATTTATTCCCAATAGTCAAAACTAAACACAACTCAAATTCCATCAGTTGATCAATGGATAAACAAAATCGGACAATGGTATTATTTAAGTATAGAGAGAATAAAGTCAAGACCAGCTACAGCCTGAAACACTACCAGAAACACAGAAGGGGGCAACCACAAATGCTGTGCAATAAATACTGCATTCGATGGAACAGCAGGAAGGGTAAACCAAGGTGGCTGGGATACACTTTCAGTTGCCAGGGGCTCTGAGAAGGCAGTGGGGGGATTAAGCGCTTCCTGGTGTGGGGTTTCCTTTGAGGTGATGACAGGGTTTTGGAGATGGCTAAAGGTCACAGTTACATAACAACAAATAAGCTCAATGCCACTTTAAAAACGATTATAGTTTTAGGAACTGTCACTTCAATAGACAAAGAAAATTGATCCCTACTTGACAAACAGTCAGCTGCTAGGAGGCCTACAGTACTCTCACAGAGACCCTACCTAGCTCCCGTTGTCCTTCTGTCTAGTCCAGGGAAGAGCCAGGCTCTAGGGGCAGAGCATGATTTAGGGCTGTTGCTGCCTCAGACACAGGGACCCAAGCAAGGCAAGATTCTTCTAGTTCCTGTTCTAAGAGTACTTCAGGAAGGGACTCCAGCTTGGTGACTGGGAACACCCCTTCTGGGACAAAAGATAAAAGTGATCTTTGAGCTGGGTCTGCATGATGATGAGACCCCAGAGCGCTTGTTAACCAGGTTAGCCTAGGTGCTCCTCTACAACCTGGCATGAAGCAGACAACTTTAACACCAATGGTGGGTAGCAACAAGGGCAGGGCTGAAGCAAGGGCCACCTGGGCTGAGGGATCTGATAGCACAGATGGCGTCAGCATTCTCTGAGCATCACAGCCAGCCCCTCAGGCCTCCTCCGAACACAGAAGGTACCAGGAACCTTCTGATATACCCATGCAAACTAACAAACCAGCTTTAAAGGTCCCCTGCTTTAGGTGGCCTGGAGTACAAGCTTGGCTCTGAAAAATTTGCATGACACATGCAAAATCCTGGGTTTCATCTCTACAAAAATAAATCAGAAGCAAACAAAATGTTCCTTTGGCAGAGGCCACATGCATGCCTTGAACCCCAGCTGGCCAGGTTCATCAGTATCAAGAGAATAAAGTAGGGTGACAAAGCAGGACACTTGATGTCCTCCTCTGATCTCCTCGCAAGTATGTGACTATGTATGCACACCAACAATAACGTGCACATACAACACACACACACACACAGAGAAGGTTGAGCTGGATATGCTGTTTCACATCAAGCTCAGGCCAGAGTCATGATTTCTTTCTCCAGAGTCCCCAAGTGATAACAGAAATGGCAGGTTATGGGTGGGAACAGTTCTTGTCTGGTTGGATTCTCAAATGGGTCTCAAATAGAGCACAAAGAATGGGCCCTGAACTGAGGGGTTTGAACAATGCTGATTGTTTCAAGTTCTGTGACTAAGGAATGAGAGAGAGTCTAGGGTGATGGGGGCTAGCTTGCACAGGGCAAGTGGGACACAAACAGATTCTCCATGAAAGACAACCCATGTTATTTCCTACAAAAAATCTCTCATCTATCCACATCATAAACCCCCAATTTCTGCCACGAAACAACCACCTAACACTTTAGAAAGAACCCTCATTTCTTTATTATGTCATCTAGGGGCAGAGCATGATTTAGGGCTGTTGCTGCCTCAGACACAGGGACCCAAGCAAGGCAAGATTCTTCTAGTTCCTGTTCTAAGAGTACTTCAGTCCTTACAGAATCAATCTATCTATCTATCTATCTATCTATCTATCTATCTATCTATCTATCTATCTATCTATCTATCTATCTATCTACCTATCTACCTATCTACCTATCTATCTACCTATCTATCTGTTATAACTGAAGATGAGGCCCCGGGCTAAATACATGCTCAGCAACAGTTTTGCCACTGAATTACACTCCTCGAATAGATGTAATATTTACTGTCTTGCTCTTTAGAGAAATGTGACCACTCCAGGCTGTTGTCAAGTCTCCTAGCACCTTGGTCAGGAGCAGTAACTCTGAAGACAGTCACCAGAGTCCATCTGGCTGTATGACCTGAGTCCCATCCCTAGAACTGTTCAAAGCTGGATAGATGGCCAGCATCTGTGATGCTGCACTCCTACAGGGAGACAGAGGGCAGAAATAGGAGATCACCCAGAAGTTCACAAGCCAGCTGACCTGGAAGAATACACTGTATATTGTAAGAAAGAATGATACTCCGCTTTATTTAACAAAGAATAAAGTCAAAAGAAACTCCCAAACATAGGCCTCTGACACAATGTGCCAGAATATGTATACCCATGCACATACACAAAGTAACAAAAAAACCTTACTGAAAACTCTGAGTAGACAGAAAAATAACACTCATGGACTCCTGGTTTCTCAGAGTCTTCAGTAAAAAGTCCTAAATTTACATGGACCCCCTGTAGCATCCTTTGCTTCACTGAACCCTGCCCTTTCCAGCCACTATCCCATTCTAGAATCCCTTGAGTATTGTCAAATGTTCCTTCTGGGTGTTGTGGTTCTTGGACAAGAATAGCCTTACCCTCCCCCATGTCCTTATCATTTCTTCTCGGAGGTCTTTGAGCATTTTCTAGACAAGTTCTCACTGCACAGTGAAGCTTGTCACACTCCTCATGTGCCAGGCATATGGGACTACTTCACTTAACGGAAGGATACTGGTAGTTACAAGAGGAAAGAAGCTCAGTGTATGCAAGTACAAAGACTAAGGTCCAAATGCTAAGTCTGTCCTGTCCATCCCTAAGTGTGACTGGAGATCTTCCAACTGCTTGAAGGTCATTGTCCCCTACCCCTTGTCTAGAAAGCAATAGGGCAAATAGGAATCCCTTGATGCCTTAGGTTGTAGGCTAGAGAGACCAGTAGGAGTGGGCCAGACCTGAAAGGGAGCTCTTCCCCAGTGGAACCTTCTTCTTGCATAAGGAGAGGGAGGAGGGACAATAGGATGACACTAAAAAGTAGCTACTTCTCAAGGTGTACAAGGGTCAATAGCATCCCACCCTCACCTTCCAGCAGGAGGCTATCATTGCCACCCACAGAGGAGCAACTAAAGCTGCCCATCTCAGGCATTTGTTGGGAGGCATACACATGCCTTAAATCACTTAACACTGCCAGGTATAACAGGCCTCTTCACTTTCCAGAAGAGCCATTCCACAGTGAGAGGAGGGTTGGGGAAGGAAAAGAAACCCCCTTCTGCAGCTGCAGGCTCCACACACATACTCCAATCTCTCCCCAAGACTAAGATGAAACCTTGAGCCCACCTGCCTCAGCCAGTACACCACACACAGGGACAGGATCCAGCTGTGAACACACGGACTGAGTCTTTTTTTACATGCTGAGAGCTGGCAGGGGTGAGGGACAGCCACTGAGAAGACAAGTAAGCAGCAGTGAGTGCAGAGAGGGAGGAGACAGGCTGATAACAGGGAAAAGGTTTAAACTATACTACAAATGCTCTTCTTGTCCCACGGCCTCCACCTCCAGTCCCTGGAGTAACTCTGCCTCCAAACCACAGGCCACCGAAGGTTTCACTTTTATCCTGTGTGGGTAGATCACTGCCGAGCCACCTGAGAAGACAGCCAATGCTTTACCTGGCAAGGACAGAAGAGCCTAAGGTGACCTCATAGAAAAAGTGGGAGCAACTCGGGGTCTTGGCTTATAAAGGCACAGGTGGTATGCAAGAGTTTACAAGGCCATGCCTGCCCATGCATATAGATGAAAAGGGCATGCCCCCACACAGAGCGTGCTTTGGAGGCACAGAGTTGGAATAGTGCATTTACCAGAACAGCTACCACAGACCAGAAATCCTAACAGTCACACTCTGGCTTTTGCACACATATGGGCCACACACACACACACACACACACACACACACACACACACACACACACACACACACACACACACACGAGCCACATACAGACAGCATAAAAAAGAGAAGGAAGGGACAGGGATGAAGGGAGAAGGAGGGGTTAGTGTGGAAATACAATTCCAACAAGCACTGTGGCTGCCCCAGGAAAGGAAATACTTTTCAGGCCAACCTTTACTTCTCCAGCTTGGCCAGAGCCAGGACTTTAGAGGTGTGTGCCCAGGGTAGTGTACATGACTGAACGAGTGGACAAATGGGACATAGGCTTGCTTGTCTGTGTTCCTGAGTGACTGACTCAAAGAAAGTCACAGTGCACAGGAAAGATAGGTCTGGCTTTTCATGACACACCCTCTATCTTGTACACAGAAGATAACCAAGCATACAGTCCTGGCTGCTGTGAGGCCTGACTCTGAACCCTATGCATTGGGGAGGTCAGGGGCACAGGCCAGGTTTGTTCCTCCATGCATAGTTCTCCCAGAGCCAATAGCACCCACTCCTGTTATCAAAGGATATGATGGACGTGAGGCAGGCTGAGCTGAACCAGGTCAGGTTGCCCCAGGCAGCCGTTACCTGGGAGAACTTCCCTTCTCCAGGGCAGGATGGCCATAGGCCAGACTCATTCTGCAGTCAAGTCAGAGCAAATTTAAACTTTAATTGTCTAGAAAAATCAAACCAGTCACAGCCCAGAGTGTTGTCATAAGGATGCATACACTCTGTGCCTGTGGACACACTGCAGGGGAGGGTTAACACAAAGCACATGTCTCAGCAGAGGGCAGAAACAATGAGTGGAGAGGAAGGGCCTCAGAGAAAAACCTAAGTAAAGCATAGGTGTAAGCATAGGTGTGTTTTTACCCCCTTACTATGTTTCCCAATTTATCCACCAAATGGTGACTCCTAGACCTAGCTTACCTGAAAAGCCTTTGTAATCTCTTGGGAGGAAGTGTGTGGGTGGTGCTTTAGATTTTGTGCATGCTGACTGGATAAGCCATGTCCAGTTCCTCACTTGGGGAGGGGAGGGGGGAAGTATTTCAAGACAGGCTTTACTGTAGAACCATGACCAAGTCTCTGTAGTAATTTAGGTGGTGCTCTACTGTTGAGTTTTCAGTCATTTCAACAAAACCCTCTGAGCTGAATCCCTGCATTAGCATAAGGTGGCCCCATTAGCAGCTATAACTAACACTTGGCAGGAAATCTATCACAGAACCCCATGAGGTCTTTTGTGGACAGGATACTTCAAGAGGCCTGGAAGTCTAGGGTGGGATGAAGCATGTGGAAGAGCAACGGGAGAGACGGACCTCAGGCTCGTTAATGTATATAGGCCAGGAGTAGTTGTAAGAGATTAAATTGCCAGAGGTAGGAGACTACACCGTCCACAGAGGTGTGAGTCAGGTGGGCTATTGTCATCAGCTGTGGGTCAGAGTCCCTGTTTCTGAGAGATGTCCTGGGCTACAGGGCAGCCAGACAGGTCTTCATTTGTCCTTCGTGAGGACTCCAGTTAAAGGAAATGGGGAGAGCAGCATGAGACCTGTACTAGTGACTAAATTCAGGCTGTGGAACCAAAACTGTCATTTGCCTTTTGCATTTTTAAAAACAAGGGGAGAGCTGTGTCTACTGAAACTCCTTGGGAAAACATGCCAACCTCAAGGATGTTCAGATGGTGAGAGGCAATCAATAGGGACTGAGGAAATGGCTCAGTGGGTAAGAATCTTTGCTGATACAGCAAGAGAACCTGAATTCTAACCCCTAATGCCTACATAAGAGCTTGGCCTGTCCATGAATGCCTGTAACCCCATCACTGGCAAGCAGAGATAGGTGAATTTCAGGTGCTCAGTAACTAGTCATGTGACAGAATCTATAAGGTTCAAGTTAAGTGATATACCCTGTCTCAAAAAATAATGTGGAAAGCAATAGAAGAATATCTCTTAATGTTGTTCTTCCTCTGCATACGTGCTCATGAGTACATAAGCTCTCTCTCCCCTCTCTCTCTCTCTCTCTCTCTCTCTCTCTCTCTCTCTCTCTCTCTCTCTCTCACACACACACACACACACACACACACACACACACACACACACACACACACACACACACACACACACACACACACACACACACACACACACCCCATGTGAGTCAGTGAGGCCAGGGAATCGTTTCAGTGAGTAAAGCACTAGCTATACAAGTGTGAGGACCTGGATTTGAATCTCTAGAATTCGCGTAAGGCTGGACATAAGTGTACTTAGCTGTAAAACTGTAATCTCAGTGTTCAGCAGATGGGAGGTGGAAATGGAAAAATCCCCAATAGCTCACAAGCCAGCCAGCCTTGGGTGGTGCAAATAAGAGACTCTGCCTTAAAATAGGTGGATGGTGGAGGCCAACACCTGAGGTAGTCCTCTGACCTACCTATACACATACACACCACCACACCACATGAACACAAGTTTTAAAAAAAAAAGCCATCAATGAACTTCAGTGAAGCATATGGTCAGCCATGCACGATGGCTACACTTAACATTAGTTAGGGCCTAAATGATCAGTAAGAAGGGGCACAAGCATGTGTATATTGTTACCCCACTCAGACTCAGGCACAACAACCTTTGGGTTGGAGAAAGTAGGGAAGAGTCCCTCAAGGGTCATGACAAGTCCAAAAGGACCCTCCATCTTCCTTTTCAGTTCCTCCTGGGTCTGCAACCCCACTCCTCAATCTGTCAAGATAGGGTTTCTCTGTATAATAGCCCTGGCTGTTCTGGAACTCCCTCTGGACACCAGGCTGTACACTCAGAGATTTACTTGCCTCTGACTCTGCTGGGATTAAAGGAGTAAGACAACTTGACCAGCCTCCTGCATCTGTCTTTATTTATCTCCATAACAAGAGCATACCTTTTTTGTTAGCATTAATCCATTAGGGGCATTTGGGCAGCATCCCTCGGTCTTATCTGGTCTGTGCTGGGCAGGTTTCTAGAAACTGAACCATTCTGCATTGCCATATACATGTACACAACAAAAATGAACCCATCTTGGGGAACATAATTAGCTAAACAACAACCAATATGACTGAAAGAAAACAGCCTTGATATATCTTGACAAAATATAAATAATGAACAGCCTTAAAGAGGTAGACAAAATCCTGGGTGCAGGAAGGGGGCTCTCAGGCTGAGGGCAAGGAGTATAGCCAGGCAAAACAATCTGAGCTTTTTTTCCAAGAATGGGCATCCTTGAAGTGGAGGACAAGCAACAGGTGGCTGGAAAGGAGGAACAGTCTGCACCAACACAAATTTCCAGAGCAGAGAGAAAAAGTTCACCGGCTGATCCTGGGCAGCAGGTTACACAGGTGCTGGATACCCACAACGGTCAAATGCACCAAATTCAATACCCATACCCCAGACAACTTAATGGTGTTGATTCAACAGCCACGAAATATAAGAACAAATCAATGAGCATGCAGAAGACATGAAGAAGGGTTTCCTAGAACTCCAGGCTCTTGGGGTTATTATGAAGCTTTATCTCAAGCTGAGCAAGACTGCTACAAGTTAAAGGTCAGTATGGGCTACAAAGTGAGACTCTGAAAAAATTCAAGAGGAGTTGGAGGGTAGGGTACACCGTTATTCCCACCACTCAGGAGGCAGAGGCAAGTGGATCTCAGTAAGTTCAAGGCCAGCCTGGTCTACAAAGTGAGTTCCAGGACTGCCAGGGCTGTTACACAGAGAAACCCTGTTTCAGAAGGAGGAAGGAAAAAAAAAAAAATCAAAAGGATGGGGGCTCTAAGGAGATGGCTCTGTGAATAAAGCATTTGTCATGGAGGAAATAAAATGATCCTCAACTCCCAAATAAATGTTGAATAGGCACAACAGCCCTTTGTAATTCCAGTTCTGGGAGGTGGAGATGGGATCCCTCATGTGAGCTGCCTAACTAGACTAGAGAAATCAATGAACTCTAATACAATGAAGAGACTAGCCTCAGTAACTGAAGTGGAAAGTAATGAGAAGACACTCAGAGTCAGCCTCTGGATTCTACACACTTGTACTTATTTGCATACACATACCACACACATACAAGGAGTCAGAAATGTAGCTCAGTTAGTAGAGTACTTTCCTACACACATGGGTTCTTTCTCCAACACCAAAGAACTGTCTTGGTAGCTCATGCCTGTTATTCCAGTACTCAGGAGGCAGTGGCAATTCAAGGTCATCCTTAGCTACAGTTAGTTCAAGGACAACCTAAACTGCAAGAGACCCTATCTCAAAAGTAAAATGTCAGGTGTGTGTCCCAGACCTTTAATTAAGTCCAGCACTGGGAAGGGAGAGGCAGGTGAATCTCTTGAGTTTAAGGACAGAGTCAAAAACAAACAAATAAAATTCTCTTGGTTTCTAAACTTAAGGCAGGTACCAGTGTTAAGTGAACAAGCCTAGAAGAATGCTGAAAGACCCACTTTGCCATTTTCAGGATCTTGGATCCTAGGACAAACAGCACAGCTGGCTGTTATAGACATATATCCCTTTTGGGCCACATGGTGGGCTTATTATGACCATTATTCACTTACTGGACTAGCCAGAGTCTCAAAAAGCCCTGAGGACTTAACTCATTCACTCAGTCAAAGTCATAAGGTCATGACTGCCACTCAGGTCCTCAGCAGCTTCTGGCCCAAAATGAGGACAGAGAGAGAAACATGCCAGCAGGACTACCTAGCCTACTGTGACAGGAACCCCAGCATGCTAGACAACTGAGGCAGAGCTGCCTGTTCCAGATGGTCTTCCTGACCTCCCAGCTCTCTAGCTAGGGTAGCCTTTCCTTCTTAGTCCTTTAGCTGACATCCCCCTTGGATGTCTTTTGGGCCCTATTCCTGTCAGGGTCAGGAGGGATGGGTTGTTTGTGCATATTCTCTCTGCCTCCAAAGACAGGAGTCTACCAGATGGGGGCTGCATGTGACTTTACAGGACTGAGTCTGGATAAAATGTCCACCCTGGTCAAAGCCACCTTCAGCCAGCTGGCTCTCCCCACCAACAAGACGCTGAGATCCAAGGAGTCTATGCCCAGTACCTTCACCCTATGAGAGGTCACTCTTACAGTAAAAGTTTCTGCCCTTCCTGCTGCCTTTGGCCAGGCCCAACCTAGAACCTCACTCTCAATGCAGGTCTCTGGAGCCACTTGGGCCACACTCTACCCTAATACTTGACTCTTGTAAACTTGTCCTCTAAGATGTGCACAGAGGAAACTAGCACAGTCAAAGAAATAGTGATTATATAGTGACGAAGAAAGACCCGACAATGAGCCCTGAGTTTCACTGTGCTATAGGCTAACACCAGGCAACCATAAAGCTTCTCTAGCAGAAGTCCAGTGACCAGCGTCCTGAGGGATCTCCAACCTCTGAGTTGAGTGAACAAACAAGGTTGAATTTGCTTGTTTGTTGTGGTGCTGGGAACAGGAACCAGGACCTCCGGCATGCCAGAAAGGCACCCTACCACTCAGCTCCAGCTCCAGGCTGGGACAAACAAGCTTAAGTGATTACCGATTTATTAAGTATGGGACCTCAGATATTTTCAAATCCCCAAGCTGTCCAGAGCAGCAATTTTCTGCTAATGGAAAGCAGGTAGTAGGAACAGCAGTTCACTCAGGCACATGTCCCCCTTGGAATTACACCCATATGGCTGCACCTCTACAGCCACCATCATCACCATGTTCTAGAACCCCATCCCTGTTCACTGGGACACCGTAGTAACCTCTGGGGCTGGTGGCTTTTCCTATCTTTCAAAACTTCTCCCTTTCCTCCTGCCTGAGCCCTAACTCAAGCCTGGTCAGCCCTTATTCATGAATTTTTCTTAATACCTGCTGGAGGGTCTCCCAGGAGCTCACAGGAATAACAACGCCAGCTACAAGGATGTGGGTGTGATGGAACCAGGCTCTCAAGTCAAATTCTTAATGTGTTCCTGTCTCCACAAAAGACCCTGGAGGCACAGTTGTCATCCCATCTCTACAAGTGAGAGCCAAATGAAGCTCACAGAACGGTCTGAGGTTGCAGCCATTACTGACTTTTGTTCGACATTATACCTCAGCAAACTGGGTTCAATCTTAAGAGCCCATGGGCTGGGAGTGCAGTTTATTGTATAACACTTGCCTACACCTGTGTGTACAAGGCCTTGTGAACCACCCTGTAATGAATACAAACAAAATCTTGAGAGGCTCTTGAAGGCCAGGTTCAGAGTCCTGGGCTGACCTGTCTGAAGTTCCTCCCAACCTTAAACTCTCCACCCAGCACAGCTGAGCATGTCTTTCCACTCATCCCATTTTCTAAAAATCTTGTTTCCTGGGTTCTCCAGCAGACCCCAGTTGTAAAGTGGATGCCCTGGGCAAGAACTGTAGCTGCCACAGAGGGGCTCCTGAGCCATCCCCATTTGCTAAATCAAGCTGATTTCTGGCGGAGTCATATCCTGGTGAAAACACTCTGCCTGTTCCCCTGGTCTAGGCACCCATGTGGAAGCCCAAGGCTCAGTGCTTGCCATTCACAATCTTAGCAGGATCTGAGATCTTAAGTGAATCTGAGGTACAGGATACAGGTGACATATATTATCCCCCAGCTATCCCCATGAAATAACTCAAGTGCATCTATTTGAAAAGTGTGTGACTGAGTGAGTTGGATACATAGAGATTAAAAACAGCTTCACATGGCAGCTCATGGAAAATTCTGCAAACATACAAGCCAGGTTACAGCATACAGTCCAATGACAGGAAAATCGAATTATCTGTCTACTTTTTCATGCCCCCCCCCAAAAAAAATCACAGCTGAATGTGTTTCTCAACCTGTGGGTTGTGACCATTTGGGGGTCACATATCAGATATTTATATTATGATTCATAACAGTAGCAAAATGTAGTTATGAAGTAGTAACAAAGTAATTTTATGGTTGGAGTCACCACAAGACTCCACAACATGAAGAACTGTATTAAAGGCTATCAACAATAGGAAGGTTGAGATCCACTGGCTGAGTGACTTAGGTCTAGGCATGGCCCAAGGAGGGATGAAAGGGCTGGAGGGCAGTAGTGTCAGCTGCCTAAAGGCAAGGGCTAGGCCTAATAAGGAAGCCTTATCCACATGTAAGAAAGGACTCCTGGGTTCAAACAGCTTCTCTACGAGAGGTACCAAATCAGAGCAACTCGGTGGAGTATGGGGGTTGAAGAGAAGGAAGGCATCACACCTCAATGGACTCAAGGCCTGCAGGTTAGGGCTGACATCCAAGACAGCTAGCAACAAGTGTGCTCTTTTTTCTTTTTAAGATTTTTTTTTTTGGGGGGGTATTCAGTATGCATGTATGCTTACACACCAGAAGAGAACACCAAATCTCATTACACATGGTTATAAACTGCCATGTGGGAATTGAACTCAGGACCTCTGAAAGAACAGCCAGTGCTCTAACCTGTGAGCCATCTCTCCAGTCCCTGCAACAAGTGCTCTTAACAGCCAACCCAACTCTCTAGACCTTGTAAAACATTTTGGAAAAATAAAAGGTGGCTAGGTAGGTGACGGCTCAGTGTCTCAATTGCTTACCATGCAAACATAAGGGCCTGAGTTTGATCCCCAGAACCAAAGTAAAAACCAAGCTGGCTATGACGGTGAGGAAGACCCAGACAGGAGTATTCCTGGGCTGGCAAGCCCAACCCACTTGACAAGTGCCAGGCCAATGAGAAATGCTTCAAACAAAAATCTACCAGGTAGAAATGCGCCTTAGTTAACAGAGTACTTGCCATCTAAGCCTAAGGTCCTCAATTTTTAGTCCCTAGAAGTCAGGTAAAGTGCTTGCTGATCTGCTAAGATGGCCTCAGAACTCAGTGTGGTGGTTCATATAAGCCCCAGGCCAGTGAGAATCCTTGTCTTTAAAAGGCAGCAAGCACCTGAGGAATGATACCAAAGGTTCTCCTATACACATACACAAAGAATGGTACGTAAGGTTTATTGGCCTTACAGAGGCACACATTCTTATGTACTTGCACGCGCGCGCGCACACACACACACACACACACACACACACACACACACAGAAAAGAGACTGAGGGGGGGACATGGCAGGTGTGGTGTGTAGTAGTGCACAGCTGTATATAACTAACTATTAAGGAGAAAGATTCAGGAAACTCGGGTTCAAGGCTAACTTGAACTACACAGTAAAGAGGGCTGAAATGTAGCTCTGTGGTAGAGCACTAGAGCAGTGTGCAGATGGTTCCCATCCTCAGTACCACAGGTACTTTTTCCTGTGGGTAAAGGAAAAAGAAAATTGGAGTGTGCCTGGACTTGGGTTTTGAGGAACCCTGGAGGAAGGTTACTAAAAACCCTCCTCCAAGTGGTCTAAGGTCCAACCTTTTGTTGCTTCTTCCCTAACACCCTGAATGGAATTTTTCTGTTCTTGGAACACAAGTTCTTAGTTTAAAGAACAACTTTGCCGAAGTGGTTCTCTCCTTCCATCTTTAAATGGGTTTCAGGTTGTCAGACTTGCATAGTAAGCACCTTATCTGCTGAAACCATACTGACAACCCTAAGGGACTTCTTTCCCACAACCCCTCATCATTCCACACTTAGAAGAGCATGTTTGGGTGGCTGCTGCTTTGCATCTGACACACACTACACTGTCTCTAGCTTTTATCTGTTGATCTGCAACAGCACAATAAGTATTGGGCACAGCACAGGCCATCTCAGCAGATCAACAAGTACTTTACCTATTTGGCCACCAGCAAAACAGGACCACAATTCCCAACTTCACAGGGCTTTGGGGAAAAAAACAAAAACAAAACAACAAAAAAAACTTATTTATGGCGAGTGTGTGTGTGTGTGTGTGTGTGTGTGTGTGTGTGTGTGTGTGTGTGAGAGAGAGAGAGAGAGAGAGAGAGAGAGAGAGAGAGAGAGAGAGAGAGAGAGAGAGAGAGAGCGCTCCTCCACAAGTCAGAAGGGTGTGCTGGTTCTGGCAATGAGATTAAAACTGGAACGGTTATGAGCCACTAAGTAGGTGCTGGGAATCAAACCTGGGTCCTCTGGAAGAGCAACAAGTGATCTTAACCACTGAGCCATTTCTCCAGAATCATCACCACCTACTACCAAAAAATTTTGTGACAGTTTCTCATTGTAGTCAGGCTGGCATACAACTCACTTTGTACCCCACACAGACTTCCAATTTCAAGCAATCTTCCTTACTCAGCACTAGGACTATAGAGGTGAGCTATCACACCCAGTCTCACCAGGTTTTTTAAAGACCAGTAGTGACACAGACAGAGAAGGCCATTATCTATAGGCCAAATGGCCCATGCCACCCAGAAAGTAACCTTATTTTAAAGCCTGACACATTGAAAAATTTCAGGGTTGTCCCAAGCCTGGCTGAGGCCACATTTCCCACTGATGATTCATTTCTTTTTCTTCTTTTTTTGAAATAGGGTCTCAGGTAGCATAGGCTGGCCTCAAATTCAACATGTAACCGAGGCTGACTTTGAACTTCTGGTCCATTTACTGGGCTTGCATACATGTGTTTATGTGGTCCTAGGAATGGAACCTAGGCTTTGCTAAGCAAGCGCTCTACCTGCAGAGCCTCTTACCCCAGCTACGTGCTGCCTCATTCTTTTCTTTCTTCCTTCCATCCTCCTTTCCCCAGACAGGGTTTCTCTGTGTAGACCTGGCTGTCTTGGAACTCACTCTGTAGACCAGGCTAACCTCAAACCTAGAGATCTGCCTGCCACTGCCTAATTGCTAGGATTAAAGGTGTGTGCCACCACTGCCCAGTAAGCCTCATTCTTTCATCCCAGGTTTACAAGCTTTTGCTGTTAAGGGCCCACAAATAAATACTACAGGTTTTATAGGACAAGATGGTCCAGGCTGAGTAGTCTTTGTGGGTTGATGAGTACTTTTTTTCCAACTCCTACAAACTGTAAATATTTCTAGTTCTAACAGTATAAAAATAGGCCATTGGTTCCATTTTGCCAACAGGCACCAGTCTACGCCGATTTTTTCCAGATCCCAAGGTCAAGCCCTTGAACCGGACAACAGAAGCTCATGCAGAGTCTGGTATAAACTAAATACAAAATAAATGACAACAGCTATAAGCAATATGCAGGTGACAGAAAAGATCATCTCTCTGATATTAACTAACTTTTCAACTTCAACCTATCTGGACAATATGGCAGACTAATGCCTGGGTTCATAACAAATGCTCAGGAGATGGCAGAGGGTAGTCACAATGGCAGTCTAGCTGTATCTCAAGTCTGACCTTGAACTCCAGATCCTCCTGAGATTACAGGTGTATAGACAGCAGTATGCTGGATTACATAGGGGTTATGCAAGACTGTTTTATGCATGTTACGCAGACATTCTACCAACTGAGTACAGCCCAATCCCAATAAGGGGGTTTCCTTCGGCCTTTCCACACTGGATGTCCCCTCACCAAAATGACATCAGTGTCTGGGCAAGGGATCTCTTCGGGGTTAAGGAGCAAGCAGGACATTGTCCAAACTCAGTCTTGCTGACTAAGACAAAAAAATGACCTGGGCATCTCTAGATGAAATGGTGCCAGGTTGAGCAACTGCAAGTCAACTCAGCTCTCCTCCTAGCCATCACAGTCTGGGCTTTTCTGAGAAGCTGACTCCTCCCAGGAGTGGCAGCCAGTATTCCTGTAGAGGTCATGCCAATAATTTCTCAAAACTAGGAAAGCCCATGCCAGGGAGAGTGGTCTGGTTACAGTAGCTGCCTGCCTAGTGGTCAATCCCCATGGATAACAGCCAGAGTGACTTCAAATGACTAGGAGAGTTGGGAAAGGTAACCACTCTGCAACAGGACCAGAATGGAGCCTTCTGGAGCTAGCTGTCACATTTTCCAATGAAGGACACAACTGCTCAGATATGAAAGCCCAAAAATGTCTCTCTCACTCTGAGGTAAAAATGTAAGGGGGCATCCTAGAAAACCAGCTCTTTCCTATACTATCCTGATGGCTTGGGCTGAGACTCAGTGGTTAGAATGTCTACATACTATATAGGAAGTCCTGGGTTCCATGCTCAGCACAACATAAACCAGCATGGTGGTATGTGTCAGTACTCCCAGCTCTGGAGAGACTGGAGGCAAGAGGATCAGGAACCGGAAAGTCATCAGCTACATTGTGTATCTGATACCAGCTTGAACAACAAAAAATCTTTGTCTCAAAATATTAGTAACAATAATAATATAAAATAAAAATAACATCTATAAAAATGTTTTTGGGTGAGGATATGATCTAAATACATTTTATTTATTTGTGAAATTAGCAAAGAACATATAATTTTAGAAATGCACTGTTGACAAACACTTGCTACAAATCCCCTACTCTAGAAGCCCTTCTCCTCAAGCCCTTCAGCCCACCAGGGGCATATCAGGTATGTTGCTGCATGTATAATATGTCTATATTGAACATGTACCCACTTTCTCTTGTTATTTAAAAAAAAAAAACCCAACCAATCAACCAACCAAAAAACAAAAATATAGTTAAAAAAAAAAAACAAATTAAAAGGCCAAACAGATTATCTAGAGATACCATGCTACTTTGTAAAAGGACTTAACATTTTCATTGTTTAGTAAATGAAACAGGCAAAGATAGGTCATAAGACTAACTAAAGGCAATATGACCAGCACCTGCCAGACTCCTGAGATTAGTTCAGAGCCCTTACAGGACCCACAGAGATATCTACACCATTTGAAGCACTAGAAGATTCCTTCTGACTGGGTAGTAGTGGCAAATGCCTTTAATTTCAGCACTTGGGAGGCATAGGCAGGAGAATCTTTAAGAGTTCAAGGCCAGCCTAATCTACAAAAGCAGTTCTAGGACAGCCAGGGCTGTTACACAGAGAAACTCCAAAAACTTTTTTAAAAGTAAATAAAAAATCCTTGGGCTGGAGAGATGTCTCAGAGGTTAAGAGCAGTGGCTGCTCTTCCAAAGGTCCTGAGTTCAATTCTCAGCATCCCTGTGGTGGCTCACAACCGGCTATGATGAGATCTGGTGCCCTCTTCTGGCCTGCAGACATACATGCAGATAGAACACTGTATACACAATAAATTTTTAAAAATCCTCTGGTATTCTGACAACCCATCCTTATAATCTATGAACAAATTCTGATTCTGGAGTCAGAAACACAGGTTGGCTGGAGGCATGCAAGCTCATAATAAACAGGTCAGTGTCTGGCTTCACTGAAGCACTGGCCCCAGAAGGATCTACATGAGACCATCTCAGAACAAAACAGAAAAATAGAAACAACTGCACTGAGGTAAATGGGAAGCCACAGGAAGTGAGGGGTGATTAAAATTTGACTAATAGAAAGCCAAGAAGTTACCTGGAGCCACTGGAACCTCCAAGAGGGGAATCATTTTCCCTCCAGCTCAGAGGGAAAGCAGCCATGCAGACATCTTGATTTCAGAGTGTGATCTGGACATGAGAGAGTATATCCCAACTTCTCTAAGCTACCAAACTTGTGGTTATTTTACAAAGACCATTGGAAATCTATACACCCAGCTTTGGGTTGCCTTCAGAATCCATATTTAACCACCCTCCAAAATCAGGAATAGTGGTACAAATCCATAATCCCAGCCAACTTGGAAAACACAAGACTGTGTCAAAATGGCTTGGTGAATAAGGGAACTTGCTACCAAGTCTGATGAGATAATTTTGATTCTCAGGACCCCTACAGTGGAAAGAGTGACATGAGACAGGCCTGTGCAAACACAAATAAATATATGCAATAAAAATGGGTGAAATCTTCACACCAACGTCATTTTAGCCTAGAATAGTAGTTCTCAACCCATGGGTCCACAACCCCTTTGAGGGACATGGATCAGATATTTACATAATGATTCATAACAGTAGCAAAATTACAGTTATAAAGTATCAACAAAATAATTTTATAGCTGGAGGTCACCACAACATAAGGAACTGCAATAAAGGGTTACAGCATTAGGAGGGTTGAGGGGTTGGAGAACCACTTAAAGGGTGAAAATTCTTTGTGGCCCCAATATACCTGAGACTGGGGACTTTAAGAAACATGGACTTCCTCAACATTTTACTTATACATCAATATGTGCATATTTGTGTGTACATTTAATTCTGTATAACTTTCAACATTGTCATGATTTGGGGGAAGGAGAGAATCAGAGACTTTCAGGCTTGAACTTCTGCTCCTTCATCCACCTCACACGTGCTGGGATCACAGTGTATGTATAACCACTCTCATTTCTGAAGACAAGACCTCACTTTGAAGTCAGGCTGTTCTTCCTACAGTCAGGCATGGTAGCACACACTTTAATCCCAGCACTTGGGAGACAGAGAAAAGAGGATATCTGTGAGGCCAGCCTGGCCTATATAACTAGCTACAGGACAGCCAGAGCTACATAGAAGGACCCTGTCTCAAAAACAAACAAACAACAACAAACCCACTGAGTTTCTCCTGCTTCAGTATCCCAAAAGCTGGGATACAGGCCCACACCACCACACTTGGCACTTCAGGATTGTTTGGGGGGATTTAGTATAGGAATCTAACCTGAGGCCTCAAACTTACTAGGCAAATGTTCTACCTGAGCTATATCCCTAGTCCAAGATCATCTTTCTTTTTTATTTCACTGCTGGAAACAGAACCCATATCCTCACCCATGCTGAGCCCCCAGGCAACTTAGATAATTACAGCAAACAAGAACACAAACTGTAAAGATTCTCCTGAAATAAGATGAGTTTCTAAGAACAGAAGAAACTGGGCATAAGGGATTATGTAGGAGCTAACAATAATGCAAATATATTAAATTCTATAAATAAAGTGTCTTTGTCAAGTTTACCCAAGCCACTTAGAACTTTGTCTTGGTGACAGAGGCAGGATCTGTCCACATAATTGAAGCTATACTCAAAAGCTTTCAAGCTTACCGAGCATTGGGCCCACAGGCTGGCACCACCACATCCAGCTTCCCTGATCACTTTCCAGGGTGGCACTTATACCTCCGGCTTGCCCCGGCAGAACTTCATTTCCTTACCAGTCCTAAATTCCTAATCTGTGAAATTCCTCCTTCCCTTGTGTGGTCAAGCAGACCCCAGCCTGGAGGTTTGGGTACCAGACACACTCCTTTCTCCTGTTTTCAAAGTCAAGGCAAAGAGGAGAAGCCATCTGAACAGACTGCTACACACGTTTCCCTTCCCAACACCCCATTACTAAGGAGGGAAAAAAATTTCCCACAGGCCGAAACCAATCCGGTCCTCCTTGGTGGCCCCTTAAGAGCATCAGTGAACGAAAGAAACCCTGGGAGACAAAGACCATGAAACTGAATAGCAAAACGCCACTGAAGAATCCGACAGAAGAAAGAGTAACATACAAGAATGAAAGGTGGAACTATAAAGCTGGGGAGGGGGGCTTCGAAAACACATTGGGATTTTCCACCTTTATTTCCCCCAATGAAAAACGTCAGTTTTTGAAGCAGCTTCTGATAATGTCACCAGCTTCTCACGTCCTTAAAAAAGAAGACGGGAGGCGCGTGGCGAGGGAGGTGTCGTTACCTCTTGACTTCTAAAGCCGGCCATCAGCAAACCGGCCTTTCCCTCTTCCACGTTTCCATGGGGGATGGGGGGAATCTTTATCTCTGTCCCCAGTTCTAAAGTTTACCAATTGAGGTGGGGGGGGGGGGTCCCAGAATCCCAAGTCCTCCACAAGGGCGGCACCCAGTCTTCCCAGTGCTCCACACTAAAAGCCACTTTTCAAATGTCCGTGTGCGTGTCCCCTGAGATGAGATCCACAAACCACACCCGCTAAAGAGCCCTCTCAATCATTCTTTCTCTCCAGTCCCCTCCGCATCATGCCCCCCTTAGTCCTCCGGGCCCCGCTTCCTGCCACGAGCCCTCCCCACGCAAATCTCAGGCCCCCGACTGTTTCCCGCGCCCCTCCTTGGGCTCCTCGGTCCCCGCGCACGCCTTCTCTGCCATTTCGCCCGCGGGCTGAGGGAGCCGCGTGCATTGGCTCGGCCCTAGTTCCCCCCCCCCGCCCCCTCCGCCGGCGCCCGCGCTGCCGGCCTCGTGCGCCGCCGTCCCCAGGGTGTCCCCAGCACTCACGGCTGTAGAGGGCGATGCCTGCCGCGTCTGGTCCAGCGCGCACCTCGAGGCGCAGCGCCTGCTGCTCCGCGTGCCGCTGGATCTCGCCGTTCGCGTCGCCGATAGTGAGGAGGCGGGCGCCGGGGAACACCGACACGGTCGCGCAGGGCCCCGCGCCGCCCGGGCCCGCCACCCCCGCGCTCCCCGCACCCGGCCCTACAGCCGTCGCTGCCGCCGCTGCCATCTTAGGTCCGGCTCCAGGCCCCGCCGCCACCACCGCCACCGCCACCGCCACCGCCGCACCCGGGCCCAGGCCGCCGCCGCCGCCGCCGCGCAGGCCGAGGCCGAGGCCGAGCCTGGCAGCGCGCCGCCTGCCGGCCACGCGCCGCCTCGCCGCCGCCACGGGCCGGCTCGGTGGCGCAGCGCCACCTGCTGGCGCCTGAGAGAGCCCGGCGAGAGCGAGCACGACGTGGGTGGGGCCGGCCCCACCCCGCGGGAACGGTCGCTGCTTTGTGAGGTGGCTTAGCTGCCCAGGCACGCCGGGTGAAGGACCCGACGTCGAGGGGCAGTGCTTGGCGCTATGGCACGCCCCCGGGGTGCTAAGCTCCGCCCTGAGGCCGCGTTGCGTGAGAAGCGGCGCTTTGTGCCACAGCGCAGCTGCTCTGGAGAGATGGGCGGGGGCGTGCGTCAGGAGGCGGGCACGCCCCCGGAAGGACCTGTCAGCCCCGCCTCTCTAGGCGGGCGTTTCGTTAACTACCGCTGTTCCTACCCTGTACGTCAGGAGGCGGTTCTCGGCCGCTAGGCCCCGCCCCGGGGACCTACATGCTTAGTACCACAGTGGAGTAGCTCGAGAAAGGTAGAAGAGCTTGAGTCCGGGACCCGTTCCCGACAAAGAAGAAACACCCCCTCAATGGCGGGGCTCCGCCTCTAGGCTGGCGTTCAGCGAACGACCACGCGTGGGGGTGAGTAGTCCCTTGGCCGCTAGGATACGCCCCGTGGAAGGTTGGCTCCGCCCCAGAAGGGCCGCGGTTAGTAGCCAAATGCAGGCGCTCTGAAGCCGGAAGAGTAGCGTATGTCAAGGGACGGTGCTCTGCCTCTCCTGCCTCTCCAGGCCAGGGTCCTGTAAGCAACCGCTTCTGGGCCTGGGAAATTGGGAGGATGGTTTCCAAACTAGGTGCTTGGCTACACCCCCAAGCCGAGTCTCCGCCCGAACGTCTTAGCAAGGCTCTCCGCCTTGTTCTCATCTCACTGGTAGGAAAAGGACCTGTGGTGAGAGAGGGCAGGCTTGCGGGCACGCCCCTAGCTGTGACCTCCCTGCCCCCCCCCCCCCCGTGCTGCCCTACTATAAAAGCGGAATTCCAGACCTTGCCATTCCCATTGAGCTTTCAGTCTTAGTTTCTCAACCAAGACTTCTCCTTCTTCCCAGTTAACTCTCAGGAACACCCACCCCCTGTAATGGCTAGCCACTGTGTTAAACGGTGTCATCTGTTGTTTACTTTTTGGTAGGCCCTTTAGGACCCTTTTGTTCCCATGTTCCTGGACTCCACAATGCTCCATTCTCTTCCTGCACCTCCAAACATTTCTCATACACCTCATTAGCTGAAGTTCAGTGGTTTGGTACCTCTAGCATGGCCAATTCATCTCACTCCCCATCCCCAAGCCATGCAGTCCCAAATTTAAAGATTACTTGAGGCCTTAGGGTTACTTTAACAGGAGCTGTGCTAGCACAGCTCAAAAAACACCCAGCTCCTTCACAAGCAACGCCCTCCAATATACACGTCCATAATCTCAGGCAGAAATAGGATCTCAAGGCCAGCCTGAGCTACTAAGTGAAATTTTGTCCCTTAAAAAACAAAAAACAAACAAAACCACCCTGCTGGGCTGGGCTGGTGCAAGCCTTTAATCCTAATACATTTGCAGAAGCAGACAGTTCCAGGACAGCCCAGAGAAACCCTGTCACAAAAACAACAGCAAAAAAAAAGTTGGACATGGTGATATGCACCTTTAATTTCAGCACTCTAGAGACAGAGGTAGGTGGATCCCTGTGAGTTTGAAGCAATCTTGGTCACATAGTGAGTTCCAGGACAGACAGGGCTACACAGTGAGACCCATCTAGAAACAACACCCCCCCCCCAGGAAACACCCAGTCAGAAAGTCAGGTGTAGCTGGGGAAGCACAGGAAAGGATGTTCAGAATGTAACCTCATGCCCAGCTTGGTGTCCAGGTGCAATGGTGACATTTCTCTGGTGATCTGGCCAATACAGGAAGTCTACAAAGGGCTCTGGCTTTCTATCCAGCCTTTAGGCTGACTTTTTCTTGTTCTGTGAGGAAGGTCACACCGGGAATCCTCTTCCTCTGACCAGTCCTTCCCCTTAGAAGGCCTTGACTCAACCCCTTCTTACTGCCAAGTCTCTGGACATGTCCAGCTTCTGCAGCTGCGGGCAGTGGGACTGGGATAAAAAGGTCCTCATTCTTGTGCCTCACTGGCAGGCCCTGAAAGTGCTGAACTCAGGGAGCTCTGGAGAGGATGATGTAGGGGTGAGCCTCTTTTGAATCCCTGAGTTGCAAGGATGTGTGTCCAAGGTTGCCGCCAAGCCTTCCTGAGTCATTTTCTTTGTCCATGGAAGAAAAAGAACTGAGTGATTTGGGGTGCAAGAATCCTCCAAGTTCTCAGATACTCTCTCACCCCCTCTCCCCATATCCCAGCCTTCAGTGGCTCTGCCCTACTGTCTTCAGGCCTCACTTCTATCACTCCCTAATAGCCTGACTTTACTTGAGTGACATCTTTCCTAGTCTTAGTTTCAGATGACAGTATCCATCTCTTTGGGGCACTGTAAGCCTGAAAAAGAGAGGTCCACGAAGAACCCAGCACCTGATAAGTCAGCTCACCTTTGTACTCACCCCTATCAGGGCTCCCCTAAAACCTTTCAAGAACTGAAACCAACTGATTGAGACAGGCTGAAGTCCCCTCAGATCTTTGGTCCTCCCTAACCAGTGAACCCAGTAAGATTCCTGTCTTGCCACATGGTCTTTATAAAAAAGAAAGTACAAGCAGAACATGCCTTTAATCCCAGCACTTGGGAGACAGGGATAGTGTTTCCTGCATACCGTAATTGTCTCTGTAAATTGGAAACCATCCTAAGCTACATAATGAGTCCCAGGCTAGCCAGGGCTAAATAATGAGTCTCTCTCTCTCTCTCTCTCTCTCTCTCTCTCTCTCTCTCTCTCTCTCTCTGTAGATCAGAGTGGCCTCAATCTCACAGAGATCTCCTCCTGCCTCTGCCTCCCAAATATGAGCGACCACTGCTCAGCTGGTAAAACTCTGTCTTAAAAAAAGAAAGAAAGAAGCCAGTCTGATATCCCACACCTTTAACCCCAGTACTTGGGATGTAGAGGTGGGAGGATCTCTTGAGTTCCATGGCAGCCAGGACTACATAGAAATCTTTTCTCTAAATAAATAAATAGAATAGGAGCTGGAGGGCCAGAGAAGATGGCTCAGTAGTTAAGAGCACAGGTTGCTCTTCCAGAGGACTGGAGTTCAATTCCCAGCACCCTCATGGCAGCTCATACCTGTCTGTTACTTCAAGATCTAACACTCTTACATATACATACAGTCAAAACACCATAAAAAATAAAAATTAACAACAACAAAAAACAACATGGGATGAACCTAAGGTGTGGTGGAACTAGCTGTCAAAAGGAGAAATATATCGTTCATATGAGAATAGGCAAATCAAGAAAAGCAGGAAGTAGGGCTTGGGATTTTTGGTACATGCCCAACCCAATATAGATATGTGTGTGTGTGTGTTTATGTGTGTGCGTTACAGTGTTTTACACAGCCCTGGGATAATAGTGGGGGAACAAGTACCTATTGAGACCCTGTCCCAAATAAAAGCAAGTATGAAATGTGATTCATATGGCAGAGTATTTGCCTAGTATGCAGGAAGCCCTGGGTTCCATTTCCAGCACCACATAAACAGGATGTGATCACAGCTCTTGGGAGATAGCTGTAAGATGATCTGATGTTCAAGTGCATCCTCAGCAACATAGTGAGTTTGGGACCAACCTGTCTGGAGGAAACAAGATCCAAACCAGACCTAACAATAAAAAGCCGTAGGAGCTGGATGGTCCTGCTGCCCCAGGCCTGGACAAACCTGCAGCAGTCCACCTGCCTTCTAGATTATCTGCACAGATCAGGATTCTTCCAAGAGCTGAAGCCAACAGATATCACAGGACAGTGCAAACATCTCTCTTCCCAGCTCCCCCTCCTCTTTCTTTTTGTTTGTGAAGCTGATGTAGCACCCTGCTTCAAATACACCTGTCTCTCACTTTATCAGTGCAGCTGCACCTCCAAGCTTTACTTTCATTGGGCTGGGTGGGGGTTGGGTTGGGTTGGGTTTTTTGTTTTGCTTTGTTTTTGGTTTTTTGAGACAGTGTTTCTCTGTGTAGCCCTGGCTGTCCTAGAATTCACTCTATAGCCCAGGCTAGCCTCAAACTCAGGCTGTCTCTGTCTCCCAAGTGCTGGGATTAAAGGTGTACACCATTTTGCCCTCCTCATTTTGTTTAAGAGGGCCTCAGGCTGGTGAGATGGCCCTTCCGTCAAACATGATGACCTGAATTTGATTCTTGGTAGAAGGAAAGAACCAACTCCAGCAAATTGATCTCTGACTTCCACATGTATACGTGCTACCCCCCCCCCCACACACACATAAAATATAAAGGGAGGTAGACTCTAGCCTAGTTGACCTGTATGTACGTCACTGTGTAGCCCAGGCTAGTCTCAAACTTAAGGAAATCCTCCAGTCCTTCTGCCTCTACCTCCCAAGTGCTGGGATTAGAAGTGTGAACCCCTATACTAACTTAAAAATAATAAGCTTTTCTTACTGTCAGGAAGAGACGAGAGCATATCAGAATGTCACAAAGCTCCACATAGGAACCTAAAGAGGTCACTGGGTCACTCCAAACCTTTTCTTACCGTCCTCAAGGAACCCAATCCATTGACAATATGGCCCTGTGATCCCCTAGTTTCTCATAACCAGCCCCAGGCTATGGGCAAGTCCTAGTTCTGTGACTGGGTTCTCAAGCTCAGAGTCAGAGGACTCCCAGTGACATTTCCCTCATAGCTGGTTGGTCATCAGGAAATTAGACTAAGGAAAAGAACTACTCACTGTGGAGGTGGCAAACAGAGAGTTATCAAAGGACATATCTGAAAAGAGGAAAGCAGAGTCAGCACAAGGCAGCCTCACTGTCCTGCACCCAGCTGCTCCTGTCCCATAGTCTCAACACCTAGAATCTGCCCTGTAGGAGTTGGGTTCTAGCCACCCAGGGTGAGTTGTTAACATTTAGAAGAAGGGCACAGGCCTAACTGTATAGAACATGTGTGTGGCGGGGGGGGGGGGGGGGGGGGGGGGGGCAGTGAAATGGCTCAACAGGTAAAGGCACACACGCAGCCAAGTTTGTTGACTTGAATTCAACCCCCAGGATCCACTTGGTAGAAGGAAAGGATGTAATTTGTCCTCTGAGCTCCTGTGGTATGCCAGATACACACACACACATATATGCACACACTCACGCATGCATGCACATAAATCATTACAAGTAAATAGACATACAAACTACTAATCTCTTTAAGTATGCTAATAGCATGGGTGGTGTGGAAGTACAACACAGAGCCTGTGTAGAAAACCAGGGAAGGTTTCCTGAAGGGGTAGCAAACATTGAAGCTGGATAGAGTTTTCTAGACAGTAGGTGTAGAAACAGTGTAGAGGCTGGAGACAGAAACAGAAAGTGGCAACCCAGCAAAAAGAATGAAGACAATGTTTGGACCCCAAGAGCAACAAGAAGCCACAGAAAGGGTCCCAAGTAGCAATAGGAATTTGAAGCTTACTTCACCCAGGGAAGCATCATAGGAGCATGGAGGGTAGGAGCATAACAGACCTGTGTTGATGAAGTTGATCTGAGCCCAGCAGGATTCACGTTCTCTGCAGAGGGATTCAGAAGAAAAGATGCCCCATGAAATAGGACACTTGTTTAAATAGGATATCCCCCCACCCAGTGACTACTGCTTTGGCTTATTCTTACCACTTACTTATCCCTGCCCACAGCAAATACCTGCACCCTCATTTCCAGTCATCACACTGAGTGACAACACTCTGGCTATTAGGGCCCAGGGACACCTCTACGGAAAGTCTAATGTGGCACAATCTTAGTGAGAGTACTGAAGAATGCCCTGAAAATGTCTTCCATTTCTGGAACAACATTGTAGTAGCCAGCAGTGAGCTGGAAGTAAGTCAGCTGGGCTGCTTGGCCCCATGTGACTGGACTCCAGGCCTCAGTATTAACATCTGGAAAATGGGGTTCATTTGGACTGCTGGCAAGAAGTGGTGAGCATTGGTTTTAGAGCATCCTGGCATACAGCAATGCTCAATAAGTAATTCATGTTTGTTGCATTTATCAGCCTCCCACCAGAGAACACTGTTAAGGGATGAAGGTCTGCCCAGCCAGTGACATACTCAAAGATTGCCCTGGAGGGTTCTCACCTCTGCTTCTGTAAATTTTTTATTTTAGCTGGAAGAAAGACCAACAGGATTAGTTAGATTATTCTGGATCCATGAAACCAAAAGCTTCCTTTACCCCTGCGGAACCCAGCCTTGCCTCATCCACATACATCTGCTACTAAGTACAAAAGCTGCTATAAACAGACCTTTCTCGGTTTTTGTTTTTCTGGCAGTTTTGTTTTCTAGGCAGGGTTGGTTTCACATGTACTCCTGGTTGTTCTAGAACTCACTATGTAGATTAAGCTGTAGGTAGAGATCTGCCTGCTTAGTACAGGGATTACATGCCCACATTCTCCTAGTTTTCTGAAACAGTCCGGTGTAGCTCAGGCTAGCCTGAATTTACTATGTAGCCAAGGCTGGCTTTGAACTCCTGGTGGTCCTCCTACTTCAACCTGCTAAATGCTAGAATTATGGATATGTGACATCACCCCTACATCTGTTTCTTTGAGACAGGGTCCAGCCCATGTTGGTCTCTAAACCACAATCCTCCTTCATCAGCCTTTTAAGGTGTGTACATATTTTAGGTGGGTTTGGTTTGTTTTTTTTTAACCTTTATTTACTCTGTGTATGCATGTTCTATGGGTGTGGTTGGCATATGCAGAGGTTAGAGGAAGTCCTTTGGAGTCAGCTGCCCTTCCATGATTCCCTGGGATCAAATTTAGGTATGTTTGGCAGCAAACATCTTTGTCTGCTGGCTGAGCTTGCTGCCTCTTATTTTCGTGCTTGATTTACAGGAAGATATGTTCATTAAAAACAAACAAAACAAAAAACTTCCTTCCCAGTGTGTTGGCTCACTGCTGTAATCCCTGCAAACTGAAAGCAGAGGTAGGAGTTTCAAGGCCAACCTGATCTATATGGGAGATGGCAGGCCTCCAGACCAGCCTGGGCTGTGAAGTGAAATCTTTTCTCTATAAAGCCAAATCCAAACAAGCAAAATTTTCAAAATTGTGTAAATCTGTAAATTGGTTTTCTTAAAAAATTATGAATTTCAAGCTGGGCAGTGGTGGCACAGGCCTTAATCCTAGCACTTGGGAGGCAGAGGCAGGTGGGTATCTGTGAGTTTGAGACTGCCTTGCTCTACAGAGTGAGTTCCAGGACAGCCAGGGCTACAGAGAGAAACTTTGTCTCAGGGAAAAAAATAAAAGGGAGAGAGATTGAACCTCCATAAATCCTGATGCCTCAGGGGTATCTAGAAATAGTCTAATCCCCTTGAGTACCCAAGGATCCCATATGTCAGTCTCCCCTCCCTCCACCTATCACCTCACTTCTGTTGGTATCCTGCTGCTGAATTCTGGTGAAAGAGTTCCCCAAACTGTTTGTCTTTGTGCTGCTGAAAACATGGATGAAAAAACCAGTCCTGGTGAAGTGGAGAGGTGGCTCATGGTTAAGAGCACTGTCTGCTTTTCCAGAAGCCCCAGGCTCAATTCCCACCCACATGTATAGGAGGCACAGAGATCCTTATGTTCACAGATGCAGTAGCGAACCTGGGATGTTTACACATAGGGTTCCTGCAATGGAAGGGATTTATAACCTGCTAATGGCCCAGAAGGCTGGGGCTAGGGGTAGTTAATAGCCTGCTGACCTTTGTGACATCTGTGTGGTTGAGACCACACCAGCTCTTCCCTCAGACCCTTATCATGAGCTTTTCTCAGTCAATGTATAGAAGTTATCTTTTTGGAAGGTGTCATGTGAAGTCCATCTATAGAACCCATCTTGACTAATTTTATTAAATATACAATATGTCACCACATATCCTAATGGAAGCTGTCACATGGTACTTTACAGAGTTTCAGTGTCATGTTGTACACATGGGATTGAGTTAATTATCACTAGGAAATTTTTTCACGAAATAGTGCTGTGCTTAATCTATTGAAAATAAACCAGTTGGGGTCAGACTCCTGAAGTTTGAACCAACATTGGCTACTTAGTCATGTTGAGATGAACTGCCTTTTTCCTCCTAAAGATCATAAGACTCACAACCATTTGTAACTCCAATTGCAGGGTATCTGATGCCCCGTTTTGGACCCTATGGGCACTGCATACATGTGGTATGTATATATGCATGCAGGCAGACACCCTTACACATAAAATAAAAAATTAAAACAATTGTCATATTGTCCATATGGAATTGAAGCATTTGGGCTAAGGCCAGAGGATTTCAAATTCTAGCTACATACACACATCCCCACCCCCACCCCACCCCCAAGAAAAGGAAAGAAAAATCTAGGATAAACAGGATTTTAACAGCAGCTTCAATGACATGATACAGTAGGGGAGAAGAGGAGAGTGGGGAGGGGAGAGGGAAAGGCAAAATGGTGACACAATGTCTGCACCCTCCAAGGGCAGAAACAGAGGCAGGGGTCTCTCTAGGCAGCCTAGACCACATAGTGAGGCCCCACCTCAACAATGAAAGAAGAGAACAGCAGTTTGGAGGCTGCCAGCTGCTGTTTTTTTGCTGCATTCCCCATTACCTTTCCTGACCACCACGGCGACAGCTACCAGCCCTGTGAGGAGGAGGACAGCTCCGGCCAGGCTCAGGGAGAGCACCATGATCCAGGTGGGGACTAGAGGGAGAAGAGAATGGGGCAGGCAGGTGAAGGAGGCGCTCCACCCTCACCCCAGAGGTGCCCCAGCCAAGAATCTTGAGTGTAAAGAGCCTTGTACATAGGCAGTTAGTAGCCAGTGAAGACTTCTGCTGAACCAGTAAAGAAGTTTTTCCTTTCTGGGGAAGTAGCTTCAACCCCAAACTGGTTTATCAAGCATTTAGAAAATTGAGGAGGATTATGAGTTAAGGGCTAGCATGTGCTAGAGAATTCCAAGCCAACCTGGATACAGAATGAGCTCCCGCCATATATGTATGTATGTATGTATGTATGTATGTATCTATCTATCTATCTATCTATCTATCTATCTATATCTATCTATCTATATCTATCTATATCTATCTATCTATCTATCTATATCTATATCTATCTATCTATCTATATCTATCTATCTATCTATCATATGTATATACATATCACACAAAGACAAAGCAATGGGCTATATAGGCTAGAAAGTTTGCCTGATGTAAAGAAGGTTCTAGGTTCCATCCCCAACACTGTCAAAATCAAAGAATGGTAATTTAAAATTTTTTATTACATTTATTATTGTCTCGCACACAAGCACCACAGTATGTGCAAAGAGGTCAGAGGACAACAGTGGGAATAGGTTCTCTCCTTCCATCATATGGGACCCACAGAGGCCTGAGGGCAAGTGTTCTTATCTACTGAATCATCTAGGGGGTCGGACAGATTGTGTGTGTGTGTGTGTGTGTGTGTGTGTGTGTGTGTGTGTGTGTGTGTGTGTGTGTGTGTGTGTTCCATTGTTGTGTATAGTTCATACATTCTAATGAAAACATCTGTATTTTTATTTGTATGCATGGAGGCTGAGAGGAGGCTTGTATAATGCATTACATTGCCCATAGAGCCCAGAAAAAGGTGTCAGTTCCCTTCACACAAGGGTTACAGTCATTTGTGAACTTGGGTCCTCTGGAAAAGCAGTCAGTTCTCTCAAATGCTGAGCCATCTTTCCAGCCTCCATAAAACATTTTTAAGAAGAGCTCTGTGAGCCTGGCATGATGGTGTGCACTTGGAAGCCAGAGGCAATCAGATCTCTATGAGTTCAAGCTTAATCTGGTCTACAGAGTGAGTTCCAAGACAGAGAAACCCAGTCTCAAGAAAAAAGAAAAAAAAAAAGCTCTTGGGAGTTGGAGGCATGAGGATTCCATTGAGTTTGAGGCAAAGTGGAGCTACAGTATGAGACCTTGGCTCAGCTATTTAAGAAAAGCTATTTTAGAGTTGGCTGTGCTGGCTGTGCTGGCTGCTTTCCTGTCAATTTGACACAAGCTAAAGTCATCTGAAAGGAGGGAACCTCAATTAAGAAAATGTCTCCATAAACTCTGGTTGTAGGCTGGGATTAAAGGCACAAGCCTCCACTGAGTACTGTAGGGCATTGTCTTAATTAGTGATTGAAGTGGGAAAGGCTAGCCCACTATGGGTGGTACCATCCCTGGGTTTGTGGTCCTGGGTTCTATAAGAAAGGTTGAGGCCGGGTTACAGTAGCACACACTTTTAATCCCAGCGCCAGGGAGGCAGAGGCAGGTGGGTCTCTGTGAGTTCAAGGCCAGCCTGGTCTACTGAGAAACCCTGTCTCAAAAAAACAAAAAAGAAAAGAACCCTCTTCTGGCCTCTTTGGACATTGCACACATGTGGTGCACATTCAGTACATGCAGGCAAAATATCCATACATAAATACTAATTTTAGAAGAGCTATTTAAAAGGTTCATTTCTTTGTGGCTAAGATTGGCACAGGTGCACCAAAATGCACACCTAGAGCTGGGTAGTGTTAAACCACCATGAAGGGAAAGGTGGCCTTAAAATAAGTCAGGGAAGGAAGATAAGGATTCCTGCCGTTTTGTTTGTTTGAGACAGGCTCTTACTATGTACATCTTTTATTTTTTAGGTCTAGCCATATCTGAATTCACACAGTGATCTGCCTACAGTAAACCAACAAAGTGCTTTTGTGGATGAATCCAATTTCTTTTTTGTTTATTTTCTTTGTGTTCCTCCCTCCTTTTTCCAATAGGGACTCATGTGCCCCAGGCAGCCCTCAAACTTGCTTTGTAGCAAAGGATGACCTTGAACTCCTGATCCTCTTGCCTCCATTGGGATGATAGGCATGTGCCCCATGCTGGGGATGTAACCTGAGGATTTGAGAATGCCTGGTAAGTGCTCTAGCAATGTGCACATCCCCTGCCAAGTTTGTTTTTGAAACCTCACTACGAGCTCTGGCTTGTCTGGAACTCTATGTGGACTAGGCTGCCTCTAAACCTGCCTCTACCTTCTGAGTGCTGGGATTAGAGGTGTGTGCCACCATGCCTAGTTCCCATGTTGTTATGTTGTTTGCTGTAATTGTGTCGATTGTGTTTTGCCTGTTTGCATGTCTGTGCACCACTTTTGCATGCAGTGCCTGTAGAGGCCAGAAGAGGGCAATATGTCCCCTGGGATTGAAGTTTTTTATAGATGGTTGTGAGCCGCAATTTAGGTCCTGAGAACTGAACCCAGATCTTTTGAAAGAGCAGCGAGTGTTCTAAGGTGCTGAGCCATATCCCCAGCCCCTCCATATTGTGTTTTTGAAACCAGGTCTTGCTCCATAGCTGAGATGTGAGCTTTTGTTATGTAAGCCAAGTAGACTCAAACTCCCTATGTAGCCCAAGCTGGCCTCAATTCACACAAATCCAAACTCCCTATGTAGCCCAAGCTGGCCTCAATTCACACAAATCCCCCTGACTCATATTGAATGGGTTTTTGTTGTTGTTGTTTGTTTTATTTTGATTTTGTTTTTGGAAATATGGTTTCTTTGTGTAGCCCTGGCTGTCCTGGAACTCGCTTGTCAACCAGGCTGCCCTGGAATTCACAGAGATCCCTCAGCCTGTGCCTCCCAAGTGCTAGGATTAAATAGCCACCGCCTGGCTATTTCTTTTATTTTGTTGGTTTTCAAGGCAGGGTTTGTGTAGCCTTGGTTATCCCCAATCTAGCTTTGTAGATCAGACTGGCCTCAAACTCACAGAGAACTGTCTGCCTTTGCCTCCCAAGTACTGGGATTAAAGGTGTGTGCACCACTACTGCCTGGCTTTGAATGGGGTTTAACTTCATTAACCTGCATTTCTCTTGTGGCTCCCTTCTGGGTACTAAAGAGTCAATGACATCCATCCTGGTCATACCACTCTATGGTATGTCCTAAGCTATCCCTTAGGACAGGAGCTCCCTGACAGCATGGGACACACCTGTCATCTAGGGAGCTCAAGGTCATCCACAGCTGCATTGGGAGATGGAGGCCAGCCCAGCCACATGAAATCTCTCTTAGAAGTTTTCTTTTAAAGAAGGAAGAATGGGCATTTCACAAGTTCTTGCCTACAAAGGATTCAGATTCCACTTCCAGGACTGAGGTGGTGAGTGGGTCTCTGGGAACCTGGCGTGGGGAGTGGGGGATGGAGGAGGTTGTTCCTGATCTCAGCTGACAGGGGAGGAGTGACTGATATTTTTACAAGGTTAGGTCTTGTTCATTCATCCTCTGTGGCAGGAGGGACATTGTCATGCTTTGGCTTCAAGACCACAAGGCCCAGGTGAGAAAGGGAGCTATTGACAGTGGAGCTTAGGCAGAGAGGGCACAGAAGCCTCTCTGCCTTTCCAGCCTGAAGTCACAGTGGGCAGGAGAGGGTTCCTGAATAGATCTGGAGGTCTCTTCCTCACTCTCAAAGATGACCTTGAATTTCTAATCCTCTGCCTCCTAAGTTCTGGGATAACAGGGGTCCACCACAACATCCAGATCTATTAATTACTGAAATAAAAGTCTTGCTATGTAGCCCAGGCTGACCTACAACTCATGGCAATTCTGCCTCAGTCTCCAGAATGCTGGGATTCTAGGTTTGTGCCACATGCCTGGCCTTTTTAAAAATAATATGTAATTACATTTATTTATGTTGAGCATGGGGAGGCAATGTACATAGGCCATAGCATGCATGTGGAATGGAGGTCAGAGGATAAGTTTTGGGAGTTGGTTCTCTCCTTACACTACGTGCAATCTAAGGGGTAAACTCAAGCCAGTCTGTCAGGCATAGCAGCAAGCTGCCCCCAACATACACACTGAGCCTTCTGTTTTTGTGTGTGTGAGAGGCTTGGCTGCCTATCCTACTATACTGTCCACTTAGCGCCCCCCCCCCCCCCAAGCTCCAGATCCATAAAGCAAACCCATCCCATCTCAGGGAAAGAACTCAGATATGAGGCCTTCTAAGGCTCCTGCTCTGTCAGTGAACAGATGCTGTCTGCTGTGGCCCACTAGTCCCTACAGAATCACCTCCCTGCCACACTGCACATGCTCTTTCTTGGTCACCAAGCTTCTGCCTTCCTAGGATCTCCCACAAACACACAAAGGCAAGTTCCAGTCCCAGGGACTTTGCAGACCATTTCCCTGCTCTGAGGCCTGGGTATCTATCAGGTGGCTGCCTCTCTTCCTTCAGATTTACTTACCTGTGGACTTAGACTTGCACCAAAGTGTCCTAGGGAAGATAAGGACAGCAGGACTGGGGTTCTGCATGGAGTCTTACCTGGGAAGGAGACCTGAATTGGTTGGCTGAGGTCTGACAGCTGGGGCTGGCTATGCTCACCCATCACACCATACTGACAGCGGAAGACCCCCCCAGCAGCCTTACTGGGACCACCAGTCACATTGAATGTTATCCCAGGCTGATCTGAGGGAGCCTTCAGGAGCTGGACCGCCTCTCCCCCACGGAATAGGGTAAAATTGGCCCCTAAGAAGTCATCTGGGGCTGTACAGGAGATGTAGATGGGATCATCTTGGCTGCTTGGGTAGGGGGGCACCAGGAAGATGGATGGTGCAGGAATGGCCAAGGAGCCTGTAATGAAGAAGGACAGCTTGAGCTGAGTGTGTTCTTGGGACCAGATCACCTACTCTGTAGTGTATGTGTGCCTAAGTATGCAGCCATGTGTATGCTAAGGATCAAACCATCCTAACCTGTTGATCTACACCTCTAGGCCCTGAACCTTGATATTTGTAACAGGACACTAGTGACCCCTCAATACTAACAACTGTTTAGGAAATTGGGTAGAATGGCACCCAGTTGTCATTAAGTCATTTCATTGACACTGGTAGTTATTATTATACAATACGATGATCACTCAACAATACTATGCATCAGACCCTGTTGTAGTTGCTAGGGACAAGGAATGTACTCTAGAAATGAACAGAAGTGGGGCCTGGAGAGAGGGCTCAGCGGTTAAGTGAAGAGCTGGATGTGAGTCCCAGCACCCACATAGCAGATGACAACTCAGTCTGCAACTCAGGTCCAAAGGGATCTGACACCCTCTTCTGGCCTCCGTAGGCACCAGCGTGTGCACACAGTGCCCAGACATACAAGTAAGCAAATCACCCATACAGAGAAACTACAGTGAGGGCAGAAGTTCTGACCTCAGCAAATGGAGAAGGCCTCTTGTGAACTGGGATGACCTCAGGATTCTCAGAAGAGGTGACATATAATCTGAGCCTTGCTGTAAAGAATGAGGAAGAACTTCCAGCCTGAGTTCATGCTGTAGGAAGAAGCCCAGAAGGTGGATGGGGCACACAGATGAGCTGGGGGCGTGGCTCAGTAATGGAGCCCTTGCCTGGAATCCCCCAGTGAGGGGCTGGGGTGTGACTCAGTGCTTCTGCCAAGCGTGCGTGAGGCCCTGGATTCATTCACAAGACCAGAAAAGAAAAAGACAATTCAAGAGGTGAGTTCATGTTGCTTGGTGAAGGGTGAGTAAAGGAGAGTAAGAGAGGAGGAAAGGAATCTGCCATACTTCTTGGTGTTGGGGGAAGAGTTGGAGGGAGTCTTCTGTGGGAAGAAGCCTCTGAAGGATCAGGTCTCTTGCCTATCTGTTACAACTTCCTGACCAGAAAGTCAGAGGCAACCCATTTTGTCTTTTTAAAATTTATTTTCTGTGTATGAGGGATTTGACTGCATGTATGAGCAGTATGTGGGTACCTAGTCCCTGCAGAGGCCAAAAAAGGGTGTCAACCCCTCTGTACCTGAGTTACAGACAATTGTGTACTCCTGTGTGGGTGCTGGGAATTGAACACAGGGTCTTTGGAAAAGCAGTCAGTGCTCTCAGCTGCTCAGTCATCTCTCCAGCCTCTTGATTTGCCTTTTTATTAAATTTATTCATTTTTTGAAGGTGTGTGAATTAGTGTGTGCTGTGATGTGTGTGTCAATCTGCAGGAGTTGGTTCTCTCTTTACACTATATGATAAAACTTAGGTCTTAGGCTTGGGAGCAAGTGCCTTTACCTCCTGAGCCATCTCACAGGCCTCTCTTTAAACAAAGAAAGAAACATAGAGCCACATACATCCTAGGCAGACACTCCACCCTGTGTTATGTCCCTAGGCTTTGAGCAGGATGTCTGCAGACAAACTCCACAGGAACTTCTGAGCTAACCTCTCCTGACATTACAAATCCCTTACTCTAGTATCCTGGAGAATAAGGGGGCTGTGCAGAGTTACAGACAGTGGCACTGCTGGTGGAATGACATCTCTATAAAACTTGGCTCCAAGAGGATTAGAAAGCTCAGACTGGCAGTCAGGCAGCTTCCCAGGCTCTAGGCTGACTCTATGGGGATCTAGAGGGCAGCCCCCCTGTGCTTTCTGTCCCATAGGGCAGCATGGTGAACAGGGAGGAGGGACAGCTGGGTGCTTCCCCCAAGGGCAAGCTTCAGACTCACCAGATGCAAACAGCAGAATGGTCCAGGGCATCTCTCTTCCTATGGAGGGCTGGGAAAGCTGGCTGAGGCCACGATCTGGGGCTCCCTGCCAGCCCTGAGACCACAGTGGAGAAAGGAGAAGCAAGAGTTGGTTGTACGGTTTCCTCAGTGGCAGGAAGTTGCACACATACTTGGACACCAAAAGAGATTCTCTCCTGTCCCCACCCCTTCCCCAAACACACAGCCAGTCACCCCGCCACTGCTCTGCAGCCTTGCTGGTTACAGTTCCGTACACTGCAGGGGAAAATAGTTCCTCCAACCCCAAGAACTTTGGTAGTGTCAGTGGGCTAAGAGGGAAGCCTCCCCAAGACACACCAACAAGTGACAAACCAAATGATGTGGTATATAGGGGTCAAAGCTCAACCTGAATGTCCTCAAGCAAGATCTGAGTACTATAATGTCTCAGCTGCACCAGAGAGGAGATGAGAGTGATGGATATTAATTAGATCAAGGAACTTGTGACAGCAAATGCGTTTAATCAAGGGGCCTGACTCCATACCTAAGAATGCTTGCCTAGAATTCCCAGTGAGTAGCTGAGGCAAGGCTCCATGGGGAGCTGGTCCAGCTTTTAGGAACCCCATGCTTGTAGCTTTGGATAAAGGCCTCAAGGCTTCCCCAGCTATTTGAAGGCTTCCCCAGCTATTTGAAGGCTTCCCCAGCTATTTGAAGGAACAAGAGATGGGGAAAACATGAAACGTGGCTGTGTAAATTCCTGTAGGTCCATACACTTCTAAGTTAACAATACATTTTATTTAGTTTTCCATTCAACCCTAAAATGTGCCCAAAAGTCTACACTAAGAGGTAGCTTTTGATCACTATGGTGTTTTAAAGGAGAATGCCCCCATAGGCTATTGGCATTTGAACAGTGCAGTTGGTGACATCATTCGAAGGCTCAGGAGGTATGTGGCCTTCCTGGAGGAAGTGAGCTACTGGTGGCAGGCACTGAGAGTTCAGACACATACATTCCCAGTTTGCTCTTGGCTTCCTGTTTGTGATTCTAGCTGCCAAATGAGCTGCCTCCATTGCACCATTATGGATTCTACTTCTGGAACCACAAGCTCAAATAAACCCCTCTTGCTGTGAGTTGTCTTGGCAGTGGTGTTTTATCTCAGCTGCAGAAAAGTAACTAATACACTCACAAGGAGAAAGAAGCTTGTTCTGGGCTGGAGAGAACCCCATAGTTAAGAACACTAGCTGACCCTCCAAAGGACCTAGGTTTGGTTCCCAGCACCCACGTGGCTGCTCATAACCAGCAACAACTCCAGTTCCAGGGGATCCAATGCCCTCTTCTGGATTCTTGGACACTATACACAGGTTGTACATGCAGGCAGAACACTCATAAAACAAATCTGAAAAAGAAGCACCTCCCAAACTTGCTCAAGGAAAGCCTAAGCTACATACTGACCAAGACAAGAGAGGCCCTGTCTCTCTTGTAATATTTTATTTCTAAGACAGGGTTCTTTGTGTAGCTCTTGCTGTGTAACTGAGACCTTGTCCCCCCCCCCCCCCCCCAAACAACCACTTGCCAGGCTTAATGACACACACCTATAATCCCAGCACTGGAGATGCAGAGGCATGCAGATGCCAGCCTGGTCTACACAATGAGTTTCCAGGACAGCCAGAACTACATAAGTACATAAGTGAGCCCCCCCTGCCCAGTTTTTTATTATTATTATTATTCTTTTGGTTTTTTGAGACAAGGTTTGTGTTGCCTTGGTTGTCCTGGAACTTACAGAGATCTGCCTACTTCTGGCTCCCAGATGCTGGGATTAAAGGCATATGCCACCACCACCACCACCACCACCACCACCACCATTAGCTGTGAGAATCCCTTTATTAAAAAAAAAATAATAAATAAATAATAAAAAAAAAGCCAGCAGTGATGAGCAGGTGTATGCCTTTAATCCCAGCACTGGAGAGGCAGAGGCAGGAGGATCTCTCCCAGGACAGCCAGGGCTACACAGAAACCCTGCCTTGAAAAACAAAAGAGCCCCCCCCCAAAAGGAAAAAATGATTAATCTGAAAAAGCTGTTATGGTGGTTTAATAGACAAATGATTGTCACTGAGCCTAGTGACCCAAATTTAACCCTGGAACCCATATGGTGGAAGAAAGGATGGGTCCCACAGGGTGTTCTCTGACCTCCGTGTGGGCATTAGGGCATGCAAGGTCTCACACCACATAGGTACACACATACACACTCAAAATAAATGGAATGAAAAAATTTAAAATCCCTAGCAAGACTAGTCAAGGTGACAGAAAATAAAAATTTACCCAGGAATAAAATAGGAGAGACCATTATAAGGTGTAGACCTGGAAAGGTAATGCAGTGGCAAGTTGGTGCACTTTACTATCTTAGGTTTCTACTGCTGTGATGAAACTTAAAAGTTGTGGAGGAGAGGGTTTGCTTGGCTTACACTTCCATACTACTGTTCATCTTCATCTTCAAAGGAAGCCAGAGCAGGAACCTGGGAGCAGGAGTTAAAGCAGAGGCCATGGAGGGAAGCTGCTTACTGGCTTGCTCCTCATGGCTTTCTCTGCCTGCTTTCTTATAGAACCCAGGACCACCAGGCACCACATGTTGGCTTACTCTCCAGTTCCGGGATATCTATGTCCTCTTCTGATCTCTGGAGGCATGGGAGGTGCACATGGTACACAGGCATATATGCAGGCAAGATATCCATACACATAAAAATAAGATACTAAAAAGATACTGTCAGCCTGGGCAGCAGAGAAGGACCAACTTCAAGAACTCTCCTCCCAGCACAAGTGAGCAGGGGTGTAATGTAACACAAAGTACTCTTCATTCACCTGACAGAATGTGCAGTCACCTAGAAGAAAACTGGACACACCTGTGTGGGAGTTTCTAGCTTGGGTAAACTGCAGCACTAGGCCAAGGAAAAGGGAAGCTCCCTCTTTCTGGGACTGTGATCCTCAGGCCCGTGCCCCACACCAAGCCACGGAACCCTGACTATAAGCCACAAAACACACTTTCTCCTTAAACTGCTTCTGCTAGGAATTTGACTGAAGCAACAAGAAAAGCCATGGAGCCAGGTGGTAATGGCAGATGCCCTTAATGCCAGCGCTCAGCAAGTGGGTCCCTGTGAGTTCAAGGGTAGCCTGGTCTACAGAGTGAGTTCCAGGACAACCAAGGGATACACACAGAATCCGGCCTCAAGATCAAAAAAGAAAAAGAGAAAAGTGACATGATACAAAGAAATTAAGAGCAGTTAAACACCATCAAAAGAAGCACAGTCCAAGTTTGAAATGTACAAAAGATGTGAATAAATGTTTCTCTAAAGCAGATACCAAAAAGGAGAAAGAGGAAGAGTGAATCATCACATTATGCTGAGTGCCTGTAATCCTAGCTCTTAAAAGCCAAGGTTGAAGGCATGGGGATCCTGAGAGGGGAAGAGCCTGACTGTTGTGTTGCCCAGGAGAGCTGCACACAGTGCATGGGACCAGCCAAGATGAAGGGGTTGGTTATGTTGCAGGCAGCAGAGCCGGAAGGGCAGGGCCATCCATGCCCTCTGACATTATCATGGGGCTTCAGAATTTGGAGTTTTCCTTGTTGAACTTAGGTCTTGCTTTGGTTTTGTATTTCCTCACTAGGCTCATTATCTTCCCTGGAATGGTAACATGTATTCTGTGCCATTGTATGTTGGAAATATGTAATTTAATTTTTTAATCTTACAGGGGATTACAATTAAGAGATCCTTGAGTTGAAGAAGAGAGTTAGAATTTGAACTTCTAAACAGTTTGTTGTTTTGTTTCTGAAACAGAGTTTCTGTTCTCTTTTTGCCAGGCTGTTCTGTTACTCACTCTGTAGACCAGGCTGGCCTTAAACTCAGAGATCTGCCTGCCTCTTGATTTCTGAGTACTGGGATGCCTAGCTAGCCTTTCCTGTACACGTTAGTCTTGGTATTTTATGACAAAACAGAAAAGTAATAAAACTCATTTCACCATTGTGACTCAGCCTTTCTTGAGTTTTTGTTCCTTTTGAGACAGGGTTTCTCTGTGTATTCCTGAACTCACTCTGTGGAAGGGCACTCATAGAGATCCATCTGCCTCTGCTTCAGGAACGCTGAGATTAAAGGTGGGCACCACCACTACCTCCTGGCTTGTTCTTTTGTTTTTGTTTTCTGATTTATTGATTTTATTTATTTACTTATTTGAGACAAGGCCTCACCTTGTAAACCAGGCTGGCCTCACATAGAGATCTGCCTACCTGGCTCCCAAGTGTTGGGATTATGTTTGAGTGCTATCATGCTCCACCTTATTTATTTTGTATTTTGTTATTTTATGTGTAATGGTCTTTTGCTTACAGGCATGTATGTGCACCACTGTGTGTGATGCCCAGAGATTCAGAAGACAGGACTGGATACTGTGGGACACTTCTAGTTGTGAACTAACTGCCATGTGGGTGTTGAGAATGGTTCCCAGAACCTCTGCAAAAACATCCAGTAAGCCTTCTTGAGCACTAATCCTCTCCAAGCCCATGATTCTACCTTCCTACCTTTCACATTGTGATGTTGAGATACATTGGTATGAAAATACAATGGGTATTTTAGTGTCTGCTTTCTGTTTTATTTAGGCTTGTAAATACTAAACTATTGTTAGTTTGTAAATTTTTTGTTACTTTCAGAGGAATTACTGGAGTGTCTGTCATATTTCCCATTAGTGGCAACTGTGTAGTTTCCCTGGTCACCCGCCTTTAGTTTCTGTTTTGTTTTTACTGTAGAACTGGACTCTCATTTTTTTTAAAAAAAGGTTTATGTTTATTATATATACAATATTCTGTCTGCGTGTATTCCTGCATCCAGTAGAGGGCACCAGATCTCATTACAGATGGCTGTGAGCCACCATGTGGTTGCTGGGAATTGAATTCGAGTCTTTTGGAAGAAGAGTAGCCAGGGCCCTTAACCACTAGACCATCTCCCCAGCCTAACTCTCACGGTCTTTACATCTACAACCCTAATGACTCCTGAGTGAGCAATATTTCCTGTGTTTGTTGGTTTTTCAGACAGGGTCTGGGGCAGCTCTAGGCTGGCCTCACAGCAGCTATGCAAGGGCTTCCGCGCCACACATTGCCTGGCCTTAGCAATTTTCCATAATTACTGAAGAAGATTCTGCAACCTCTTCCCTGGAGTATCCTTCTTGATTCTATAGCATGAAACATGGACGAAACTACTAAGTTGCCTGCTGGGGTGGAGCCTGGACCCTCAAATCACATCTGCAGCACCTTTTTTTTTTTTTAGGAGCAGAAATTCCCCAGGCCTTTCCCCTTCATTGGGGTGTAACTGGCTGGGTCTTGTCCTGAAGGGGGTGAAGGGGCACCCTTCCCTGATTCACCTTAATCTCCTGTCTCTTTTAGCACAAATCTTGGCTGTGGTGTTGTCTCTTCGAACTGCACATTAATATCCTTTCTGCCGTGTAGCTCTTCTCCGTCACAGACCCAAATAAGAGTGATTACTAATAGCCATGTGATGCAATCAATATTAGGCTTGAAATCCCTTTCATCAAACAAATTGTTTCCC
Organism: Phyllotis vaccarum; assembly: GCA_033318265.1. Classification (NCBI taxonomy): domain Eukaryota; kingdom Metazoa; phylum Chordata; class Mammalia; order Rodentia; family Cricetidae; genus Phyllotis; species Phyllotis vaccarum. The sequence continues at coordinate 108,151,978 of JARWLC010000012.1, forward strand.
TGCTTTTCAACTTAGCTTCAGGAAAGTTCTTAGGAGAAGGGTATAAAGCAGCCATATTTTTTGTCAAAGTATCACCAGAATGGTCATTAGTGTAGCCACTAATACCATGTCCCTCTGCAGCCTCCTGAGCTGAGCCTCCACAGTCCACACAACCCTCAGCACTGCTAGCTTGGTTCATTAAGATTTCCTTGCAGTATTCAACTGCTTTTTTAATTCTAAATTCCCAAAGTCTTCCACAGTGCTCAAGAAATCAAAACAGAATTGCCAACATGGTCAGGCTCTTCACAGCAATAGCCCAGTCCCTGGTACCAACTTCTGTCTTAGTTGCTTTTTGTTATTATGATAAAATACCGTGGCCAAAGGAATCTATAGAAGAACAAATGCTGATAACTGTCAGGCAAAGATGTGGAGGCAGGCACAGCTAAGGGCTCAGGGCAGAGAGACAATGGGGATGCTGAGGAGGGTTTTAAAACCCCAGAGTTTACCTCTAGTCACATCCCTCCTCTAAAAGACTGACACATCCTAATACTTCTGAGGACCAGTTATTTAAATATATGAGCTTGTGTGGACAGGAGGAGTCACAGTGGGGGAGTTACAGAGGGGATGGGGAGTCACAGTGGGGACGGGGGAGTCACAGTGGGGACAGGGAGAGTCACAGTGGGGACAGGGGGAGTCACAGTGGGGACAGGGGGAGTCACAGTGGTATGATCTTTTATTGGTTCTCTCTCTTTCTCTTGTTTTTTTGAGACAGGGTTTCTCTGTGTAGCCCTGGCTGTCCTGCAACTTGCTCTGTAGACCAGGCTGGCCTTGAATCACAGAGCTCCACCTGCCCCTGCCTCCCAAGTGCTGGGATTAAAGGCACACACCACCACAGCCTGACTTCTTGATTCTCTTAAAATAAAAAGAAAGGAAGAAATCAGGCACTGGTGAGATGATTCATAAGGTAGTCACTTGTCACCAACTTGACTGCCTAAATTGGATCCTCAAAACCCATGTGATGGAAGTGTGGTGTGGCACTGTCACACTCAAGCAGAAAATGAATCAAAACACAATAAAAGAAAACAGGTTCCCTTAAGACCCTTGCAACTTTCAAAGTTTTTTTCTCAGCTCTTAATGAAAAACACACTATGCTCAGATAAACAAATACAAATCATATCCTCTCTTTTTAAAAACTGTTTTAGTCCTGTTTATTGTGACATAAGATGATGCAGTGTATGAGTGAATGGGAACTGAGTGACAGCGGCCCTGGTGTGTGCACACTGTGCTATGCAGGAGATGGCTGCCAGGCTAGGTGTCTGAAGGGCCAGTGTCCCAGCTGCTGTCCTCCTGTCTCTCTGAAATTTGGAGATTTCCATGTAAACAATTCCTGAAATGTTTAGACAGGACCCCCAGTCAGAGTCTGCTGTTCCAAATACTTTGCCAGATCTGTCTCTTCCCAGAGGAAGTGGGTGGACTGGAATGACAAGTGCCCACTGTGAGCAGTTATTAATGGGGCTATTAGCCTCAGATGTCCCAGAAAGGACACAAGCCTTACTCCACTCAGTCCTCACAAAAGCTATCTGGCACTATTGTTCTTACTCATGGACAGGGAAACTGAGACCCAGTGGAGTGACTGCCTCATTTAAAGGCTTATTTTTTATTGAAAAAAAATTTCCATACAATATGATCTGAACACGGTGTCCATTCTCTAAATTTCCTCCTAGCCATCTTATTCCATGATTCTTTCTTTCTCTCTTTAGAAAACAAATAGGCAAACAAAAACAAAATAAAATACAAAAGCAGAAAAGTTAGAAACACACACTATTAAAACACAAAACCTGAATTCATAATATATAAACAAAAGGCCAGTAAGGTAAAAAAAATGTCCAGACCAACAAATATGAGATAAAATAAACAACCCTCTAATAATTTCCTTGAGTTCATTCTGTGTTGCTATCTACTGTATGGGGCTGCCCTTAATTGTACTTTGTGTACTCAGTAAGACTCCATTGAGAAAAGGAAATTTTTCTTTGAATGGTTGACACGGTGAGGATGAGTCTCGTTCCCAGTTCTCCTCTGTCTTGCACCTGTGCAGGCTGTGTACATGCTCCACAGTCTGAGCTCACACGTCAGCCTGGTGTGTCTAGGAGACCTTATTCTCTTGGTATCCTCTATCTACTCTGGCTCTGACACTTTCTTCCTCCCCTTCTATAGTTTCCTGAGCCCCAATTGGAGGGATTTGATGGAGACATCTTATTTAGGACTGAATGTTCCAAGGTTTCTCACTCTCTGCACTGTCCAGGGAGGGTCTCTGTATTTGTTCCCCTCTTCTGTAGGAGGAAGCTTCTTTGATGATGACTGAACAAGAGGGATATATGGGTATAGATCAGAGGTTATCTTAACCTCTGACCCATCTCTCCAAACCATATGTTCATGTTCTAAAAGACCTCTACAATAGTAGGTTTCCATGCGACCCCTCCAGTGGCCCTCAGTTGGCTGTTTGTCCCTGTACTCACAGCCATACCACCTTCACCCTTCTCCATTTCCACTTAACCCTCCTGTTCCAGTCTCTCCCCCTCGTCTCTCCATACCTCTATATTCTCCTTCCCTTTCCTTGGGAAATCTCCCCTGCCCCAAGTTCCTTACTGTATAACTAACCTCTATGATTATACAGTTGTAGCATGCCTGTGGAAGGCTTAAAAGCTACCAACTATATAAAAAGAATATATACCACAGTTATCTTTTGGAGTCTGGATTACTTGAGCTATTAACTTCCATCAATTTATCAGTGAATTTTATGATTTCATGAGTAAATATTCCACTGTGTAAATATACCCATTCATCTGTTGATGAACATTTAATCTGTTTTCAGTTTCTGGCTATTATGAGTAGGGCAGCAATGAAGATGGATGAGCAGGTGTCTTTGTTGTAGGATGAGGAGTCTACTTGATGCATGCCAAAAGGGGTATAGCTGGATCTTGAGGTAAATCTGTTTACCTTCCCATGATTCCCAAGATAACTGATTTCCATAGCAGCTGTACAAATTTGAATTCTCACCAGCAAATGAGTGTTACCCTTTTCCCACATCCTCGCCAGCATAAATTGTCATCTTTAAATTTTTCTTGACTATTCTGACTGGTAGAAGATGAAATCTCAAAGTTGTTTTCATTCGCATTTTCATAATTACTAAGGATGTTGAACATTTTTTTCAAAGAAGTGTTTCTTAGCCATGTGTTGCATTTTTAAAGAACTGTTTAGTTCTGTATGCTGTTTTTAAATTGTAGTCATTTTCTTGATGTAAAGTTATTTTTTTTTAAGTTCCTTATAATGCAACTTAGTCTTCTATCAGATGTGTAATTGGTAAGGGCATTTCCCTAATCTGTAGGCTGTGGTTTTGTCCTATGGACAATGTCCTTTGGTTTACAGAATCTTTTTAGTTTCATTGAGGTCCCAGGTTATAGAATATTATGTTAAGGTGTGTTACTTTTGTTTATGTTGCATTTGTTTAATTCTGTGAAGCTGCGTTACTTTGTCTAAAACACCTGATAGTCTAATAAAGAACTGAATGGCCAATAGCAAAGCAGGAGAAAGGATAGGTGGGGCTGACAGAATATATTGGAGACCAGGGGCCAGCCACCCAGCTACACAGCCCGCCATGGAGTAAGAGTGAAAGTGAGAAGTAAGAAAAGGAAAGAGCGCAGAGGCAAAAGGTAGACAGGTTAGTTTAAGAAAAACTGTCTAGCAACAAGCCAAGCTAAAACCGGGCATTTATAATTAAGAATAAGTCTTCCTATGTGATTTATTTCCAAGCTAGGAGCAAAGTGTAAAAACAACCAACAACATTTTGGTGCTCAATGTGGGGCTAGAGTAAAAGAAAATCCAACAATAGTTCCATTTATTAACTGTTGACCTTAGTGCCTGTGCTAATGGTATCCTGTTCAGAAAGTTGTCTCCTGTGCCAGTGAATTTAAGCCTATTTCCAACTTTTTCTTCTATCAGATTCAGTGTATTTGACCTTATGTTGAGATCCTTGATACATTTGGAGTTGAGTTTTATGCAGGGTGATAAATATGGATCTATTTACATTCTTCTTCATAAAGCTGACCAGAATCATTTGTTGAAGATGCTGTCTTTTTCCAGTGTCTATTTCTTGCAACAAACAACAACAAAAACAGATTTTCATAGGACTTTCTGTTGGATTCCACTGAACAATGTATCTGTTTTTATGCCAATACCATGCTGAGTTGTTGTTGTTGTTTTGGTTTTCATTTTTCAAGACAGTTTCTCTCTGTAGCCCTGGCTGTCCTGAAATTCACTCTGTACACCAGGCTGGCCTTCAATTCTCAGAGATCTTTCTGCCTCTGTCTCCCAAGTGCTGGGATAAACGCATAACCACCACTGCCTGGCTCTCTGTCTGTTAAGTGTTTTGTATGTTTTGGAAAGTTAACTTGTATCCAACTACTTTGCTGCAAGTGTTTATTAGCTGTAGAAGTTTCCTGGTGGAGTTTTTAGGGTCTTTTATGCATAAAATCATATTGCTTTCAAATAAAGATATTTTGACTTCTTCCTTTCCTATTAGTGTCCACTGGATCTTCAGTTCTTAATGTTCTAGCTAAGACTTCAGTACTGTATGGAACAGGTATGGAAGTAATGGGGATGGACAGCCTTGTCTTTTCCCGGTTTTAGTGGAAATGCTTTGAGTGTCCTCTCTTTAGGTTGATGTTGGCTGTAGGTCTGCTGTCACTTCTATTATGTTGAGGTAAAATCCTTGTATCCCTAGTCTTTCCAGAATTTTTATCATGAAGGGGTGCTGGATATTTTTCAAAAGCCTTTTCTGCATCTAATGAGATGATCACGTGGCTTTTGCTTTTCAGTCTCTTTATATGGTGGATTGCATTTATCTATTTACATACGTTGAACCGTCACTGAATCTCTGGAATGAAATTGTGATCATGATTGGTAATTTTTTTCATGTGTTCCTGGTTTTGTTTGCAAGTATTTTATTGCATATTTTTGTAGCTATGTTCATAAGGGAAATTAGTCTGTAATTCTCTTCTTTTTCGAGTCTTCACGTGTTTTAGGTATCAGGAAAACTGTAGCCTCATAGTAAGAATTAGGCAATGTTCTTCTGTTTCTGGAATAATTTGAGGAGTATTGGTATTTATATTCTTCTTCTTTGAAGGTCTAGTATAATTTTTTGTTGAATCCATCTGGCACTGTACTTTTTTTGGTTGAGGGACTTTTAATTACTGCTTCTACTTCATTAGAGATTATAGATCTGTGTCTTATGGTTACGGTTGCTATGACCATGGCAACTCTTCTAAAGAAAGCATTTAATTGGAAACATGCTAACAGATCCAGAGTGTTATTTCATTCTCATGGTGGGTAGCAGACAGACTTGGAACTGGAGCAGTCATTCAGGAGAGAGAGGAGTTGGGGGAAGAGGACACTGGCCAGGGGGTAGGTTTTTGAGATCTCAAAGCTCATCTCCAGTGACACACCCCCTCCAGCAAAGCCACACCTAATCCTTTCCAAATGATTCATCTACTAGGAACTAAGTATGCAAATACATGAGAGTACAGTGTAGGGGTATTGTGTTGTTTCATGGTAAATAATTGTCCCACCCACTGGTTTAATAAAAAGAGCTGATTGGCCAAAGTCTGGCAGGAAGTGTAGGCGGGGCTACCAGACTCAGAAAATCTCTGAGAGCAGAGTGCCAGACAGAGCACCAGAGAGAAGCCAGAGGAAGTCGAGGACAACTATGCTGCTCTAAAGAAAGGTACCGAGCCGCATGGCTGAACAAGAGACATGGGTTAGATGAAGGGTAGAGAGCTAGCAAGATATATGCCTGGGCCTGAGGCTAATCAGCCAGAAACTAATGAAAGCGTCTGTGTGTCTCTGTGGGACTGTGGGTCTGTGGGTCTGCGGACTTAAATTTTGAGGTTAGGCCCGAAAGTCTGGGCCAGAAACCTCATACTACAGTACGGGGGGGTGGGGGGGGGGGTGGGGGGGGGTGGGGGGGTGGGGGGGGTGGCATTCTCATTCAAAACATGAGCCTTTTTAAATTGCCTCTCTGATCTCGATTTAACTTTGGTAGTGGTATGTATCAGGAAATTTGTACATTTCTTCTGGGTTTTCCAGTTTTCTAGAGTACAGATTGTTTTGTTTGGATTTTGTTTTGTTTGAGTCAGCATTTCTCTGTGTAACAGATCTGGCTGTACTGAAACTAGGCTGGAGATTCAGAGAGATTCTCCTGCCTCTGCCTTCCAAGTGCTGGGATTAAAGGCACATGGCACTATGGCCTGGTGGAGTACAGGCTTTAAAGTATGTTAAAGGTTGAGATTTGACATTTAAACCAGGCATTCTATGTTTTGCAGCCTGCACTCCTGACCTTGGTTGTATGTGTTCAGACTTGCCTTGCTTCTGTTGCTGTGATGAAATACCCACCTCGACCCACAAAGAAACTCATGGGACAAAGGGTTCTTTTAGTTCACAATTTCAAGTTACAGTTCATCAGAGTATGGAGGTCAGGGTGATGGTGGAGGCTTCGGAAAACTAGTCATATCACATTCACTGTCATGAACAGACCTATGGATACATGCATGCACATTTACTATAATACTCCTTCTCTGGACTCTTAGACAGTTCAGAACCCAAGTCCAAGGAACTTACCACAATAGGCATGTCTAACCTCTCAGGTAACATAGACAAGTTGCCCAGGCTGACATGTTCTAGGAACCCCCTAAGAGACTTTCTTAGTTTATTCCAGATTGGAGCACATTGACAAAATTATCATACTATCCTTTTTTGAGGTTGCTTCACTAACTTGGGGTTTGTTGGTGTGTGTCTATTTTGTGGTGCTGGGAGTTGAATCTAGGACCCTGCCCATGCTATCTAAATGTTCCACTACCAAACTATATGCTCACTCGCTGTCTGTCCATCTATCTATATAATTTCAAATTTACTGAGACAGTTTCTCTGTGTAACAGTCCTGGATAACCTGGAACTCATTATCCTGGCTTCAAACTCAGAGATTTATCTGCCTCTTCCTCCTGAGTGCTAGGACTAAAGGCCTGCATAATACATACCTGTCACAAATACTTCTTTTTATTATATTGTATTTTGTGTGTGTTCCAGTTTTGTTTTCGGGTGTAATAAAATCCATGATTAAAAGCAATTTGGAGACAAATGACTTTTTTAGCTTAGTGTCCAATGTGCTTACCAGGGCAGAAACTATGAATTACAGCTTCATTCTAGCTCAGATTACTTTACCCTTCCTTCCTTTCTATCCTTACACCTTTCCTCCCTGCCTGCTTTCTTTCACTCCTTTTCTTGTCTCTCTCTCTCTCTTTCTCTTCTTGGTTTTTTGAGACAGTTTTCTCTGTAGTCCTGGCTGCCCTAGTTCAAGCTGACCTCTGTGCTGGCTTTGAACTCACAGAGATTCACATTCACCTCTTTCTACCTCCCAAGTACTGGGTTTAAAGGTGTGGATCACCAATGCCCTGATTCAAAATACTTAAAAAAAAAATGTTTTGTCTATACATAAGTCTGTGTGAAGGTGTTGGAGTCCCTGAAACTGGGTTTACAGGCAGTTATGAGCTGCCATATAGGTACTAGGAATTGAACCCAGGTCCTCTGGAAGAGCAGCTAGAACTCTTAACCGCTGGGCCCTCTCTCCAGCTCCCAAACTACTTTTCTTCTCCAGCTCAGACTCATCAGCCTAGGGCTAGGCCTTCCTGCATCAGTTATCAATGAAGAAAATGCCCACATGGCAATTGGACAACGAACCAGTACAGTAGTCTAGAATTATGTAGCTGAGGATGGCCTCGAATTCAAACTCTTCGCTACTTCTCTCTCAAGCCTTCCAAGTGCTGGAAGTACAGCTTGTGTCAGCAGATGCACCAGAACCAGTTGGCCAAAGGTCTGAGACCAATTGGATGCAGAATGAGGGCGTGTTTTACTCAGCACCTAACAAGCACCCCCAACTTAAGAGGTCAAACCCTTCTAAAGTGATGGTGTAATATAAAGGGAAAGCAGGGGCTAGCGTTGAGGGGGGGGGGGGGGGGGAGCATGCTTATTGAACTAGCATCGCCAGAACCTAGTATCTGAGTACCAGCAGTACCCGGCCTATTGCAGAGCTTTGATTCACCCCTCTACGCATCCCGATCTGACCCAACACAGTGGCCATTACTGACCGGCCTAGCCTACACCAGACTCACCAATGGGCAACACACACCTTGAATGGGGGTAGGGAAGAGGGCAGCCGGCAGTGCCACAAAAGGACCCCACAAACCTTCCCGATTAGTCATCTTAATTTTTGCCTGTAAAAAAGTGCTTCATCACTTCAGGCCTGTCTTTTTTTCCCCCCTTCCAATTCCAATGGTTAATAACAGATATGGAGACGTTTCACAAAATTCGCATCAGCATTAGTATGCTTTCTAGCAGATTAGGCATTCACCCGGGCAGTTTCCCTCTTTGGGGCCCTTCACTCGGCTTTCCCTGGCTGAGGCTTGAACAGAAGTTCCAGCCAATGAGCGTCACCGAAATAAGAGGCGGGCGGGACCAGGTCTTAAAGGACCCGGGTCCGTGAATAGAGTAGAGGGTGACCCGGATAATGGCGGCCAGCGTTGCCATAGCCCTGGCCCTGTGGCTACTCCTGCCAGCAGCAGAAGTGGGAGAGGCCGGGCCGCCGCCCATTCAGGACGGAGAGTTTACTTTCCTGCTTCCTGCCGGGAGGAAGCAGTGTTTTTACCAGTCCGCACCGGCCAATGCTAGTTTGGAGACTGAGTACCAGGTGAGAGGGTCCCGGGCTCGGCTACAGCCTAGGATCGGAGGGTGGGGGTGTGGCCAGCAGGCAGGAGGGGGTAATGGGCGTGGCCAGAATGCTGTCTTGCAGAGAAGGGGCGTTCTCTGCAGGAAACTCCAGATTGGGTTCAAAGGAGGGCTCTGGTGGCTAGCGGGTCGGTAACCACTGTAAAAGTCTAGGTTGATGTCCACCTTGGACTGCTCAAGAGGGTGTTGAGGTGGCTTGTTATTAGGACCTCACTTGGAGGCGTCTTAGGGACCAGGAAGGGACCTTTCCGGTGTGGCTGTCGGTGCTCAGGCCCTTGGGGCAGCCAGATGGCTCAGTGGGTAAAGGAGCTTGACGCTAAATCCGATGGCCCGAGGTTCGTAACTATAGTTTTGAAGAGAACTGACTTCTGATCTCCACAGGCAACACTTCCCTACCCCAAATGGTTTTTGTTTTTTTCCTCATCTGTGGGTCTTTAAACAGTTTTGTACAACGCAGGCCTCCTGTGGAAGATAGGCTTGACTCAAACGTGCCCATTCCCCAACTCTTACCTGCTCTTTAGGTTATTGGAGGTGCTGGCCTGGATGTGGACTTCACCTTGGAGAGCCCTCAGGGTGTGCTGTTGGTCAGTGAGTCTCGAAAGGCTGATGGGGTGCACACGTGAGTGAAGTCTTGCCCTGTCTTGGTTCAGTTACAGCCCTGCAGCTCCCCAGTGGCTTCAGGTTACCATCCTACTGACTCCATAGACCAGCTGGCTGGTCACTCCGGAGTCATGTCTGTCTCATTTGTCTGCCCAGGGTGGAACCTACTGAAGCCGGGGACTATAGGCTATGCTTTGACAACTCCTTCAGCACCATCTCAGAGAAACTAGTATTCTTCGAGCTCATCTTTGACAGTTTCCAAGATGAGGAGGAGGTGGAAGGTTGGGCTGAGGCTGTGGAGCCAGAGGAGATGCTTGACGTCAAAATGGAAGACATCAAGGTGAGTTGGGTGTAGTGGTGCACGCTTGTAATTCCAGCACTCAGGAAGCTAAGGCGGGATTCTAGTGAGTTCAAAACCAACTTGGGCAACATTTCAAGATCTCATCTCACAGTGGTGGCACATGCTACTAATCCCACCACTTGGGAGGCAGAGCAGGTGGATCTTTGTGAGTTTGGGGGCCAGCCTGGTCTACAAGAGCTAGTTCCAGGACAGCTAGGGCTTACAGAGAAGCTGTTTTGAAAACCAAAACAAAAGGCTAGAGACAGTTCAGTAAGGTTGGTAGAGTCATCGCCTAGGACACTTGAAGTTCCTACACCCTGAACTTCCTATACCTAGTACTACATAAACCCAGTGTGGGTTGCACATGGATCCAGGAGGATCACAAATTCAAGGTCATCCTTAGCTTGCACATAAAGACCAGCCTTTGGCACACAAGATCCTGTCTCAAAGGCCAGTGAAATGGTTCAGCAGGCAAAGGGAATTAACCACCAAGCCTGACTACCTGAGACCTACATAATGGAAGGAATTGATCCCTGCAAGCTGTCCTGCAAGACTCCAAAAGAATGCATAGCATGTGTATCCTTTGACCCTTAAGGGGGAAAAAGGCTTTACCCAAAAACAAGCAAGAAAACACCAAGGAAAAAAAATACTGGGTTTCTAGGAGAGGGTTTGAGACATGAGACCAGAGGCAAATAACTTGCCCATGGTCACACAGCCAGTGAGTGGCATGAGTGAGGATTTGACTTTAGACAGCCTGACCCCTTCCTCCCCTGTGGCCTGGCAGGAATCCATAGAGACTATGAGGTCCCGGCTGGAAAGGAGCATCCAGATGCTGACTCTACTACGAGCTTTTGAGGCACGTGACCGGAACCTTCAGGAAGACAACCTGGGACGGGTCAACTTCTGGTCAGCCGCCAATGTGGCTGTGCTGCTGCTGGTGGCTGTCCTGCAGGTCTGCACACTCAAGCGCTTCTTCCATGATAAGCGTCCTGTACCCACATAGCCCAGGACACAGAGGATGAACAAAACAATGAAGGGCGATGGGCATGTGTGACTTGCTGGAGACCACCTAGACTCAGAGAAGCTGTATAGTTGGGTCCTCAGCAGTGGCCCCATGTGTCTTCCTTCCTGAGTGAGCAGGGAGTACAAATGGATGGCAAACCCCCTGGAAGGGGAGGCTCCGCAACAGTGCCTGTTTCTTGGAAGCTCCAAGTGTTGGGTGCTGCAGTGTGGGGATCTATGGCTCTCAGATGCCCTGGTTTTCTCCTGAAATCGTGCCTTAGCTTAAGTCTTCCAGCCATCAGGATGGGGTCAAGCTGTGCAGCTGCCCTGGCCCTTTCACCACCCTCCAATGTCTCTGCTTTGCTCCTGGGGATAAGCCTACTTTGCTAGGGCCTGGGAAGGAGACACGTCTGCAGAGTTCTTTCCAGGACAGTCACCTTTATTTAATAGGAAGGAGCCCTGGCCCCTTGGCCCAGAGGGGAGCCAGCTGGTTGGGGGAGGTCTGGTAACAGAACTTTGAGAAGACCCCTTCCTCTCTGGGTGCAAGACCTCAGAGGGCTGAGGTGCAGCCCCACCAAGACCTGCCTACAATCCCCAAAGAACCAGGGCATCTGTCCTGGGCACTGAAGTCAATAAATTATGGTCAGAAAAACTATTAGTGCCTGGTAACTTGGGCTCAGGGACATCAGCTTGGGACAGACCTAGCCTCAAGCCAGGGGCAGACAGGAAGGCGGGAGGGCACTCCCACGAAGCTCAGAAGAAAGGTCGGGCAGGAGCCGATGGAGGTGGTCGCCTGGCATGAAAGAAAAAGATCATAAAGCAGAATTGAATCATAGAGCTTGTGGGGATGGACGTGGGCCTTGCCACCGTGCCGTTCGGGACAGTGGCTCAATTCCTGTTTCCTATGGACACTGATGGGGACAGATGACAGAAGACACACATGTAAATGAACGAAGTGTGGGCAGCCCCATGATGGGGTGGATAGTCTCCCTCTGGGACAGACACAAAAGGCCCACACACATAGCCACCAGTGGGGCTTCCCTTTATTTTAGTTTATTAATAGGATATACAGAGGCAGGCACTTAACAGTGGTCAAACCAAGCAGTGGGGAACGGGATCTGCACAGAAGCACCAGGCCCCTCCCTGTTGGGGAGGTCCAGCAGGGAGCCAAGAGGCCCCTGATGTCTCCTCAGCTCACACAGACCAAACTGCATTGGGGTTGAGGAGAGTGAGGCAGGCCAGAGCTGAGGGACTCTAGGCCTAAGGAAGGCACAAAGGCACCTCTGTCGAGACTGGGCTGGGCTCAGGTTGTGTGGTTAACATGGCCAAAGAATATATATATATATATATATATACACACACACACACAATATGAGCCAGATGCGTGGCCAATACTGGACCTACTGGGCCTGGCTCACTCCTGAAGAGCCCTTAGGAAAAGTTGGACAGTTCCTGTACCCTAAGAAAGAACAAAGGCTTACAGTCTGTGTGGAGAAGCCCCTGGTAGAGTTCTACACCAGCCTGGATCTTTCTTTCCAGATGGTCCCAAGGATGAAGTTCCTACTGCCAACCAGAGATCAATCTCTGTCCCAGAGTGCAAAGCCCCCATGTCCTGTTGTCTGGGACTCCCACCCTCTCCCATCATTGTCATGTCCACCAGCCTGGGAGGAAAGAGTAGGGGTTTCCTACAGGGAGCCTGGTCCCAGCATTGGGGGGGGGGGCAGTAGTGGGGCCCGGACCACCAAAGCTCTCCTGCACTGTGGGTGCACGAGGAACCCCCAGAACATTGCCCCCCTGCAGCCTAGTCGAGCAGGGAGGGCTCGGCTGGGCGGATAATGGTGGGCCGGTTGGGCGCAGCGGGTGCTCTTCTGCTGCAAAGAGAGTAAAGACATGGGGAGGTGGAGGGTAGTGAGGCCAGAAGCAGGGTGAAGATGAGGGCCCAGCCCATCCAACCCACCCCAGGGTGCTCCCAGTCGGTGCACCAGGAGGTTGTTATGTCAAATGCCGGTATTTTTCTGGTATCTTCCTGTCACTAGCTTGCTTGGGTATTACAGGCAAGTTCCTAGCTTGGGAGGAGCTGGTCCTTTTCTTAGGTCAGCAGGCTTGGCAGCAAGCACTTTTACCAGGCATGTCATCTTGCCTGCTTCCCTGCCTTCCTTGGACTTCAGAAAAGAGACCAGAACCTAGCTCACCAGGAATCAGTGACATGTAACCTGGTGCTTAAGAGGGCACGCCAAGAGCCCTGGGGTCAGCTGATCCACTGTTCTATGGCACTGGCTAAATGGGGTTGGCTCCTCTAGGGCTCTTTCTCAGCACATAAGCAGAAATACTGGTGCTACCCTGTCTTGTTGGGGCTACACTGGAATTCATCAGACGGAAGGAAGTCAGTCACCACAAACGGACCCCAGGATGCAGGCTGTGCACCTTACCTAGGCACTCCTGGGGGAATACCAGGGGGAATCCGTGCTGGCCGAGATGGTATCTGAGGTGGTGCTGAGAAGGGGTCATTGTTGGCAAACACGTTCTGTGGTCCAGGCCGGGATGGGATGGGGGGTGCTGAGAAGGAGGCTGCAGGCCCCACAGGCACAGGAATCAAGGGAGGTCCTGGTGTGGGACCCCGCACTGCAGGAGGCCGGCCTGGTGGGTGCACACTAGACACAGGTCGGCGTTGTGGAGTAGGGCTGTGGAGGAGGGAGAGGCTGTAATCCAGAGGAAACTATTAACAACCACTGTAAGGGACTGAGATGGGGCAGACACACAAGGAACCACCAGCCTGAGCCACACCATCTCAAGTTACTGGGAGTTCCTGTGTACTGACAGCAAAGCTCCCAGGAGCAGGTGTGTCCAGGCAGTTGCACTTGGACACTTAAAGCCCACTACCCTTCCAGAGCCCAGCTCTGGTCCCTAATGTGTGGTCCTCTGTCTCTATATAGGAGGTTCCTTTCTACCCCGTTCCACACTGGACCTAGAGACCTGCATCTTCCCAGGTTTGGGCTCTGGTCCTCTTCCTGAAGGTTCTACAGTGTCCTTAAGTCTCAGTGGGTCCACTGCACTGATATTCCCTTGACTGTGGCTGCTTAGATGTCTCTGGCCCATGTTTCCCATCTTGAGGACAGTGGAGTGCTAAAGGGCTCTGTTTGCCTTCTAAAACTTCTCCTGGTCCCTGTAGTAACTGTCCCCTGGGCTTCTTGCTCTTGGTTTCTACTTGGACTTAAGGAGAAAGCACTAGTAGATAAAAGTACTGGTGGGCAATTAGGATGTATGTGGTTTCCTCCAAAAATCTGTCTCAGATTGACCCTTGGAAATCATGGCTCCCCTTTTGGCTTTAGGTAGGCGGGACAGGTTCTCAGGCCTGTGTATTGTGCTATTCAGAATTAAGACTCTGGGCCCTGCCCATCTTTCAGCTGTGGCCTATCTCCTGATGGACCTGAGGGAACAGGAAGGGTGGAGCTTGTATGGGAACATAGGGGGCCAACTGCCCTCCAGACCTGTGGCCACTGGTGTTCTGGAGCCAAGTGTCATCAACAGGCGGGGGCACAGGTGTGGACACGGTGCTTGTACTGATGTCCCCAATGATGTTGAGTGCTTCCTTGAGTGCGTGGTACATGCGCAGCATATCATCCCGACGCTGAGCCTGCTCAGCTGACTCTTCCATGAGGCTGCTCTGGTCTGCTGATGAGTACAGGTAAGCCAGCAGCTCATGGTGGATGAAGGCCTTTGTCTGAGGACAATGGTGGGAGTGGTCAGATTCTTTCGCTAGCCAAGAACTAGAAGCCCAATGTGACTAGAAAAGCATCTATCACAGGTTGAGGGTTATCCATAGAGCCCATGCCTAAAATCAACCCCCAGCGAGGGGCTGGGGTGTGGCTCAGTGGTAGAGCCCCTGCCTAGAATCCCCTAGTGAAAGAGCAGAGGTGCAGCTCAGTAATCCAGTGCTTATCTATGGGTGCACCATGCCCTGGGTTCAATCCCCAACATTATAAAATCCAACTAACCAACAACAAAAGAAAAGAAAAGAAAAAAAAAACCCACCCAAATAGGCCAACTTGTTTTAACTTTGCAGACTTATTTTAAAATTAAGTTTTTGTTATTTTCTTTAAATATTTATAATTCATGTATTTTGTGTATACGAGTACTCTGTCTTCATGCATATCAGAAGAATCAGATCTCATTACAGATGGTTGTGATCCATGTGGTGGGAATTGAACTCATAACTTCTAGAAGAGTAGCCAGTGCTCCTGTTACCTCTCTAGCCCCTGACCTGTTCTTGATTTTATGCATTATTTACTATTTTATTTATTTATTTATTTATTTAGAAACAGGTTAATAGCTTTGGCTATCCTGGGACTTACTTTGTTGACCAGGCAGGCCTTGAACTCACAGAGATCTGCCTGCCTCTGCCCCCTAAGTGTTGGGATAATGTTATGTATTATTATTCTGGTGTGTGGGGTGGTCACCGTGTTCATGTCAGAGGACAGCTTTGTGAAGTAGGTTTCAGGGCAAGTGCCTTCTGAATTACCCTGCCAGCCTTGGTTTTAGTTTTAGAGACAGGGTCTTAGTTAATCAAAGATACCCTCAAACTGGCTATCTGAGGATGATGGTGAACTTCTGATCCTCCGGCCATCACTGTCTGGTGCCAAGTGGACAGGTGCACTGCAAAAGGCTTGGTGTTTGTGGTGCTACAGCTGGATCCCCAACCCACCTAACCGCAGCTGATACCTTCGCTGTCTTGGAACTTGCTACTCACATTGTTGATCATAAGGTGCATGATGGTCTTTGGCATGAGGTCGCGGATGGACTTGTTTATGATGGCCACGTAGGAGTCCACCAGGTTTCGGATGGTTTCGACTTGCCGTTCCAGCTGTGGGTCCATGGAGAAGGTGTTCTCCTGTGCTCCATCTTCATTCTCTGCCTGCAAGGGATACAGAGGATGTGAGCATGGCTGAACAGCTGTTGTTAAGTTCAACTCTTGGGACTATGTGCCTATCCCACTTGAAGAGGTTCCTGACAGCCCAAGGGTCTGTGTGCTGAGGTTTTCCAGCTAAAGCCAGACTAGACTCTTTCCCAGGGAATGGGAACACCAGGCCCCTTTGGATGTGCACAATTCTGTAGTGACCTCACCCCAAGGTCAGGAGCAAAAAGAGAACAAGGTAGAGTTCCAAGTTCACCTGACTTCCAGGCCTGGATTCTGCTGGAGAAATTTCTGGACCTTCAAGACAAACCATGCCCACTCTGCTTCACATGCTTCAGTGCACCTATCAGCCCTGTGTCCTGTGTTATGGTCTGACTAGGGCGCTAGGGCTCAGGTGTTAGTACACCTTGGGCTCCAGGTGCTGCTGCTGCATTTTTTAAGCTTTATTTTTATTTTTATTTATGTGTATATCAGTGATAGTACAAGTATGTACCATGTGTGTGCTGGTGTCAACAGAGGCCAGAAGAGGGTGCCAGATTCCCTGGAAATGGAATTATAGACAAGCTATAAGCTGTCATGTATATGCTGGGAACTGAACTCGGGTCCTCTGGGAGAGAGGTCAGTGCCTTTATCTGCTGAGCCATCTTTCTAGAACAGTACTGTATTTGTGAAGCTCTTGAAACTTCAGGAGCTGAAGGAAGTAGGTCACTAAGGTTGTATCCCGGGAGATCCCTTGGCCCCAGCCCTTTCCCGTTTTCCCCTCTGTTTCCTGCTTCTGTGCCTTGATACCACTGTCATGACAGACAGTCTAAGCACCTGGGGCCACGCAGCTATGAACTGAACCTTCTAGATCCGAGAGCCAAATGGAACACCTTTCCTTTAGCTCTATCAGGCATTTATTGATTTGTGTTTGTATGTATATATCATCCCTACAAGCTGTTCTTATGGGGAGGGGGTAATGTGTGTGTGTGTGGTGTATCCCAACATGGATGGGTCTTTCCTTTCTCTCTGAATGGCAGGGTCTCTCTTTGTAGCTCTGGCTGTCCTAGAGCTCACTATGTAGGCAAGGCTGGTCTTGAAATGTAATTAAAAGTGTGCAACGACATGCCAGGATCTATTTTTAAAATTACATTTTATGCTAGGGGTGGTAGCCCAACCCAAGCCTTTAATTCTAGTACTCAGAAGGCAGAGACAAATAAATCTCTGTGAATTCAGGGTCAGCCTGGTCTACATAATGAGAGCTACATAGAGATCCAGCCTCAAATAACAAGCCCATTTATGTTTTGTACATGTATATATTTGTGAACATGTGTGCCATGACACATCTATGTAGGCCAGAAATCAGTTCTCTCTTTGAATCATGTGGGCCTTGGGGCTCAAACTCACATAAAGCTTGGTGGCAAGCACCTCCAGTCCCTTACCCATCTTATTGGTCCGCATTTTGAGACACGGACTCTCTTTGAATTTAGAGTGCACTGATTTTTCTAGGCTGCATGGTAAATAGGCTTAAGGGATCCGTTCACCTGTTTTCATCCCAAGTGCCTCTACTCTGCAAGACCAGGGTTACAGGCAAACACACTGGCTCTTTTCTAGGGTTCTGGGAATCCAAATTCAAGTCTTCATACACAGCAGGGACCTATTTTGTCTGAGCTGTCTTCCCAGTCTTTCACTGCACTAATTGACTAGCCTGATTTCTGAGGCAGGTGTGTAGCTCTGATTGGCCCAGACTCACTGTGAAGTCCAGAGTTACTTTTGAGTACGTCTCTCACTGGGAGCTGAGGGTCACTGATGTGACTCGGCCGGCTGCTGGGCTTCAGCTGTCCTGCTCTCCCTGCCTCTCCAGTGTTGGGATTGCACACACACAGTCCTGCACTTGGCTGCTGTTTGTCACTCAGGCACTGACACTTGTGCTGTAAGTACCTGATTACCGAACTACTTCCATAAGACTCTGGCAGCTATTTTCACAGCAGCAAAGACACTGTGGCCTAGAAATGACTGGTCCTTGCTCCCAGACAGCCTCTGGTAGGTCATCCAAGCAGGGAAGGTAGCTCCTCACCTGGTCCTTCTCTGGGTAGACCCCAGCTCGCAAGAATGAAGCCTTCCAGCTGTCCACATCTTCCTGGGAGTCACAAGCCAGTTCGATCTGTCGTAGGTCCTTGTAGACATTCCTGGAGTCGGTGGTAAACGGGGACTTGGGTGACCACTAAAGGCATGGGCTCTGGGGCATCTCTGCTTGACCTGGGTATAAAGGTGGTTCTAGTACCATCCCAGTTTGTTAAAGGACTTCTGGGTGTGTCCACCATGTATATACTATAGCACCAAGTATCACATACATACACATACAATATCATCAGAACAAGGGAATCTGGCTTGTTGATACCTTGCTATTTATTTATAGGGCAGAGGTTGGTACACAGTCAAAGTCAGCCTCAGGCTTCTGTGTGCTGAGATTAGAGGTGTGTGCGGCCATGCCTGACATTCTAACCTGGTATTTGAGCTCAATCATTTCTTCTCTGTGATAGTTGTCTTTATCAACTTGTCACAGCCTAGAATTGCCTGGGAGGACTCTTCAGCAATGGGACTGTCTGCCTGTGGAGCATTGTCTTAATTGTTTAGGGAGACTCAATTCAGTAGGAACAGCATGCATTCCTCAGGCAGGGAGAAAATTAATCGACAATGGCAAGTAAATGAGTGAGCATGCAGGCTCATCTACATCAATGACATCTCAGTCTGACAGGGTGTGGCTCCTGCTGTCCTGGTGGCCTCACAGTGGTGGCTGTGAGCAATGAACTTAAACAGTCCCCTCTTCAGTTGTTTTTGTCAGGGGATCCTCCCCCACACACACACACCCTCACTGCCTTTTCTGGTTTTTCAAGATAGGGTTTCTCTATGTAGCCCTAGCTGTTCTGAAATTCTTATCTATAAATGGGTTAGCCTCGAACCCAAGAGATCCACTTGCATCTGCTTCCTGACACCATGTCTAACCCTCTTTCCTGTTCTTCAGGGATGGCTGTCTACCAGTCCCATGTTAGCATTTCTCAAGATACTCTGCTCTGGCTTGGGAGCTCCCACTGAGGTGTCTGTAGGGAAGATTACAGCAACAATGTCTGCCAGAACTTTCTAAGGCAGCAGAAACACTCAACCTGCACTGCCTGATATGGCAGCCCCAGACAACAGATAGTTTTAAATTTCTTTTTCAGTTCTTACAGTGATGGCGTGTGTGTGTCCATGCACAAAGGCCATCATCATTATGTATACTCTAGGGACGGAGCTCAGGCCATCAGGACTGCACACTCTGCTCTCTGAGCCACCTGACCAGCTCACTGTGCTACACCTCTCTAGCCTCTCACTGGGAGACTCTACCACTCTACCACTGAGCCACATGGCCAGGATAGGTTAGCAGTCAGTCTGTGGGCACAATGTGTGCCTGTGTGTGCAGAGGCTAGAGTCAAGATAGCTCTTTCCTCACTTCTGTGCACCTTCCTCTCTGAGACATGGTTCTGTTTCATTAGCCTGAAGCTTTCAGAACTGGCTGGTGATGACAGTGCTTCCTCAGCACTGTGCCAACTCTTTCTGTGAATGTGTGGGAGGACAGGACTGAGGTCCTCATGCTTACATCATCCATTTGCACGGTATGTTTCCACGATGCTCAGCCCTCACCTCCACTACACAGAAATAGCCCAGAACTCTCGAGGACCCCGTCCTCCAGGCTCCTTACCTCTGTTCTGTGTTGAAGATAGCAAATACGTGCTTGTTAGACATGAAGCCCTTCTCCACATCCCGGATTTTGAGGTTGTCCAGTGGCAGCATGTACTTCTTCTCTTTCTCCTGAGGAGAGAGGGCAGAAGCCTCACCTATGCTGACAGGACAGCAACCACCCAAAAGCCACTGTCAACACCTGTCTTGGTGTGCTGAGCTCTGTCACCCCCTTGTTCACTTGAATGTTCCCTCAAAATTCCAGATCTCTTATATATGTCCGAGGCCCCTATCCAGAATGTTCCTGTCACAAGACCCTGCATTGCACATCCTACCCTGCCTGCCCTGTCTTCTTAAGGTCTCTGAGCAGAAGGGACTTTAGAGCTGACCCCATCCCAGCATACCACAGACACTATGCTTATGACCTGATGACTGCTACCTGGCTGGCCCAGCAGTTCCGAGATGGATGCCTGTCATTTTGTTTACCATCTAGAGAAGACACACAGTGGGTACTCAGCCCTAACTTCCTGTGTAATGTGACCACTCTTCATTCCCAGGTGTCCTTCACACTTCTGGATTAATGAATGGACAGCTAGAATTTGATTCATACCACCGAGTTATGGTGACAAATCCATTCCCAAGAAGGGACACTGAAGCACCAAGAGGCCACCTCAAAAGGCAGAACTGAGAAGCTGATGCTGGGGCTACAATGCCATGGAAGTGTCATTGGCTCTGCGAGTCACCGTCTCTCTTTACTCCCTGCTTGGAATCAAGCCCAGGCACTGCACACCAGGCAAGCACTACTGCTGAGGCCAACCCAAGCCTTCTTTTCAGTTTCTGGCAAGGATGGGATGGAACCCGGGCACTCATAGGCAAGCACTCACACTGAGTCACTCAGGCCTTCTCGCCTCTAAGTTCTCCAGGCCTTACAGTCCAGGCCTCCTGCCTCAGACTCCCAAGTACCAGCAATGACAGGTCAGTACCAGTTAGTGATTTACAACTCTCACAGCCACGTGACTAGCTGCAGTGGCCAAAGCAAAAGCCTAGTGGATCCACTCAAAGAACCTTTCTTTTTACATCTGCTCAGAGTAGAAAGGTGGCTGTCCAGGGCACAGAGCAGGGCGCCTCTATGTAACCTAAGTAAGGCTGTAGATAAGTCAGTTTTTTGTGGGGATTTCCTGCACCAGGCAGACTTAAAACAAAACAAAAACAAAGTCTAGCAAAGCCCAGGTTAGCCTCCAACTTGCTATTCAGCTGAGGATAACCTTGAATTCCTGATTTTCCTGCCTCTGCCTCACAAGAGCTGTGATGAATAACAGACCTGGACTACCATTCCCACCCAGGTCATTCAGTACTGGGGTGAAAGCCAGGCTCTGTGCATGTTAGGGAAAAGCTCTAACAACTGAGCCCTAGCCTCAGGCCTGCACCTGAACATCTTCTGTGTACGTGGTGTATACACACATTGGGGAAGAAGAGAGAGGTCTTCATGGGGAAGCCAGAAACATCTATTTCCTTGAGATAAGCTCTTGTATTAAACCTGGAGTTGGGACGTTGGCCATCCGGCCATCCACCTGTCTCAGCTCACTACAGTGCTGGGGTTCAGGTACCCACAGCTTTTCCACAGGTACTAGGGATCTGAACTCAGGTCCCCATGTTAAATCTAAGTATTATTTTCCACATAGCTAGTTTCCCAGGTTCAATCTAGACATCTTTCATGACTCTTTTTTATGTTTCTGGCAATTGCACTACCAAAAAGCCCCAGAATGAAACTTTTTGAAATACCACCTCTGAATTCACCAGTAGCTACAGTGCTAAAAGGGGAGGGCATGGAGCAGCCTGAACATCATTTGAGTGCTTGTGTTAACTTTTGCTTTCTAGGCTGTGTGCCTTAGAACAAGTTGCTTCTCCTCTCTGTGCCCCTGTTCTCCACTAGTCAAAGAGGACTGCCCAGTTTCATCCTTGGGAGGGTGGCATGGTTCTAGCTCCAGGTTTCTTGTTTCTCTGGACTGACTCCTGGTCAGCTTTACTGGGTCAGACTGCCAGATTGGAGAGCAGGCATGGCCATGAGAGGAATACCCACACATATCCACTAGGTGCTGGGAGTCCCAAAGAGGGAGGCCCTGAACTCTGCCGAGTTATAAGAAACAAAACTGGGAATTTGGGGGTCCTTGAAGGAGCTTCTGTTTCCTGAGGGGGTAAGTTCCTAGAGCAACTCTGTGGTCTGCACCCTGTAGTGTCATGAGGCAGAAAGCCTTCCACCAGCAGGCCAGGGCCAAGTAACTGAGTCACAGACATCCAGGCTTGCCACATCTGGAACTGTTTATATGTGATTCTGCCCAGGATCAGGCAGATGCTGTCTCACTCACACACACATGCAGAAGCATGCGCATGCTCACAGAGTGCACAATTGCACAGGGACCTCCTTTTGTGGTATGGGCCAACGACCCAAGCCATCCTGCAGCCTGCCTTCAGATTTCCTGAAAACTTCAACTTTCTCCAGATGTGAGCCAGTCACACTGGCCTTGCCACGTCAGAGGAGCCCAAGGTGCAAGGATGGATGGAGGACCCCCGGAGAAGCAGAGGACTCCTGACCTGCACAGTGCCACTCTGAGGTGTCAACTGCCATTCCCGCCATCCCAGTGTTCAGACTAGCTGTTCACCAGGCTATGATATGTACAGTAGTCTGCACATTGGTTAGGCTGGCTTGGGTCTGCAGCGGCAGTGGGAACAGATCACCTGAGGTGAGTGCCGCTCTCTGTGCTGCTGTCTCCACCAGAGAAGATTCTGAGAGGTGGAGGAGGAGGGTGGGAAAAGGAGCCCCAGAACTGAGAGAGCCCTGGGGCTGGAGAGGTATGTCCTTACTCAACTGGGCCTTTCTCCTGGCTTTCAACTGGCACTGTTCTCCTTTTTATTCCTAAAATAAAGAAAAGGTGCCTTCTGGTCTTTACTGAAGGCTTGTCTACAAAAGTGATCTGGCTCTCAGAGATGGCTGCTACCTGTGATACTGAGGGCCCTGCCAGGACCCTTAGTGTGAACGGGTCCCACAGCCTCTGGGTCCAAGCTTGCTTTATCTCCAGCACACAGGCAGAGTCCTTTCATTGCTCTTGCTGGTGCTATGGCCCTGTCACAGGGCTGGTCTACAGCGAGGCCCAAGCACACAGGCCTTCCCAGCAAAGGAAAGCAGCTCAATACTCGGCTAGTCAGCTAGGCCCAGGGCTGGGCTCCTCTGCAATGGTGTCTCCATGACAGGGCTCTGGAAAACCCACATATACCCATGTCAGATTGCTTTTCTTAAAGAGTGATGGAGCTAGAATTCAGAAAGTCAACACCAGGGTGCCTCTCCCTGGGGGACACAATCCCCAACAGTTTGATGTGCTACTTAGAAAAGATGGCCAGGCCACTATCCTGGACTCTCTAGGGGGTACTGTGTAGCCTGGATCCCTGGATATCCTCGAGGCAAGGATCACCAAGCTCACGGATGCAGGGACAGAAAGGGGGGGGCTAAAGCCATAGCAATAAACGAATAGTTTAAAAACAAAAGCAGGAGGTGAAGAAATGAGAATTTAAAAGTGTTGCCTGCCTTATATAGGTTTGATTCCCATGTGGGAACTCACAACCCTCTGGAATCAGTCCCAGGAGATCCAACACCCTCTTCTCATCTCTGAGGGCAGTGCACACACACAGCAGACAGACAGACACACAGGCAAACCACCCATACACATAAAGTAAAAATATAAACAAACATCAAACAAAACAAAACAGTAAAACCCCACAAAAAACCCTTGGGACCCACGACAAGTCTCAGTGGATAAACCAGCTTGCTGCTAAGCCTGCTGACCTGGGCTTGATCCCTGACCACATGGTGGAGAGAGGCAACAGCTGGCCTTTGACTTCCATGTTTATGTATACATAGCACATGCACACCAACACATACATACATTAAATAAATAAATAAATAAATAAATAAATAAATAAATAAATAAGTAAATAAGTAAATAAATAAATAAATAAATAAATAAATGTAAAACTTAAGAAACACGAAAGAAGAGGTGAAGGGTAACCCTTACCCCACCACCTCAGCCACTGAGGAGAAACTGGATCTACTCCAATGGCCACTGGGAGGTACCTGTGATTTTAAGAGGCTTAAAGAGATACCCTCTTTTGAGCTCACTAATAAGAGTACCTCAGGTTCTAGAATAATCCAGAACCCTATGGTCTCATGTGGAAAAGAGAAGCCAGGTGTCATCTCCAAATACCCCTAAACAAACACATCTGGCCTGGGTATGGGAATGGCCTCAACTCAGGGCAGAGATGTCACAGCAATGACCAGAGAAGCCTGGGTCTGGGAAGGCAGAGTGCCTCCTTTACAAGTACCAAGCCCCGAGTCCATTCTTACCTCATAGACCCAATATGGAGGTGCATGCCAGCATAGGCAGGTTGAGCCAGGAGGATCAGAGTGTCATCCTGCGGTACACAGTGGATTCTAATCCAACCTTGCTACTGAGGGTACCTATACCATTTCAGAGCCAGGACACTAGCTGGTCAGCTTCTAATATGGGACAATGAAATGTGCAGGAACAGGTTTCATGTCATATGTGTCCCTACCGTGCTTAAGTCCCAGTACCCCTCTGGTACACTGGTGGTGACAGAGTCCCTCCTATATGGTGGCTGGAAGACCCTACAGAGGTAACTGCTGATACAAACCACAAGAGCGCATGCTGAAGCAGGGCCCTGTGCAATGCTTGGGACTAGAATGTCCTCTCAGCTCCCATAACAGTGGTAGGGAACTCAGGCCATGGTTCACCCTTCACAGATAAATGTATGCATGATTAAGTTTCACACAGTCTAAGCTACCCTTGAACACACTGGCGGGAACCCCTGCTCCTGAGTGTTGGTGTCATGGGGTGTACATGGGGATGTACACATGCCTGGTCTATGTGATGCTGACTGAGGATGGACCCAAGCCTCA
The DNA here is from genome assembly GCA_033318265.1 of Phyllotis vaccarum. Lineage (NCBI taxonomy): Eukaryota > Metazoa > Chordata > Mammalia > Rodentia > Cricetidae > Phyllotis > Phyllotis vaccarum. The sequence goes on from JARWLC010000012.1 coordinate 108,176,308, forward strand.
CACGTGCTAAGCAGGCAGGTAATCTACCGACTAAGCGATATCCTCATCTGATTCCTTCCTCCTCCTCATCTTGCTTTCGTGTGCATACATATGTGTGCATGTGGAAGCAGAGAATCACTTCAGATGTTATTTCTCAGGTGCTACCCTTTGGCTTCTCATTTGCCTTGACTGTTGTCAGGGATGCAAGCCTAGAAGAAGCCTGTCTGCCCTCCCTGTAGAGACTATGTGCACACACTGCACATAGGTTCTGGGCTTGGAGTCAGGTCTTCTGTAGCAGGACGAGCATTTTACCCACTGAACTGTCTGCCCATTTCTATGTAGCCTGGTCAGATCTGGAACTTACTACATATCCCAGGCTACCTGTACTCCTTCCTTTCCTAGTAAAGAGATCTCAGCATGTCACCGTGCCTGAGTGTAACTTTCTTTCTCAAGTCACAGGAAACAAATGAGTGCTGGCCAAGAGAATCAGTTCTGGAATCACCTCATCAAGGCACCCTTGTCCCTGACTGCTCACCTCCTCGTCTTTGTACCAAGACAGGGACTCAGCCGTCAGCACGAACCAGTACTCCTTAGAGCCGCCCTTCATCAAGCTGATGTTGTTGATGGTCAGCCAGCCTCTGCGTATCACCTGGGGAGAGAACTCATCTTAGTGGTGAGGACAGCCGTGCTGCCCCATTCATCCCTCCCTCCCCAGAAAGGATGGAAGCCTGGTTCTGTGGCAAGAATATCTCCAGCCCCAAGCCAGAATCCTAGCTCTGCATCAACCCAAGCAATCCCAGCTTGGAATCAGAGAGCTGGGTCAGGTGTGGGATGGATGGAGATACAGCCAGACAGATAGCAAATCATTAGCCCAGGGATGAAACTGTGAGCTGGGACCCTAGAAGCCCCTCTGTGGTTAGAGTGATCTGAGTGACATACAAAACAAAATATATGTCCTAGAAATGGCAAGGGGCTCAGGCCAGGAGGCTGGGGAGTGTGGGTGGGGCTGGGTCATGCGGAGTATGACATTAAGGAACTGCACTTTCTTGAGTCAAAGGAAGCAGAGAAGTGTCAATAGAAAACCCACACCGTAAGTTAGCTGTCATGTCCTTCCTGGGGCTGACCCACAAAGGGAGCACATTCATATAAGCTCTTCTGTGCACAGGTGACCAGTGCTAGAGAGACAGTGTCACCCAGAGAGGTGGGGACAAAGACAGGAGCTTAGAGACTATTTCCAGAGACCCTGAAAGGGTCAACCAACTGGGACCATGTCCCAGCTGGCTTCAAGCACCACGAGTGTACTTTTCTATGTATGACAACTTAGGGGTCTGGCCTGGGAGATATTCCATGGAAAGGGCTTTATTGGGTCATATCTGTCGTCTGGGTGGGGGATTAGAAGCCAGACCAGCCTGGAGACTCACCTGACTGCCAGGCGCAGGCCGACTTGGGGGGCCACGTTTTCATGTTTCCGTGATCCCTGAGACACGGAGGCACATGTAGGCCTGAGCCCCCTCCCCCCTCCTGACCTAGGGATTCTGGGGACAGCGGGAAGCACACAGAGGTGGCAACAGGGATGCATGGCACTAAGGCACTAAGAGATGAGCCATGTGCTGCAGAGCATGTGCTGTGCATACCATGGATAGTTGAGGAGGTTGGTGTTGGGATCCCAGGTAGGATGGAGTAGAAGAACTCAAAACAGGTTCTCTGGGGCCAGTCTGGGGCCTGGAGTTGAGGCTTTCTCTCACTTATCCTGTTTGCCTTCAGAATTGTCAAACCTAAACAGGACCTGTGTCCACCTACCCTGCTACAGTGGGCACCTGTGGGCTCTAAGCTGCAGACCATGAAGGCTTCAGCAGCCACTAAAGTTTCAGGGATCCCTGAAAACTACTGAAGTCCCTTCTCAGGTTGGGAATGGTGTAAGCTGCCACTGACATCTCCCATTAATGCTGAGGGGACAAATTTCTTCCTTCTTGGAATGTTGAAAGATCTCAGACTCCTAGAGATGTCTAGAGGCCCAGGGAGGGGATGGTATCCATGCTAGGAACAGAGTGACTGATTCATTCCAAAATGGCCTGAGCTCAGCTCAGCTCTGGAGGTTCAGCATTCCAGGAACACCTCTGACTCGAGATTACCTAGGAAGGCAAGGCTGACTACTTAATTCTGGACCATCAGCCAGCTTAAGGGGGCTGGGATCCTATAGCTGTGTTCTGTCCTGCCAGTAATGGGTAGAGGCCTTATCACCTAGTGCCGGCCCAGCCTGAAGGGCTTATTGAACTTAGATTCATTTACCTTATGTCAACCGAGAGAGAGACTTGGGCCCAATCTGCCACTGTACCCCAAGAAAAGTAATCTCACATGGTAAGATCTCTGTATTACTACATAACAGATATGTCATTGTCCCTTTGAGGTCTGGCTTAGCTGCTTCTACTAAGAGTAAGGGCAGCCAGAGGGGCTGACTGGCCTTCAGGGCACATGAGCTGGCAAGAGGGCCCAAAGCACTTTTCCCTTCCAGCCCCCTACCTGTGTGGATACCCCAGTGCAGTCTGAGACAAAACTCCTGCTTACGAGTACAGACACAGACTGACCCCAGGGAACAGAGAAGACTGTGCCTCCCTATTGCCAAGGCAGACTGGGAACCCAGGTCATAGCCCTACCCAAGAACTTGGGGTGAAAAGGAAGCAGGGGAGAGGTGTGGCAACAGGAGAGGCAGCCAGGGTTCCAATTCTGGGGCACACAGGGATAGGCATGCAGGCATACAGAGGAGAGGGCCTGTCCTCGTGGCTTGGGCAGCAAGGTGAGCTCAGTGGGAACATGATGGTCTCCTCCCTGGGTGAAGATCATTTGGAAGACCAAGTATGGCTTGGGCACTCAGAAGCTACGACTAGCTATGCTCATGGCCTTGTGACCAGGAACACAGAATCAGGTAGGAACAACGGCCATCTGGACTACAGGGAAAAAGCAGTACTAGACTGACTTGCTGGGCCTGAGGATGATCTAGTCCTGGCCCCTTTTCTCTAACACTGGCCCAGGCTTCAACTTTGACTCAGCCTGCTTTTGCCAGGACTCAGCCCATCAAGGAGCCAACGCTGGCACAGAACTGGCTCAACCTTTGCCTTCTGACACCTCAGCTCCCAGCCCTTGCACAAAAGGAAGATGAGTTACCCACAGTTAGGATGGCAAATACAACAAACAACAACTGACTGGTGGGAATATGCCCAGGGGTAAGGCCACCATTTTGAGCACTGCAGAACTGAGTGCTGGGATCAATTAGTGATGTCTGTCCCAGGCACTGGATAAGAAAAAAAAGATTGGAGCTGAACGTCCAGTCCACACTAATCATCCTATCTGCCATGGAGGCCGTGGGCTAGAGCCAACCCGATTATTTATGCCCATTCATGGGTACAGGAGTAGGAAAACACATGGAGAAATTAAAAGAAAAAAATTACTACAATCAGTCACAACAGCTACAGAATGGGGGAACTGATGGATGCATATTAAGAAAGAATGCCAGGATTGATTAATTATGTCTGCCCCAGACTCACTGTGGAAGAAAATCACAGGAAAGAGTGTTGGATCATTTAGTCATGTATGACACCGGTACAGAAAGGGCAAATTTCCACATGGTAATAACACATGCTCTGGTGAATCAGTGATGTCTGCACAGAAGGCAGAGAGGATTAAACGCGGGCAGCATCAAGAATAAATGCCTAGCAGGATCTGAGCAAAATCTTCCATGACTAGGAAGGCAATGGGGGATGGACGCGTGAACTGTGTATTTGCCATCTCTGAACTATAGGACACCAGTGAACCTGCTAGGAGCCAGCCAGAGAAGTATACCTCCCAGAAAGGTGCAATTGGGTTAGTATTTTTGTGAGAGCAACAGATACCCAGGACAAGAGGCCCAGCGACAGCGGTGACACGTGACTCCCAAGTTAGTTCATTTTTTAGTTTTTTGAGTAGAGGGTGAAGGGTGGGCCGCCTTTACTACGAGATTCTCTAAGTTAGCTACCACACTAAGCAGGTACTTACCAAGATCTCCCCCTTTGAGAATGCAAAGTTAGGGTTGTGGGTCAATCAAGAAAGAGGAGGAGGAGGAGGATGGAAGGAAGGACATGAGGGACGGAGAGAAAGCAGGAAATAGCACAATGACAGAAGGAAGGGCAGAGGAACAAAAAACAGCAAAAGAAAAAATGACATGCAATTAATTATATTCACGGTGTTAATATTTAATTCATTATCTTCTTCAAAACAAAAAAAGCACAACATATGAACTACCCATGGCAAGCGCAAAAGAAAAAAATTCAAAATCATGCAATTGTTACATTTCTTCCCAATCTGGCTCTAAATCGTGCAAGATAATACAGCACAGCACCCACCCTCACTCCAGCCTGACACAGGAAGGGGGTTGGGGGACAGTGGCAGAGACTGGACAGAGAAAAGCCCAACTAGACATGTAATACTGGCATTTATGAAGCCATCCATAAGTAAGCAAGGCCTCTGAGCTAGGGTAAGATATAAGGAAACTTGGGGGTTCTCCAGGAGTAGAATTCAAACCACCTCCATCTTTTTGGAAGCTTCTACCTACCTGATTCACTCCTGGGGCCAAGGGTTAGAAAACACAGTCTGCCTGCATACACCTCAGGGTGACTATTACACAACCCCCTGCTTTGAGGATCAACTCTAACTTTCACCTTAGATGTTAGACGAGGCCTTTGGGCGTTGGAATTTGCCCCTAGGCCCTGTGATAGCCACAGCCCTAACATCTGTGTGAGCCAGAGGCTGACAGATTGGCTTGGTACTGAAGTGTTAGTTTCCCTATCAAGTGCATTCCTGTCCCCAGAGGAGAATGACAGCTAACGCAGGAGAGCTACCTGATTGGGTATGGCCCTCTTCTTGTTCAGCTGCGTGCTCCTCTGCTGGGCACTGTAAAAGAAGCAGGAAAGGCACATTCAGATGAGATGTGGGAGGGAGGTGAAGACAGGTGCAGGCTGGGGGGGGGGGTATTCCCCAGGGACACACTGACCCACTAAGGCTAGAGGCAAACACACAATCCCTAAATGCAGAGGACAGTTAAAGCACATAAAACAAGAAAAATGTATCTGGCTAACCGCGACTTCTGAAACCTTCTCACGGCCACTCCAGAAGCACAGCTATTTCCCACAAGTCAATAGTGTTAAAGCATCAAAGAGCAGGTGTAAGATGCAGGGGAACTAAATGGAACAGAGAGCCGGCTCCAGGGGGACCTGAGCACAACACACCCAAGGATTCTTCATGTTCTCTTCCCACCACTGATCCCACATTATTCTGGAAGTGGCTCCCATGACAAGCCTTCCTAACTCAGGCCACTGACCAAAAGACTGGCTAGAAGGTTCTGACTCAAGCCAGGAACTATTCAAACCCATTACAGGAGGCTTCTGCATGTTTCCTCATAAACAGCCACTCTCTCCCCATCACTTTTTAAAGGAGGATGCAGCAGACCAAATGCAAGGCTTCATGCATGCCAGGCTAGCTCTCCCCCACAGACCCATAGGAATTCTAGCTCCCCTTCCTCCCTTCTCCTCCCCTGTCCAGGGTCTCAGCATGTAGACCAGGCTGGCCAGTAACTGATAGAGATCTGCCTGCCTCAGCCTTCCAAGTGCTGGGATTGTGCATTTGGTTTATGTTCTTTTTTGAAACAGGGCCTGAAGCCAGGCTGGCCTTCAATTCTATGTGTAACCTAGAATGACTTTGACTCCTGATCCTCTTGCCTTTTACCAACCTAGTGCCTCCATACCTAATTTCTGACATGATAGGGATGCAACACAGGTCTTTGTATATGCCAGGTAAGCAGTCTGCACCCAGTCCCTCTGGGCAGACCACTATATTTCCCTCTCCTTATTGGTTTTGATACATGCACTGTTCTAACAATTACATAATCTCCTGAAAATAACTGTGTCCTGTCACTTCTGTGCTGTGTGCATGTGCCCCCGGAGGCCAGTGGCAGGGGATCCCCTGGAGCTGGAGTTGGAGGTGGTTGTGACCACTGATGTGGGTGCTGGGAACAGAATCCAGGTATCTGTAGAAGTAGCACTGTGTCATGTCGCCAGCCCCATCTTACTGCTCTAGCTGGAAACTGCTTTAGCAGAAGATACATCAGTAATACAACCTGTTTTCACTCCTTTCTGGCTGCTCTGAGACTCCGCCTATAGTGCAAAGAGTCTCAAGTGGTAGTTAAGAGTGCAGGCTAGCAACTCCAGGAAAACTCAAAGCTACGGCAAGCCGAGCATGATCTGAGCCTAGTCTAGGCTACCTAATGAGTTCAGGTGGCCTACACAGGGAACCTAGAACCAAGTCAGCTGCTGGACAGGCTGATGGTGTTTGGAGATAGGTTCCTTATTCTTGATTGGTAAGGCCTGGAAAACTAAGAACTGATGTAGAACTCCATCAGTGATCCTCCTGACATTATCATCCCAGGGCTTGCTCTATCTTTAAGCTTTTGTTAATTGTTTAGGGGAGGCACATTACTGGGCACATGAAGATCTAACTAGTCATGTGGCTTGTACACCAAGCACCTTTACCAGATAAGCCATCTCATTGGCCCTTTTTTTTGAGGGAGAGTCTGCTATGGTTGTAGCAAAGGATGGCTCTGAACTGACCATCCTGCCTCTACCTCTCTTGTGGTGGGGTAATACAGGTGTTGCTATTGTGTCTCTTTGGTCTAGTGCTAGACTTCTTACACGCTAAGCAAGGGCTCTACCAACCCGGCCACGGTAGCAGCCCTCAGGGCTTTTCCACTCAGCCCTGTCTGCCATGTTTTGAAGCAGTCAGGAGCCTAGGACCATGAAGCAAAGGAAGAAACATGATCCATATTGAAGAAAGTGGGACCAAACTAAATCGTCACTCACAGCAAGGATGTGGGCCCAGCATAGCAAGGTCCCAGAAGCAAAGATGATGACAGCCTAAGCAGAGACTTTGGGTACCATGGCAGGTAATCTAAATTCTTCTTCTCAGCCCCAGGATCCAGCTGCCGTCTCCATCCTGCCTTACTGGCTGTGGTCCTGCCTCCTGGTCCTTCCCAGCCACTGCTGATATGGCTCCTTTGAGAGGGTCTCTCCAGGTCTCACTGCTTACCCTCAACCATGCACCCTCTGCCTGAGCTGTGTGGCCTACATGGGAAGACACTCCAGAATCTTACTCACTCTCCTCTTCACAAGGCCTAGCTGGGGCCTGGGCTGAAAGAGTACTTTCTGCTGTACTCCAGGGGCTCCTGGAACACCCCCCACAGCTTGAGGCACCTTATGGAGGGTTCCCCAGGTCACACACCAGGAAAAAAGGCACACAGCAGGCAATACCCACCCTGTGACCAGCTCCTCAGTATAGTAACAGCTGGGGAAGTGGGAAGGCCCCGGAATCCAGAGAAACAAGTGAAGTGGTCAAAGGAAAAACAGGAGAGATTGTGAGAAGGAACTGTGGATGAAGTGTGAGAAGCAGAGACATTGAGGTGAGGAAACTGGCAGCAAAACCAATCAGGGTGGCACTTGCTGTCCATGCAAGACTTAAAGAGGCTGCCTTCCCTAGCGCCTGGGTGCAACCCACCCCGGGGAAGAAATGACCCAGCTAGGGCTCTAGGCTACCTGTACTCAGGGAAGATCATCATTCATTTACTTCACTTAGCTGCATGTGCCCAACCCAGAACAGATAGATGCTTCACTAACTATGCCTGGAGCACTGCCACATAGCTCAAGCTTTATATCCAGCAGGCCCTCCCTGTCAAGAGGTCTCTAGAACCACAGCCACCATGTGGACTTCCAGGAGCCCTAAACATACTGTCCCATCTGTCTTTGTATAGGAAATTCCTGTGGGAAGGTGGGTCTGGCTGGGATTGCTAACTGCTCCACCAGGGGGCCTGGCCTGAAAGTATACCAGTAGTATACAGACAGCTTTATATACCATATAAAGGAAGATAGCTTTTGGTATGTGGTGGTATTCTATTAACCACAGCTAAGAGAACCCACATGAGCCACCAGAACACCCCCAGTGGCATTCAAGTCTGCCAAGCTGGTCCAGTGCTAATGATTGACCTGGGGCCAATATACCAGATACCACACCTGGTTTACATGGTCTAACCCAGGACCAAATGTGCTCACAATGGAGGCAAATCCCTAGCCCAAGGTTCTGGTTTTAAATCTAGAGTGTGTATGTTGGAAGCGGAGTGTGTGAGGTGCTCTGATTGTGAAAATGCCAGAATTCAGACATGTGTTGGTCCATGAAAGGCTGAGAAGTTGTGCAGGATCGTGAACCTGGATGGCCTTCCCCTTCCCTGAGATGTCCACAGATAGTCTGCTGGGTGAGGACACTGTGACAGAAGTCACGATTAGCCCTAAAAACCTTCACAGCACTCTCAAATGTCTCTGCATTTCACCCAGCAAACCCACCAGATAGACAGACACTCTGGAGCTGGGGGCAGTAATGGGCACTGGCCCATGTCACCGGCTGCTTGAGTACGTACTTGGCAAATCCAATGAAGTCTTCATGGTTCGTGTTGATGTAGGATTGCTCAATGTCAATCAGAAGAAGAATCTAGAGGAAAGAAGGGGTGGCTAAGTATAGAGTTCAGCACAGCAGCAAGAAAGGCAGTAAGCATGGTGCTTTCTGTAAGTACACATACACACCAGCAGAGGGCAGCAGGCACATCTGCTGCATCCCCACAGCCTTCCTAGGCAGGAGCTCAGCAGGAAGGCTGATCACCAGGACAAGGGTAGGTCTGCCTGTAGAAAGAGCCCCACATGAAGACTAGGCTCAGGGTACAGTGCCTGGTAGCCCAATGTGGTGGTTAAGGGTACAGCCTTGCGGGCTGATCACAAGAACTGGTATCTTCCTTTGACCCCCGACCGGCCTGCAATCTGGGGCCTAATGTTACTAATTTAGGAATATGGCTGGGGTTCATTCTTTTTCTCTTTCATTGGTACTGTGGGGTTGGAAGTCAGGAACTTATACACGGTAGGCTACACTCTCCCACTGAGAGGCACCTGAGCCAGCTTCTAATCACAATGCACTATGACTTCAGACTAGCCTTTGATCTCATTGGTGCTACTTTTCAATTGAAAAGCACATGCCTGCTTTACAACAGTATGTGTATTTATTCTACTGAACACAAACTGCAGTGGGCCACATGGCGACCACTGCTGCTTGACAAAGGTCTAGTGCAGACCACACTTCTTCAGCACATTTTCACTTTCATCTGTAATGATTCTCAATATTAATGACTTTCCTTTTATGAAATTTTAAGCAAGCTCTGGTAAAGAATAAAAATGTGTACAATGGTAGCCACTCTGAATACAATAATTCTTTGGGTAAAAAAAAAATCCCCGTCAGCAAGGAACCAGGAGTCCCTTTGTACCTCCTAGTTACACTAAAGAAAGGAAGCTAGAGATTTACAAAACACACTTGATCCCAAGGGTGAAATCCTTATAATTCAGATCTAGAGCCCTGAGGCCACTTAGTAAGCACAGAGAAATCAGAATGGTGCAGTATAATGGGAGAAGACCTTCCCTTTGGGAAGAGTATGAGGGGAACAGGCCCATATAGTGAGACTAAGACATTGTGGTACAGTGTTTGGTCCCCAGAAGAAGTCCCAAGCTCAAGCATTTGGATAAGGGTCTCCATTTCCTGGAGGGCTTGAGGGAAGTTCTTGCTTGCTAAAGCAGCCATTCTCCTTATCTCTGGCAGGAGGGACTTGTGGCCCTCTCATTAACAAATGACTGGTGGTGTCTATTGTCAAGGTCAAGGCTAGACTACTCAGCTCCTCAAGCCCCTCCCCCATAAAGTATAAAAGGTGTTCCTTGTCCACCTCTGTGTCACACCTCTATCCCACACCTCTTTTTTTGGGACTTGAACCCCCATCAAAAGCAGGTTTTAGGCAAAAACCAAACATTCACAACTGCATTCTGAGTTGATGCCAGCAAGAGTAATGTGTTGCTCTGATGTCTTTTTGGTTCTTGAGACAAGGTTTCTCTGTCCTAGAACTCACTTTGTAGACCAGGCTAGCTGGTCAGAGATTCAGAGCCACCTGCCTCTACCTCCCAAGAGCTGGGGTTAAAAAAAGTGTGCATCTCCACACCTGGCTCATGCATAACTCTGTTTTCAACATACTTATGTAAAATTAAAAGTAAGGCTAGGGGCTAGAGAGAATGCTCAGTGGTTACAAGCATTTATTGCTTCTCCAGAAGTCTCAGGTTCAATTCCCAGCACAATGTCTCACAACTATCTATAACTCCAGTTCTAGGAGATCTGTTGCCCTCTTCTAGCCTCCACAGGAACCCGACATGCAGGTGGGACATATAAATACATATAAACAAAATATTCATTCCCATAAAATAAATTTAAAAAAAAAAAGTGAGTCTGGGTAATGGTTCAGTGATAGGCAGAGCACTTGCTTGGCTGAGGAGAGACCCAGCACCACACACACTAAAAGCCCAATCACTGGGAGGAACCCCTGAACACACCCTCACCTGGGAAGGTTGCATTCTCAAATCTGGCAGACAGAGTTGCCTTCAGATAGTCCACAACCAGCCCTATTACCGTCCTTTGAGCTGGGATGCTTCTGTCCTGGTTTGCACAGGCTGCGGAAGCTCTACAAACATCACTGGTTCAGGCAGCTTTCCCACCCTATTAACAACAGGCCACTCTGTCTGGGGAGAGGGGCTCTACTAGATCCACAGAAGGTTTCCATTGCTCCCTGGTCAATGTGCCTCTACGTCCTCACTAATAAGCAAGACAAAGTACATAGACCTAAAGGTTGTTGGGGAGGGCTGGGTGTTGTGTGCAGAGTCCTTGAAGCTGTCTCTGTAAGGCCCAAATGCTGTCATGCATAGCTCTATGGCCGTAGTGGGGCACCAAGGACTATGCATAAGATGAGCAGTAGCGCAAGCCTCCTGAGTGATGGTGGAACTAAGTAGCAGTGCTCATGTTTCTGGAGGTGTATTTTGACTTTGTGTTTGTTTTCTTTAAAGACAGGGTCTCATGGAGCCCAAGATGACATCTAACTTACCATGTAGCCAAGAAGAACCTCCAACTCCTGATCCTCCTGCCTCTACAGTCCTGAGCAATCTTACATGAGATGCTGGAGATGGAGCTCAATGTTGTGGAATAATTTTTTTATACACTGAGAAGATTTGTCATGTGGACTGGTTTAATAAAAAGCTGAATGGCCAATAGCTAGACAGGATTTGGGGGGCAGAGAGGACACTGGGAAGAAGGGCAAAGATGGGGAGAGTCTAAAGCCAGAGATTGAAGAAACAGGAAAGCAGCATGGGCAGTAAGTCTTTGTATTGTGATTTGTAAACTGGCAGGAGGAGCAGAAAGATCTGCTTACAACCCTGGGCTCAGTGAATGCTGGAAGTGGTCTGCTCTTGTTTTGAGACAGTCTCACTATGCAATGCAATGCAGTCTGGCCGGCCGTGATCTCTTTATTGTCCTGCTTCAGACTCTTGGTTCTGTAATGACAGGCATCTGCACCAAACCCACATTTCCCAGGCCATATTAGAGGCCCAGCACTAAACAGAAGATTTAAGGACAAAGAAGCCAGTTTCTTTGCCATCAATGGTAAAGGTGTTGCAGGGAAACTCTTACCAAAGAAATAAGCAGACACAATATGGACACTTGTACTAGTTTACACTTAAGCACTTGTAATGAAGCCCCATATCATATTCATTTATTTATTTATTTTATGATTTATGCACAAGACCAGCATGTATTGTCTGTTCACCAAGTACATGGCTAGTGCTTGCTACACCAGTAGGTATGAGATTCAGCTCCCAAGAGGTAGGATGACAACCGTGCACCATTATGCCCTGTTTACAGCGTGCTAGACATGGAAACAGGGCTTCACACATGCTAGGCAAGTGCTACACCAACTAAGCCATGGTCCCAGACCTCAGAATACATCTTTGGGGTGGTAGATCACTCAGTAGGTGAAGAAGCTTGCTTTGAAAACCTGGTGACCTAAGTTTGACACCCATAACTTCTACATAAAGAGAGAAGGAATGACCCAACCCTCTGTCCTCCACCCCTGCGGAAAACACATTTGAAATGGACAACTATAATAATAATAATAATAATAATAATAATAAAAAACCAACCTCACAGAACTATACTTTCACTATTTCCTACACATGAGCAGACAAGGAAAAGGATCAGCAAACTGGTACAGTACCTGGTCCTTAGTTCGCCCTTCTCGCTCCCTGATGTAGGTGGTGACGATTCGCTCTGTCTCCTCTCGTAACCGGGGGTAGGAACTGAGCTGAGGACAAGTACAAGGGCTGAGCTGACGATGTCCTCATGGCCAGGACATGGAGAAACAGAAAGCAAGCGCACGGACGAAACAGGGAAGGAAATGAAGGGCCACTAGGTCCCCACTTTGCTCTTATCTGCCAGCTCCTCAGCTGGGAGACAAGGGCAGGTCAGGCAGCGGCAGGTGGAGCGGAAAATGGGAGAGGGTAGCCGTGCATGCTGACAGCCACTTTGCAAAGCCAGCATTGGAGGTGGAAAGTGCCAGAGAAAGTGAGTCACTTTTATCACCCAGGTGCCAGACATCCCCCTCCCGCCCAGCATTAGATAAAGGCAGGGAGACTGATGCCTCTCACTGGGCCTTCAAATGAGCATGGTGCTCTGCTCCTGGATAACACAGACAGCATCTGGGTCATCGAGCTCAGGGTACCCTTTGCTGGAAACTGTCCCCTGATACATTGTGAATTTGGAACCCATATGGCCAACCTTCAGACTTCCTCTAGAATAGTGAACCACACCTTCCCCAGTTGGAACAAAGGAACATGCAGGTAGACATGGTAGTGGCAAGGGGATGGGAATTTGTAATGCTTTACAAATGTGACTGTGCTTGGACATGTCAAAGGTAACTCCATTGGATCCCAAAATTGAAAAGGTAGGATATGTGTATGATTTGCCATACAGAGTCTGAGGTGGCAGCTGAGGTGGGGATGGTGACAAGTGTGCCTAGTAGAGGTTCCCTCCAGGCAGGACTGTCCAGATACTCAGGGCTGATACCAATGAAGAAATGATGAGGTGGGAACTGATGAGGGACAGGAGGAGCAAGGCCTATTACCTTCTCAGCACACTTTTTAATGACCGTGGCTAGCTCCGACACCACCAGGTCAACACACTTCAAACTCGGCTCTTTGAGTTTTACAAGCTGTTTTTTCACGATGGCTTCAAAGGCCATGTCGGGGGTGAAGAGCCCCGTCCTGGGTCATGCGGAGAAGGGCGGGACGAGGTTGAGAGACACCCAGGGGTAGTGCAGGCCACACGCACAAATGCACACATAGGATTGGAGATGGAGAGAGAAAGAGAGAGAAAAGAAACAAGAATGAGCCGGTTAGTGCATGCGCAGAAAAGCCTGCACCCACGTATGTCTTGGAAGCTGCTTGGGATCAGCAAGGCCTGGGAGAGCTGAAGGCTAAACTACAGTTTAAGGCTAAGTGCTACAGGACACTGTCATCAAAGGGCCAAAGGTATGTGAACAAATCTTGAATGGTCACATCTATGACAATGGCCTCTAGGATGACAATCAGCAGCCATTCTAGGTTCTAGGCTCTGAAATGGTTTCAGGTAGCACATGCTAGCCTCCAACCTACCACATGACTTGAACTCTTCCTACTTCTAATTCCTGAGTACCGGGGTCAGTATGAGCCACCACATCTGGTGCAAGCAAGCACTCGGCCAACTCACCCCAGCCTAACCCAGCCCTTGCCTGGCTGATTTTTTGTTTTGTTTTTTTCTTTTGCTCTGTTTTCCGACTGGAGAAGCTGAGGAAGCAAATGGGGACTTTGCTCCCATAAAACAGACAGGTCAAAGTCTTTGCCATTTCAGAGCTAGGGACATTGAGGTCCTACAAGCAGATGCCCTCTCTTTCCCCTCCAAACACTTCAACAGGAGTGCACTGTTGAGAAATAGCCCTTCCAGAGGAGCCTGGTGGGTTGGTCAGAACGGAGACAGTTGCCCATGAAGAGTGGGATACAGGTCTTCATGACCAGGAAGACTGAGTATAAATTTACCTGGGAGGGGTGGGGATGACTCAAGGACAGCACAGGGTACAGCAAAAGCTGGCAGGGTCACTGGGCTCTCATTATGTCACCAGTTTTATGCCCTTTCCAGTGCCACAGGGACAAAGAAGTGACTCGTTCCAGAAAAGCCAGGCAGTTTTCATTTGTCAAGGGAGACAACATAGGAGCTTCAAGGAGCTGCTGGCCTCCAACAGCTCAGGTGGAGAGCCCCGATCTGCTTCCCTAGCAAGCAGCAAAGCAACACAGCCAGATGATACCCCATTCCACCATATGCATGCTGGGCTTGGTATCAGGGTCCCAGGAAGCCTGTCACCCTCCTAGCTGGCTCTCAGAAGCCCAGCGTTCCCCACTCCCTCCTGCCTGGGTCCAGACTGACACATTCCCATCCCTTCAGAATTCTTGGAAATGAGGTAACCTGGGGCCTGATACCAAGCCTGCGGCCCCGTGACCTCAGGTGCGGTACCTTGCTGGTGCATTGCCTAACTGTACTGATAAGCTCCTGGATAACCAGGTCCACGCATTTCAGACAGGGCTCTTTCAGCTTGACCACCTGCTTTTTCACAATGGCCTCGAACGCCAAGTCCGGCGTGAAGAGCCCAGTTCTAAAAAGGTCCAGACCCAGTGGGGAAGCAGGGAAAGATAAGTCAGAGAGAAACAAAGGGCTGTCAGCCACTTTCTAAGCATGGCTACATCCCTGACAAGGAAGGCCATACTATCAAAGCTGGGGGGGTGGGGTGCCTGAGAGTCTCTGACTGAGGAACCCTCAAGGTAACCCAAGGATCTTGGGATGGTAGAGAACTGGGTACACTTCATTGACTGTAATTAAGGAGGGACACAAAGAGGCTGTGATGATAAAACAAGATGCAGGTTCCTGTGAGCACAACTCAACTCTGTTCCCACCCAGCCTCTGATCACTATAGATTTCACTGGGAAAATAAGGTCACACTAATCTATGCATTTCATCTAGGGAACACAAGCAGCCAAGAGATCCAGGACAGTCATACAGAGCCAACACATACTCTCTGTCCTTGTAGACCAAGATGTTTATGTAGTACTGAAAACTACCCACGGACCTTCTCAAGGCCTTACTAGGGGGCACTCAGAAAGTTGGGGGGCCCACATGGGTGGAGGGGAGAACATGGGGACTTCCCATGTGACTTGCCTGACTCCATGGATGTTCTTAATAGCATAGCTGATCTCTCGTCTTAGATCTTTCTCATCAAACTCCATCTGAAAAGAAATAAGCATGAAATGAATTCCCAGGGTCACCTCACAGCATAAGCAGATTCTGGGACAGTTTGTTAACAAAGTTTAACAAAGATGACCTAGCAGCTCAAAATTAAAAACAACCGAGGGTCATAGAAGAGATGGCTCAGTAAATAAAAGTGCCTGCCACTAAGCCTGATAATCTGAGTGCATCCTAGAATCCATGTGGAGGAGGGAGAGAATCGACTCCTGAAAGCTCTTCTCAGACCTCCACACACCAAATAGATACAACATCACAGACTCACTTACACACACAAAAGCTGGATATACTGGGTAGAAGAGATGGCTCAGCATTAAGAACACTGGCTGGTTTTGCAAAGAAGCCAGCACCCACATAGTGGCTTACAACTGTCCATAACCCTAGTTTCATGTGATCCAGTGCTTCTTCAGCTTCTGCAGGCAATGGTATGTATATAGTACAATTACACATATCAGGCAAAACACTCATAAACATTAAAAAAAAAAAAAAAAAAAAAAAAAAGCCTTTTCAGCCAGCAGGTCTAACCTACTGGATAAGTTCTAGGCAGGTGAGAGGTCCTGTCTCAGAAAAGTACATCTGGGCTGAGTGGTGATAGCGCACACCTTTAACCCCAGCACATGGGAGAGACAGAGGCAAGCAGATCTCTGTGAGTTCAAGACAAGCCTGGTCTACAGGGCAATTTCCAAGACAGCTTCCAAAGCTACACAGAGAAACTCTGTCAAGGAAAAAAACAAATTAATTAAAAAAGAAAGGAAAGGAAAAAGTATGGCTGGACCAGGGCTATGGCTCCACTGGTTGAGTGCTTACAATGTATGCACAAAGCCTGAGGTTCCACTCACAACCAAGAATAAACTGGATGTGGTAACATGTGCACTAATACTAGCACAGGAGGATCAGAAGGGCATGGCTAACTAACTACTCAGAGAATTTGAGGCCAACTTAGGCACAATAAGATCTTGCCTTTTATCCCAGTACTCAGGAGGCAGGGAGACAGGCAGATCTCTGGGTGAGAAACCCAGTCTTTGAAAAGCAAACAAACAGAAAGTGAGTGGCACCTGAAAGCTGACACTAGAGGCTGTTCCTGACCTCCACACGTGCACATGTACCTGTGCATGTGAGACAGTCAGTGCCCCCAAGGAAAAGGACAAAGACGCCGCATAGTCTGCTTTTTGGTTGTGCTGTTTTGAGACAGGACCTCCCTACATAGCCCTGGTTGTCCTGGA
This sequence comes from Phyllotis vaccarum, assembly GCA_033318265.1. Taxonomy (NCBI): domain Eukaryota; kingdom Metazoa; phylum Chordata; class Mammalia; order Rodentia; family Cricetidae; genus Phyllotis; species Phyllotis vaccarum. Next base: position 108,192,813 of record JARWLC010000012.1, read on the forward strand.
ACTTACAGAGATTGCCTCTGACTCCTGAGAGCAGGGATTCCTGACTTTTTTGTTTTGATTTTGTTTCAGTTTTTTAACACAAGGTCTTCTGTAGGTCCATAACCTCAAACTCACTCTCCTCCTCAGCTTACAGAACTCTGGAATTACTGGCGTAAGTCCAGACTTGTGTGTCATTTTTTATCTGTTGTATGTGCATGTTTGTAGGAAACCCTGAGCTTCAGGAAGTATGTGTGGAGGTCAGAGGAAACCTTGAAGGAGTTTCCTCTGCTTCTGTCTGGAGATCAAACTCAGGTCCTGGGGTTGAGCAGAAGGCACCTTCACCTTACTGAGCCATATTGCTGGCCAACGTGTATCCTCCTCTCCCCCACTTCCCCACATCAGTGGAAGAAACACAGACTTTCCCACTGTTCTGCCCAGAGCTTGGAAGCTATGAGACATGGAAAAACAAACCACAGGGACAAGTCCTTCAGGCCATGTTTACTGATAGAAACCTCCAGCATAATGCAGAGCCGGTGACATCTTGGTTTAGAAGAAAGTTTAAGGCCAAGATGGAAAGCAAACATGTCTGGGTGTCTGACACACCCTCCAGGGTGAGCACCTACCTTTACCAGCTCAAAGGGAAAGCGCTCATGAAAGATGCGATTGATTCGGGCCCCCCCAGACAGTTCCAGTGTGTCCACTTGATCTCCAGAGCCCTCGATTCGCTTTTCAAAGTCTACTCCAAACTGCTGGACCATCCTTCAAGGAAAGAAAAAGCACAAGGCCAAGATGGAAGTTTCTCCACAGCCCTGTAATTACATGAGTTGTATGGCAAACTTTGCTTTTAAAAAAGACTTTAAAGTTATATGTATTTATTGGGGGTAGGCACGCCACAGTGTGTGAGTGAGAACAGAGGGGTACCATGGGAGTTAGTTCTCTCCTTCCATCACGTGGGTCTTGGGGATAGAACTAAGGGTTATCAGTCTTGGCAGGAAGCATGTTTACCCTGAGCCAACCTGTCAGTTCTGTGGGTAATTTTCTTGCCTTTCATGTAACCCCAGCTGGCCTCAAACTAAAGACCCTTCCTCCTAGGTCTCCAAAGTGCTAGTATTTTAGGGGTATTTATGCAACTATGTTTGGCCATTTTTCTTTCATTTTTAATATACCAATATATATATATATACACATACATACACACACACACACACACACACATATATAAGGGTTTTACTTATTTATTATGTAAACAGTATTCTGCCTGCATGTATGCCTATACACCAGTAGAGGGTACCAGATTTCACAATAGATGGTTGTGAGCCACCATGTAGGTGCTGGGAATTAAACTCAGGACCTGAGCCATCTCTCCAGCCCATGTCATGTATACAGCTGCTTTGGCAAGCACTGGTTGTTTTCAGGGGCTCCAATATGCAGCCCCTCCCCAGAGCTCATGTAGATGCACTGTATCAATGAGTGTCAAGGCAGCTCCAGACAGGTCAGGAGCATCTGTAGTTTCTGCTACCACTCTAGGGGCTCCATGGGGCTCCACCAGGGAGAGGCTGGGGAAGTTCCATCAAGTGGCACTGTTCTGTGAGCCTCAGATTGAACACATGCAGAGCAGGCTAATAAGATGAGCACTGGGGAGCTTATAGGAAATAGTAATCAATAGTTTGTATAACCATGAAGAAAAGAGAAATATGTATTTTGGAAGATAGAGTGGTCAACAATATGGTTCAATGAGTAAAGGCACTTGTCACTGAGTCTGGTCCCTGGGAAGTAAATGATGAAAGGAAGGAACTGACTTTTCAATGTCACCCTTGGATCTCTACACTCTGGGCTATAAGATGTGCACCCTTCAAAAGAGAGATGGGGGAAGAAGAATAAAAGGCTCAAGATTTCCTGATGTCACAGATTGTTTTTTAAAGTAGGAATGGCCTTGAACTCCTGAGCTCAAGACACCCTTTGCCTCCAGCCTACCAAGTGGCTGAAGTATGTGCCATGCCACCACATTCAGTTGAATACAATATATTTGCTTATTCTCTTGCTTCTTTTTTTTCATTAGATAGGGTCTCTTGTACTGTGTGTGTGTGTGTGTGTGTGTGTGTGTACACGCCTGCACAGAGAAGAGGAGGCTGTCCACTGAACACATTTTGGCTGGACACGCTGACTAGTGGATAAGGACCAGCCCACCTCCCCAAACCCAGTGCTTGCATTACTAGAGTGCCTTAATGCTTTTGCCTTTTTACATGGATCTAGAGACCCCAAACTCAAGTCCTCGAAACTTCACCTGGCTTCAAACAATTTTTATCTCATTTTCATTTACGTGTACGTGTGTCTGAGTGAAGAACAGAAGAGGGTATCAGATCCCCTAGTGCTACAGTTCTAGGTGGCTGCAAGCTACTATGAGGGTGCTGGGAACTGAACTCAGGTTCTCTGCAGGAGCATCAAGTACTCTCAACCACCAAATATATGTATGTGCATCACAGTACATATGTGGAGGTCAGAGGACAAATTATGAAATTCTAGGGACAGAACTGAAGCCACCAGACTTAGGGGCAGCATCTTAACTTGCTGATCCACTTTCTCAACTCAGGAACTTTTGATTTATCTTCCTGCTTCCATCTCCCAAAGGCTGGGATTATAGTCTTAGATAATATACCCCATTCTGATGTGTCCAACTTACATGCCACAGGCCACAGTCAACAGTCAACTATTGCAACAAATTTGGAACAACACAAAATAGTAACATTAAAACAATGTGATTTTTTTTTCCTTTTTTTGTGCATAATTTCTTAGCATGTACCCTACAAATGGCAATGTCATGTTGAAATGTCAAAAGAGTCTTGCCCCTGCTCTCCCCCCCATCCCCCAATAATAAGCAGCTCAGGACAGGGCCTGAATAGAGAGCAAAATGAATCAGACAGGGAGGGGCAGGCAGGGAGGGCACATACTGGAGTAGGGCTTTGGTCTTGCGTGTGGGGTCATCAGGCCGGAAATTCTTATATTCTTCCACTTCCTTCTCCAGGGACAGCAATTGGCTCTGTAGCTTGCTGCGCAGGGTTGGCAGTGATTCCCGGATGTGGTTGGTCAGTTGCTGTAGAGAAAAGGTAAGTGTCAGAGAAGATAGCCCAAGCCACCCTCAGCCAGAACACCCAGAGCCATGGGCACAAGCAAAAAGGAGCCGCAAAACTAAAGACACAATGGACAGGAGTTGATAATGGTGCAAGGGGCTACACAGAAAGCCTGAAAGCCAATGTTAGACAACAAATGTGCAGGCTTGGGATGGCCCTCCCATTGAACCCAAAGATATTCCTTGACAGGTGTGTATGTGGGCACATCTTCAGGGAGATGGGAAGGGAGAGGAAGAGACAGAGCAGGAGCACCAGGTCATAGCAGGTGGACTCACATTCTAAAGACACAAATGCTAAAGGAGAGGAATGGAAGAGGCCCCTGCATGTGGTGAGTCCCAAGCCCTGCTATTCTCAAGGAAAGCTACAGGTTGCACAAGGCAGTTTGGATGCTTACAGTGCTGTGGACCTTTTAAAATTCTTATTTACTTATTATTGCAGGGTGGGGGTAGTAAACACACATGCCAGAGTACCTGTGTGGAGGTCAGAGGACAATTTCATGGAGTCCATTACCTCCTACCTACACATGAGTTCTGGAGATTGAAATCAGATCCTAAGGCTTGAGCAGTGGACCATAATCCTGTGCTAACAAGGGAGCAGGGACAACCACTGCCCCACACAGCAGTCCCACAAACAAGTTGAGTCAAGGGGACCATCCAGCCCATACACCTGGCTCTCAAACAGCCTCAGGCCCTGTGGGGAGGGTTTTCCTTCCTGTCTGTTCTCTCTCACTCTGCCCAGGCCCAACGGCCTCTGGGTTTGGGCCCCTTCCTACAAGACACACTGCCCAATCCCTGTCCCAATTGCTCTAGGGATGGGCTTCATCCTGCAATGACTCCAAGCTACAGCTAACATCTGATAATCTAGGAATTTATCTGATAGCTTGTTTATCAGCTGGCTTCTTTCCCTAAGAACTAGGCCCTTGCAATCCCCCAGTCCATGCTTAACAGGGGGACTTGGCTGTTTTCTGATTCAGGCAGATTCTCATTTATCCCGGATTATGTAAGTGAGGATGACCTTGGATTCCAGATCTCCTGAGCTGAGCACTGGGATTACAGATGCACAACCACACTGATTTATGTGGTGCTGAGGATGAAGCCCCTGGCTTCCCAAATGCTAGGCTGGAACTCAACTGCTAAGCAACAGCTCCTGTCCCTCACTAGTAGATTCCAGACAGGTGCTCTACACGGAGCCAGGGTATCCCACTCCCACTGGGGATTCGGCTCTCCATCCGCCTGCACTTATAGGTGTTCTTACTGTTTAATTACTGTAAGAAACATGACAGTCCCTGGAGACTGTTCCCTCACACACAAGGCATGTACCCTATTCTGCGCACACGACCTCACTGACTCCTACCCTAGGAAACAGAAGGGGCAGCTATTCTCCTTGGTGGGCAAAGGAGGGAGGCATGGAAAAGCTGGGCCGAGACTGCCTGTTCAGAGGCTTAAATCCAGGAGTTCAGACTGCAGGTCTTCTCCGCTCAGCTCCAGCCTTGACTGACCCTGTCAGCAACCTCAAGACTGTCTTTACACTTTTGGCAAGTGAATTACTGCAGTGGCACTTAAAACAGCAGTGATACTAATAGATTATAATAGTCACAGTACCAGCTTATGAGTCACCCAATCCTCCACAGGCCATCAGTGAAGAACACTTAGCCTGAGAGTAACAGGATGGACTGGCAGCCTTGTTACTTGCTGGAGAGGAGATGGTACAATTCTAGAGCCACAGTGTTGTAGTGCAGACTGCCCCACTCTACATGGTAGTCTCAAACCTTGACTGTACCTGATTCAGGGTCTTCTGTAAGTGTGGGGTGCCCATTCGGTCGGCCATGTGCCGGTAGGCTGGGTGAGAGAGGAAGAACTTCCTCTCTGCTGCCAGGGCAGCCCGGATGTCCTTTTTGCCCTCGATATCCTTCTGGCTTCGGTTAACCACACCAATGTAGCCTAAAGAGTGAAGATCACTGTGTTAGGACAGCAGGGTTGTAGTTCAGTGATTTTTAGTGTTGACCTGGCTCATCGTGGGCCAGGTAGAAGTTAGAAACAGACTGGCCCCATAAATTACTCACAGAAGAGGTCACAGGATGATACTGAGACGTGTCACTAGGGATGTGAATACAATGGAAGGTAGTAGGAGGTGCGTGGGGGGGGGGGACTAGAAATGTAGAAGGTGGTTAAGACAGGCAGAAGGTCTCCAACTGAGCTTCAAGGACAAATATGAGAGCTGGAGGGCACCTCAGCAGGGACAGTCCTGCTTAGACCGTAGAAAGCCCGGGCTCCCAGCCCAGTGCCACAAAATAAAGACAGCTGTGCAGTTAAAAGTACTTCCTGCCTGTGCTGGGTAGTGTTTGTCATTATTGCAAGCTAGAGTCATCTGGAAGGGGAACCTTAATTGAGGAACTAACTCAATTGCCCTGTAGGCATTTTCTTCATTAGTGAGTGATGCAGGAGGGCCCAGGTCACTGCCAATAGTGTCACCCCTGAACTGGAGGTCCTGGGTGTATAAGAAAGCAGGCTGAAGCTGGGTGTGGTGGCTCACACTTTTAATCCCAGCACTCAGGAAACAGAGGCAGGCAGATCTCTGAGTTCAAGGCCAGTCTGGTCTACAGAGTGAGTTCCAGAACAGCCAGGACTACACAGCAAAACCTTATTTCAGGAAAACAAAAACAAAACAAAACAAAAAACCCACCACCACACCCCCTAAAAGGAAAAGGAAACAGGCAGAGTAGGACATAGAGAAGGCAAGCCAATAAACAGGGTTTCTCTGTGGCCTCTGTTTTAGTTCCTGCCTCCAGGTTCCTGATTTGGCTTCCTTCCATGATGGGCTCTGACCTGTAAGCCAAATAAAAAATAAAGCCTTTCCTCTCCATGTTGCTTTTAGCCATGGTGCCTATCACAGTAATGGAATGCAAACTAGGACCCTGCTGTTTCCAAGCACCCATGTCAACGGCTCATCAATGTCTCTAACTTAAGCCTATGGCCTCCAGGGGAGCCTGCACACGCCCATACTCATTGAGTCTAAAAGAAATTATTAAAGTAAAAAATTAATCTAAAAAATAAAGACATACAATATTTCAAAACAAAAACATCATCCTCAACAAAACCCGGAAAAACAAGATATAAAGAGAACATAGTATATCTTGTCATAATTAAAACCCACTACAGTCAGCAAATGGTTCAGTAGTAAAATGGCTGGCTGCCAGGCCTGATGACTAGTCTGACCTCCCAGAATTCATAGGTGGACAGAGAACTGACTCTAAAAAGTTGTCTTTTGACCTGTAACCCTGTCAGAGCTGTGGTACATCCCTGCCACAAACATCATGCATCCCCTACAGACACATGCAAATAACTGAAGTGAAATAAAACCCATGAGAGTCAGGCTTGGTGATTCATAACTGAGGAGGGCCTCAAGTTCAAGGTGGCCCTGGGTTATGTCATTCACTAAGCATCCACCGTCCTTAAGACAAAACATGTATACAAATAGTTTCAAAGATAAAGATCAACAAAAAAATTTTAAAATATGCGTATGTAAGTAAATAAACCTAGTGTGGTACACACATTAGAATCCAGGTGAGGCTGAGGCAAGATGTTCAAGTCCAGCCTGTCTAAACAGCAGATGCACATGAAAAGGATGGGGTACTCAGGGCAGCAGTACAGCAGGGGTCTGAGTCTGCAAAGCAAGGAGGGAAGAAGCAGGAAAGAACCCTTTCTGTGGTGCTGGGGACCAGCCAGGCTCCTGTGCATGCAAGGCTCTGTTCCTTGTACCAGCAGGCTCCAGCCCTCCACTGGGAAGATCTCTGAAGTCTCAAGGGACAAAATAAGGAAAAGAGGCCAAGGTCACAAGATGAGAGGCTACCACTCACGAGTGGAGAAGAAGGGACAGATGTTATTCTTGGGAAGACAAAGGGAGACAGAGGCCAGGTGACTGCCATCATGGAGGAAGAAGTGGCTGAGGCCCTGAAGATGGATTCTTAGTACAGCCAGCCTGTGCCTGTGGATGCTGAGCTACACCATGGTTAAGAAAGAGGCCCAAAATGTCTAGCAGCACTTACAGTAGTGTGGGGAGTCAGAAGCCCCCCACTTCCTCTTTAATCCTAGCATTTCAACCTTCAGCCTCCATTAGATAGAGAAGCACTTCTCAGTCCCTACTCCTCATAGAAAAAAAGTTTTAAAAAATGTTCTCAAAAGAGAACATGTCTCAAAGACACATGGAGTCAGTTTCCCTTCTACCTTCATGTGAATTCCAAACTTGGGTCATTGGTGCTTTACTCCAAGTTGTCTTTAAACTGATGACCCATCCACCTCAGGCTTTTAAATGTAGGAATGACAGGTGTGTGTCCATGGCTGGTTGTCCTCCAAAGCCTACACACCACTATTCTACACGCTGGAAACTGGCAGCTCTAGGGCCCTTTGATCATGTATCTCTTTGTTGTGCTCTGTTCATCTGGGAATGAGCCTTGTTCCTGACTTATGCTGAGCAAGGGCTCTCTCTACCACTGACAATTCATTTCTAGAACCTAAATTTATTTTTGAAAAAGCATTTTATACTGTTTGTTTCAGACAAGGTCTCACATAGCCCAGGCTAGCATAGAACTTGCTATGTAGTAAAGATGATCTGGAATTTCTGATCCCCGTCTCCACCTCCACACTGCTGTAATTATAATATGGATCAAGCCTGGCTGCCTACTTGCTTCCTAATGTTCCAGAAAAACCTCTGTAATTCAGAACTACTGTGTCCAGATGTGAATCTCAAAATACACCCCAGTGGGCCCAGCCCAGCCCTGCATACCTCTTCTCAAGGGCAGTAGCTTGTTTTCCAGAACATCCCTGGCATCTGTGCCTTCATCCATCAGGTCCAGCTTGGTGATGACACCGATGGTCCGTAGGCCTGAGAGAGCCCAGAAATCAGAAGGAGTCATGAAGAAGGGCCCCTGGGACCCTCAGACAGGCCATGAGACAGTGTCATTTTGCCTGGACACCTGTTGGCAGTGTAAAATGACAACCACAGCCCCAATGATTTTGTCAAGGGTCAAGTGATTTCTCAATAAACACTAGCCAAGAATGTAAATAAGTGGGCCACAGCAGAATCAGGGAATATCACGGAAACTAGAATCTCCCCTGACCATTCCCAAAATCACACTTGAATCCGAGCAACTGTTTCTAGGGCTCCTTGTTACCTGGCTCAAGTTCCACTCCAAGGACCACCCCATCAAAATTCTCAGCAAGTCTGCCAGAGTCAGTATACCCCATGGCAAAGCTGCACACCCAATTCCACTGCACTTTTTGACCTCACTTGTACCCCTTAATCCCTGCGGCCAAAGTTTTTTAGTTTGGAATCCTGACCACAATTCACCTGGGCAGTTTATAAACAGAGCTTCCAAGCTAGGGTAGACGATGGTGCAAACCCATGGACTATACCTGCTTTTAGCATTCATAGATCCTAGGTTCCACCTGGTGCTAGCTGAGTTATAAAGCCTGGGTCTCTTTCCTAAGCACCCAACTATATTGGGAATGTTGGCACACATCTCAGCACTCAGGAGGTGGAGGCAGAAAGATCAGAAGTTTAAGTTCATCTTTAGCCACACAGAGTTTGAAACATACAGGAGGTCCTGTCTAAACTAACAATAACCTGACATATCAGGAACCCAGGCACATCCTTGATACATATGTGCACGTATTGCCTGTATATACCACATGAGCAAGAGACATCAGGGGCTAATAGAGGCCTACAGAAGCTGGTATCAACTTGGACATCATAGGTGACTGCATTAGTTGCCACTACTGTGAAGGGGAACTGCACACATAAAAATCATAGAGTTAATGGGAGACAAACCACATTAGGAAAACAAATGAGTGGGAGGGGTTGTGGCATGGACTCCAGTGGAAACATCTGTTGATGAGAACAGATACAATGAAGATAAGGAGTTGGTAATTCGACAATGCCTCCTTCCCCACTAACAAATTATCACTATAGTATAAAGTAGGGTTGGGTAATGGTGACTTAAACCTGTAACCCCAACATCTAGGAGCAGAGGCAGGTAGATATTAGATACTGGGATCACCTTGGTCTACATTGTGACGGTCAGGTTAGCCAGAGCTACTACACTCTGAAATAATGACTAAAAATAAACAAATAAAAAGCACAAAACCCAAAGCAACACCTACAAAACAGGGGCACATTATTATTCAAAAATAAGGAAGGACTGTCCCACTTTAAGAAGTAACATTACACCCAGCGGTAGTGGTGCATGCCTTTAACCCCAGCACTCGGGAGGGACAGGTGATCTCTGTGAGTCTGAGGCCAGCCTGGTCTACAAAGCAAGTTCCAGAACGGCCAGGGCTGTTACAAAGAGAAATTCAGTCTTGAAAAATCAGATAAATAAATATACAAATCAAAAAAGAGTTTACATGTAAGAAAAACTCTAAAGTAAGTATGTCCAGGGCTATCTACATGGAAGAGGGGAGCTTTACAGGGGTGTTGGTTTTCCATGGTGACTTTCTTTTTTGTAATAATCATGAGTACTTTCAAGGACAAAAAAAGAAAAAAAAAAAAGACTAACGGAGGCCAGTGTGCTCACAATGGCTCTCATCATGGTGATGTCCATTTTACATTGCCCCACTAACACCTTCTCATGGCCATGCCCATTCTGTATGTGGACACTGGACAACATGACTGACATGGGTTGGACTCCTTAGGATCACCTGTACAATCATATACTTCCGGCTCATTCTGTAGTCTCATGGGCCGCCTCTTCTCAAAACTCTACCTGCAAATCCCTACTTTCTCAGGTTTTCATTTTTCTTTTCTTTCTTTCGTTCTTTCTCTTTCTTTCTTTCTTTCTCTCTTTCTCTCTTTCTCTCTTTCTTTCTTTCTTTCTTTCTTTCTTTCCTTCTTTCCTTCCTTTTTGAGAGAGAGAGAGGTTCTCATGTAGCCCAGGCTATCCTCAAATCCTATGTAGCATGAACTCTTGATCTTCCTGCCTTCACCTCTAGAGTACTAAGATTACAGACGTGCACAGCACCACACCAGGGGCATGTTGTGCTGGGATCCTGTGTGCTCAGCAAGCACACCAACAAATGTTCCCATCTCAACAGAGATGACTGAACACTGCAGACAGTGGTGTCTGGAATTATAGCTGTGTCCTGGGAGGGCTACTGCTTAAGACTGGGTCTTACTGATTTATATTTGCTATGGTTTTTAACTGTATTATATCAACTTGTTATTCTTACGAGTATGGTGTTTGGTATGTACGCCTGCTGCCTGCAGAGGTCAGGAGGGTGTCAAATCTCCTGGAACTGGTTACAGACTGCTGTGAGCTACCATGTGGGTGCCCCAGACCAAACCCCTGTCCTCTGCAAGAGCAGCAAGTGCTTTTTTTTAAAGACAGAGTCTCACTATGTAGCCCAGGCTGGCCTTAAACTCACAGGGACCTACCTGCCTCTGCCTATCAAGTTACGGGATTAAAGAAAGGTATATGCCACCATGCCCAGCAGAAAGTGCTTTTAACAGATGAGCCCTTGGATCGAACTTAGTCCTCATTCGTGCAGTGTTTTATACCCAGCCCTTCCCTAGGCAATTCTACCACTGAGTCGATCTGCAGACTAAAATCTAGATCTTAAATATCCCTCAAAGGCTCATGTACTATGCTATCTGCTTTTATGAAGTGAGTTCTCCTTGAGGCTTTCTGGTCACTGGGGTCCCATGTCTGTTATCATTCTGTTTTGTTCCCTGGGTGTGAGGTAGGTGGGTTTGCTCAACACTGCACAGTGAAGTGCTGTCTTCTCACAGACCCAATAACCGCAAAGCTACCAACCACAACATGAACCTCTGAAATCGAGCCTAAATAAACCTGTATGCTCTTGAAATGATGATGACTATGTCAGGATGTTGGTTATAGCAATAGAAAGCTGATACTACAGCTAGACACCACTCTCCAGGGCTGGCAGTGTAGACCCCGTCAATATTCAAGGAAGAGGGAATGTCTAGCTATTACAAGTGTTACAAGGGACACTGACCACACAAGGGATGCTGAATCACAGCCCAGTGCCAGAAAGCTCCTCAAGGAGAGGACCTAGTACTAATAGAGGGAGCATTTGCCCTGGGGCTGGAGGATCACCTTGGGGGTCCACCTCCTTGGCCAACTTGAGGGCATCCGAGTTGGCCAAGTCCATGTTGGCAGGTGTGACGGCAAGAATGAGGCTGCTCTCTCGGCTGATAAACTGCAAAATCATGTCCTTGATCTGATACTCGATGTCTGGTGGCTGGTCCCCCACTGGCACCTTAGTGATTCCTGGGAGGTCGATGAGGGTCAAGTTCAACACTGAGGGTGAAATCAAGAGGTAAAAATGGTCAGAGCTCAAAAGAGGGTTCAGAGCATACATAGAGCCCAGTCTTGGAGACACCCCAACACTCCCTACTACAACACATGCATGTGGAGGTCAGCTCACCCAGGTATTGCTCTCCACATTTATTTTACTGAGAGAAAGAAAGAGAAAGAGAGAAGGTGCATGTACACCAAGTTGCATATGTGGAGGTCAGAGAATGTGTACTAGACAGTTTTCTCCTACCATGTGGATCCTTGGAACTAAACTTGGTCATCAGGCTTGCCAGTAGGTACCTTTACCTGGTGAACTACACCTTATATTTGGAGAAAGGGTATTCTCACTGAGCCTAGAGCTACTAACTCAGCTACACATTATCTGTCCCAGTGTCCTGGTTCCAGAATCAAAGACACACACTGCAGTGCTGTGCTCTGCATGGTTGCTGTGGGGAGAAGGCAGCAAGCATTCTACTCACTGAGCCAAGTCCTTCCCCTCACATCTTCTTTGTTTCTGAGGCAGAGTCTGGGTGTGTAGCTGAGACTGGCCTTAAACTTAGTGTGTAGCTTAGGCTATAGGATCAGGGTTGGAGCTCATTTGGTGAAGCGCACAAAGCCCTGCATGCCTTGTCTAGCACCATGTAAATGTGCATGTCTCAAACCTTAGCACTGGTGAGGGAGGAATTCAAGACCATCTGAACCACAGAAGGACTTAAGAGGCCAGTCTGGACTATGTGACATATTGTAGAAAGAAACAAAGGAAGGGGGAAGGAGAGAGAAAGGGAGCGAGAGAGAGAATATAAATAGGACCAGGGAAGAAGCTCAGCGGGTAAAGACTTCTGTTGCCAAACCTGACAACCCAAGAGTGAACCCTGTGACCTACTGGAAAGAACTGACTCCTGCAAGTTGTCCTCAGACCTTTAAAGTGCGTCATATAATTGAGAACGCACACACAGAGGAAAGAAAATTTGAAAAATACATTTAAAAAAATGAACCGGGCAGTGATACACATCCTTAATCCCAGCACTGGGGTGGCAAAGGCAAGTGAATCTCCGTGAGTTCAAGGCCAGCCTAGTCTACAAAATGAGCTCCAGGGCAGCCTGGAGTTAAACAGCTAAGCAGTTAAACTCTTACAGAGGACCTGTGTTCACTCCTAGCACCCAAACAGTGGCTCATAACCACTGTTTGTAATTCCAGTTCCATGAGATCTGACAATCCTCTTCTGACTTCTTCGGGCACATACATTCAGGCAAAATGCATACATATAAAGTAAAACTGATTTTTAAAATTTTTGTTTTGCAAAAATAGAACTTTTTACAAAAATTTAGACACAAAGTCTTTTGTGCCTTAGTCTACTACTGAATTCAGGTGTAATCTCATAGTTCCTTTTATTTTAAATGTGATCCTGGGGATTGACTTCATGTCTGCCTGAGCACCGAGGCCCAACCCCAGCCCTAATTTTTTGCTTTCGTTTGAGATGGGGTCTTACTATGTCCTCTAGCCTCTGTCTTGCCAGAACTGAAGCTACAGGCCTGTGTCCATGCCCACTCTGACCACCCCCTCCCAAATCTTCTTATTCCACAATGCTTGTCTCAGATGCTCGGGAAGTGGGAAGATCCCACTGGATAGAAAGACTACACCAACTTCCCTCAGTCCCTGTCCAAGCTACCTACCATGTGGTGAGTAGACCCGCAGGTTGATGGGCACTGGGGAGATGCCTTTGTTGGTCCCCGTGACCCGGTCGGTCTCCGCTTCAATCTCCTGCCGGACTTCATCGAAGTCTGTAAACTTCTTGGACTTGCAGTGCAAAAACTCCGCATATTCTGACATGGAAAGACAGGTGTCCAGGTGAGAAGAGAGCCTACGGCCTGTCAACTGCGCTAGACTGGCTACACAGGCTACTCTGGAGCTCACTGCATGGTCCAGGATGGACTCACAGCTGAGGTCCACTGCCTCAATCTCCCAAACACTGGGAAGAACTGGGTACTGCGGTACGCACCTGTGATTCTGGTACTTAAGAGGTTGAGGAAGGAGGATAATGAGATGAAGGCCAAACTGGGCCACTCAGGAGATATACTGTCTGACAAAACACAAGATAAGCAAGAAGTCTTGTTTGAGTTGCAGAATCAGCTGCTGGGGTCTAGATGCCTGAATTTGCCAAGGCTGAGGTGCCAACTCTTATAGTCAATGGCTGCAAGAACAATACTTAGAGACTGACACTGTGGGGCAACAAGGTCACCTGCAGGGAGGAGCCAGGATGAGCACTGGGGCATCTAACAGTGAAAAACAAAATGATGTGGTTGTCCGCATCACAGAACCAAAGGGCAAGCTGCCTCAAAACCCAGCAGCCACAGGGAGCTTGGGGCTAGAGGCCTGGGCAGGGAAGAGTCTCCACAGGTAGAGCTGGCCCAGCAGCTCAGCAGGCATGCAGGAAGCCTGGGGGACCCCACCACTGCATAAAGCACTATGATAACTGAAGGGTTGTTATCCTGAATCCAAAGATGTGGATGGGGGCAGAGGAATTAGGAATGGGAGACCAGCCTTCATTACATGAGACCCTGTCTCAAGAAAAACAAAGCCCTTGATGGGCCAAGGATGAAAATTTGGATCCCAGAACCCACATACCAAACAGGCATCCCCACAAATGCCTGTAAAACCCAGCTCCAAAGGGCTTGAGGAAGAGGAGGCTCACTGAGGTTTGTGAGTTTAGCAAAAACAAAACAAGCCCAGCATGGGGTGCATACCTTTGATCCCAGCACTCAGGAGGCAAAAACCAGAAAAATCTCTGAAAGTTCAAGGCAGGCCAAGGCTATATTGTCTCAAACAAAACAAATAAACAAAAGCAAGCCCCAGAGACCCAGCTTCAAAGAAAAAGGTGGAGTGTACACCTTCCTCCTCTAGGCTCTGCACAAGTGCAAGTGCATATCAGCACACATACACAACCCCAGTGCCCATTTCACAGATATGCAGAGGGCACAGGAGCTGTCTTAAGCTCAGTGGTCGGTCAGACCATCTGGCAGGGAGAGGAACTCTCTTTGAACCCAATGACCTCAGCAGGACTTGGTCTGTGCCTAGCATGGGTGCTGGCCACCCAGGAGCAGGGGGAGTAAGGGTGTGGACAGGAGGCCCTGGAACACACTATCAGCTGACCTACTTCCCAAGGGCAGCCTTGCTTTGGCCTTCCAGGGGACAAGCGGAAACACTCTTCCGCAGCTGCCACTAAAAATGGATCAGTCGCCCAGTCCCCCACAGAACCTCAGTTCTCTTCTGGATCAAGGAAGTCAGCAAGTGTAAGGTAGCAAAGCCAGAGCCAGGGTCCAGTCTGGCTCCTCCCCTTCTCCCTCTCTCTGCAGGGCCTTCTAGCCTGTCACACTTTCCATCTTGGTCTCCTTTACCATCTATCTGCATTCCTTTAATGGGCTGGAACCTGCAGCAGCAGCAGTTCCCAGATGCCCAGTGTTTGGCTGCAGTTGTTAGCTTGGCCAGCCCTGGAGGACCCCACCTATGCCTCAGTTCCCTTGATCAGCAAACCAGACATTCCAACCAAATCTATGGAAGGCTAGGAAGACTGGTAACCAGTGTCCCTGCCATTTAGGGAGCAGGTGACCCAAGGTACAATGTAGAGAAGTGCTGAGGGTAGAGGGCTCTGTCATTCCCATGTTAACATAAGATAGTCCAAAGAGGGCATACCACTCATATAAGCCAAACAGCACCTTTGACAGATCCTAACATAAATGCCTGCTTCAAGCTTGTCAGGGCAGCCAACACCTACAGGAGCAATCAGTAGCCAAAGGCAGGCTAGTGTTAGAGGCCAGCCTGGGCTACACAGTGGAGTTTTGCCTTAAAAAGAACCTCTCAAGGTTGAGGGCTCAGTCAATGACATGGCTTGCAATGCAAACATGAGGACCTGCTCTTGATTCACAGAACTCATGTTGGTAAGACAGGTGTGGTAGTGCATGCTTGTAACCCTAGTGTTGGGGAGGCAGAAATGGGTCTCACTGGTCAGTCTGCCTACCTTAATCAGCTAGTCCAAGGCAAAGAGACTCTGCCTCAAAAAGTTCCCTGTTAACGCACATGCTCAAATGTTAAATCAAAGAGATTGTTGGATGCCTTAAGGCCAAGCTCCCTGCCAGCTGGTCCTCAGAAGTCCAGATCACACTTCTAAGTCACTGCCAGCTCTGCCAACCCAGGTCCCCATGTTCCCTAGTGACAAAGCCAGTTCCTCTGGTCACTGGGCCAACACTGCAGCATTCTGACAGCCACATACCCACAAGCAGCAGAGTGGATTCTCCTTGGCCCTGCCCTGCACAGTGAACCAGACAGGCTATCTCAGGGGGCTCGGCCCCGGGCCTGGTGCAAAGCAGGGATAAGGGAAGAAACCAAAGGTGGGCCTGGGTCAGCAGTCATGCTGCTAATCCTGGTGGGCCAGCTAGCCTTCTTGCCAGAGGTTTCCCCATGTCAGCTCCACTGTGTGCCCAGGGAACAAAGTGGAAAGGGGATTTCTAAAGAGCTTCTGCCTGTCTGGATGTGACTATAAACATGGGCTTAGTAGTGTGGGCTATTACACTCTCCAGCACCTGGTTCCTAAGCATGTATATAGACATTGCAAGATGAAAGTAGTGAGACTTCACTCATAGCCTGGCAAAGGCAATGCCATCTTGCCCATTTCCTGATGCCCAGGACCACCAGATCTGCCTTCTTCAGATCTGGCACTGGCATGCACATCTAGGGGCTCAGACACATTTTGGAGACTCCTGGATACACCCAACAACCAAACAGGATCTGTCACCGTGGAGGATTTGCATAAATGGAAGGCCAGCCTAGATGAGGTTGTAAGACTCAGTCTCAAACAAACTAGCTGGCTCAACAGTCAAGAGCAAGTGCTGTTCCTGAAAAGGACAGAGTTTAGGTCTCAGCATCTATGTTAGGCAACTCCAAAGGATCCAAACCTCTGAATTCTACAGGCATCTACATACATACACACATATATAGATACATACACACACACACTTTAAAATAATAGTTCTAAAAAAGTAGGAGTGGGGATAAAATTGAGTTTGGTAGAGAGTCTTTTGAGCCCAGCACCACACAAACCCTATGTGATGGCACACTCCTGTAATCCCAGGACTAGATAGGGACACGAGCATCAGGAGTTCAAGGTCACCTTCAACTACATGATGAGTCTGAGGCAGTCTGCTTCAAAGATAAAACACAAAACCCCACAGGATTTGTGCATGCAGGAGTTTTTAGAGTCAGTAGTACTCAATATTTACTGTTCCTATTTAGCCTACAACCCCTTCAGGTTTTAGAGAAATAGGGACTGTCTCCTGGTCTGAGATACGCTGTTACTTTAAAGCAGTCATTCCAACCAGGACCCGACTTGAGCCACGTGTTGCAGGCTGCCTTTTCTTAGACCCAGAAGCATCCCAAAGCATGGCTTTGTCAGCTACTGATGGTCTTCCAACAGCTCTGTACAGATGGAAGACACGGTTCGGAAAAGGGCCTCCATGGCCAAACAGCCTAGGGAGGAGGTACTGGATAAGAAATGACAGATAGACTTTCCAGTCTTCAGCCCATGCTGATGGAGGATATCCAAGGCCCCAAAGGGGGTGTCAGGCAAGATTGGACAGCAAAGTATTTCAACATTTCTGCCTCAGTGTATCTTGTGTTCTAGCGAGGAAGAGACAGAGAACACAGAAACACAGCCGGAGATGATGAGGTATGCTTGTAATCCCAGTACATGAGAGGTAGAGCCAAGATGACCAGGAGTTCAAGGCCAGTTTCAGATATAAGCAAATTCAAGGGCAGACTGAGCTACAAGAGATTTGGTCTCAAACAAAGCTCAATTTGACTCAAGAAAATACAGTTTTATTTAACAAGTGTCATTGTGGAACACCTGAGGGCCTGAGGTATGAACGAACACAGGAGCTTGAGGGACAATGAAGAGGCATGGCTGTCTCTGGAGATCAAAAGGGGATGGGCTCTGGTAGGGAAGACCCTCTACCCTCTTGCCCATAGTTTAGCAGGATGATTCTAAGTGAGGGTAGGGTTCACTCATGAGCTACTAGGCTCACTGGAGCCTGTGGAATTAGGTTATTTTCAAACAGAACTAGCTACCAGTCATGGCTCAGAAAAGCAGCCTGAACAAGAAGCCAGAAGGTACTTGGATATCTGAAATTCTAAAGAGGAGGACCCTGGTTTGGCTATTTTTCAGCTTCCCTGTACATGTGAGACCTTCAAACCCAAACAACCCAAGGGCTCTGACTCCTCCTTAGGCAATGCCCTTATAGGACCCAGATACGGCCTCCTGATAGTACTTGTTTGTTGTTGTTTGGAGACAGGGTCTGTCTTAGTCCAGCTTGAGCTTCTGATCCTTCTGCCTCTACCTCCCTGGTATTGGGATCACAAGTGTGTACCACCATGTCAGGTTTACACTATGCTGGGGAAGAAACAGGGCATCATCCCACGTTAGGCAAGCTGTCTTCAAACTATGCTGCCTCTGTATCCAAACTTATTTATTTTTAGTTTATCTTGATTTTTGTTTTTAGAAATTTCTATTTCTCATACCTGTTTTGGAAAAGATGAGCTGCAGAATGAGAGGCCTCCGGGTGACAATTCCTGATCCTCGTGGAAGGAAGTCCCTGGGAGAAGAGAAAGCAGCAGAAGTGACTCACAGTCCTGCTACAGAGGCAGGAAATGTGACCACAAGCAGTGAGTCTGTTGCAAAAGCCAACCTCAGCAAACACACCGACCCCAGCTGCTCCCTCCCTCCCTCAGCCCTCAGGCCATGGAGGGTCTCTGAAGAAGGCTGAGGACTCAGAGATAGGTGGACAGAGCTGTCTTGGTACTCCAGCACTTCCACAAGGCCTTCTTTATACAGTATCCAGACAACATTCCCCATGGTACAGAGGCGCCCGGGAGACAGAGAGCCGATTAAGGTCAGCCTGAGCAACTTCAGCAACTCAGGATACTGAAGGCTGAGGCAGGCAGATAGGACTACACTGCAAGATGCTGTCTCAAAATAAAACAAGGGCTGAGATGTGGCTCAGTTGCTGGAGTGCTTTCCCAGCAGGCAGGAGGCTCTGGGTTGGATTCCCAGCACTGAAGGAAGTAGGCATGGTGGCTAATGCCTGTACCAGCACTTGGGGAAACAAAGCATCCTGAGTGAAGACACCATCAACACTGCCATAGTTTCTTCTGTCTGGTGAATGGACATCTGTGTGGTCTACTCAGTGGGGTAGAAAAGAGTGCAGCTGTCTTAGAGACCCTGTGCGCACCCTCTACAGGCACGTGGCCTAGGCTAAGCTGTACTCAGATGGACTTGAACCTGAGCAGGCAAAGATGTCTCCTGTGATAAGATCAGGACGACAGGGAGACACATGATGGAACTTTATGGGGTGGTAAAACATCGTCAGTGCTGACCTGTCCAGTGATCTGCAGTTCTGTTTTGTCTTTTAAATTATCAGAACAATCAGGGCATGTATTTAAGGTGCATGCTTTTCTGTAGCTACATTCAATCTCAGGAAAGGTCACCAACGGGGATCAGAGGCAGAAGGGTCAAAAGAGCAAGGCCAGCCTGGGCTATAAGAGACCATCTGGAAAACAAAACAATTCAGATCTAAAGAGTTTGCAGAGCAATACGGAGTGGCAGTTTGTATGAGACCCAGGGCTGTGGCTTCCAGACTCTAGTACGGGAAACTCAGCAGCAGGAGGATCAGCACAAGGAAGGGCCAGGCCAGCCTGAGCCCCATCAGCAAGGGCACAGTAGCTGCCTGGCATAGACAGCTGCGGGGCTCACCCCCAGCACTGCAATAGAAGACAGGAGAGGGGGGTGAAGGTGCCGGCCAGCAAGGCTGATGATTGAACTTAATGCCTAGGACTGGCATGAAGAGAAGCCAACTCACAAGTGGTCTTCTGACCTCCACACATGACTATGACACAAAGATGCCTTCTGCACACACACAATAAATAAGTGAAACAAAACCTGACAAGTGTTTCACAGAGTAAGTTAAACAAAAGCTTCACAAGAAGCTCAGCAAGAGGGGCTCAGGAAGCCAGATACATAACAGAGAAAAGCTTCTCATCTTCTCACAAGGAGCTTCCTCTGGGGCAGACAAAGTAGGGAAGATTTGTTTTGATATTTAAAAAACACACACACACACACAAATGAACTACAATGAGCCTATGGAGCTGGGTACCACCAAGACTGTTCTCAAACATTGCTGAATATGTCACAAGGTGCTGATTCCAGAGACTTTGTAAAAATAGTTATGGTCAGTGTGTTCAAGGTCACACCTGGCTACATAGTGAGTTATGGACCAGCTTCAGCTACCTGAGACCCTGTCTCAAAAGTCCCAAACTAAATCAATCCATTAATTTAGTAAAGTATATCCATAGGTATTGTGGAGCAGCCACTACAGTGTGGCAAGTGAGAAGCAGAGCACTTTGCATGGATGCACTAATTTAAAAGTGATAAGATCCTGCCAGATGGTTCAATTCCCCTATCTCACAGGCCTGAGTGACAGAGAGCCTGAACCTTGCCTAAAGCAGCAATGCAAAGGCAGCAACTGAGACCAAACCAAATGAGGTCCACCTGAGGACTGACCACCAGGTTCCAGAATCTCAGCCTCTACCCCACAATGTAGTCTCTCAGTGGGGGATTCTATCACTGAGCCACACCCCTGCCTCCAGGACCAGAAACCTGTGTGTTACAGTGGCTTTACACTGTGGGCATCTGAGGTGATAAGACACCCCAAGGACAATGGTGATACCTCAGACATCAACCTCTGTCCTAGACAAGAGAAACAGAGTTTCAAATAGTGACATGCCTGATGTCCCGGGCAAGCTCTAGTTCTCAAGAAAAGGCTGAAGCCTTGGTAGCCAATAGGGAGGGCAATAAAGAAGGCAGAGCCCAAGGAGGAAGAGGCTAAGTGGGAGAAAGCCAGTCATGTCACAGGCCAGACTGGGAGCAAGCATCCCAGAACTAAGGTAATATGACTTCCACAAGCCCTGAAACTAAGTGCACAGCATCCAATGTGGTTGGACAGCCCCCAAGCTACCTACCCTAAATCCTTCAGGAATTTAGTGATTTCCGTGGGTCAGTGAAATGCTAAAGGAGGTAGGTACCCGCTGTCAAATCCACATGGTGAAGGGATGGAGCTGACTTTGGAAGGCTGCCCTCTGACCTCTGCTTCCAAGTCATGACAAATACCCTACCACCCCCCACACAAAATAAATAAGTAAACAAATGTGCTTCACATTTTTGTTTGTTTGTTTTGTTTTCTGGAGTTGGAGAGATGACTCAGTGGCTAAGAGCAGTCATTGGCTGCTCTTCCAGAGGACCCTGGTTTTCCCAGCACCTACATGGTGGCTCACAACCATCTCTAACTGAAGTCTCAGGGGATCCAACACCCTCTCTGACCTCAAGCACCAGCACCAGGCACACAGTAAGTACACAGACACACATTCAGGCAAAACACTCATGCACATTCAAAACAAAACAAAACAAAAAAACCAAACAACAAAAAAAACTTGTTATATTAAAAAAAAAAATTAAAAAAAAAAAAAAGGTGTTTCCTGGCCAGAGAACATCCTCCAGGCCTCCTAAGCACCTAGCTCTCCCACAAATGCCAACTGTCCACAGCTGGTAATGGAGATGGCCACTAGCTTCACCACCCCACACATTGCCTGAGGCCTTTCTTCACTGTTGCTATGACATTTCCAGGGTGCTCTGGCTGCCCTTACACTCTAGTTCCCACTTAACCAGTCTGTGCTATGTGACTTGGGCTCACTCTCAGTTTTCCTGGTCAGCAAAACTCTGCCAACTGTGGGGGATGGCAGGACTCTGACTCAAAGACACCCACACCTCCATATGTAAACACAGGATCAGTTCCCTGGGCCAGGCGCCACTCTCCTGTGTCTCCAGGCCTGGTACAGTGATAGCACATGGTCAGTTTAGTGTAAAGTGTGACATTTCTCTTTGTCAGACAGAGCTTCCCCCTTCTGTTTCCCTCCTTCCTTTTTTCTCTTTTGACACAGGGATTCTTGTAGTTTAGGCTGGCCTCAAGCTCTATGTAGTGGAGAATGACCTTGAACATGAGGTCCTGATCTTCCTGTCTCTATCTCCCTAGAGCTGGGACTGCAGATATGAACCACTATGCCTGGCTTATGTGGTGCTGATGGACCCCAAGGCTTTGTTCATGGTAGGCCAGCAATCTACTGACTGAGCCACAACCCAGTCCCTCAACCCCACATAGATTTCTGAACATGGAATTCCAGAAAGCTCCTCCAAAGAAGTGCCCACTCATAGGAGCCAATCCAGTCCCAGTCTCCAAGCTATCTAGGTCCCCCAGTGGCCCTCTGAGGTCTTAACCTTTGCAGGGGCTGTTTCTTCTGCCAGGAAACCCTTCCCTGCGGAACTGCCCACCTGCCAATGTCAGAGGCTAGAGTTTGAGCCCATCCTTCCCACCCTCCCATCTCATCCTCAGACAGAAAGCTGGAGGTTGGCCCTGTAACAACAGATCAGAGCGGCTGCACTTGCTCAGGCCAACAACAGCCTAAACACAGCCTCACAAACTGTGTACCAGCCTACCTTCCTATGGCCCATTAACCTCCAAATGATCTGCTCCTATCAACTCCTACCCCTCCCTGTCAACACAGGGTTCATGTCCCCGTCACAGGCCGGGCCCCACTTCTCCCTACCTGGAGCTTTCTTCCTGTACCAGACCTGACCGATGACTCCAACCTAAACTGTTTCTTCTCTACCTCACTATCTGTCCCTACTATGTTGTCATCCCAGAAGCGGCCACATCATGGTTAGACCCAAACTTAGCACTCCCCCCTGCCCCGCTCTCCCCACCCAAAGTTGGACACACATTAGATACAACATCAGGGAAGGATGAAGGGCTGACTTGGCCATTTCACAGATCAGGAGACTGAGCTCAGGTGGAGGGGGTGGCAGCCTGGCACCTGCTTAGCCTTGTGAGCTCATGCCTGGTGCTGCTCACCTCCCAGTTTCTGCCCAGCAGTCCCTCCCTAGCCAGGAATCCAGCAGGCCCCAGATCAGTCCCGCCCTTGGCACTCAAGCCTAGTGTCACCTGCTCATGCCATATCTGAAGGCCAGTTTAGGTGGGGAGCAAGAGCAGGAAATATGGTGATTTGATAGCTGTGTCTTTTAATTTTTCAAGCCCAGATGTAATCCAGGCTTTGGTTTACTTCTAGACCCTTTCTGAACAATATGACACCTCTGACTACCTCCGTTTCCACACTGGTTAAGTAGTACAATGACCTGTCTCAGAGGAGAGTCCCAGCCACAAAGTTCTTGCCACGGTATCCCACAATACAGCACTCTCGGGGCTGGGGAGATGGCTTGTCAGTAAAGTGTCTAGCGCACAATCTTGAGAAAGGTCCCAGGTGTGGGTCCTCAGCACCCACACAAGCCAAGCAATGGGTTATACTTGGGATGTGGCCACACAAAGATCCCTGGCTCATGGGCTCACTGGCCAACCAGTCTAACCCGATAACCAGATAAACTCCAGGTTCAGCAAAAAACCCTCATCTCAAAACTGTGGTGGAAAATGATACAGCAAGATATTCAATATCAGTGTCTGTCTTGCACACCTACACATGTGGCAGCATTCATCTTACACAGCCAAAGTAAACTTGGGGTAACCTGTAATCAGCCTCCGTTCATAACTTTCAGGGCTGCCATGTGTTTCCCAAAGGCCTTGGAGGCCCTGTCATTACTCAACAACCATCCTCCACTCCCTCACCTATTCCCTCTAGTGGGGTCCATAGTGAAGGACCCTCAGAGGAGCTCAGCACATTTCTGCCTCAGGGCCTTTGTCTGTCCTCACACAGTGACCCTTCTTATGACAACTCTGGCTTCCTCTCTGTACATTGAGGGCTCAACTAAGATGCCCCCTCTTCAGAGAGGTCTAGCTGCTCCTTGGTAAGGCCACACCTACCCTGCACTGCCTGCCTACATTTTTCTCACAGAGATGTCCTTACTAGCTTGAACTTTCTGATTTATCTACTTATCAAATGATCAGTTCCAGCTGGATCACAAACACCCAAGGCAGGTGAGGAGATGGGTCTTAGTCTCCTTGGAGCCTGACCCCATCACCACATTAATACAAGGCACAGGCCAATCACTGCCTACATTAAGTTAACAAGAATAGGTGGCAATGGTTGTCCAAGAGAAAGCCATTAATGACCTAAACGTCCAACCAGCAGGGGATGGGCTAAGTCAACTCTGGCAACTATTCTGAGAAGCAGTTCAGGGCCAGGTGCCTCCAGAGTGAACAGTGAGAGGGCTCTTTATGGAGGAAGCCTGCTCTAGACATAGGAAACCTGTGCTGTCTTCAGGAAGTGGTGTTGTTTGATATCTCCTTTGTCTTGAGGGAGGATCTTATGTAGTCCAGGCTGGCTCTGAAGCCTCTATGTAGCTAAGTATGATCCTCCTGCTTCTTTCTTTCTATAAGTGCTGGGGTCACAGGTATGTACCACTATGCTGAGCTTTCTGCATGGAGCTCAGAATTTGTGCATGTCACACAAACTCACTAGCCACTAAGCCCCAGCCGTAACCTGAGGGTTTCATCTGTTTGTATCTTTCTGCACAGAGACAGCTGGCTAGATGGAGGTCATCCATGAATTTGGAATAGCACAGTATCCATTTTCCTGGGTGTGGTGGCCCTCATAGGATCCCAGCATTAATTGGTGGCAGGTGAACCTGGAGTTCAAGGTCATCCCCTGCTATGTAGTAAGCTCTAGGCCAGCCTGGGCTCCATGAGACCTTGCCTAAAAAAAGAATCAGAAATCCAAGAATGGTGGTACATATATGAAATTCTAGCACTCAGGAGGCAGGATTACTGTTTGTGAGAGCAGCCTGGCTCCTTAAGAATCTGTCTCAAACAAAAGTATGTTTCAGTCTCCAAGGTGATATGAATTGTAGGATTTTACAGTTCATTTATAACTTTATAACAGGTAAATATTTAGCCTGTCACCATCCAGTTGTATGGAATAGCCAAACAACATTGTCAAGAGTGACAGGAAAGCTGCCTGAACCATGGAACCATGGATCTCAACTCCACTCTTCCAGACCCTGCCCTGTTGTGTGTCATATTCCAGGCCAGGTGTAGTGCTGTGTAAAACAGGGTGAGGTGGGGATTCAAACAACACCTGCCAAGCCTATCAGCCTGTGTGATGGTTGTCGACGTGGATTCCCAACTCTGTAGGAAGACAGGCAGCCTCCAGTCTAACAAAACATTCCAGAACTGTCCACCTCGCAAACTGATTCCTTCTGCAGACCCCTCCTCTGGCAGCTCAGCCACCCATGACCCACACAGTGTCTCTGGATCTTTTTCCTTCAGTAGCAGTCACATTTCTTCTCCTGGTTTCAAAATAGCCTGTCAGCTCCACAAGAACAGAGCAGACTGTCTTCTGGGTTCAGCACCATATCCCAGTGCTTCCCTGAGTTCCATCCCCAGCACTTCATAAAACAGATGTGGTGGACACACCTGTATGTCCCAGCACTCCCAAATGGAAGAGGGAAGAACAGAGGAACAAGGTCATCCTTGGCTATGAGACCATCCCTAATAAATATATCAGCACCTGCTAATACGTGCCTGTGCAGAACACACATACCCCACAAGAGCTGGGATCCCACAGGCTCTCCTGACCCTGGTTGGTCTTTTGGCTGTTTAAGTGTATCAAATAATATAGCTCTAACAGATCTAAACTCATCCTCCTGCCTTGGTATCCTGAATGCTGTAATTACGTGCTTTCTCTACTCACATTTGACAGATGTGGAAACCAGGGATCCAGGCATAAAGTAACCCATGCCAAAGCTACACAGGTAAAAGCAACACTTCTGACCACTGAGGCCCTATCTAAGCTGCAGTGATCCTCAGCACATCTGGGAGCCAGGATGAAAGAAGCCAGTCAACTTTGAACACAGCAGGCCACTAAGGCTTCCCCTTGGCACCAATTAAGAATGGGACTGCCACGGGCAAAGGCCGCACCCTGACAGTTCAGATACTGCCTCACCATGTGTGACCAGCACAAGGACATCACTGTGGTAGTTCCTGCATCAGCAGATGGGGTCCTAACACTTGGCCATGCCCTGAGGCAGAAGCAGGCAAAGGAAGTACAGGAAGCTAGGTGCTGTCACAAAGGTAATGATGTGGAATGTCAACAGTGAGAACTACCACACACAGCACAGACCCCTCTCCTCAATACCCCTGTGAGGATGCTAGCAGAGCCCTCTGTCAGGTGAGGCAACACATTCCTAAATCCACTTCCTTCAGGGACTGATTCCTCAGCACAGCACACACAGAAGCTGGTGGTCCTCAAGCTCTGTCAGGAGAATGACACTTAGAAACAACTACAAGTCCATGCAAGATCGTGACTGGAGGTGATGGACTGGCAGAGTCAAGGAATACTGTGTAAACACACAGATTATTCTACAGGTGTGATGCCAACACCCCACTTTATTCTTTGCTTATGTGCGGATAACATGCACATAAATGCATTTGTGTGGGTGCACATGTGCACGTGAGCATATTGAATCAAGGCTGATATCATCAGCACCTTCCTCCACCGCCCTTCACCTCCTTTCTGAGGCAGTTTCTTAGGAAACTCAAGTTGTAGTTCAGCTGGTCTAGCTGGTCAGCTTACTCTGGGATTTCCTGTCTTCACCTACCCAACTGTTTAGGTGAGTTCTGGTGATCCAAACTCAAAATGACCCTTTCAGTAATTACACAAATGGCCAGAAAGGTCTCTGTACTCCCAGGCCTTAGGACAAAAGTATTGGAATTTCTATAGAAAACCCTGTAAAAACAAACAAACAAACAAAAAAATCAGGGTGGGGGTAAGGTTGGAGAGACAGGTCAGGAGTTAAGAGCACTGGCTATTCTTGCAAAGAACCCAGTTTTGGTTCCCAGCACCCACAAAGTGTCACTCTAGTTCTAGCAGATCCCGGCATACTCTACTGGTCTCCTCAGACACAGGCATGCATGTGCTATACACACATATATGCAGGCAAAAACTCACACACATAAAATTAAGATAAGTAAATCATTTTGTTTGTTTTTTGAGACAGAGTTTCTATGTACAGCCCTGGATGTCCTCTAACTCCCTCTATAAACCAGACTGGCCTTCAACTCTGAGATTCACGTGCCTCTGCCTCCAGAGAGACGTGTGTCACCACTGTCCAGCTTAATTTAAAGAGGGGGTGTGCAGGTTGTCTCACATCTTTTACACTAGCATTCAGAAGGCAGAGGCAAGAGGATTTCTGTGAGTTCAGGCGAATGGTCTACAAAGTTAAGTTCCAGGCCAGGCAAGATGATATAATGAGACCCTGCCTGGCCCCTAACGAAAAGGGAAGGAAAATGAACCAAAGATGAGTAAGGAAACAGAAAATATTTAGTGAGTACTACCAAGAAGCAACAAGGTGAGAAAGACGTGCCCAAATCCACCTGGCAAGTAAGGCCCATACTCTCTGGGGGGTTATCTGTCTACTTTTCTTCCTTTTCCTTCATGGTAGGCTAGAACTCAGAGCCTCTCACATGCTAAACTAGTTTCCCACTCAGCCACTTCCCCAAATCTCAAGAGCACACAGAACAACCTCCAAAAGAGACTACATGCTCAGCCATGGCAGAGAACAGCAAAGACTGGATAAGAGGGACATATGTTCTCCAACTTCAGCAGAAAGCTAAATCAGAACTCAAGAGAAAGAACTGGGGAAATACCAATGTGTGTGGACACCAGCCACTGTGTGCCTGCAGTCAGCTTAGGGGGGCCCTGTAACTAAAAGCAAAGTGCCGGGAGGTGGTGGCGCATGCCTTTAATCCTAGCATTAGGGGGGCAGAGGCAGGGTGATCTGTTTGATTTCAAGGCCAGCCTGAGCTACAGAGCAAGTTCTAGAACAGCCAGGGCTACACAGAGAAACCCTGTGTTGCCAGGGTGGGGCAAACAAATCAAAGCTTCAAGGACTGGGGTTGTTGGGTTCCATGGACAGAATGCTCCCCGAGATACAGAAGCCCTTCCTCCCCAGCACCACATAACAAGATGGTGGTGCACACCTGGCACCCAGTGCTGGGAAGTAGGAGTTCAGAATTTGCTATATAGTGAATCTGGGGTAACTTGTTTTAAAAATGTGGGGGGAGGAGAGGAACAAAAAAGAACCAAGAATTCCAAATTATTTAAAAAAACCTCTAATTACTAATATTTGGGATAAATGTAGGGTGATCACGACTAACCAATCTCACACACACACACAAATGAACGAATTAATATTTATTTGTAAAGTGGTTTTTGTTTTGTTGTTGTTTCTTTGGTTTTTGTTTGTTTTTTTATTTTTTTGAGTCAAGGTCTCACTCTGTAGCCCTGGCTAGCCTAGAACCCACTATATTGACCAGACTCATCTTGAACTCACAGAGATCCACCTGGTTTTCCTTCCTGAGTGCTAGACCAAAAGGTCTGCATCACACCCATATGTATGCAGTGTCCTCAGAGGCCCAATGAGGGTATCAGATCCCCTGGAACTAGAGTTACAAAGGATTGTGAGCTGAGGATGTGGTGCTGGGAATTGAACCCATGTCCTCTGCAAGAACAAGTGCTGTTAACCACTGAGCCATTTCCCCAGTCCCATGAAATACTATTTTTAAAAGACTAAGAGAACACTACGGAAGAAACTGAAAACCTTGGAGGAAATTGGGAAAAAAATGTAGAAAGAAAATGGCTAAAGTGGTAAAATCTCCAGAGACTTAAAAGGAATAAAGGATCTGAATTAGTGTTCAAAATGTTCCCCAAAAGACAGCCCAGAGCCAACAACTTCATGGTGAATTCTAAGAAACACTAAAATGGGAAGGAACAAACACCAATTCTTCAAAGACTCTTCCAAGGAAGGGAGGAGGGACATGTCTGAGCTTATTCTGCAAGGCCAGCACTCCTCTCTGGGGGCTGGCTCAGAAGAGCACCACCAAGTTCTCCTTCTTGGTGCTAGGGATCCTAAAGGAAGGAGAAGAGCTGATGCTAGAATCTGGGAGCCCTTGATGGGCTAGCAGAGATACATGTTAAACCTATTGCTGAAGACAACACACCCTGAACTGAAAGGTGTTCCCTGCCAACTAGCAGCAGGTATTAAAAGGTTCTGAGAGCAGGTCCTTGGTGGCTTGTGCCTTTAATCCCAGCATCTGGCAGAACTCTCAGAGTTCAAGGCCAGCCTGGTCTACAGAGCAAGTTCCAGGACAGCACAGAGAAACTGTCTCAAAACAAAGAAACAAACAAACAACAAGCAAAACATAACCACAGTACCGCAGTGATTTGGGCGGGGCACTGAATGCTCTTCTAGAGGACCTGGCTTCAATTACTAACAGCCACACATAGCAACTCACAACTATCTGAAACTCCAGTTCTAGAGGATCTGGCACCCTCACAAGGACACACATGTAGGCAAAGCACCAATGCACATAAAGATAAAATAAAAAGGTGCTGAGAAATCATCAATGGTCCTATCCAGCTGTGCCCCAAGCTACAGTAACAAGTTGTCAGGAAAGGAATACCCACTGTTGCAAGCAATAGCATCAGGGTTACTATTCATGTCTGGCTCTGTGAAGCTGGACAAAGGCTGGGGCGGGGGGGGGGGGGGGGGGTTTGTCAGACTTTAGGAGAGAACCTACTACAGGTTTGTTGTTGTTTTCTTAACAGGGTCTCTATAGGTAGCCCGGGCTGGCTCTGAGCCCAGAAATCTCCTGCCTCTGTCTGGGATTAAAGGCATGCACCACCATGCCTGGCAGAACCTACTACTGTTGTTTAATTGTCAAACTGGATTTTAAACTGTTTAAGTTTATAGCTATCGATTAGTGCTGCTCTCAACCTCTATCAGAGAAACTTGCCTCTGCAGAGGGTGAGCAGCACTTCCTGTAGAGAGGCACAGCTGGAGAGTGACTGAAGGGTGCTCAGGCCAGACCTCAATAGGACAGCTATATCAGTGCCTCCAAAGCTCAAGAAACATCTGGAAGCAGGAACAGAAAATGTTAAGAAGCCAAGCATATTCCTCTAATTCCAGTACTTAGTAGACAGAAGCAGGTAATCTTCGTTGAGTCTGAGGCCTATATAGGGAGTTCCAAAACAGCCAATGGTGCATAGAGACTCTGCTTCAAAAAATAAAAAGATAAAAAAACAAGCCTGGCTTGGTAGTGCATACCTTTAAATCTCTTCTACAGAGGCAGAGGGAGTTCCAGGACAGCCAGGACCACACAGAGAAACCCTGCCTTGAACACCTAAAACGTAACATACATAACAAATACAATAAAGATTTGAAGAGCCACAGGGTAAGGAGTGCTGAGATGCTCAACTCAGGCCAGAATCTCACTATGCACAGAGGAGGACTCATGAGGCTCCACCCTCCCTGAGGGACTATAGGTGGAGAAAAGGAGGCAGTGTCCAGTGTAATGCAACCCCCACCCACTCCCCCCCCCCCCCCCCCCCCCCACACACACACACACACACCCATGCCTTTGCAAGCAACCATAGCTAAACAAGACTAAGGGGCAGGACTTGAAAAGTTTATCAGTGGAAGGGAGAGAGTAAGGGCAAAGGGGAAGCCAAATAAAATAAAATAAATACTCTTTTCTTCCCTGAGCCAGGGTCTCTCTACATACCTCTGGTGGTCCTATAGCTCATGAAGACCAGGCTGGCCTTGAACTCACAAAGATCTGCCTGCCTCTGCCTCTGGAGTGCTGGTATTAAAGGCGTGTGACACCTATCTAGCTCTTAGCTACCTATCTATTGCCATGAAAAAACACCATGAGAAAGGCAACTTTTAAAAGATTTATGGGGCTGGAGAGATGGCTCAGCTCAGCTCAGCAGTTAAGAGCACTGGCTGCTCTTCCAGAGGACTTGGGTTCAATTCCAGCACCCACAGGGCAGCTTACAACTATCTGTAACTCAAGTACTAATAAATTATTTTTTAAAAAGCACTTAATCTGGGGCTCACAGTGCCAGAGGTACCAGAGTCCATGATCACTGTGGTGGGAACATGGCAGCTGGCAGGCAATCAGAGTGCTGAATCAGTATATCAGATGTAGGCTGCAAGCTTCCATATGATCTACAAGCAAGAGGCAGAAGAGTGAGGCAGAGACAATTGGGAATGGTGTGGACTTTTGAAACCTCAAAACCTACCCTTAGTGTTACGAGCAAGAAGGTAGATATGCATAGTTTAACAAAGTTATAGTTTATAATGCTTATATTTTAATGCTCACTCAAGATTTACACTCTAAACTCCTAATCCTAAACCTGTCTCCCGGGGTTGTTGTTCACTTCTGTGATGTATCTTAGCTGAAGGTCAGCTTCAGTCTCTAACAATAGTCTCTGATTTGAAGGTCAGGATCATGGGAGAGACTCCCCAGCCTCAGGACAGATCAAAGTGTCTCAGGATGTGCAGAACAGAGCTTTGCTCTTGGTCTCCCACCGTCCAGTGGGAGTCATGGAGTTCAAGGACTGTGTCTGGCTATCTTAAGTGAGTGATGTTACTGAGTTCTGGTTATCAGGTGCAGTTTGAGTATAGTGAGGATCCTGACTTAGCTATTTTTTAAGTATGTTGTATAGCCTGGCATGGATCACAAACAAAATTCCAGCTCTTGGAATGAGGCAGAAGCAGGGAGAATCTGTGAGTTTGAGGCCAGCCTGATCTACATACTGAGTTTCAAGCCAACAGGACTATGTAATGAGACTCTGTCTCAAAAAAATAAATGCAACATTTAAGGCTGGCACTGTGGCTCAGTTGGTAGAGCTCACCGGGAATGCAAGAAGCTCTGGGTTCCACTCCCAGCTCCAGATAAAATAGGGTGCAATGTGATACTTGTGATACAGCACTGGAGCTAGAGAACAAGCTGGAATAGGTGATGAGATCCTGTCTCAAAAAACAAAAAGGAGGTAGGTGACACACACCTCTAATCCTAGCACTTGGGAGGGAGACACAGGAGAATCTGAGTTCCAGGCCAGCCTGATCTAAAACAGTCAAGGTCACACAGATAACAAAAGAAAACAAAAAAACTAGCAAGGAGGGCTGGAGCTCAGTGTGGGAACAATTGCCTGACATTCCTAGCTATAAATAAACAAGCAAGCACATAAGCAAATAAGCAAATAAATAAATAAATGCTCTAGAACTATAGCATGGGGGAATGGTGGACACCTGAAGCCATTAAAAGAGAAGCCCAAGATACCACTCCTGGGAATCCAGGTCAACACACCAGAGACACTTTCCAAGCAATTGCTTGGTTATGGTCTAGGAGCCCCTGTGGGCACAGTGGGATGGGTGACACGCTTTGCATCAGGATTTAGAGCACCTGCAAGGCCAGAGCTCACCAAGAAGTGGATAATCCCATCTTGGAAGGAGAAACTCTGTTTCTCTTATCTATGACTTCTACTTTTTTTTGAGACAGGGTCTCACACCATAGCCCAGGCTGAACTCTTGGCCTCAGTGGTCTTACCCCAGCACTGGCTTTTGCCTATAATGCAGATTTAAGCATTCATTCTTTTGGGGTGTGTGTGTGGGGGGGGGGTTCCTGCCTTTGGCCTGTCTTTCTGGAAAGTGTGTCACAGGTCTTGTGATCCACCCGTTTTAAGTGGCTACTGAGAGGTTTTTGTGGATTCAGATTGTGAAACCATTTCCATTAATTTCAAGTCATTTTAATCTTCCAAGCTCCATGTCCATCAAGCACTCACCCTCTTGACACCCCTATAACCTCTAGTCTCCTTTCTGTCTCTGGGAACTAGCCTGCTCTGGACTGTTCTTCCAGGTGGATTCATGTGGCTTTTATGCCTGGCTTCTCTCATCTTTCTTTCTATTACATTGTTTTGGTGAGGTTTTTGTTGTTTGTTTTTACAGTTTTTTAAAGGTTTATTTATTTTTATTTTAGGTGCATGTATGGATGTGTGTGTGTGTGTTTGTGTGTGCCTTCGAATGGGAATTACAGATAGCTGTGAACTGCCATGTGAGTGCTGGAAATTGAACCCAGGTTCTTTGGAAGAGCAGCCAGTGCTCTTAACCACTGAGCCATCTCTCCAGCCCATGTTTTTATATTTTTAAAATGGTCCTCACTGTACACAATACTGTGTTCTGGGAGGGCATTTGCACATATGTGTGTACTGGACATTGATTATATCCCCTTCCCCCCTGGGGATTCTCTATTAGTCATCACTCCTCTGAACTTGTATTGGTTTATATTTTCACGCCATATACACATACATAATTTTATGTCTCTGTATAAACTCTAAAACCATGGCTGGTACTGGTGGTGAGCTAGTAGACACTGTGCTATCCTCAGAGCCTCATAAAGCAGATGTGCTTGCTGCTGCTGGGTCAGCCTACACTGGGGAAATGGAGCCAGGAAGAGAAGAATGTTAAGGCCAGCTTCTTCTAGGTTTGAAGTCTGCCTGAGCAACATGAGACCCTGTCTCATAAACAAACAAACAACAACAAACCCCAATAAAACCCACTGCTGCCAACACTAACACCCCAGGAAGGCCTTGGCCTGCCTCCTTTTGCTGTGTCTCACTGTGACTTAGCTACACAAAGCACAAAGCATGTTGGTTTGGTACAACAGGGTGGGGCCCAGGTCACAGTGTGACAAAGAGTACATTTATCTCCTTTGCGGGTGACGCAAGCATAAGTGGATGTAGTGTGACACAGGGAAGATGGGCCAGGTACCTGCAAAGCAGGGCACACACAGGAAGAGAAACTTTAGGTCAAACAAACAGGCAGTCTAAACACAGGAAGTGTTAAGAGCTTCCAAAAGAAATTACAAGTGGACAAAATGACAAGGTGGTGACAGAGTAGCAGAGTGTCCAGGAAATGCCCCCTTGCCCCAGGGGAGGGGAGGACGTGCATGGAAGGAGGCAGGAAGTGAGCTGCAGAGCTACCTGAGGGCTCAAGAGTGGTCTGGGGAGTGAGTGCTGACAGCATGTGCAAAGATCCTGAGATGCTGATCAGGTCAAGAAATATTAAGGCCCAGTAGGGCTGGAATAGAATAATTATGGTGGGGAGCAGGGAGGTTGAAGGCTGACTGGGAGGGATTGGGAGGAGGGAAGAGAGGGGGAGCAGGGGATACATGGATGAAAAAAGAAATTTTTTAATAAAAAATAATAATAATTAAATGAAGGAAAAAAGAATATGGAAGATTCTGGGCAGAGGGGTCTATCCAGGTAGCTCCTTGTATCAACCAACTACTTAAAAAATATAATTGCATCTATAATGAACAAGTACTGCTATTTTCTGAGTGGCTGCTTCCTAAGCAATGCACTTAACCTATTTCTAGCATTCCTAGAGCTGGAGCACAGGCCTAGGCCACCACATGCCCCAGGGTTGAGGCAGCTCGTTTTATGGGGGTGGGGTAGTCAAATGGCCAAGAGTGAGGCAGCAAGCAGCGGGAGCTTGGACAGCTGATGAACACCACAAGAATCAAAACTAACATGAGGCTAGGGTGCACAGACAAAAGAACCCCCAGATCAGAGGCCACCTGGCCTGTCACTCACAGCACTCAACACAAGACCAATCTCAAATGAGGTGGAAGACCAGAACCAACACCTGCAACTATCCCCTTGACACCTACATTCACAAACATGAATGAAGTAAACAATGCCCCTGCTGGGCTCACTTGGTCAAGTGCTGGTCTGGCACACATGTAATCCTCAGCTCTGTCCCCAGCATCACCCAAACCAAGTGCTTGTCATCCTAGCACTTGGGAGGTAGAGATAGGAGGATCAAGAGTCCAGGGTCACCCTCTGGTTCACAGTGAGCCTGATGGGACAGTATACCGTTTCAACAAATCAAAACAAACACAAAATAGCAGGTCTTTATAAACAGAAACAATCTTTTTGAGTCCTTTCTCTCCATTTTGGGTGGTGGGGTGGAGGAGGTGGAGGAGATGGTGGAGGTGGTAATGGCATGTGCGCTAAAGATGGAATTCTGCCCTATGTTTGACTAGAACTCCATCATTGAGCTATAGCCTTGGCTTTTTATTTGTTTAGTGTTTGGTAGAAATCTACAACACAGTTGGGGGTGAAGGCCACAGTGTCAATCCCAGCACTCAGAGGCTACATTGAGGCTAGCCTGGTCTACAGATTAGGACAGCCAGAGTAGCTTAGTGAAACCTTGACTAAAATAAATAAATAAAGCAGCTGGTAGTAGCTCATGCCCTTAATCCCAGCATTCAGTAGGCAGAAGCAGTAGATTTCTGTGAGTTCGAGGAGGCCAAACTGGTCTACACAGTGACTTCCAGGACAGCCAGAGCTACACAGAGAAAAACAAAATAGATAAATAAATAAATGGAGCCACAAGCTGACTGTAAAATGGACAATTAGAGCTGCACCCGAAACCAGCATGCACCAAGCTGAAGCAAAAGTAGCTTAAGTTCCAGGTCAGAGTGAGCAACAAAGTAAAATTCTCAAAACAAACAGAAACAAATAAAATTAGTATTTAAAAGACCCAGAGCATCCCAAACAACTGAGAAAAACAAAGAGTGTTCACAGTGCCTGATTTCAGCACTGAGTTGAGAGCTGCAGTCATAGAAACAGATGTGGCTTGGGCAGATGTGGGAACCACTGGGCAGTGCTCCAACAGTCCATAAGACTATAGCCATCTGACAAAGGCCATCCAATGCAATAGAAAACTGAACACCAGAAACAACTCTCAACTTACATTTTATATCTATACAAAAATGCAATAAGTAGGCAGCTAGGAAATGTGTTTCAACAGTAGAGTGCCCATTGAGAACAATGCAATGTGGGGTTGGAGGTGTGGCTCTACTGAACCCCTGCCTGGAATCTATCAGTGAGAAACTGAGTATGTATTATTTAATGCTGGAACTCCTGCCTAGAATCCTCCCCAAAGAGGTGCTGAGGGCATGGGTCAGTGGTAGAGCCCCTGCCTAGAATCCCCCTCCCTCCATGAGGGGCTAGGAGTCTGGTTCAGTGGTAGAGGCCTTGCCTAGCTTGAATCTCTAATCCAAAGCAAAATCTAAATGAAGGCTGGGAGGTGGTTCAGCAGGCAAAGTGCTTACCCTGCAAGCCTGAGAACGGAAAGTCCAAATCCCCAGTACCAACATACATTCCATGCAGATGTGTTCTTGCCTGTAATCCCTGAGAAAGAGATCCCTGGAACATATGCAGGCTAGCCAGATTAGCAGATTTGAACAAACTGTGTTAAGTAGAAGACTCTTCCACAGTACATAAAGGACACTTGACATCATCAATCTCTGGCCTCCACACACAAAACCTTTAGGGTCTGGATACTTACAAAGGAAAGAATATGGGGAAACAAAAACAGTGACTTTCAAGTAGGGAAATGTGACAGAAACCGCAACCATCTCCCCGGTAACATGTCTTGCTGGCTGACATCATGAAGCCCTAGAGGATGGATAAAGGAGACCTAAATAATTTTCTCATCCCAAATGAAGGAACTCAGTTAACTGTGAGAAAAACCTAGATAAGATGTAATAAGTTACTGTTGCTTGTGTTCTATCAAAACCCAAGGTCATGAGAAACTAGAAGAACCTGAGAGCCTAGATATCCAAGAAGCAGCTGGACACGTGATACTGTGTCAGAGGGGTGACAGGGTTATGGCAGCCATTTGACATGTGGCTTCCATTTATAATAATAATTTTTAAAATTTAACTCTATGTTATGTGCATTGGTATTTTGCCATGGGTGTTGGAGTCCCCTGGAACTGGAGTTACAGACAGTTCTAAGCTGCCATATAGATCCTGGGAACTGAACCCAGCAGTGATCTTAACCACTAAACCATCTCTCCAGCCCTATTTTGGTTTTTTTGAGACAGGACTTGTCTGTGTAAACCTGGCTGTCCTGAAATTCCCTCTATTGATCAGGCTAGCCTGGAACTTAGACATCCAAAGGCCTCTTCCTCTCAGTGCTGGGATTAAAGGCGTGTGCCTCCACCACCCAACTTTTAAATTGAATGTTATTGATTTGTTTGTTCAGAGGCAGGATTGCCATAACCCATGCTGACAGAGGACAATTCAAGAGTCTCTTCTCTTCTTCCACTATATAGGTTCCAGGGATCCAACTTAGGCCATCAGGCTTGGCGGCAAGCACCTTTACCCAACTGAGCCACCTAGCTAGCTCCTCTCTGACCTATCTTTTTAACTCCTCTGTAGCCAGGCACAGTGTTGTATACCTTTACTCACAGCACTTGGGAAGCAGAAGCCAGCAGATTTCTTGAGTTTAGAGCCAGCCCGGGGTACACAGGAAAACCCTGTTTGGAACAACCTAAATAAATAAATAAATAAATAAGTAGCTCTTCTGTAAACTCAAAGCTGTACTGGTGTCTCAGTGGTAGAGCCCTAGGAGCAATCCCCAGTACCATAAAACTATTTCTCATGTTGGCTCATGTCTATAATCCCAGCACTCAGGAGGATCAGGAGTCCAGGCCATGCTAGGCTACAAAGAAAGGTCTTGTCTCAACCAGACCAGGCTTAGAGGGTGCATGAAGCCCTAAGTTTCCATACCTAGCACCACATAAACCAGGAATTGAGGTGTAGACCTGTCATCCTAGCACTTAAAAGGTGGAGGCAGGAGAATCAGAAATTTGAGGCTAGCCTAGATTATATAAAAACTGTCATAAAGAAAAAAATGTATCTAGGTATGATTGTGCTGGTAGAGGCCTGCAATCCCAGCATTCGAGGCTTTGGCAAATTGTTGGAGGAAAAAAGCAGCTAGGCCTGGTGATATGTCTGTCATCTCAGCAAAGGGAGGTAAAGGCACGAAGTACAGAAGACAAAGCCCAGCCTCAGATATGTATTTAACTTAGTTTGAGGTCAGCAATGATGATATGAGACCCTCTCAAGAAAACTTTAAAAGGTTTAAGATTCAGTTTTCAGCCCAGGGAAAAGCCCCAGATTAAGACCCTCCCTAGGAAAAAACCTACCCTCAACTCTTCACTGGCCTATTATGGGGATATGTTTCAAATTTAGTAAAAAACAGTATAAGATATCAGGGGGATCTACCCACAGTCAGTCTAGGAGGATCAGACAGTGGTAACTCACACCTTTAATCCCAGCACAGGGAATATCTGGGAGTGGTGACCTACGTCCTTAATCCCAGCAGATCTGAGTTTGAGGTCATCTTAGTTTACAGAGGGAGTTCCAGGCTCCCAGGCAGGCAGTGGTGGTGTCACACCTTTAATCTTAACCTGGATGTGAAACAACTGAGTAAAGAAGGTATTTAAGGCAGGTGTAGAAAGACAGAAGAGGCCTAAGAAGCCAGGAGGAGCTGCAAGACAGCTGGGTGAGATTTGACTGCAGTGTTTACTCTCAGATATCTCAGCCTTTCCCAAGGATCTGGCTCTGAGTTTCCTTTACTCGTGCAACAGCCTATGCTAGACAGTGTCCCCTGGCAGTGCCACCAAGGCAGAGGCTGCAGAAGCCAGGCTTCCACTTGATTGAGCAGGAAGCTAGCATTGCAAAATGGGAACCAAACCACAGGCAGACTGAGTTGAATGGTGCTCCAGACACAGGTCACCGCCTCCTGGTCTAGCTTTCTGCTTGGTTTCACAAGACAGCCACAAGTATCTTAGCAAGCATGCATCCCCAACTCAGCACAGTGGCACATACCTGGAGTGCCAACACTCATGGGTGGAAGCAGAGGGACCAGAGATTCAAGGCCAGCCTCACCACTGGCAGGTTCCCTGCTGTTAGGACTGGTGGGGCAGGCACCTCAGACCAGAAAGCTACCGTTCTCTAGAACAGCAGTTTTAGAACAGTGATTTCTAGAACAAACCTATCACAGGGGTTGCATATCAGATACTCTGCAACCAGATATTTACATTATGATACATAACAGTGGCACCACAACATGAGGAACTGTACTAAAGGGTCACAGCATTAGGAAGGTTGAGAACCACTGCTCTAGAACGACCTTATCTATCAGTACAGAAGACAGAAGTCCCACAACAAGGACAGACAGTTGTGTACTGAGGCCACCTCTGCGGCTTTCAGTGGGGCTGTCCTGGCCGTGCCAGGGTGTATCACACAGCAAGCAGTGTCACACCAGCTAGGACAATGCCTGCCTGCTCTACAGCCCTGAAAGTCTCTGGGACAATGTGTTAGGGACAGACAATCTCTGGATGCCGCCTTCTTCACCAAGGGGTAGGGATATTCCTAGAAAAATGGCCACAGTCAGCTTTCACCTCAGGAGGACAGTAGAGAGACAGGTGTAGTGACAGTGCCCATTATCCCAGCATCCCAGAGGCTAGGACAAGAGGACTGTAGGTTTGAAACCAGCCTGAGCTGAGAAGCAAAACTCTGTATCAAGAAAACAAGTGATAGAGGCTAGGGAGATGTCTCTGTGGAAAAGGCATTTTCTTCACAAACATGAGTTCAATTCCCAAAGCCAAGAAAAAAAACCTAGGCATGGTGATATATGCTTGTAATTCTAATTTTGGAGGAGGAAGAAGGGCAAAAATAATGAGATGAGGTTCAGTGTGAGATCCTGTCTCAAAAAACAATAAGGATCTGGAGAGATGGCTCAGTGGCTAAGAACAGATTATTCTTGAAGAGGTTCAAGTCTCACTAATCACATGGTGGATCACAACTATCTGTAACTCCAAGTCCAGGGGACCCAATATCCTCCTCTGGTCTCCCTGGGTACCAGGCATGCACACAAACACAACAAATAAAAAAAAAAATACCCATACACATAAAATTAATAAGCCAGGCCTGGTGGCACATGCCTTTAGTCCCTGCACTAGGGAGGCAGAGGCAGGTGGATCTCTGTGAGCTCCAGGAGAGCCAGGGCTACACAGAGAGACCCTGTCTCAAAACAAAAACAACAACAAAATAAATAAAATTTTAAAAGGTGAAAATAGTCCCTGGTCTCTACCACTCCCTCTCCACAAAGGTGTACACACACACACACACACACACACACACACACACACACACACACCCCATTATAACCTGTCTAGCACACATCAAGCCCTGAGGTCCATCCCCAGCACCACACAAACCAGGTAGCAGACATCTGTAATCCCAGAAGGTGCGGGCATAAAGATGCAGAGTTCAAGGTCATTTTCTGACATGTAGAATTCAAGACCAAAGTGGCATACAAGAAACAGTCTTGGGGAGAGGGGCACATGGATGAGAATGAGTGGAAGTTCCCTCACCTTGAATAGAAAGTGAATGAGGGGACTGGAGGGAGTATAAGCAGTGAGGTGCCAATAACCTGCACCAGCCTCCTACCCTTCCACTCTACAAGGGCCCCTACCAAAGTGTACCCTGGAATAACAAGGACAAAAAGAGCTCTGACGCCTGTCACTAAGAGGCTGACACTCAGGCCACAGAGCATTTTACAGCCAATATTATTCAAAAAAGAACAAGCTGAGTAACCAGCAGCATGACCCAAAGTGCAAGGTCAGCAAATCACCCTCCGTTTTACCTCAGCAAGGCAGCTGCCACCTCCAAGATGCTTCCCCTGACTGTAGGTACCCAGAGATCCCTTGTCTGTCATCCTGACCTACTCCTTCCCCTCAGCGGCTGTGTCTGTAAGTGGAGCCATACCCAAAGTCTCCACAGACAGAACTCTGGACCAGGCACATGGCAAGTTTGCCCAACTTTATCGAAAGCTCAAGAGGAAGGCTAGAAAAATCCCTCAGTTGCAGGGGGTCGGTCTATAAGCAAGCAAGCCTCAGGTAAGACCCATGAGAGAAGGCCAAGAGGCTGGTTTCCTAACGCTGCTCCAAGTACAACATTCATGATGAGTTTTTTGTTAAGGAATTCTTATACACAGGGCTCCAGGATAACGGCCCATTGAGGGCATGTTTCTTAATAGCAGTCACCTCAGTACCCAGCAGTGTTCCAGGCCACCTCGACTCCCTAAGACACTGGAGGGGTCAGGATGTTCCAGCTACAGTTGGACACTACCATGGAAAAATTTCTAAGAGGCAATTTCTGGATAGAAAGCTAGTTGTGGGCTCAGTGGTTAAGCACTTACAACACAAGAGTGAGGGCCAGAGTTTGGATCCTAGAACCCACATAAATGCTGAACAGGTGTGACAGCCTGCTTATAATCCCAACCTAGAAAGACAAGGCAATGGATTGGTCCCTAGAACATGCTGGCTTGCCAGACTAGCCATTATCAGTGAGCTCTAGGTTTGATTGAGAGGTCTTTGCTCAATGGATATAGTGAGAGATTTCCAATATCAACCTCAGGCCTCCATGTGCACTCATACTCAGACATGCAAACATCTCAGCACACATACAGACACACACATCTGAATAAATGGAAAAGTTGACTTTATGGGCTTTCTCATCGTTATACTGCTTTGCTTCCCTTTGGTTTAAGTCTCCTGTAGCTCAGGCTAGCTTCCATTTGGCTGGGTAGAAGAGGCTAGCCTTGAACTTCTATCCTCCTTCTGAACCTCTCAGGTGCTAGAATCACAGTCAGATTTTCTTGTTTTGCTTTGTTTGTTTCCTGAGACAAAGTCTCACTTTGTGGGCCAGGCCTTGGATTCATGGTAATCCTCCAGCCTCAGCCTTTCAAGTGCTGGGATTACAGACTGAGCTACCACACTCAGTCTGGAAAATTAGCTAAGCAATATAAACTAGATGATTGATCTGAGCTCCAGAAAATCCAGGGTGGAGATAAGGGATCAGCCTAGGAACAGCAAGCATCCTCCACTATCAAAGAGGTGGCTGGTAGGACAGACTCTGACAGACACTGGTAGCCCACATGACAACGGCAGAAGGGCAGGGTCTGTCACGGAATTGAAAATGGACAGGTAGAGACCGGTGTTCCCCAGGCTATGCCAAATCTGCATCAGGCAAACAGCTAAGAGAGAGGGAGAAGAGTCTCTGTACCTGCTGTCCCCTCCCACCAGTCTCCAGTTCAACTGAGGGTTCAACTGAGGGGCACTCAAACCAATATCTCGCTTGACTCCATGTTACCTATCAGTACATTTCTCACTCTTCCTGAATGTTCTTTGTTCGTTTACTTGCTCACCCATCTCTGTCTAGCTATGTCCAGGTCCCTGTCAGGTCTCCAGCACTTGACTCAACTTAAGGCCTGACAGATACGCACGTGACAATCTTACAGTCTGACCTTCATAATAAACTTCTTCTCCCTCTCTAGTCTGTTTCCCCATCTGTAGATCAGGGCAGGAAAAAAGCAGCATCTGTCTTCAAGGGCTGTGAAAACCAAGCAATCCTAATTTACATCAGAGCAAGACTTCCAAGGCTGGGGTGGGGCTCCACAGCTGGAGTGGTTCAGTTGCCTAGCATGCAGCAAGCCCTAGATTCCATCCCAGTAAGGAATAAACCAGAGTGATGGCACACACCTGGAATTCCAGCACACGTTGGTATAGAAAGATTGGGAACTCAATGTCATCCTCAGCTACTTAGGAAATTACAGGTCAGCTTGGGCTACAGGAGACCCTGTCTCAAAAGAAGCAAAAGAAGATGTGAGGAAATGACTCAGTGGTCAGTCACCAGCACTCACTGCTCTTGCAGAGGACCAGGGTTCAATTCCCAGTACTATAAGGCAGTCCACAACTGTCTGCAATTCCAGTTCCAGAGAGTCCAACACCCTCTGGCCTTCAAGGGCACTACACATATGTGGTGCACATACACTCATGCAAGCACATACAGATACACATAAAACAATAACAAAGCAGGACTTAAAATGAAGAGAAATCAAAGTGCTCAGCTAGCCTCTGGTTAAAGCTGAGGGTGGGTGACCTCACAGGAACCATACATACCTGCATGCAGGAATCTTTCTCAGTGTGTAGCCTGGTGCAGGAGGCATGACAATGTCCTCCATTTGCTAAGTTTGCAGAGAGGCCTTGTTAAGTAGCTCATTACTGACTGTATTTTCTCCAAAAGCACTGACACTTTAATAAGGGCCTAATTACAGCCAGCACTTGGCCCCTCCCCTGTAAATTAGGGTTCAGCAGATGCCCAAGTTTCTTTCAGCAACCAAGGAGCCTGTCATTTCAGCATTTGTATTCAAACCTGGCACAGCCTAAATCAGCTGCAGCTCTGAGCAACTGCAAGTGTGAGGAGAGGGATGTGCCCTTTGGTAACCAGCCCTTACCCAGCTCTGGTAAATGCTCAACTCAGTCCAGTGTGGTGGTGCACACTTACCATGACAGCACTTGGGGTGAGGGGGACAAGGAAACAAAGGCTTGGGACCAGCCTGGGAGACCCATCAAAGACACTATGTATTAAAAACAGAAGAGTTGGCCAGTGGTGGCTCACACCTTTAATCCCAGTACTAATGGGGGGTGGGGGTGGCCTCTGTGAGTTCAAGGCCAGCCTGGTCTACAGAGGGAGTTCCAGGACTGGCAGGATACAACAGAAGAAAAAACACTAGTGAGATGGCTCAGTGAATAAAGGCACCTGAGTTGGCTCCATGGGACCCACAAGCTCTCTCCTCTGACCACATGCACTGTGCCACACACAGATACACCCAACACAAACCTCTGGTGTTTGCGTGCACACAGCCACCAATGTCTCCTGATACAGGAAAATGGGACTAGGTCCTAACAGATGAGCAGAGCACTTACAGCCTATCCAAGCATCCAGATAGGGACAATGCCTCCAGGCCACTTTCCCTCCCTGCCAAACCACACACCAATTCTTTTAAACCTCAGCTCACAGTCCTAGCTTCCTGTCACTCAGAGCCTTCACACTGGCTATTCCCATGTCCTGTGATGCCTTTTTCCAGTCTTCAGGCCATCTCTTCTCCAGTCAAGTGTCACCTGACGCTTCTGATAGCAATCCTCACACTGGCTCTTCAGCTCCACTCTAGCCCAGTACTGCTAACACCTGCACCACTGCTTTATCTATTTTGATGGAAAGTTATTTGGCTCAAGGCACTGGGGAAAATTGTGCTGAGCACTGGAAAACAAGGAAGAACTATTGTTACCACCCCCACCTCAACTTTCTGTTTACTTAGGCAGGGTTTCCCTACAGAGCCCAGGCTGGCAATCTTCCTGTCTCAGCCTCCTGAGTTTGGGGGTTCTAGGCCCCGAGCCTGGAGCTCTCTTTTATTTTTTCAGGGAGGCAGGGTCTCATGCAGTCAGCATACCCTCAACTCCTAATCCTTTTGCCTCCATTTGGGTTTACAAGCATGTCCCAGGTTTATGTGATGCTGGGGTGGAATCCAGCGCTTCATGCCAAGTGCTCTACCAACTGAACTACAGCCCTGTTGCTCACTTTTGTTCTCCTTTAAAGATCAAACTTAAAAAAAGAAAGAAACTCCATTTATTTACTCTGGGTCTATGTGTGCGCATGCACCACATAGGAATTGCTTCTTTGCTTTCATTATTGGGTTTGGGGGACACAGGTCATCAGGCTCGGTGGCAAACCTTTTACCCATTGGGCCATCTTGCCAGCCTGTTAATAGGTCTTAAAGAGGTGGATGCAGTCCCTTGCCAAGGCATCAATGACAGGCACAATGTTTGCCTCTAGTATATACCAGGTGACTGCATTAGCTAGCAGGTGAAACACTGCTGGAATGGTAGCCCCACTTCCTACTGAGGTGACAAACTCTGAACGGAAAACACCCACAGAAAGGAGCCCAGCCTCAGCTTCCCAGGCTGGAGCCCCAACTTTCCGGGATCCTATCCAAACGAGGAAAGAAAGAAAATATCCAGCCAGCCTCTCTTTGCCAGCCCCTCAGGCTAAATAGCAAAGCAAAGGTTAGGAAGGGACTAAGCCCTCCGGAGAGCCACAAAACTATGGGCTTGTGCATTCGTCTGGCAAGCCAAAGGTTTCAAATGCAAAAGCTTCCAAAAGGATAGGAGAAGCCCTGAGTAGAGGACCTAGAGAGTTACCTATTAACTCAACTCACCCCAGGGTAAGGGTCTTGCTTGGTCTTACTTATTTTTTAACTTCTGGAGCCTTAGCATATGAAAGTAGGCACTCTACCACTGCCCTGAACTGCCCAGACTACACACAGCTCCCCATCTTGTAGAAGAGAAACCTAAGGGCTGACTGGTTTACCTACCATGCACAAACTCAAATATGGTGGTGCACATCTGCAATGCCAGAACCCAGTAGGGTGGAGGCGGGAGATCAGGAGGTCTAGCTTTACTACACAATATTTCAAAGCCAGCCTAGGACATGTTTTTCATTTTGTTGTTTGTTTGTCTGTTTCAAAAAAAAAAAAAAAAAAAAGGTTGTATGGTACTAGGGAGCTGGCTTACTGCCAAAGCATGAAGACTCATGTAAAAAGCCAGGCCATAATGCACACCTG
This sequence comes from Phyllotis vaccarum, assembly GCA_033318265.1. NCBI lineage: Eukaryota > Metazoa > Chordata > Mammalia > Rodentia > Cricetidae > Phyllotis > Phyllotis vaccarum. The sequence continues at coordinate 108,237,504 of JARWLC010000012.1, forward strand.
CCATTCCAGCACTATAGAGGCCCTGACAGGTGAATCCCTGGAGCTTGCTGGCCAGTCAGCTTAGTCAGCAAGCCCTAGGTTCTAATAAGAGACCATGTCTCAAAAACACCAAGTAGATGGCTCCTGAGGAACCAAGGATGAGACTAATCCCTGATCTCCACACAATCATACTTAGATGTGTGCATAGACACACACAAAGGAAGCTGAGGCCCAGAAAGTCCAATTCACTTGACTAAAGACACAAAGTCAATAATGACAGACCTGTGCTTGGGGGCTTCAGGCCTCCACACCATTGTCATTACTCTTTAGAACCTTCTGGATAGTTCTGGCTTTATAGAAATCTGGACTTCATGTGAAACTTGTTACACACAGCTCAAGTTCTTGGCCACCAGCACCAGCAATTTGCATGCAAACCCGTGCAAGAGGCTGGGCCAACCATGTCATCCACATGTATACCAACATTCTCTGAAAAATCCAAAGGCAGCACTGACAGAAAGCAGCCAGAGCTGTCCCCAGGTGCAAGCTGGCCTAAACCCTTGGCACACTCTCCTTTGCTCCTGGGTGCCAGCCAGATGCCCATGGACATTCAAGAACAGCAGAGGAAGGAAACAGACTGTCAGCTCTGACTCTGTTTAGTCAAATTCACAGCAGGAAATACAGAATAGGATTGAGTGGGACTCAGCAGAGGACCCCTCTTAGCAGAGTCCTGCAGCCCAAGGGCCTTAAGACATTCCAGAGCAAAAAAAAACCCTTAATGCCAGGAATGGTAATACATGCCTGTGATGCTAGCTAGCACTTGGAAAGTGGGAGCAGGAAAAGACTGTTACAATTCTGAGGGCCAACCTGTACCACATGGTTAGTTTCAGGTCAACCTGGTCTACAGTATGAGACTGTTTCAAAAAAATTTAAAAATCCAGAAATGGTGCTGTATATCTTTAATCTCAGAACTCAGGAGGCAGAAGTAGGTGGATCACTGTGAGTTGAAGACCAGTCTGGTCTAGAGAGTAAGACTCTATCTAAAAAATTAATAATTAAAAACGTGTATATACATAAAAATAATTCAGTAGCTAAAAGCCACAGTCATAGAAAGGTCTCTTTGAGTATGAAGCAATCAAAGAGAACCTAAGGGGCAATAATATTTATTACCGCTTTAGTGCTGGGGACTGACCCCAAGGGCCTTATTCATGCTAAGCAAGTGCTCTATGCCTGAGGTAAATCCCTCTCATGGTTTTTGTTGTTGCTGTTTTGTTTGGGTTGGGGGGGGGGTTGGTTTTGTAAGACAAGGTCTAACAATGCAACCCAAGACGACCACAAACTCAAGGAATTGTCCTGTTTCAGACTCCCAAGTACCTAAAATCACAAGTACACCCAATTTAGCCTAAATCCACACTTCCAAGGCCCTAGTCCCTGCATCCCTACAACACCCTTTATGGCTTTTTGAGACAGGTCTCACTATGTAGCACTGGCTGCTCTCAAGCTCTCTATGTAGAGTAAGCTAGCCTCAAACACTCCTGCCTCCACCAAAGACTGGCAACAACAATAACACAGGCCAGGATGGAGGGAGGGAGAGGGCGTGTGACCCAATGCTAGGATGAGGCAGAGAGTGGTGGGTCTCGGGAGCTCACTGGCCAGCTAGTTTGGCTGATCAGTGAGTTCAGTCTCAGAGAAAGATGTAAGGTGGAAGGACAGTGAATGATGTGGCTCCATGGGTTAATGGCTTGCTATATAACTCTGGTGATCTGAGTTTGATCCCCAGGGCCCACATAAATGTGGAGAGACTTCACAAAGATGATGTCTTTTGACCTCCACAAGTGCATGTGGCACACTTGGATGGATGGACAGGGACGGATCGACACACACACACACACACACACACACACACACACAAAATGATAATGTCCACAGCAAAGAATGTTATCACTAGACACAAACCGCATCAACATACATAGAGCACTTCCTGGAACGAAGAAGCAGTGCTGTGAGAGGCAGGGGGGAGGGGACGGGTAAATCAACATCTCTCCTACACTCACTTCCTGGATCATAGAAACAGCTGCAAGTGGAATTTGCCCACTGGACAGACTGAACAAGGTGAGGCTCCCAGAACTGTCTGGAGAACTCTATAACCGGGAAGCTTTAGCTTAGGAGTCAGTCAGCCAGTAAGTTCTGGGATCCTGAGGCAGGAAAGAATCCTAAAGAATGTTTCTTCAAAAGTCCCCTACCTTCTGTCACTCAAAGAGAATAGGACAGGCAGGGGCTACCTGGGCAGTACTGGAGACATCAAGGTAGACTAATGGAATGGATTCACTTGGAAGACAGGAGCCAATGGCCCACGAGAATCAGACAAGAGAGGCTCCTTAAAGTTCAGCTATTTAGATGGCAGAGGCCAACTCGAGTAAGCAAGGGGCACAGATGGGCATTTGCACACCAGAGGTCACCGTAGACAACTAGCCAGACAACAGTGGACTTCAGGGTGGGTCGGGACAGATGGAACAACCAAATGGTGCTGGCAGGAAGCCTGTCCAGAACGGATAAACAGCTAACCAGCCGGTAAGAAGGCTCCAGATAAATAACCGGCCTGACAGACCCCAGGGGTCATCCCCCATGGCTGTGTAGCTTCAGCAGTACGCACACTAAGAATTCCGGGTAGCAGGAGAAAAGAGGAGTGGATCTATCCCGGATCACAGGCAAACCGATGTCAGAGTTCACCAGTGATAGCTGGACTAAATGCACCAAGAAGGGTCTGCACTGCCTGTCTTGTCCCAAACCTCACCCACTATCGCCGACCAGCCCCGGACCTGGGTCTGCATCTCCAGGCCCTGCGGAAAACCACGGAGACTCTTGCCCCAGACCTTACCCACTGCCACCGGTCCTGCGACGTCCGCGGGCCGCAGTTCCGCCATTCCCCGCCCGCCCTCCGCGCCCTAGGCCGCCGCCCGCCCTCCCCGTCAGAGCCTGGGAACCGCCGCCGGCGCGCTCGCTCACCGGCCCACGAAGTTCTCGAGCACCGAACTCTTGCCGGCGCTCTGGCCGCCCACCACGGCGATCTGCGGCAAGTCCAGGTGGCAGCTCTGGCCGATGGAGCTGAAGGCGTCCTGCAGCTTGTTAACCAGCGGAATGAGCTCTTCCATCCCGCGGTTGCCCATGGTGCCCGCCTCCGCCCCGCGGCTTCCCCGGCTACGACACGCGACCCGGAGGCGTCTGTAGCCGTTGCTTCCTCCCGCTCCGCTCTGCCAGCCCACCCGGGCTCCCCTTCGCCGCGACGCCCGCTCCCGGCTCGGCCTCACAGTCGCCGCCTCATCCGGTTCTCAGGCGACACCCGACCCAGCGACCTCCCCGCCCGGCCTCCGGGGCGAAGCCCAAAGTCCCAATTCTACCTCCAATTGGTCAAGATTGTTGCCACTCAAAGACACGAGCCAATAAAAAAGGCACGAGGAAGGGCTAGTCTCACAACTCATTGGTCCGCAAGATTGTCACTAATATGAGAAAGCCAATAGAAGTGGAAACCGGTTGTCATGCCCGGAAGGCGGAGTCTCGTGAAAAGACTCCGAGGGCTTTGCTTGCTAAATTGATCTGGGTTGTTTTATTGGTCAGCCTCCCAATAGTGTAAGGATGCTTAAACTCTGGTTTGTCACTTGACACTAGTTAGTTCCGTAAAACATTCTCATTGGTTGATATAAATATCACTTCGCTCCTCCAACCAATAAGAGAAAAAAGAGCCACAACCTTCTTCTTCTGTTTCTGAACCATAGGCTGGCCACAAACTCGAGGTGATCCTCCTGCCTCAGGCTCCCTCCTGCTAGGATTATAGATACTAGCGTCCCAGTCCAGATTCTGATTTACAACTGTGTCTGTCAGTCATAGAAATTCTTCCCAGCTTTACTGGGTTTTGTTGTGATACTCTTTTTAACAGAGGGCCACAGTACTCTGGGAAGCGCCGCACCTCGTGGTAAGTAAGGTTCAGTGATTGTCACGCCTGCGTTTTTAGGCGCTAGAGGAAATTTGTATCATAGAAAAAACCACAGAATCCAGTTCTGGAAGAGTCCTAGTGCCGGTGGAAAGTGCGTCTCAGAGGGTTGTTGAGTGTGGTGCTTGAATCCACTTGTTCGTGCGTGCATGTGCCTGAATGTTCCTGGGGATCGTCTATGGCTTCATAAAGCTAAGCAAGCTTTTTACCAATGGCTACAACCCTGGGTTTATTTTTACTTTGAAAAAATTTTATTGCTCCTAGAGAGAGAAATTAAGAGCAGTTAAGAGCACTTGCTGCCTTTGCAACTCACAACCAACAGTTATTGCAGTTCCAGGAATCTGACGTCCACTTCTGGCCTCCACTAGGTTCAGACAAACATATGCACATGCTTACATGCAGGCAAAACATCCATACACATAAAAAATTAGTTTTATGCAAATAAATCTTTTTACATTTTAAAATAACGTGCTTAAAATAACATTTACAATTTTTTAAATATTTTCTCTTTATGTGCACCATGTAATGTGCCTGGTACCCGCAGAAGGCAGGAAGCAGATCCCCTAGAACTGGAATTCAGGATGGTTGTGAACCACAACATAGGTGCTGGGAACCAAACCCAGAGCCTCTGCAAGAGCCACAGCGCTCTGAACTGCAGAGACACCTCTCCAGCCCCTTATTTTACTAATTATGTAAAGTATGTTGAGTGTGTTATGTGCACATGAGATGGGGAGAGGGCATGGGATGGATCTCCTGGAGCTAAACTCAGAAGCATTTGTCAGCCACCTACTGGGTGCTGGGAACCGAAATGAAGTCACCTCCAAGAACAGCACCCAAAGCCATACCTTCAGCCTCCATATTTTTGCTCACTTAAGAGCCTGTGGTGCACTGCCCTGTGCATGTGGAGGTCAGTTTGACATTAAGCCTTTTCTTTTCTTTTTTGAAATAGGATCTGTCAGAACCTTGAACTGAAGAATTTAGCTGGAGTAGCTGCTGGCTAACCCTGCCAGAGCTGGAATTATACACTTGCTTGGGTTTTTACTGGAGTCCTGTGGATCTAACCCACTATCTCTTCAAGTGCCCAGTCCACGCCCTCACCCCCCATCTTAAAGCATGAGCCTATATTCTAGTTGTTTTTTCGCTTCTTCAACTTTACTACGTTCTGGACCTTTTAATTGCCCAGTGGAGTTTGGGGATCACTCCCTTATGCAAGAATGTCAAGACACACTATCTTACACACCCGGGGTGCTGGAAACTGCAGTTCTGGAGGAGTGGTGGGGTTTATTTTTGACTGAGCCTCCTCTAGTCAGCCTTGACTCAAGGTTGTCTGTGTAGCTGAGGATGGACTTGAATTTAGATCCTGCTTCTAACTCACAAGTGCTGGGATTACAGGCACCAGCCACCACACCCAGATTATTACAAAGAGCTTTTATATGCCAGGGTCCCAGCCACAATTGGTTTAGTGTGGTTTTGTTTACTTGAGTCACAATCTGTGTAGCTCAAGCTGACCCTTTCTGTGCATCCCAGGCTGGCCTGGAACTCCCAACCCTCCTGCCCAGCCTCTTGAATTTAGGGATTATGGCCATGTATCTCCATGTCAGGCTGGAACTTTTACTCAGTAGTAATGATGCTTCTAGGTACAAATGTGCTTGGGTAGGGAGTTCAGTGAGGCTGGACAATGGACACTCTGGAAAGCAGCTCATGGGAGATGGTACAGGAGTCCTGCTGAAGCTGTGAGAGAGAGGATGATAGAGGGAAACTCTTAGCCATAAAAAGAACAAAAGTCCACCTCTTTTACCTTATTGGCTAGAGGAATGAGATATTTGTGGAAGGCAATGGAACCACTTTCAGAAACTAGGTAACAGCAATTGAAAAGCCACTGTTTAGGGAACATGACTCAGTCCCAGGTCCCAAACGTATGAAATTATAGATGGCACTTGGTGTTGCAGACTTTATCAGGACTGCAAGAACCTGGAAACACTAACTGTTCACAAAACGAGTTTGCTGAATAATATTATATGGAAACTTTTTAAAAATGTAAGCAGGGTGGTAGTATCAAATGTCTTTAATCTCAGAATTTGGGAGGCGAAGGCAGGTGTATCTCAGTGAGTTTGAGGCCAGCCTGGACCACAAAGTGAGTTCCAGTACAGCCAGGCGTGTTACACAGAAACCCTGAAAAAAAAAAGAAAAGAAAAGAAAAACAAGACAAAACTGTATTGGAGATGACTCAGTGGGCACAGTGTTGTTTAAGATGCCTTGGATTTTATCCCTAGCAGTACATGAACCGGGTGTGGTAGTGTACACCTATAGTCCCAGCATTTGAGAGATAGAGGCAATATGATTACAGAGATTCAGAGTCTTCATGGAGAATATAATAAGCTTAAGACCAGCCTGGGCTACATGAGAACCTCTCACAAAGAAACTAGATTAACAAAGTAAAATGATAGCTGGGTGGTGGTGCATGCCTTTAATCCCAGCACTCAGAGGCAGAAGCAGATGAATCTGTGAGTTCAAGGTCAGCCTGGTCTACAGAGTAAGTTCCAAGACAGCTAAACAATGTCTCAAAAAACCAACAGGATGGGCTGTGCCAGGTGGTTTCCCGTCATCCTACTGATGCTATGGTTCCCTTTTTTCTTTTTAAACCAGTTCAAATTTAAGATTTCATATTCTCTTCTTTTTTTAAGGTTTATTTATTTATTATCTATACTGTGTTCTGCCCACATGTATGCCTGCAGGACAGATGGTTGTGAGCCACCAAGTGGGTACTGGGAATTGAACTCAGAACCTCTGGACAACAGCCAGTGCTCTTAACCTCTGAGCTGTCTCTCCAGCCCTTGCTTTTTGTTGTTGTTGCTGAGAAGGGTCTTCCTTGGTACCCAGGATGGCAGCTGTCCTCCACCCACTGCCTTCTAGAGCGAGGACCACAGCTAAAAGTCACTCAAGTCCTCAGGGCCACCTCCCCAAAAAGGTACCACATCTCAGATGAAAACAAAAAGAATTCTTGAGTGTCCCAATACCCCAGTGTCCCTCCCCAGAAACCAGGTCATGTGAGTGTGATTCCAACAGAGGACAGTGCTTCCACAGCCCATGAGGGATAGAGGCTGTAGTCACCATACATGGTGTGCATGAAGTTTTGCACAAACTCAGGAAAGCGCTGCTCCAAGATGCTGTTTCGCAGGGTACTCAGGAGCTGGAGCTGCAGAGGAGGGCATCAATGTCAAGTCAGCTTGGGTGTACTCACAAGGCATCAAGGGTGCTAAGAGTCCCCCACATCATAAACCCAAGGCAGAGGGAGACAGATCATGCTTAAGGGTCCCATCCATGCCAAACCCTCTAGATGAGGAATACCCACAAGGCTCTTAGGTACCAGATTCATTACACCCCCAAAGAGGAAACCCTACTTACTTGTGCCATAGACCCACACCATACCCCCAAATAAAAAAGAGCCACGCTAGGCCCCCATCACAACCTCAACCTACTCTGCCCTCAGAACCAAGGCTCCTCCCTTCGTGCCCCAGGGCCCTGAGACCACACCCCAACCGGTGCCCAATCCACCTGATAGGCAATGTTGTGCACAGTCAGGTGGTGCAAAGCTGTGGTGTTGTCACTATGGAGCAGGGCGTGCAGGAAGGCGCGGCTGAGCCTGTGGGTCACATAGTTAGTGGCTATACACAGCCTAAGCCCCCCTCCCCTCTCCAATCCCCAACTTCAAAGACCTACTTCTGGCAGGTGGGACAGGGACACTCAGAGTTTATGGGACTGAAATCCTTGGCGTACTGCTGCTTCTTCAACTGCAGATTCCCCGTGGGCACAAGGGCAGAGCCAAAGCGCTGCGACAAGGAGGTCAAGATCATGAGGAGCACGGGTTCCGAGCCCCTCCAGTCCCCGCCCCGGGCCTCACCGCTGTCCGTGTTGGATATACACAGTCGAACATGTCACATCCAAGAGCCACGCAGACTACCAAATCGGTTGCATAACTGGGGTGCAGTGGTGAGAGGGTGAGGAGCAAAGGGTCAGCCTCAAGAGATGGTTTCCCAGGCTTCCCTTCAGCCCCAAGTGGACCACAGATGACAGCCAAGTGTTCACTGTTATCTATTTTCGCACTGGTACTGTATTTTATATAACCCAGGCTGGTCTCACACTCCCTACATAGCTGAGGATGCCCCAGAACATTATTTACATAAGATAGTGGCCTATGTGACCACTTCATTAGCTTCCCAGTAATGCTATATCCTTCTTCCCAAAAGGATCCACCAAACAGGAATGGGAATCCCAGGATCTGCTCCCCATAGCAGGGTGCAGGGCTCTTTCTCCTTCACCCCAACATACCCAACCCCCATCAGGTATCTTGGCTTGTCCTTAGGCAGCATGGAGGTGCTTAACGCCACCATCTTCCAGAACTGCGCCTTGCTCTCTCCCCCACTCAGACCGCCAATGGCGAAGCCCGGCACATCTCTCTTGGTCATCTCTGAAAGAACAGATGGCCTCAGCTTAGGAGGATTTAGGATTTTGTGACTTTATAAAAGGTTAGAGTATATTCTAATCACAAGGCTAGATTTTCTCAGTACAGGACTGCACTAATTCACCATAAAACCATAAACAAAGCCTTGAGCCAGGCATTTGGATACACTCTGGAATTCCAGACACTCAGAAGGCTGGAGGATCAAGAATTTGTTACCAGATTGGGCTACACACTGAGTCTCAGAACAACATGGCTTACATAAAGAAGGGAGAGGTTAGAAAGATGATGACCCATAGGTGAAGAGCACTGGCTGTTCCTCCAGGGGTACTAGGTTCAGATCTCAGCACTCACATGGCTCATAGCCACCTGTAATTTCAGTTCCAGGAGCTCCAGCACCCTCTTCTGGCCTTCTTGGACCACGCATATATGTGTTACATGCATGAAGAAAATTAATACACAAAAATAAAAATAACTTTTGCCAGATATAGTAGCACATGCCTCTAATACCAGGGCAGCCAGGGCTGCTACATTGGAGACCCTATCTCAAAAATTAAATCATTTCAAAACAAAACAAAAGGTTGGAGATAGGAAGAAAGAGGGTGTGTATGGTAATAGTTTCAGCCTTATACCCTCAAGGACTAGGATGCTCAGTAGTTTATATGTAGTGAACCCATTTCGGGCAGGGGTTAACCTCAGGGGTAGAGTGTTGGCTAGCAGGGACAAGGCACTTTGTCCATCATCCACAAACATCCTCACAAAACAAACCCAGTTTCTGATGATAGCCTTTTCAGCTCTGATGGGTTACCATCTCAAAGCCCTACAAACTTGGTCCTTAGGAAAGACTCTACCCTGACAGACACATCCCTACAGGGGAGGGACGGACAGAAGCAGAGGTGCTGCTGCTGCTGCTCACTACCTGCTGACTGCAGGTATGGCTCATTCTATCACATCTGTTTGTGTCCACATGACACAGATACATCAAATAGGGGTCAGAGCACAGCGTGCAGAGTCCACAGGCTCCAGGAAACAAACCGAGGTTGGGAGGATCAGAGGATCGGCAGCTTCTTTATCCGTTCAGCCAGCTCATCAACCCAACACTCTCTACATTGACCATCAGAAGGGGCCCATGGCCCACATCTCACATAACTGAAAACCAAATGTATTCATGAAATTACCATTTTCTAGAAACAGGTTCCAAAGCCAAAGTACTAATGCACCCCTGGGACCTCAGTACTCAAGAAACAGGAAGGAGAATCAGGAATTCAAGGCTACCCTGGGCTACATGAGAACTAGCTTCAAAAAGTAGGGAGCGGTTGTGACTAGTTGCGTGCTTGGCTGCATGAAACACTGGGTTCTAGCTCAGCAGCACATCTGAGTTTGGTGATGCATGCCAGTGATCTCAGAAGTAGAAGCTGAAAAGTAAGTTCAAGACCATCCTCTGCTCCACAGTGAGGTCCTGGTCAGCCTGGGCTACATGAAAGCCTGTCATAAATGTCAATGTAATATTTCAACAAAAAGGCACTTGCTGCCAAGCCTGATGACCTGAGATCCATCCCCAGAATCCACACGGTGGAGAGAACTGATTCCCAAAAGTTGTCCTCTGACCTCCATACTCATACTGTGTGTGTGTGTCTCCCCCCCACACACACACACATGGGGAGGGGGGGTTATAAACAAATTAGGAAGAAAACAAAAAGGCTCAACCTGGGACGCAGCACTTCCATTTTCTGGGCCTGCCCACAGCTCATTGCCGTAGGACCTTCGGCTCATGCATCTTGGACTTGTAGCTCATTTATCAGTTAACAGCTATGGCCAAAGCATCATCCTGTGCCTGGATCAACCCCACCTCCACCAGTACCTGACTCTACCTTTCAGGCAAGTGGTACGAAGATCAGCATTCAGTCCGCCCTGGATGATGGCAAAGAGGTTCTGCTTGTCCTGATGCTGATGGGCTGCAATGCATCTGTCTAGCCAGCGGACTGACCTGCGGGGATCCCAAGTCACAGAACCTCAAGGGCTAAGGAGATGGAAGAGAACCACAGACCCAAATCCTTCTCCCACACACACACAGACCTGTGCATGGCCTCCTCCACTCGCGGGCCTGTCACTGTGCTGCTCACCACATCGTCCAACTGCATGATGATGTCAGAGCCTGAGGGTGAGAGAGTACTCTGCTGAGGGGCAAGAGGACACAGAGGACCCTTGCAGGTACCACTACCTCCTATAGTCATCCTAATATGGCTTCACAGAAGCTAGGAAACTCTTTTGGGTTTTTTTGTACATATAACCTCATGGGCCAGTGAGATGGCTCTGTAAGTAGACATGCTTTCCTCCAGGTGTGACTACCCAAGTTCAACACCCCCCCTCCAGGACCCACATGGAGGGAGGAGACTGGTTCCTGCAAATTCTCGCCGTGGATCCCAAGCTGTTCTCCAGTTCCCAATACCCCTGCACAGTACCAAGCTTTACAGGAAACTATTGAAATTATGCTCCAGAATCTTATAGTTCAGCAGGTTTAGTGGTTGTCTAGTATACACAAGGCCCCGAGTTCCAACCCCAGCACTGCAGAAAGTGAATGTGGTGGTTCAGGTCTGTGGTCTCAGCATTCAGAAGGTGGAGGCAGAAGAATCAGGAGTTTGAGGTTGGGAGCTGAAGGGTTGGCTCAGTGGTTATGAGTGCTGGCAGCTCATCCAGAGGTCCTGGTATAGCTCCCAGAAGCCACAAGACAGTTCTCAACAAGCTTAAGGGAATATGCTGCCCTCTTCTAGCCTTGGTGGCCATATATAGTACACAGACAGACATGCAGGAAAAACACCTATATACATAAAATAACATGCCTGGTACACACATTTATTCCCAAAAGAGGCAGGAGGATCTCTAAGTTCAAGGCCAACCTAGCCTATATAGCAAGATCCAGGGCAGCCAAGGCTATATAGTAAGACCCTGTCTCAAATACAACAAAAATAAATAAAATCTTTAAAAACCCATTTCAAGAAAAATAGAATTTAAGGTCATTATTAGCGCCAGAGAGTTTGATGTCGACCTGGACCATGGGAGCCTGTCTCTGACAAGATGGAGGCAAAGACTGACCTGTCTCCCATGCTTGATCTGTGGTGCAAGAACACACAGCAAGATACAAATGAAACATGGTCGTCCTTAGCATGATGCTCCCTACTGAAAATTCTGACACCCCAAATCTTACCAAATAAAAGATTTGGAAGCCTAGGAACATGACTCAAAAGCAGAGTGCTGGTTTGGCATGTGTGAAGACCAGGGTTACCGCCCCCAGAAAAACAGATTTAAATGGAGAGACCAAATGATGCAAGCACTAATGGATGAGTAGATAGACTATTCTAGCCTAAAGTCACCTGAGAGAAAGGCTGGAATTAAGGAATTTCTTAGATCAGATTGGCTTGTGAACATATCCATGAGACTATTCTGATGAATGATTGATGTGGGAGAACCCCACCCCCTATGAGTAGTACTATCTCTGGGTAAGGAGGTAGCTTTGTGTTTCAGAGTACCCAGTGTTCTTCCCAAGCACCCAAACTTGATTCTCAGCACCCAGGAAGGTCAGTGCTGTCCATAACACTCACAGGCACCTGCACCCACATGTACACACAAATAATTTAAAATAATAAAAATAAACTGGTCATGGTGGTATATGCCTTTAATATTAGCACTCAGGAGGTAGAGGCAGGTGGATCTTTGTGAGATTGAAGCCAGACTGCTGGTCTACAGAGTGAGTTTCAGAATAGCCAGGATTACACAAACACACACACACACACACACACACACACACACCCCATGTCCAAAAAAAAAAAAAAAAGAAAGAAAGAAAAACAATAATAAAAAAATCAAAAAATTAAAGCAAATAGTTAACTAAGCACAAGCCAGGAGGCAGTATTCATCCATGGCTTCTGTTCCAGGATTTTGCCTTGACTTCCTTCAGTGACCAACTGTGACCTGGAAGTATACCCCAATCAAAATGAGCCCTTTCATCCTCACCTTTCTCTGGTCAGGATTTTATCACAGTTACAAAAAGAAACTAAAATACAGATAGATGGATGGCTTTTTCTCAAAACCAGATGTAGAGGGAAGACGTCAAATCCAGGCTAAGCCACAACACTATCTCTTCTCAAAAACAAAAAGAGGCAGAGCCAGGTGTAGTTGAGCATGCCTGTAATCCCAGCAGGAAGCAAAGGGATCCTGAGCTTCAAAGCAGCCATCAAAGCACAGAGAGACCTTGAGTCTAAAATCAAGAACTAGGGTCATGGCTCAGTGGTAGAGCCCCTGCCTAGAATCCTTCAGTGGTGGACTAAAACATGTAAGATAAAACAAACCCCTTCCTCCCCAAGTTGCTTTTGGTCATGGTGTTACCACAGCAATAGAAAGCAACCTAGCACACTATACCAGGAGAACAGCCTTGTCCTGAGATCAGACGATACAAGGACATGCCCATCACACAGCTCTGCTGCCTCCACGGCTTCCATGGAAGGCTCTGGGACAGAGCTGGTGCCCAGCACCTGAGAAGCCCTGGTTTCCACACACAAACTCCCCACAGATCTTCCTACTATATGTGGAAAAGTAGGAGGAGTTGGGGCTCGTGACAAGGCTCCAACATCACATAAAAATCTATGCGCTATAAATTGTCCTGAACTGTCCCCAGCTCAGTATAAAATTGAGCATGGTGACATTTGGCTGTAATCCCACCACTCTGGATGTGGAGAGAGGAGAATCAGGAGATCAAAGTCAATCTCAGTTAGAGTGAGCTCTAGGCCAGCCTAGACTGTGTAGGACTGCCTCAAAAATGAAACAAAATAAAGTAGACTACATAGATGGTAAAAAGGGCACAAAGCAATTCCTATCTCATGTCGTTACCATTATTTCATTAAATTCAACTTGTTATTAAGAATAGTAAGAGCTGAGTGTGGTGACATCTGTCTTTAATCCCAGCTCTCCAGAGGCAGAAGCAGGTGAATAACTGCATTTGAGGCCAGCCTGGTCTACCAGTCTATGTAACTACATAACAAGTTCCAGACCAGCTAAGGATACATAGTGAGACCCTGTCCAAAATACTAAACAATAAATAATGTCATAACATAATTACACATAAAGCAAAATCAAAACAAAAAGACTAACTATATATCTAGCGCTGTGTTTACACTACTGATATCACGAATCAGAGATGGAAACAGGTTCTTACTACGAACCTGCAATAGTCTTCCTGCTAAGCAAGCACCACGTGCATTTTTTAAATGTGCATGTTTTGTTTTGTTCTGTTTGCGGTGCTGGAGATCTAGCCCAGGACATGGGCAAAGCACTTATATAAATAATGCCCAGCACAGGACCTATCCTTCATCCTTATTTTAGGTGGGGGCGTGAGTTCATATTCACAGATTTCCCAAACCACAGGCAAGGTGAAGGGGCTATGTCCCAGCGTTCTCTCACCCAGAGCGTTCTGGATCTCCACAGACCTCTCTGGGCTCAAAAGTGTCTCCTCGCCGTCGTAGGGCGAGCGGAAGCGGACGCCCTCCTCAGTCACCTCGGACAGGGAGAACAGGGACACCATCTGGAAGCCGCCGCTATCCTGGGGGGGGGGGGGGGGGGGAATGAAGCTGTCAGGAGATGGAGACCCCTCACCCCAACGCAGCGCCCTAGGGTAGCGACCCCAACTCACCGTCAGCAGATTGTGGGGCCAATTCATGAAGCCGTGAAGGCCCTGGGCTTTCTGGATCAGCTCCGGACCCTGGGATGCCGGAAGAAAGCGCCCAGTTAGGCGACGGCCCGCGGCCCCTCGCCGCCCACCCGGGATCGAGTCCACCCACCGGCCTCAGGCCCAGATGGTAGGTGTTGCCCAAGCAGATGCGGCAGCCCAGGCTGTCCAGCTGCTCCGTGGTGATCCCCTTCATGGTGGCCTGTGTTCCCACAGGCATGAACACAGGGGTGGCCACAGTTCCATGAGGCAGCCGCAGCTCGCCCGCCCGGGCTCTGGAACGACTGCACTCGGCCACCAGCCGCATGATTCGTGGAGCGGACTCGAGCGAAGTTGGACAGCCGGCAGCCGCCATTTTCGTTCCCGGAACCACGTGGGCGGAGACCACAGTGGACGGCGCCATGCTGCTTCTAATCACGTGACCTTAGAGCTAGGGTGCTATGGCAACCGACGCCTACGACTGCCTCACTCTAGGGTGCTCTACTTCTAGATCCCATTGCTGCTGCTTTCGCTCTAGGGTCAAGCCCCATGGCTTGGCGAGTGAAGATACACGCGGCCAAGCCCGATGATTGAGTTCAATCTCTGCGACTCACATGAATGGGAACTGATGCCGGCAAATTCGCACGGGCAGACACACAATAAATGTAATTTTAAGACACTCCAAGACTTATTTTCTTCTACTGTATAAAATATAGAAGCTCTATACGATGATTCACCAGAACTCCAAGATATGAGAGACTCAGAAAAAAGAATTGTGTGGAGTTGGAGAACAGAACCAAGACTACACAGTGTTTCCAGCCAGGTTGGGCTAACAACGAAACCTTGAAGCAGGCCTGCAGTTGCACGCCTTTGATGCTAGCGCTGGGAAGGCAGAGGCAGGAGAAGCATTGTGAGTTGGAGGCAAGCCTGGTCTACATAGCAAGATCCAAGACAACTAGAGCTACATTGTGAGCTGTCTCTAAAATAAATAAAGGGCATTGTAGAATACGCCTGAGATCTGTATTCTTGGGAGCTAAAAGAAAGAGAGTTAAGGGTTCAAAACCTTCTGCAGTCATTTCAAGACCAGCCTCAAAAAGAGAAATAGGGACTGAAGTGACTGCTCAGCAGTTAAGAGCACTTGTTCTTGCAGAGGGTGTGAATTTAATTACCAACACACCCACCTGTAACTCCAGTTCCAGAGGATACGTGTCCTCCTCCTTTCAACAGGCAGGTAGGTGGTAGTCCATATACATATAGGCAAAATACTTATGCACACACAACAACTTTAAAATTTTAGGTAAAATAAAAGCTTCCTGGCTGGCATGTATAAGGCTCTAGTCTCTATCCCCAACAACATATTCACATACACAGATAGGCACAGCATGAGAATAGATGTATTTTTCTACATGCATTTCATACATGTAGTCCCTAACTAGCCTCTGTCATACTGTGTTCATTCTTTTTTTTTTTTTTTTTTTTTTTTTTTTCTTGCAGTCTTATTTTTCCACACAGGGTTTCTTTGTGTAGTCCTAGCTGTAGACCAGTTTTATCTCAAACTCCTGCCTATGCTTCCCGAGAGTTCTGGGATTAGAGGCGTGGTTTGTTCATTCATTCAAAGAGCTTAGAGGAAGACATGTGTGCATGTTCATGTCGTGTCCCCCCACCCACCCACCTACCCCAACCCCTTAAAGAAGCCAGGTGAGTTAACATCAACCTAAAGCCGATCTGTCGCCCCTGCCAGCAGAGGGCACCATTGTCCCACATTACCACTGGGTTGCTATGGGGAAACTGCTTCCCTGGACAGGGCTACTGTAGGGTCTTAGAGCCTCTTTCCTAAAGGGTAAAAGTTTCCAGAGGTATGGGGATGGGTTTAGCCAGAATGCCTCAGAACGCGTCCTTGTGTTTGTGTAAAGAATGTCCAGTGTCCTGCTTTATTAACTCTCCACTTTAATCTCTTGAGACAGTCTCTCTGTGAGCCCAAAACTAGGCTGTCAGACAGCAAACCACACTGATCCTCATGTCTACAAGCTCCCCTCCACATACAGTGTTGTTTACAGGTCACATCTGTTCTTAAGCTTTTCACATTTATGTGCGGGGGTATACACATGTGGGCATACATGTACCCACACACTTGCCACAGCACCCTTGTCAAGGTCAGAGGACAACTTCCAGGAATCTGTCCTCTCATCATATGGGTCCCAGGAAGTCAAATTCAGATTGATCCATCTCCCTAGTCCCCACATTAACTAGTTAAAAAAAAAAAAGTTTGTTTTCAAGACAGGGCTTCTCTCTGCAGCCTTGGCTGGCCTGGAACTCTGGAACTTACAGAGGTCCACCTGCCTCTTCATCCCAAATGCTGGAATTAAGAGACATGAGCCACCACCACACTTGGCTTAAAATTTTTATGTGTATGTGGTTTCCATGCATGAACATTTGTGTTCTGAACGCATACTATACCAATGAAGGGAGGACAGGTGTGATCTCTTGGATCTGTAGCTACAATTGTGAGCCATCATGTGGGTAGTGGGACCAGAACCTGCTGGGCCATCTCTCCATCCCATATTGGTTATTGTTTTAAGACAAGACAAGCTCTCACATAGTTCATGCAAATCTCAAATTAGTTTACTATGTAGCCAAGGCTGATCCTGATTTCACTTTTTTTTTTTTTCTTTATCAAGACAGGGTTTTCCTGTGAAGGCCTGGCTGTCCTGGAACTTACTTTATAGACCAGGCTGGCCTCTAACTCAAGAGATCCACCAAATAAAGACATGTACCAACACTACCTGGCCTGCCTTCATTTCTAAGTGTGAGACAACCACTATATTTGGCAGTTTTTGCTTTGGCTTGAGACAGGGTTGTATCTGTAGGTTAGGCTGTCCTGAAACTATGTAGTGCAGGCTTACCTCTCACAGCAATTTCCCTGCCTGTCCCAGTCTCCAATTATTCAAACTATAGGTCTATGCCACCACAGTCAGCTTCAATGTTCAGCTTTTTTGACAAGGTCTCACCACAAAGCCCTCCCTGGCTATACTTGAATTCAAAAGCTCACCTGCCTCTCCCTCCTGAGTAGTAGGATTAAAGGCACATCACCAAATCCAGCATCCTGACTGGCCAGTGAACACAAAGTATCTGCCATGTTCCCAGTAATAGGATTACAGATCATTGCCAGGGTCTAACATGTGCTGGGGCTCAATTCAGGACCGTATTATTGGCTGGTAGGTTTTATAGACTGATCTTTCTTCCCTTGAGAAGAGACTATTTTCTGAAGAATGAACAAAATAGATTTCTCTGGGCCTCCCCTTTTCAGGGGGAAAAAAAAAAAAAAGACAAGGTTTCTCTGTGTAGCCCTGACTGCTCTGGAATTTGCTGTATAAACCAGGCTGGCCTTGAACTCGATCTACATGTGTCTGCCTGCTGAGTGTTGGGATTAAAGTTGTGTGTCACCACTGCCCAGCTCCTTTGCATTTGTTGCTATGGTCAACTGCTACCAGCAGTTTAAGGCCACTATGCCTGGATTTGATGGTTTTGCAAAGCACGCTGGCCTTAAGATTCTTGGGCTAAGGTAAGTTTATTCCTCAGCCTCCCATGGTCCAGAGCACAGAAACAAGGAGTGGGCCTGGTGGAAGGCCTAGCTTGACTTAAGACCTGAAGGTTGGTACAGTCAGAGAGCCTGGAGAGTGCTGGTAGAACTGAGTGGATGGCATAGTAGGCAGATGACACAGCGGGAATCTGAGGTGCTGGGGAGGAAGAGGCAGGCTTTGTCATGGGACAAGGTCAAGGGAAGAGAGCGGGAACTTAATCAGTGTGATGGCTGGGGACAGAGTCCTCCGCTGCAGTTGACATCGTGGGGAGTGCAGCTTCAGCACAAGGGACAGCACCAGAACTGTTGCCTGGAGATCTAAGAGGTGGGGCGGAGAAGCCAAGGGAGGGGACTTCTAAGCTGGCTGAGTTCCCAGTGTGGGAAAGTCCAGGAGTTACCTAGGAAGTCCTGGGGGAGGAGAAGCACGTGAACTGGGTTGGAAGAGGTGCTGTATACACAAACTGCCTGAAAGGATTTTCATGCACTTGCATTGTCTAGTCATAGGTGACCAGGAGAGGACAGACTGTCCTCACGAAGGGTTCTTGTGGCTTCCATGAAGTAATCCCAAACTGGGCTAGCATGAGAAGCAGAGGTCTGGGTCCAAACAGTCAGGAAAAAGTCAATTCTCGGTTCAGAGAAAAGCTAAGAACTTTCAGAAATGTAGAATTTAGGGTTCAAGACCAATTTAGGACCATGGATTCTGGTGGGTGCTGTAGGAGTGAGTCCTAGACTCAGAAGTATACCATGACAATCTACAATGCTGGACTAGGATGCCATTTCTTGGGTGGTGGTCAAAAAATCAGTTACCGTAGCTCAGACAATCCTGCCTCACAGTGGAAGGAAGTCCTGGCTCCTCTCCTTTCAAAATGCCCACTTCGTTCTTCAAAGACACAACATTTTTGGTTTCTCTCAAATCCAAGAGGGCTTTCAATTTTAGAACATTCCAGAACTTAAGCATCTCCTGGCCTGCAATCTCCTTTGTCTTCTAATGCCATTGATCTTGCTCCACATGTCATCCAGGTCTTCCCAGCTCAGGGCCTTCAGATGATCCATTCCACTGCCTTTGGGACAAGGGTTATAATCCTTTGGCTTGGCATCTAAATGACCCACCAGTCACACTGCTCATCATTCCCTTTTACATAAGGCTTCAATCCCAACTCTGTTATTCTGGATATTCCTAGGCTTGGGAACACAGTGAATGTAAACAGCAGTGTCACCACAGGTAGCCTAGATCCTGAAAATCTGTGCCTCCCAGTAAACCATGCGGTAAGCCAACAGAGCAGGAGCCAAGGGTGATGGCACATGCCCACCATCCTAGTATTCAGGAGGCAGAGGCAGAAAATTCAAACAACATACACTTGAAGTCTCTATTCAGAGAAGAGTCTGAGTAGGCCCTGTACCCAAACCCCTGTTGTGACTTGCCCTGTCTCCAGGTCTCAGCAGGTCATGTATACTATTAGACTTGACCTCATATCCTGACTAGATGTTGAGCTACAGAAACCTGAAGCATAGTGGCCATTGGGACAGAAGTCATCATGTGGATAGATAGCTGGCAGATGAGGTCACAGCCCAGTGAGATATGTCAAGCCCCAGGGGCACCACTCGAGTAAGTGGAAGCCCAGGATCTGCATTTCTGTTAAGAGTCCAAAGTGGCCTTTAGTCCCCTCTCTGACAAGTGAACAGATTGTATCTGGAGCCAGGCCGCAACCCCTATGCTTACACTCCAAGTACCATCAGATGAAAACTGTGACCTCTGTTCCAGCTTAGACTCCTGGTGACCTCTGGTAACAAATGACAGTGCCATCACCAAAACCACTTGAGGGGAGAACCATTTATTTGAGTGAAGGTGCAGCTGCTGTTCTGGTCTTTGAAGGAGTTCTAAAGGTACTAGGCTTCAGGACTCCTCCCTCAGCCTATTACCTCACCTAAGGCACCCTTGTACCCTTCTTGCACCAGAAAGATCCATCTCCCATGCTGACTGCCTGCAATGAGACAGGAATCTAGAGTAGCACACAGATCTGAGTTTCCTGCCCCTGTGGAAGGCCCAGGGACACCTGTACTCAGGCAGGAGTAACCTGAGGGACACCTGTGCTCATGCCAGCAGCAATGTAGATAGATGCTTGGAAGACATGTGACTGACAAGGTGAGGAGGAACCTGTTGAGGATGCTTGGAGCTCTTCCAACTGGGTGGGAATGGTAGTCTGGGGCACGGTCACATGTGAAAAGGCCTTCTCTGGTAAAGGTGGATGAGCAGCATTTCCCAAGGCAATCCCCATGCAACGGGGGCTTTGGGCAGCATCCCTCCCTATAGTGCAGAACGTCACTTGGGGGACAAATGCCTCTGAAAGTGACAAACACTGCCCTTAGGAACTCAGGAAGTTCTAGCCTCCTCCTCCTCCCATTTCCACATCATGCCAGCACTTGGAAGGCAGAGGCAGGAGAGGTGCTATAAGTTTAAGGTCAGCTAGGACCACATAAGGGGAATGATGACCTGGAGCAGTAACCATACAAAAAGAGAATACATGGGAAGGCCTGCAGCTGGACTCTCTGGTAACCAGGGTCTTCCGTGGCCTGCTCTCCTGCTTGGAGACAGACACCCAGGTCTGAGACAACAGCAGTTTTGTTTTTCTTTATTTGTCTACATTCAGCGGAATTCAAATATGCTGCCTGAATGATCCAGACATACCAAAAAACAAAAACAAAAAAACACAAAAAACAACCCAACCAAAAAAACCACTCTTTCCCACTGTTATTTAAAATAAAAATTTCACTTATAAAACTGAAACACTAAAGCATTAAAATAAAAAGCTCATTTAACTCACTTCACAAAAAGCATTAACAGATAATGTATCCCGTCTGCAACTATTTAAGGACACCCGATGAAGTCACACCAGGTAAAAACAGACAGAGGGATACCGCACGGCAAGGACTCAAACACTACTGAGACAAGGTGTAATGGCAACTAACAAACCACTCAAGACACTGAGTCCCAAACACAGCTAAATAGGGGTCACGGCACGGGTCCCAGGGACCGCCACACTTCATAGTGTGGCAACGTCAGCAACGTGGACGGGTGGGCACTGCGCCAGTAGACATGGCAACTGGTGATGTGCAGATTCAATCTCCCTAGACGAGTTGGAGGCAGAGGTGCAGAAGGTGAGAAGGGCAGCTTGGGTCTTTATCTGTACTGGTAGTTCATGCTGTGCTCTGTGTTCCGACTGTAGCCACCTTGTGAGGACTGGTAGGAGCTTGAAGGACCGCTGTAGCTCTGGCTGGACCCAGGGGAGCTATAGTTCGACTGTGATGAGTAGCCTCCTGCAAGATGGAGGTAGCTTAGAGGACAGAGGTCTGGGCCACAGTTACACACTACTGTACCCCAGGGTGGCAGTTCAGTGGGCTCCTGCTTTGTCACACAGGCCTACCACTCACTGCAACCCAGAGAGGTGGAAAAACTCTGCCTTTGGTTTGATGTCAAGTGCTGACTGACCGACATAGTGGCTCTTCAAGGTGGTGCCAACATTAAGAGTTGGGCAAGTTGAAGTCTCTGGCTTCCAAAAAGACTGAGCAATAGGTTTGGGCCAGAGCCTAAGGCCAGCCCCCAAGGGAAACCAGCAGCAGGTACTGCTCACAGTGCCCTGGTCATGTCAAGTCCTTGTCTCTAAAGCCCCGCCCCAACCCCTGCCAGGTCAGGGCCACTTGTCCCAGCCCACCTTGTTTGCCTTGGTATGAAGAGCTGCCCCCAGAACCTCCGCCGTAACCCCCATGGGAGCCTGTGTTGTAGGATGATCCACTGGAGCCATAGCTGTTCCCGCCACTGCGGCCTCCACTACCACTGTAGTCTGAGGGGAAAAAAAGTCAGTATGATTAGGGCCTGGAGTCAAGGATGGCTCAGACAGGTAGGAGCCTTAGTGGCAAACCACTCTGAAGACCATTTGTCTAACCTTCCTACCTGCCTCTTCTCCCCTGAGACGCAATGTTTTATCTGCCCCCACCCCACAACAGCTTTTTTAGTCCCCAAACCTTCTGATGGCTGCTGTTCTGTCATGAAGCAAACTCAACCCTACTGGGCAACAGTACACGAGGCCGAGGCCAGTGCATGAGGCTGGCTCACTGAGGAGTCCTTGACAAGTCCTAGCCTTACATCTTCCACTGTGGTACAAAGCCACAGAGTGGGGCAGAGGCCTCCACCACAGATAATGACAGGGAAGGGACCTATAGCTCATAGTGATGCTTCCAGGTTTCTCGCGACACTTATTCCCAGGGCTCCTCACAGCTCTTGGCTAGAGCTAGACTTTGGCCATCCCCAAAGGAAAGGTGGACGCAGGAAGCCAACTCACTGAATTTGCTGTCGTAGCTGTAGTCGGAGCCCCCCCCACCAGGGGAACTGTAGGAGTTGGAGTAGGAGGAGTAGCTGCCCTGACCATGGCTGTAGCCTTTCTGCTTGCCCTGCGGCGTGCCGTAGTTGCTGTACTGGCTCTGGTTGTAGGACTGCTGCTGGCCCTGATGGGACTGGTAGCCTGAGCTGTAGGAGGGTTTCTGCTGGCCCCCATGCAGCGGCTTCTTCCCAGCGTGTTTCGGGGGTACTGGTGAGTTGTAATTGTCTCCTTGGTAGTAGGAGCTGTAGCTGGATGAGCCACCACTGCCCCCGCTGCCTCCACCACCGGCATTCCCAGAATGCCCTCCATTGCTGTAGAACTGACCTAAACAGGGAAGCAGCAGATCAGGTAGAGGGTCCCAGGGTCAGAGCTGGGAGGGGACAAAGGCATCAGTCGTGGGCCCTGAAGGCTGGCCCACAGCTTACTGCTCAGAGCAGCGAGGACAAATTGGAGCACGAGGCTCTGCTGGTCGAGGCAGCCTGGCTTAAGCCAGCCCAGCCTTCAGCTCCACTCACCCTCAGCTGATGACAAGGGGTCTTTGCCAAGCAGCAGCACGACAGCAGCTTTGCAGATGTCAACATTACAATGAGATGGGCTCCGAGCGTGGATGACATTCAGGACTAGCTGACGGCTACCCAGATGTCCCCAACGGTGACAGGAAAAGCAAAGCACCCAGAAGCAGTGAGCCACCCTTTCCCCTCCGTGCAGGAAATGAGCTCGACAGGCACAAGCCTTGGGGACTCCAGGAGATGCCTTGCCATGAGGTCCCTAAAACCACCATGGTCTTCAAAGACCAAATGCTCGTAGACAGTGACTTGAGACTCAAGACACTTGCCCGGCCTCCTTCCTTTTAGTGTGAAAAACACGTAACTGAAGGCACAGAGTGGGTGAGAAAGGCAAGCACAGGCTGAGGCTGAGGTTAAATGGGGCCTCAGCGGGAGGACTGATGAGCTAGCACTGCAGCCACTGCAGTCTCTGGTCCCCACTTGTGATCACTGTGTTTATCAACATGCTCCCTATTGGAGACTGGAGTGGAGTGAGTGACAGCAGCAGGGCAGGGCTGGGCTCAACTGGGACAAGGCATCACTTCAGCCCCACTGCAGAAGGGAGTTTCCACCTCCACATTTCCCAGTGCTCAACAGGGGCCTTGGAGTTCCCAGAAGCCTCGGTTCCCATAGCAAATAATAGCCTCAGCATGCAGACCTTTAGCCCAGTAAACCCTACCAGTCCCCAGACAGGCAGTGGAGAGAAGGGATGCTTCCACACAGCCTGTCCTTCCTTCCCATGATGAGAACTAAGGGCACCACACCTTCCCTCTATCCAATGGTGGAAACACACCCCATGCCTCTGCTGATGCTCCCCTCAGCTACTGGCACAAGCACTGGGAGAGGCAATACCCCTGTGCAAGCCTTTCTTTAGACAGACCTCTCCCATCCCCAGCACAAAGGCATAACACTGTAGAGGAGGAAGTGTCCCACAATGCAAGAAAGCAAACACATGGAGACTCAGTGAGGATACTGGGAAGCCCAGGGCTCCAGATCACCCCCAACCCCACCCCAACACCTTTTCCAGGCCCTGCCTTGGCTTCCCCAGGGTCCTATGCTGAGCGACTGAGCTGCCTGCCTGAAGCTGAGCATGAATGAAGACGCCAGTACGGAGGACTTATTACTTTAACATGTATTCATTTCAAAAATAATAGTAATAAGGAAAGAGGAGGCTTTCAACGTCATTCAGAACTATTTCCTGGTATAAAAAGACATTATTCGCAAACAATAACTTTCTAAAAAATAAAAATAAAATACATCATGCAAAGTCTTAGAAAGTTTCACTGACTTTTGAAACCTTGGGGAACAAATCACACAGTAACCATTTTGGCCACTTTTTGCCTGAATAAACGTCAATTCTTGCAAGCCAAAGCAGGGGCAGATCTGCAGCAAAGATTTCAAAGCAGAGGCCTAACCACAGTATCACAAGGATCCTCACCAGAGAAAGGGCCTTGAACTTTATACACAGGAAAAAACTTCTAGGTGTCTGGCAGTATAGACCCTGGTGGGGCCATAGCCAACTCTCTGCTAGAAAAAGAAATCTGGGGATGCGCAGGCCTCTTCCAGCTGAGTTTAAAAGGCCCACTGTGAAAAAGAAAAACCCAAACCCAATCCAGGAGTCCATGCATTAACAGCTGTGATCAGGACTTGCAAAATTTCACGTTATTCTATCCTTTTAAACCTGTCTCATTTCTCACACAGGTAACAGAAGCAGTTTTGATGCCTTTGCAAGTTCACTCTCTTAACTAAAGCAGCCACAGATCTTCCTCACCCCAAGGACCCACCAGAGCATTTACAAAAGGTGGGAGGCCCTGCTATACCAGTATACAAGTCCTGGCCATCCCAGGTTTACATGCTCCTTTAAAAAGGCAAGAAAAAGTCAATTGCTCTGGGTTCAGATGTGCTGAAACAGGTTTCATCACTGCCAAAGGCATCAATCAGATGTGGAAATTTGTGAAAAGGTTAAAAATGAATACCAAAACCTGCTATAAATTAAGACAAAGGTAGATTAAAACATGTCATTATCTGTCTCTTTAAATAAAGGAATGCTTTCCATAAAAAGCAAAGATGGGCTTTTGCCTTGATGCTGAACAACGCTGGGTCTAGAATTCTGAATTCTGTGTGAGACTGCACCCAAAAAAAAAAAAAGAGAGAGAGAGAGAGAAAGAAAGATAGAAAGATAGAAAGAAAGAAAGAAAGAAAGAAAGAAAGAAAGAAAGAGAGAGAGAAAGAGAGAGAGAAAGAAAGAAAGAAAGAAAGAAAGAAAGAAAGAAAGAAAGAAAGAAAGAAAGAAAGAAAGAAAGAAAGAAAGAAAGAAAGAAAGAAAGAAATTTGAGAAAAAAGGTTTTTCCACTTAGTGTGAACTTCGAAATGACCAAGTTCAAAGGCAAATTCAAGATAGAAACTGCCATTGTCTTAAGTCTGCAGGCTAACAGTTTCAGACAAGCTGCGGTGGAAAGCCACGGTTGAGAACCCCAGTGAAGCACAGGGACACAGCACGGACACTTGGGGTTTTGGAGTTGGAGGAAATTGGAGTAAAAAGTTGATTTTGTGTCAATACTTTTAGACGCTCTAGGAAGCCCCAAAATCATGATAGCCGTAGCAGTCTGTGAAAAAGTCACCTACAAAAGGGGGAGACAGAGCAGAGAGAAGAAATTAGAATTCTTTTGAAAAAGGGCACAGAGCGCCACATTTGAAATTCAGGTTTTAGATTTCTCTGCTCGTGTGACCCCCCAATGAAGGCTCCTTCTCAAGACAAAGAGCAGTGCAAGGGCAGGAAGGCGCATTCTCAAAGACCAGTGCTTAAAGCAGAGAAATTTAAAAAGCCGACTTCAAAGGAACTTAGGCAGTAAGGATGTGTTAGCATTAAAACTGTCAAGGACACACTTTGGGGACAGGGATTTGAGGGCCAGCAAACCTAATCACCGCAAAAAGGTACGGCTGGTGGCCCTGAACCTCAGAGATGCTGAGGCCAGCACCCTACCCTAACTCAGACCCAGACTACGCTGCCGCAGCTTCCCAAGTGCAGACAGACAGAACGCACACTTACTGTAGCCTGCTGTGGCTGAATTGCTGCCGTACCCATAGCTTCCATATCCAGCACCTGTAAGAGAGCAGACAGATTCCAGGGTAAATATGCACCCATCCTGCACTTTCCTTCCGAAAAAAGGTACAGACATCCCTGGAGTATGCCAGTAGATAACACAGAAAGAGGGGCTCACCGGCATTCATGTAGCCTCCTCCATGGTTGGCACCACCAAATCCTCGTCCTCGTCCTCGCCCACGGATGTTTCCTCCTCGACCCCGGCCTCGAAGGTTGGGAGGTGGGGGCACCTCGTTATGCATGGGGCCTCCCATGCCAAAGCCAGGATTATGTGGCTGGAAGAGATTACAGAGGAGTGGGGTTCACCCCACCCTCAGATCAACTAAATTTCTACCCAAGGTCACAAGGGTCAAAGTTGAATCCTCACCTTGGCAGCAAATTTGGGTCCACCACGGACAGGTACAGGGGCTCTTTTCTTTTTGTTGGCTTCAAGGGCAAGGGGGGCATCAGGAAAAAGCTTTTCTAATGCAGCAAGAGCAGCATAAGCCTTTGCCACCTTTTTGTTTGAACCAGCACCTTGAAACTTCTGTCCATCCACTTCAACCTGTGGAAAAAACACTGTTGTGGGGACTGAGGTAACCCAGAACCTCCTCTAGTGGGAGGCTCTAGCTTAAAGCCTTTCTGCAGAGGTCCAGGCCTCTCCCAAAGCACTTCTATCCCAGGAAGCTCAGGGCTGCCTCTAGCCACCTGATCACTCACCTCCATAACAAACCGTTTGTCGTGGCTGCCCCCAGTCTCAGAAATGAGCTCATATTTGAGGCCACGCCTCTTCTCATTAAGCTCCATAACTGGGTTCTTGCCATGCTTAGTCAATATCGGCCCTTGCTGCTTGACGTCCTCAGGCAAAGCACAAAGAAAAGCCACTAAATTAGACCTGGGCACTCCACCACCCACAAGCCGAACAGCCACTGCGCCCCTGACTAGATCTAGACCAGCCTGTGCATGAGCCAGCTGACATGTCTCAGTGATACTGCATCCACACCATTCTGGCTCTCTGGGTACAAGTCTGGGCTCCACAACTCCCACAGCTCCCTTTGCAGATGACTGGCTGTAAGATCTGGCAGGCAAGTCCAACCTTTTGACATTGCAAAACATTACTGTATACCAAGCTCACACAGGGACCAGCAAAACGGCTCAATGGGTAAAGACCCTTGCTATCAAGCTGATGATCCAAATTCAATCTCTGGAATTCACACAGTAAACAGACTTCTAGAAGTCATACTATGAGCACTAAATATGTGCTGTTTGTGCCTCAAGTGTGTAAACACACACAATAATGAATGTAATTTTAAAAATGTAATAAAAAATTGCAGTAATAAAAATGAATTTGCCACAGGGCTTATTATATTAAAGGGGGAAAGGAATCAGGGACTAGAGAGCTGGTTCAGTGGTTATAAGCACTGGTGGCTCTCTCAGGAAATGGATTCAGTTCTCAACACTGACATGGTGGCTCACAATTTTTAGTTTTTTGATTTTCAAGACAGGGTTTCTCTATGTAGCCTTGGCTGGCCTGGGGCTTGCTCTGTAGACAAGGCTGGCCTCAGACTCACACAGATCCACTTGCCTTTGCCTCCTGAGTGCTGAAATTAAAAGAAAAGCATGTGCCACCATCAAATTTTAAAATTCCAGTTCTAAGGGATTTGAGGGCACTGCACACATGCGTTGCACAGACATACTGACAGACTAGATACATACATGTAAAAGATAAAATGGGGGAAAAAACAAGTTCAAGTTTAAGAAACATGTACCCCAGTTACAAAAAGAACTGCAAAATAATCTCAGGCTAACTGAAGTGTTTTCAGGTCGGGCCACCATTGGAGATGCCTGCCTCTGTTCTGCATGTAAGGACAAGTGACTACCTGCTTTGCCCTGGCAATATCTCCTACCATGCATGCAGCACATTCCCAGCCATCACCACAGGCTCACCTCAGTACTGGCATCTGAAGGGAAGACAGAACTGGTGTTGGAGACAGCTTCTACCACAGGGGGCGGGGCCACTACTGCTGGTTTCCCATCTGACTCCTCAGCCGAGTCTTCCCCCTTGCTGGAGTCTCTGCCTTCGGCACCTGTTGGCAAGCCCATGTCCTGTAACACCTGCAGAACAGACAGACCCAGGGCTCAGATGACACAAGGCTTTCAAGGAACAAAGGTCCTCCCCATACTCCACAAAGCATCCTTGGATAACTTGTAGCACAATCTTAGCTACTTGCAAAGGTTTGTTGTTACCTCTGAAGGTGTGATACCTGCCTCATCTAATGACTAAGCCCCTGTGTTTCTACATCCTTTCTGAGATAAACATTGTCATCCTGCAAACTGAGGCCTATGTGGGAAGTGCATTCATTTTCCTGTTTGAAAAGGGAATATCCATCCACACTTACTTTTACAGCCACATGTAGTTTAGCGGTCTTTTTAGATGGCCCTGAGGCCTCAAAGGTACTGCCATCTACTTCCACAGACATGGTGAAGATGGGGGCATGAACAGGACCTGTCTGGGAGATCAGCTTGTACTGCAGCCCTGGCTTCAGCTGGTTGAGCCTCATCAGGGCGTTCATAGCTTGGGGAGGCTCGGCCTTCTCCTCTAGGAAAAGAACAAGGTAAACATGAAATTTCCAGAGCCCAGAAGACCCAAGCCTAGAGATTACTGTGTGACTCTGTGACACGTGGTCTGGCCTGAGCCGGTGGAGGTACAACTTACCACACCTGTGCCAATTACTAGTTTTGGGGAAGTGGGGTGATGAGTCTCCCACTCTTGTTTCCCAGTCTAGACTTGAAGTCACAGCAGCTCTCTCACCTTACCTCGTGGGTTCTGGGATTACTGATGGAAGCCACCAGACCCAGACATTAGGTTTTCACAATGCTTAAATATCAAGGGGAACCTGGTCTACACAGCCAGTTCAAGGGCACCTAGAGCTACATCGCGATGACAGAGAAGTTTCAAAAAAAAAAAAAAAGTCAGAGGCTGGGAAGATGCCTGACAGCTGAAACCCTGGGAACTCACAGGGAACACACCTGTGATCTCTGCACTCCCATAGCTAGACAGAAGATGGAAGCACAAGAACCTCCAGGAAGCCTGTGTGGCAGCTACCTTGGCCTACTCAGTAGGAAAAACTAATAGACCCTGTCTAAAACAATGTGTACGGCAAAGGTAGAGTGAAAGTTCTCCTCTAACCACCACATAAATAAACATCATGGCACATGCACATTCATACTTATACAAATTCTTTTAAAACATATACAGCTTAAAGACATTAAAGCCTCTAATATGGCCGTCTGGATGCACACAGTGACAGGACCAGACAGAGGAGGGGGTCAGCCAGGGTGCCTACCTTTCTTTTGGATCTTCTTTTTCTTTTTGCTCGGAGATTTCTCTTCCCCATCCTCTTCCATGGGGCGTTTCATGGGCATGATGGCATAGGTGGTGCTGGGGGGGATTTGAACTGAAAGGAAACCAAGTAGAAACAGCTGAGACGTGCACACAACACTCTAGAGAGAGCCCAATCATAGTGCCCAAGTGTCCTTACCAGTGTAGTCCACTGGGTTCTCATTCTTTGGTTTCTTGGGCATTTTCGAAGGCAGGGGGTCCATTCCTAGGACTTTATGAAGTTGACCAAATGCAGCGAGCCGTAGAGCATGCTAGAGAAGGGGAAGAAGAGTCTGACTTGGCTGCCTCATGCCACAGTGACCATATGTGCGCTCACTAATGCCTTCTGAGATGGAGTGGGAGTTGAGGGAGCTGCTAATAGGTCACCAAGGGGTCCCCTGACAGCCAGGGCAGGGCCTGACAGCTCTGGCCCAGCCTTGCTGTGGGGGAGCACCAGCCTGTGACCACCCCCCTCAAGATGAGTACAGGAGACCCCAACCTGGGGGCTGGTTGCCACATGGAGCCTGGTGGTAGAGCTGCAGGGAAGAACCCCGGAGCAGTCCTCACAGCAAAGCTGTGGCCCAGGGCCCTTGCTGTGCCAACAAGGCAGTTGAGCAGGGCTAGAGGCAGACAACAATCACACGTGGCACCAGAACAAAGAAGCCCAGATTGGGGCTCCCTGTATCAGACACCACGCCTTTGCCTTGGTCCCCAACCTGAGCCTATGATCCAGGGGCTGCCCTTCAAATGCCCAGTAATTGAACTGGGAGCCAGTGAGTGCAGACTGGGTAAGGGCTCATGTTGGCAATGGCGACGACTATACCTGCGCACTCTGTGTGATATCTTCCCGTTGCTGTCTGTCTAGATGCCCAATAGCATCAGTGGCTTCTTTTTCACAAGGGTCATAAATGCCAGAACCATCTGAAGGCAGGAAACAAGGAAGATATGCAGAGGATTATCCCTTGTCGTCTCATAAGAGTTGTTGGCTGAGGGAACCAGGTGTATTACCCCCCCGCACCCCATCCACACCCAGCTCTGGAAAACACACCGAGCTCGGTGACCCACTCAGCGTCCAGCCCTTGACAGAAATAAATCATGTGTCTCAGAGCAAGAAAGTCACATAGGAGTGGGTCACCACTGGCCCCGGGTCCGCCCTGATTCATGGCTGCGGACCCGGCACAGGGCTGGATATGATGGTGCAAGAGGGTAGTCACGTGCTTTGGCCCTAGCAGGGGAATATGGAGCTGCTGTATCCCTAACCCAGTCAGTGGACCAGTGAGGCAGTGGCTGTAAGGCCTTCATCCCTGTCCTTTTCCCTGTCCCTTGAAAATCACAAGGCCCCAACCTGGCATTACGATGCCGGATGCCAGGCACTCCAGCACTCTTCTCAGGGCTTCGCCAGCACCCATTGGCCTATTGGCAGTGCCGATGGACTTCTCACATAGCAGCTCCAGAGGCTAAAAGGCAAGAGGGACAATGAGCTTCCAGCTGCAGAAGGAAACACCCAGGAATCCTGTCACTTCGTTAAGAGGGGCTAGAGGTCTTGAGACTCAAAGCCAGAGAGGTCAAAGACCAACATCAGGCAGGGCTATCAGACTTTCATTAAGGCAGTAGGGCCAAGGGACAACAGAGGACTTAGTGAGTAATTAAGCTTAAAGAATGTTTTTAATACTGGGCTGTTAAGAAATAAAATAAATTTTAAAAACAGCAATAGTAACAGAAAGAAAACAGGCAGATGGCAGAATAGTCCTCAGGCCCTTGATGGCAAGCTGTTCAAAAATGCCTGCTCACCTTTCCTTATATGACTAGTCACAGCAGACTGTCCAGGTAGTTCCCACCTCCGTTCTGCACTATTGTCCCCCCAACCCAGGGTCTGACGGATCACAACAGCCACCAAAGCCAGCAACCATGAAGCTATTTGTAGGCTATGCTAGGAAAAGACAAACACTACCCATGCAGTCACAAGATGCCTTACCCATCCTCTGAGGGGACCCCAGGAAGGGACTCGGGAACACAAGTCCCTTAGGACACGGATGACAATGACGCATGACTTCAGCCCATTGGCTCTGGCCTATAGAAAGAAGTGCAGGCTCTTCATACTCAGGGCACCACAGAGGACAGCAGGCAAACATGAACAACATCGAGTCTCATGGCGCTGCTTTGCCAAGGGTAAACCGTTACAGGGCTGCAAAGCCACCAAGTGTGTGGCCAGCACTGAGCTCCCTGTATGTGTGGAAGCCTGTTACTCTTACTGCAAAGCAGCCCACTGCTCGGCATGATCTCCTCAGGGTTGTCAAGTCAAACTGATTTAGGCACGCTCCTTTAGCAGCTGCACAATGCAGGTGCTAACAAGATAGGCACAGCTATAGTCAATGTTATGGACACTTTATGGTCAAAGTTGTTGCAAAACTTAGGCATTCTCTACCGAAAGACAAAGAGAAGAACAAAATGCAAACCTGGAACCACTTGGCGTGTCGGAGGGACGCCAAGGCAGCAAGGCATTTCTGCCTGTCCAGAACATCCGGGGGGTCGTTGACTGATAGCGTTTCTATTCATGGGTGGAATAAGAAGACAAGGCACAGTTTGACCAAGGGGTTCTGTCAGGTGCAAAGGGGATGTGGCAGCTTCCTAAAGGGCAGCTGAGTCTCCCACAATCTCAATTTGTGTCCACCCTGGACAAGGGAAGAGAGGCTAAAGTGCCATCAGCTCTGCTCTGAGAGGAAGTCAGAAAAACTGGAAGGCCCTCTCCAAAATTTTAAATCACAAAAAACAAAATCAAAAAAGCAATGTTCCTCTAAAAGGCACAATTGGTGGGGAAGGGAAAAGATAGGCTGACCCTATCTTCTAAGAGACCCGTTCCCTTGCTTCTGCCCCATAAATTAGCTAGGCTGAAGTTTACAATAGGAAAACAAAAAAACAAAAAACAAAAAACAAAAAAGGTGGGGGGGTGGAAATGAACTCCCTCTCTGCTTTCACAAACAGGCATCCACCTGTAGCATAGGGGACCACCTCCGCCCACCAGGCGGGACTGCCCTAGCCCCAGGCCTTGACAGAGAGAGTCCTGTTGGTCAAAGGTCCAGCGTCCCTGAGTGGATAAGCTAAGAGGGCTTTGGTCACTGGCATCAGATACATGTGCCAAAGGGAAATCTACAAATCAGCTTCCACTGCAGTACAGCTAGGCTGTTGTTTGGCTCTGCCAACTATCAGGGATTTGGATAAGGCCTAACTGTAGGCCCAGGAGGGCTGCAGAGAGACCATGAATTGTGGATGAAGTATTAGCTTAGTATCCAAAGTACAAAGACTGGGCTGAAAGACAGCACAATGATTTAAAACCTTATCCAAAACTCTGCTGTAGCTCCTGGACTCTCTAAAGCTCAGAGTATCACAGGCTGAGACCAAAGGAAAACACCCAGGCTGTGCCACAGGGCCAGCTGATCACTGCTCCTAATGCTGCTCACAGGAGCCACCTGGTTGCTGCTAGCCACAACACTGGCAGCTTCCTGGGGAGGGGACACCTTTTCCAAAGGGGAAACAAGTTTAGCCAGGAGGTTCAAGACCATACAAGGAGTGTGAGAAACACATGGTGCAAAGTGCTACTCACTTTTAGTGCCACTGTTGGGTCAGACTCCCAAGAACACAGAGCCAGGGGAGACATGAATGAAGAGTCAAGGCAGTCAGAGCTACCCAAACACCCTCTAATCAAGCACTCTAAAACTCAATAGCACATTTGAGCGAGAGGGAACACCAAGTCTGCCATGTTCTGCTGGCCTCTCAGCCGCCCTACCTCCAGCTAATACTTTCTCCATTTCTTCTCTGACAACAGGGGAGGTCAGGTGGATGGTCAAGGACAAGGGGGGCTCTTTTGTATTTTTTATCACAATCGCCGCATCATCCACAGACTGGAGTATTTCGTACTTGTCTTCTGTTACAGTCTGGAGAAGGAAAAGAAGGTAGCTTTCAAAACACTTTCTCTGTAAAGCAATCAACAGTTCTGACAAACTCCATTGGGTCTCAGGCTATGAATACTGTAAGAACCTCTAACCCTGTAGCCAAAGAAGCTATTTCCACCAGGAGTGTTCAAATGTAAAGGGGAGTCAGGTGTGGTGGCTCAAACCTATAATCCCAGTAGTTAAAGAGACTAAGGCAGGATAATGAGTTCAAAGCTAACACAGATCACAGAATAAGAGCCAGTGCACTGACAGTCATTCCAGTTACTTGGAGACTGATGGCAGAATCACATGAACCCAGGAGGTTAGGTCAAGCCTTGGCAGCAAAATGACACCATCGACATTAACTTAAAAACAAACAAAAAGAAATCAACTGCAACTCAAGCCTGAGCGCCGGGACACACGCCTGAAATCCTAGCATCCTGAAGACAAAAGCAAGAGGACCCAGCTGCTGTTTGAAGCCAACTTGGTACACAGAGCAAGCTCAAGGCAACCAACCAATTGCTACAGTGAGATCTAGTGTAAAAATAAATAAATACAACAGCTAGCCAACCAGGGAGGCACATGCCTATAACCCTAGCACTCAGGATGCTGAGCAAGAGACTGAACTCAAGGCCAATCTCAGACACAGTGGGAGCCCATCTGAAGAAAAACAAGTCTTCTTTCATTTTTTGAGATGGGCTTCTAATTTCTAGCATGGACCTAACATGCACGAACTTCAAGGATGCAAAACAAAGCCCATGCCATTCTGAGACTGTGTGGGAAGCCCAGTGCTCATGGTAGAGAAGGGAATCTTCAACCTGAACAAGTTCCATGCTGGGAGAAGCAGTCAGCAGACAAGATGGAAGAGAAGCACATGCCTACAGCCAATGACAGACATGGGAGTGTGTTTGTGCTGCAGAACAGATCTATAGGGTGCTCAACTTCTTTATAAGATAGTTTCCTGGTTCTTACAACTATTTTTGTTAACAGAAGTAAAGTGGACCGGGCAGTGGTGGCACATGCCTTAATCCCAGCACAGCAAGAAGATCTCTGAGTTTGAGACCAGCCTGTGTTCCAGAATGAGTTCAAGGACATCTAGGGCTACACAGAGAAACTCTATCTCAAAAAAGGAAAGTGTACATACTATAAAGAGTATGTGTGCCCTGGAAATGCAGATTTCTCAACCTCAGCATGGCCCACCTTCTGGATAACATAGAACACAACACAGCTCACAGGAGGCTGTGCGGTATCATACAAGGTGCTCAAAAGATCCCTGGCAACCACTAGCTAGAGGAAGGAGCATCTCATTTCTCTCTATGGCCAGATGTTTGAAAGTCCCCAGGGAGGGTGGAGATTTCAGCTGTCAAGAACCAGGGACACAATGAGCGCAGCCTGTGTATGCATGAGGGATGGATATGGGCAGGCTCACTAAACACATATATGTACCCACTGTAAGGCATCCACCACATCCATTACTACCCCTAGAGCATAAAGCTCTTTTCAAAATATGTACCAGTGTGCTCCACATAACAATCTTTAGAAAAAGATAACAGTAATCAGGAAGTCCAGAAAAAAACAGCTGCGGATATGTTGCTCTCAAGTTCCTAACACTCTGCATTTGCCTTCCAGATCTCAATTCACACCATTTTCCTGAACATGTAACCCAAAAAGCCTTATATTATGGAATGTTTATTAACATACAAAGATATTTTTCTTTGCAAAGTAACAAGACTTAAAACCAACTTTGAATTTCTGTATGCTTATCTTTTAAGATAAATCAAGAACTTTCTGAAAGTGCAGAACTGAACAGTAAAGAAGCTCTGCCTCTGGGGTCAGCTTCTCAGCTCCTGAATTGTACATTAGCCCTATCACTCAGACAAGCATTAGATTAGCCACCACAACAGACCAGAGAGACTCACTCCTTTAATTCTGCAGGCAAAAACGTACAGATGTCAAGGACAGCCTGGGCTATATTAGACTCTCAAAAGTCAGGGAAAAAGGATGAAGAAAGCAGGACCATTATTTAGGCAATACTTTAGAATAGAAGAAGTAAGTAAGGCTTGCTGTTGTTGCTGAGTTTGTTTTTTGAGTCAGGGTCTTACTCTGTAGCCCAGGCTGGACTTGAATGTACACAATCTTCCTGACTCAGCCTCCTAAATGCTGGGATTACACGTTTGTTTAAACCACTACGACCACATCATCTTCTCTCTTCTTTTCTCTCTCTGAACTCTACCGCTAAGCTCCAGATGTAGCCAGGTGAGTGGGGTTTTAAGTATGTCCAGGTCTGACCCATGACCTGCCCTTCCTCTCTTCATCCCATGTAGCCTACACATGATATTTCTAGCCCAATGGCCCAGGCTTCCCATATGAGGGTACAAGGCTTTTGCAAACTAGCAGACTGGGCTCCACTATAAACCCTCAATGCCTCTGTAATGACCTGCTTGTTATCAAGATGAACACAATGCAGGTCCAAGAGGCGCTCCCTGACACATGGAACAGATGGGCCCTCTTCCTTTGACTATCTTCTCCACAAGTGCTTGGACCCCCTCTGGCGTGGTGGTAGTGGTGGTGGTGACTCACAGTGAGCTGGATGGCCAGGTTGTCAGCCACCTTGTCCAGAAGGGCGGTTGTGGGCTTCTCCTTACAGAGCAGAACCAGCTCCAGATCCAAGTCCCCTTTGAGCAGAAGACCCTTGGCTACCAGGCCGACCCGCATCACGCCCCTCAGGGTTCTAGTCATGTGTTCCGATTTCTGTTCCCTGAGAGACAGACAAAAGTCGGGCTCAATGGGCCAACCTATCTAGAACCCAGAGAGACTGGAACTCCTTAGGAGAGATGTTAGCTTAGCTGTGTCACATGGTGACACAGACCTATAATCCCAGCACTCGGGAGGCTGAGGCAGAAGGACCTCTGTTGATTTTGATGCTACCTTGGGCTACAAAATAAGTTGAAGGTCAGCATGGGCTATCCCGTGAGATCCCGTCACAAAAAAACACTACAAGAGCTAGGAAAGGTAGAGGCAGGAGACGTAAGAATTCAAGGGCAGGCCTCAATACATAGTGAGGTAGCAAGACCTTGCCTGAAAAGGCCTGAGCCTTTCTCAACACAGACACAGACACATACACACACAGGGGAGGGGGGGAAATGGGGGGGGCAAGAGAGAGCGAGTATCTGCAACTCACCCAGCCCCTTCTTTGCTCTCATCGTCTGGGGGTGTGTCCATATTTTCTGCCTCAGCAAGCTCGCTGCTGCCCTTTTCCTGTTCATCAATCCAGTCAGAGACGGCCTTGAGGGCCCGCTCAGTGTGAGATACCATATTCTGTACAGCCTCCAGCTCCTCTTGCGTTGGGTACACTGAAGAATGCTTTGCCATCACATGGCGATCATCATTCACAAAAATTCTCATGGGACGCTGGAAATGTGAAAACTACGCTAAAAATGATGCAAGGACAGCCAGTAGCCCCCCTCAGCACTCAGTGACATTCCATCCTTACAGAAGAAACACTGGGAACGTGGCCCAGGGCCTAAGAGGAGATGCTCCACGCAGCAGCAGAAATGGGGCACTTTACTTATTGCTCACTATACTACAGTAGTCCCCCCTTATCCGCGGGGTACACATTCCAAGACCCCTCGTGGATGCCTTAAACCGCGGATAGCACCAAAACCAAAATATGGCCTGGATTTAAATTAACATCTAGGCACAGAGATATGGTAGTTTTATTGGTGAATCAGGCACAGGAAGGGCTTAGATAGGACGGAATGTGAATGTGGTCTCCCTCCAAGTAGCTGATCATCCTACTCACCCTTCTTCTTCTTGTGATGAAGTGATGATGATACAATGCCTACGTGATGAGATGAAGTGAGGTGAATGACGCAGGCATCAGGATGGCGCACAATTTAAAACTTAGCAATTTTTCTTTCTGGAAATTTCCACTAAATATTTCAGACTGCGGTGTACCGCAGGTAACTAGATCCGCGGGAAGCGAGAACACGGCTAAGGGGAGACTACTGTATTCATATCGTGACATGTAATTACTTTAGAGAATTCAAAATGTCTAAGACAAAATGCTAACAGCATCAAATGCTTTGGGGACATGCTATGGGCATTTTTGTATATAAGTGAGCAAAGAAAAACTGTCTTACCATTTTCCTTTCTTTTTTTCTTGTAGTGTCTGGAAATCAGTCTTGGCTTATCTTTTCAAATTGTGACAGCTTCCCTTGGTGTTACCAATACTTCAACTATCTATAAGACCAGAAAATCTTTTTAGTTTTAAATACCTCAGAGACAGACATCTCAGCAGCCATATACTTGGCAGTAAGGATTAAAGGTGCTCACAAAGGGTCGGCTCACAGCAGGACACATCTGTCTCCCAGGTAGCCAAGGCAAGGCACCAAACAACTCACTCCAATTTCCCTTCATATAAAAATAGGATTCCAGAGACTTATCAGAATCAAGCTATACCCTGAGGGGCTTTCTGTTTCCCATGGTCCCTGTTTCATGTCTTCCAATACAGCATGCAGGGGATGGGGTGGGAGTAGGATGACATGTACAGCAGAGAGATGCATCAAGATTTTATGTTAATCAAGCTGGTCCCAACTCCAAATCCTTCTGCTTCCACCTCCCAAGTGAAAAGGATTACAAGTGTGCACCATCAAGCCTAGCTTGGTCTCTCTTGCAGTTCTAGACTCATATAGGTATATGCTCTACCACTGACTATAACCCTCAGTCCTGAGTGCCAAGTTTGCAAGTGTGTGCTACATGCATGCACACAGGTCTTTGTGGGTACACATGGAGGTCAGAGAAGGCTTTCGGTGCTGCTCTATCATTCCTCACTTTATACCCTCACAATACAGTCTCTCACCAAGCCTAGATCTACATTGGACCCAGAAAGCTCCGGTATCCTGTCTCTGCCCCACCCATAGCACTAGGGTTACATCTTGCATGAAGCCATGTGCAGCTTTTTACAAGGACACTGGAAATTCTAACTCGGGTCTTCATGCTTATGCAGCAAGCATTCCTATTCCATCAGGACATCTCTCCAATTCCAGGGTTAGTTTTAAAGACAGGATCTCCTTGTAGCACAAGCTAACTTCAAATTTGCTATAGAGAAAGGTGACCTTAAATTCCTGATTTTCCTCTAGCCTTACTTTTCAAGTGCTAGATTATAAGCATTTGTCACAGAAATCAAGATTTTACTTAGGCCATAGCAACAGACTCATATAAGCCAAGCACACTCTCATTTCACTGGCTATACTCCAACACCAAAGCATGCTAGGCTTTATAAATAAACTAGATCAGGAAGGGAAAAGGTTGCTCAGTAATAGAGCATGT
The DNA here is from genome assembly GCA_033318265.1 of Phyllotis vaccarum. Lineage (NCBI taxonomy): Eukaryota > Metazoa > Chordata > Mammalia > Rodentia > Cricetidae > Phyllotis > Phyllotis vaccarum. Next base: position 108,275,850 of record JARWLC010000012.1, read on the forward strand.
ACGTAACACACTTCAGGCACTGGGTATTATCCCCAGCACTAAAACCAGAATTCAAAACATAATGGAAGTTGGGCACAGTGGCACATGTGATTCAGGCAGGATGTCTGGAGTTCAAGGCCAGGAGCTACATGGCAACAGTCTGGCAAAAACAAAACTAAAAACAAAGGAGGACTAGCAAGACAGATTGATAAGACGGCCACCAAGCCTGAAGACCTCAGTTTAAACTCTAGGGCCCACACAGTGGAAAAATAGACCCACGAGTTGTCCCCTGACCATGTGTGCCATAAGACATTTCTCCCCTGTACAAATAAATGCGTAACAAAATTTTGAAAAATTAGCCAGGTGATGGTGGCACACACCTTTAATCCCAGCACTCAGGAGGCAGAGGCAGGTGGAGCTCTGTGAGTTTGAGATCAGTCTTGTCTACAAAGCAAGTTCCAGGACAGCAGGATGATTACACAAAGAAACCCAAGTCTCAAGAATTTTTTTTTTGAAAAATCAAAGTAAAACATAAGATTAATAAGCTACCAAAAATGTTGCAAGTAAAAATGTTCACCCAAGTATGGGTGTCATTCTTGTACAATCCCAGCTCTTGGTGAGGACAGGAGCAAAAGAAGTACTGTGAGACAGAGGGCACCTCTGGCACTCCCTATAGCCCGCCCGTTCAGGAAGCAGAGGCCAGCCTAGGCTACCCAGAAAACTCACCAATAAACAGACAGGGCAGGCGATGAACTAATGGGTAAGGCACTTGCTAAGCAAGCATGAGCACCAGAGGTTGAATCCTCAACACTCATGCAAGAAAGTCTGTAACCCCAGCACTGTGTGGGTCAGAGACAGGAGGATGGCTGCAGCGTTCTGCTGACATCCTAGCTCCAGATTCAGTAAGTGAGCCTGTGTTAAAGGACTAAGGTCTCCGGAGTGATAAAAGCAGGACACATAATATCCTCCTCTGGTCTCCTCTCCCCTCATACACACATCACACACACATACAAGTAGTCTAGAATATTAACTGTAGCTGTTTTAGAAGAAAAAAAAGGTAAGAGCTCTGACCTAAGGACACTACAGGGATAGACAAAGAAAGGGTCCTAAAGAGCTTCTGTCACATACAAAAGCAAGCTCTCAGCCCTGTTTGCAGCAGGCCTGGCTTTGCAACCAGTCCAAGCGCTGAAGACAGTGACTTCTGAATGTCTGACCCTAAACGGAACATCTATTCAATCACTCCAAGGTCCTGGAAACATCCCAAAAGAGAGGGTAGAGAACCTGTTAAAAACTGAAGATGTAGTAGGAGTGCTGTGAAAACATGTCTTCTGGATGGCATGGCCACTGCACTCATGAACTCACAGTAGCTGTAGCTAATAACTGCACAAGATCTACACTATGTAGGGCCTGTCAACATTTTAGCATAGATGAAGGAGAAGCTTATGAGGCCTCACCCTTGCTGGGGAGCTATTGCAAGTTAATGGTTGCTGAGGGAGAGAATCCTTTTCTTCAGTGCTGCAGCCATTGTTAAGTTGCCCGTGCTCCAGTATGGAACAACCCCCCCCCCCATACACACTACCACCACACATACACACTTATACAAGCAACCCTAATTAAAGATAATGGTTACAAAACAATAAACAAACCAACAAAAAAATTTACCTGGGGTAAGAGGGGACTTGTTGAAAGAAATTCAGCAGATGACAGGGTGATGGAGTGAGAATAATCAAAATATATTATATATATGTACAGAACTGCTAAAAAAAAATTTCTAAGAAGAGAAGTCAGCAGGATAGTCCAGGGGTAAAGGCATTGACAGCCAGTTCTTCCCCAAAAGGTCCTCTGAACCTCCTCAGGGAGCCTCTGCATGTGCCTATCCACAAGCAATAAAAAATTAACATAAATTAAAGACAAAGTAACACTTAGAAAAGCTAAAAGGTAGAAACAGTACTATCTATCCCCATGGACTCAATTTTAGAAACACTAAGACCCCACCCAGGCGTGTAACACAAGCCTCAAGGGCAGAAGCAGCCACATACCAACCCTAAACATGCGGGACTACAGCCTACTCAACTCCTGTGCCCTACAGCCTGTCCAGCCTGCAACTGTACACCAGTCAACAGCTGAACCCCTCAACAGCAGCACTCTGTGCTCCATCCAGCCACACTCACAAAGACTGTAGGCAGAACTCTCAAAGGGGCTTCAGGACTCCCCACTAAATACTGCCAAATTAGACAGTTAAACTAACACCAGAGTTGTAGTTGAGAAACTGCAGAAATGTCTACCAGGAAAGAGGAAGAGAAAGGCCTCTAGGAGAACAGCAGAGGAGGGGAGAGTGCGGGAATGTGGGACGGAGAAGTAGAAGACCAAGCCTAGGCCACAGCCCTGTGAGTTCAAAGTTGCCTGCCTGGTTTTCACCTTACTATAGAACTTCCTTCTAATACCTGCAGCATAGAGGGGCCTCTGCACGACATTCCGGAAGAGAAGATCAGCCTACATAGGTCATAAAGGCCAAGTCCCTCTGACCCCTAGAGTGGCAGCAGCTTTTACTGTCACCAGGATCTTCCCACATCAAGAAGAAATCGGATCTCAACTAGGAGTGTTGGAAAAGGATGCCTGCGCACACCTGTAATCTCAGCACTTGGGAGGCAGAGGCAGGACCAGAATCCCAGTAGAAGCAGGCATAGGTTAAGTAAAAATTTATCTCAAAAAAAAAAAAACTAATACTCGAGACACTGGTTACTAAGAGCACTGGCTGTTTTTGTGGACAACTGGAATTCAACTCCCAGCAGCCATGTTCAGCAGTTTACACCCCTCTGTAACTCCAGCTCTAGGGGAACTTTCTTTTGTCTCCACAGACACCTTATCCACACCAACACACAGACACACACATGTAAAATGAGAATTTTTTTTTAATGCAATGTTTAGATGTGATAACAGGAACTAGATGGTTTGGAAATTGCTGCTCTCAAGAAGACCTGTGTTAGCCAGGTATAATGGAATACACCTTTAATCTCAGAGACAGAGGGTTCTCTGAGTTTTGAGGCCAGCTTCATCTACAAAGCAGATATTTAAAGCTATGTCTCAAAAAACAAATCAAAACCAAAGACCCAAGTTCAGCCCTAGGCATCCACATGAGGGAACTCACACCCTCCTCCCCCTTCTCCCTGAATTCTAGGGGACCTGACATCCCTCTCATGGATTCCACTGTATATGCACACAGGTGCACACACTAAAACATAACTACACACACATAAAAAATTTAAAGCAAATCTTCTTTTTAAAAAAAAAAAAAAAAAAAAAAGTACCTTTAATCCAGCACCCAGGAGGCAAAAGCAGGTGAATCACTCAATTTCAGGCCAGTGTGCCTACAAAGTGGGGTCCAGACCAGCCAGGGCTACACAGTGAGATGCTGTCTCAAAAAGAAGGGAGGGAGGGAGGAAGGGAGCAGAGGGAGGAAGGGAAGGAAGAAAGAAGGGAGGGAGGGAAGGAGGGAGGGAGGGAGGGAGGGAGGGAGGGAACTGAAAAAAGACTAACTATGGTATTTGATGCTTTGAGCTGTTAGAAGGGGAGGAGTATCTAGTTCAGATAAATACATGGCTGGAATTACATTGTTCCCCAGAAATACTCCAAGGAGAAAATACAAAAGGAAAAATAAAACTGCAGGGCCCTGAGAAGGGCTGAAGCTGGAAGGTGGCTGTCCTGGGGCTCATCTGTGCTCCTCTGAGAAGCTCATGGCATACCTTCTGTTCTGGTTTTCGGTATTGGGAATGAAGCCCAGTGCCAAGAGCATGCTGAGCAAGTGCCCTAACACTTATCATGCCCCCAGCCCCTTTTCACTTTTTAGTTTGAGAACATCTTGCCAATTTCCCCAGATGGACCTTCAACTCTTCCCCTGTTGCCCTAGCTTCCTCAAGGTGGGGTTACTGAGAAGTGTACGCTGCCTCTAGCTGTTTTATTCATTATGTGGCCTGTCTGCTAGAACTGCAGTGAGGTGGGCACACATGCCTACCACAATGTGCCTGTAATGGTCAGGTTTACAATTGCTTCTCTCCTTCTACCATGTGGGTCCTAAGGATACTCAGGTCATCAAGCTTGGCAAGAAGTGCTTTTACTGCATAATAAACTTAGGTATTTTTAATAAAGCAGTGACTAGCAAATAATTATAAACAAATCCAAAGACTAGTAAACCAACCACAGCCTGGATTGTACAAAGCAAAGGAAATTCCCATCAGCTGTAACTGGCTGTCACCCCAAGTCCCATGTACAACACTATTATTAATCAAGCCAAATCTTTGTGAAATCTCATGAATTCATGATCATGACACTTCTAATTAGGAGTACATTTACAGAGGCTGGAGAGGTGGCTAGGAAGTTAAGAGTACACGCCGCTCTTCCGGAGGACCCCATTCAATTCCCAGCATTTTCATGGTGGCTCTCAACCTTCTACAACTCCTGTTCTGGCCTCCTCAGGCAGCAGCAAGCACAAATGTGGTTGGTACATAGACATATGTGAAGGTAAAACATTTGTACACATTAATAAACCGTGTTTACTTGTGTATGTAAATATCATTGTGCAGGCACAGCACACAGTCAGCAAGAGGACATCTTCAAATGTCAATCTTCAAATGCCAGCCACCTCTTTTTTGAGACTGTCTCTCACTAGCCTGGAGTTCCAAGTAATAAGCAGGGCTGCCCTACCCAGCAAGGCTCAGCAATCCCCGTCTCCAGTTCCAATAAGTGATACTATACAATACTTTTTAAAGTTTATTAGATTTATTCGTTTATTTTCTGTGTATAATGTTTTGCCCACCAGCAAATATGTACCATGTAAATGCCTGGTGACCAAAGAGGTCAGAAGAGGGTATCAGATCCCCTAGAACTGGAGTTTTAGATGGTTGTGAACATATGGACACAGCGAAGTAAATGCAGGTGCCTTTCAAGAGGTATGCCTCCAGCCCACAACCTGGCTTTAAGGAAAAAAAAAAAAAAAAAAAACACCACCTTACTCTGAGACCAAACTCAGGTTTCTCCTTGCAAGAACTTTACCAATAGAGACATCTCTGCAGGCCTCAAAGCCATATTTATTTAAACAAGTATTTATCATGTATCTCTTATGTCAGCATTGGGTCAGATGACAGGTCAGTGACAGATGAGGTAGACTATTCATAAGCCACCTACTGAATAATAAAGGAGAAAAATCTTTCTTCCCTCCAATGCAATATGGAGCCAGAAGTCAGGTTTCAGACCCTACACTGAGTCTCTGGGACTCTTGGCTGGCCTCCACTGTGAGAGCAGGACCCTTTATCCAAGGCTACAGAGGCTAAGACTGTTATTTCATTAAGGGGTTTGTGGAGTGGAGTGCGGTGACTCATGCCTCTAACCCCAGCACTCAGGAGACAAACACAAGGACTGCTCCAAGTTCAAGTCTGACAGAGAGAGACCCTGTGTCAAAAAAAGCCAATCAGGCGCTGGGGACACAGCTCAATTGGTACATGCTATATGTATAAAGCCCCAAGTCCCATCCTGAATACCACATGAACTTGTTATGATGGCACACACCTTAATTTCAGCACTCAGGAGGAGGCAGAAAGTCATCTTCTGCTACATAAGCTGTTTGAGGCCAACCTAGATTACATGAGACTTTAAGGGTCCAAAAACAACAACAAATAAAACCTGAGTGTTAGGAAAACTTCAGAACAGGGTTAAGGATGGTTGTTGTCAACACCACCTGGTATAGGGACGCAAAGGGGATTTTCTGGGGCTAGAATGAATGCAAGTTCAAATCACCACGTGGCATAGTCAAAGTCTGTGTCACTTCAGGAAGTCACAGAACTGAGCTGGAGAGACAGTGGAGCAGCTAAGAGTTCCTGTTGCTCTGGCAGAGGACTTGAGTGCAGTTACCAGCACCCACATCAGATGGCTTAGAACTATCAAGAGTCCAGCTCCAGGAGATCCAACACCCTCTTCCAGCCTCCTCCAGAACCTGCAAACACATAGCATACAATCTCACACAGACCACATATAAACAGAATTTAGACCCAGGTCTGTAATCCTAGTACTCTCAAGGCTGGGGCTGGAATTCACTCTGAGGTCAACTTGGGCAATATGGCAGAAATCCTGTCAAAAAAAAAAAAAAAAGAAAGAGAGAGAGAGAGAGAGGGAGAGGGAGAGAGAGAGAGAGAGAGAGAGAGAGAGAGAGAGAGAGAGAGAGAGAGAGAGAGAAAGAAAGAAAAAAAAAAGAACAGAAAAGCAGCCAAGGGGGCACGGAAATGGCTCAGTGGGTAAAGGACCTTACCATGTAAGCTCAGCCTGACAAAGTGCAAGGGGAGCATAGGATCTCCTCAAGTTATCCTCCGATCATCACACATATGCCACAATACACTCATACTCCTCCAAATATCAAACACTTATATGCAATAATATATGGAAATTTTTAAATTAAAAAAATCAGATTAAGTCTCCTACCCAAGCCTCATGAGGAAAAAATAATCCCTGCCCACAGGCTGGAGGACAAGCAGACTTCTGAGGTGAGCTAACAGTCCTAACTACTGCTCCTGCAGAGGTTGTGGCTCTCTCTCTCTCTCTCTCCCAGTAGATGACCCTGGTACTGGCTTCGACTTAAAGCCCTTCGGTAACAAATACAAATGCTAAGCTTTAATGTAGCAGTTATTCTAGCCACAAGTTCTTCATCCTAGAAAACATAAAGTATCACTGGGATAAAACAGAACCAATATTAATAAGAAAACAATCTGGGGCTGCAGAGATGGCTTAGCACTCAAAGAACACTTGCTGTTCTTGCAAAGGATCCAGGTTCAGTTCACAGCACCAAAATGATGGCTTACGACTGTCTCTAAGTCCAGTTCCAGAGGATCAATCCAACATCCTTTTCTGACCTCTGTAGAGACTGCACACACATGGTACACATGCATGCAGGCAAAATACCCACAAAAATAAAGTTTTTTTTTTCTAAATGACACCCTGTCTCAGAAACAAACAAAACTTAAGAAAACATCCCAAATAAGAAGAACTGCAAATAAATACTGAACTCCAAATAACCTTGTAAGATGGCAACACTCTGCTCCTTGGCCTTAAGTGCATCATAAAAACTGAAGAAGAAGAAAAAAAAAAGACGGTGAGATTGCTCACATGATCTTTATGCTCATGTGCTTGCCATGCAGGCATAAAGATCTAAGCATGGATCCCAGCACTCATGCAATATGCTGAGCATGGCTCTCTATGCCCACCTATAAACCCCAGTGCTGTAGGAGGTGAAGACAGGAGGATCTCAGTGCTTCCTGGCTTCCAGTCTACCTCCAGGTTCAGAGAGGAACCTTTTTCAAGGGAAATAAGATGGAGAGTGATAGAATTGGACATTTGATATCCTCCTCTGCCGTCTGCACCAATATGCACAGGCATGCACAAGAACATACAAAGACACACAGACATAAGACATACACACAATAAATTATCTTTTCAAATAAAGAATTGGCCTGGGAATTGGCTTCGTGGATCAAGTGAATGCATGAGGACTCCAGCTCAGATCCTCAGCACCCACATAAGTCAGGCATAGCAGTGCATGTCTGTAACTCCGGCATTTGAGAGGGGAGACAGGCAGATTCCCGATGTTGACTGGCCAGTCTAGCAGAAAGAGCAAACCCCAGGTTCTGTGAGGACACTGTTTCAGAAATAAAAAGATAGAAAATAACTGACGGTGATAACTTTACACAAACCTCTGGCCTACACATCCATCTATTAGTGAGCAAACACATAAACAAACACACACACCTATGAAAATAATGGGAGAATTCAAATGACTGAGGGATGGACAGAACCACAGGTGGTATACAGTATAAGACTCCAGGACAGCAGAAATGTCGGTGAGCAACCTCCACTGGGAGTACTTGGAAAAGAATTCTCTGTTGCAAACCTGAACCTGTTTTGTTTAAATGTTTTTATCTAAAACCAAACATAAAAGGATTCGGGAAGGCCAAATAAAATGGAGAAATCCACAAAGATACTGAAAAGCGGGAAACAACTCACTACACTATATTCTCAACACTTTCAGATACAAAAGGACAACTGACTGCCCCAGCTGACTAAGGAATTCTTTAATAAAACACTACTGGAGCTGTGGCTGATGCTCAACTGGAAAGCACTAGAGTATCAATGCAGGAAGCCCTAGGTTCCCACAAAGAATTGCAGAAACTGGGTGAGGTGGCAGCAGCTTGTAATCCCAGCACTTGGCCAGCCTCAACTACACAGCTGAGACATTGTGAGAAATCAAGGAGGAGGAAGAGGAAAGAAAAGAAAAGGAAAAAAACCCCGCAACCCCCGGGAACCACCAAGAGTCTAGGTATTCACTGGGCTACTACAGCATCAAGGACAGCACCAGTCCAGTATTCTCTCTTCACACCAGCATCCTTTCAACCCTACAGTCATGGCTGAAGAGAAAACACGGGCTTGCATTGGCAACAGCAGGTGCCTAAACTTCTAAACTTCATCTTCTGATGACACAGGCCCATCAAGTTGACTCAGGAGGGGCTGGCTGTCAGGCTGCCAATGAGCACACCTGGCCAGCCTGTGTGGGCTGCAGTCTCCTGGGCCCTCTTCCTTCAGACTTAGTATGATAGAGATGACTCCTGATTCTAGTAAACCAAACAAAGGACTAGTAGTATCTAACACTGCCAGTGTCTCCAAAACCCTGAGCTGGGCTGCCACTACAGATCCACAAAGCATGCCTCACTGCCTGAGAGCCCAGATTTGCAGCTCATGAACTCAACAGTAGCCCTCCCAGGGGCAAAGAGACTTCCTACATGAAAAGGCCCTTTAAGGGAAGAAACAAAACTGGTAAGAGACCCACAGCCCCCACCACATTATTCCATAGAACCACACCTGTGTTCCAGGGCTGGGACTCAAGCGAGGACACCAAGATACCAACCAGCCTCTCTGAGAAGCCAAGGGATGAGGCATGCAGATTGCTGGGCAGCAGTGGGTGCACTGCCTTTAATCCCAGCACTCAGGAGGCAGAGGCAGGTGGATCTCTGTGAGTTGGAGGACAGCCAAGGCTACACAAAGAAACCCTGGGTAGAGAGGGAGGGAGGGAAGGAGAGAGGGAAAGAAAAAAAGGAAACTTCCAAGTGGTCAAGTGTAGGAGTATTGTGTTGTTTCATGATAAATAATTGTCCCACCCACTAGTTTAATAAAAAGAGCTGATTGGCCAAAGGCCTATGCATATCACTTTCTAGCTCTCTACCTTTCATCTAACCCATGACTCATCTTGTTCAGCCATGCGGTTCGGTACCTTTTCTTAGGGCAGCATAGTTCTCCTCTGCTTCTTCCGGGCCTCTCTCTGGAATTCTCTCTGGTGTTCTGTATAGCATTCTGCTCTCAGAGATTTTCTTAGTCTGGTAGCCCCACCTACACTTCCTGCCTGCCGTTGGCCAATCAGCTCTTTTTATTAAACCAGTGGGTGGGACAATTATTTACCATGAAACAACACAATACCCCTACAGTCAAGGACAAGAAACAGGGCCTCTCCCTTTATTTTTGAAGCAGGGTTGCAAGTCTATACCTCAAAGTTTTAAGCCTGTGGTATAGTGGCCATCTTTCCATCTCTAATTATATACAAGGTAAGGTTTGCAACACTGTGCTACCAAAGAACAAACCATTAAGCCTTCCCAGACAATGTGGGAAATGGTCCTGAAGGGGGATGCTCTTCTACAAGAAATGTGTCTTTAAGCTGACAGCACTATGCAGCACTCAGCACAGATCCTTCCTTCACCTCTGATTCTACAAACAATGTGAAAGCAGCCCAGCCAGCTGCCACCAATCTAAAATAGCCAATCATGCCACTCTAGTTTTGTTATTAAAATATCCTGAATGAATGAGCTGTGTGTGAGGCACTGCAATTCCAGCACTCAGATGAAGGCATGAGAATTAGCAGTTCAAGGCAAGCCTTGGGTACAAGAGACTTTGTCTCAAAAGATAGTTGTTGTTCTTGCAGAGGACCAGAGTTCAGTTGCCAGCACCCACACTGGGTGGCCTACAACCCCCTATAACTCTAGCTGCTGGGGGTGAGTAGGATCATCTGTCAAAGGGGGGGGGAGATAACATACAGATAGACAAGACTTTAACCTTGGCATTATTCAGGAAACAAAGGCAAGTGGATTTCTGAGACTAGCCAGGTCTACTACATAAAGAATTCCAGGCCAAACAGAGATACACAATGCGCGCGCGCGCGCGGGGGGGGAGGGGGGGGGCACGGACGGGGACGACGGGACGACACGGGGGGGGGGGGGGGGGGCACGACACACGACCCCACACCTTACAACATAGCTCAATGGTAGAAAGCTTTGTCTAGCATATATTAAGATCCTGCACTGAATCCCTAGTACCACAAAAATAAATAAGCCAAAAAAATCTGAACAAAACTCAAAGAGGCTGAAGAGATGGCTCAGTGGTTAAGGAGCACTTAATGCCTACTCTTGCAGAGGACCAGGGATCCTGCAAACACATGCAGCTCACAACAGACTATTTCAGGGGATCAGACATCCTCTCCTGGCCTCCTTAGACACTGCATACAAACGATACACAAATACACACAGGCAAAACATTCACATAGAAATATTTTTTTTTTTAAAGGAAGAAAACCCAAAGATGAAAAGACACAGCTCTGAATCAGAGGAGTAGAATGTAAGGATCAACAGAACAACATGGGGCAGGGGCTGTGATACAGCAGTACACAAACCTTTTATGAACAAAGATAGGTTTGCTTCCTAGAACTGCAAAAGAAACCAGTCTACCCATGACTCTACTATCAGAACTACAATAACAAAAGTACGCAGCAAAATTATCAACTGTTCTTGAACTGTGAAAGATCGCAGTATTGTCGAAGACATTTAATAAAACTCCAAAGGAATTTGAGAAAACCTCTTCCCAGTGTACTAGCAGATAGGGAATGGGGGAAAGCAGGCAACCTCCTCTCCCTGTGCTCAGGGCAGAGGCAGCTCTGCAGCAAGGCCTTATATAAAGGTATTATGTTTGTTAGAGAGGGTCTCACTGCATATCTCTGGGTGCCATGATCTCAAAGATCTGCTTGCCTGTCTCCCAAGTGCTAGGACTAAAGGTGTCACCATGCCCAGATGAGATTTAAAAACAAAACAAACAACAAAAAGCCCCAGTGCCCAATTTACTAAGTGTACTTCTTTGAAATGTACTTCCTTCTAGTTAGAAAGAAAACAGGACCACCTCTCAAACCCTTTTAGTTGCCAACACACAGGTGTGATTTCTTTCTAACAAAGGTCACCTTTTCATTTTTCTGGAGGTGTTAGGGGTGGTCTTCAGCAAACTGCTAAGACTTCTTTCTAAGAGTGAAACATATCCCCAATTCTTTGTGTTATTGTTAAAGAGACAGAGTCCTGAGCTGGGGAGAGGGCTTAGTGACAAAATGCTGGCTGTGCAAGCATGAAAACCAGTTTGTAGTCTCAGAGTCCATACAACAGCCCTGTAATCCCAGCACTTGGGAGGCAAAGGATTCTTAAACAAGTTGGCTAGCTAGATTAGCAGATCTGGATTCAACTGTGAAATCCTGCCTCTATGAAACGGAGAGCAAGTAGACATCTGCTTTCAACTTTGGCCCTCCATATTTACTTATCCATAAACCATCCTTACATTTTTGGGAGGGTGGGGGAGACATGGAACAGAGCTTCACTATGTATCCTTTAACTGGCGTGGAACTCACTACGAACCAGAAAGATCTCAAACTCAGAGATCCACTTGCCTCTGCTTCCTTTATACTAAGATTAAAAGTATATGTTACTATCCCCAGTTACTTGCTTTGAGACAGTGTGTCACTTGGTAGCTGAAGCTGACTTCAAAATTGATACTTTGTGGTCTCAGCCTCCATACTGCTGACTTTATGAACTTTTCCACCAACACTTGGGAGGTAGATGTGGATATCAACAAGTCAAGGCCAGCCTGGGCTACATGAGACTTTTGCCTCAAGGGCATGTGTGAGACTCTGGGTTTGATTTTTTTTTAATGGCACAAGAAAATTTAGTAAGTAAATAATAAGACTCAAGTAAACTCACAAAAATAACTCAAGCTCCCCTCCCCATCTGGCAGATACACACCTAGTTGTAAAGCTATGATCAGGCATCTTAGTACCTTTGAGAATATTGACTTAGACCCATATCTGAAAGCTGCACAAGTCTCAGAAATAATTGCACTGCCAGCACCTACACCGATATCATTTTGATGGGTCTTACACTCCCCTCCAGCTTCTGGGCTCACACCATCCTTTACTGCAGCCTCTTGAAACTATAGACCTAGTTCTCTGGCTTGGACTTTTTAAATAAATTATGAGTGAAGAGCAAGAAATAGCCTATAAAAACTTCAAAACAATACACCCAGAAGAAAATCTAACTAGCAACATTTCATTCTTTAAAACCACAAACAAGGTAGGCTTGGTGACCAGAACTAGAAGTCCCAGAAATGGGAAGGTAAAGGACGAGAATCAGGAGTTCAGGGCTAATCCCAATCACACAGCAAACTGCAAGCCATCCTGAGCTGCATGAGACCATCTCAACAGAGGGGGGCGGGGGAGATGCACTCACTCACAAACCAAGCATACAGACACGGAGATGAAACCAAGTGTTAGCAGTCATAGGGCAGGCAGCAGCAGAGAGAGCAGTAGGAAAGGCTGATGACATCACCCACACCTAAGTACTGAGCCAACCAGGCCTCATGAAGATAAAATGACAGCTGTGCAGCATGCCTGAGAACCCAGTCATGCACTCCAAAAATGCCAGTAGAGCCACTTCATACTAACCACCCAGGGATGACACAGCTGCATACCCAAATGACAGGATACACAATTAAATGATACTTGGGTGCTTAGATGTGGACCAGAAAACGACGACCTTACCAAGCATAATGGTTGATGCCTGTAGTCATACTCAAATATGAGGAAGGAGGACTATGAGTTGGAGGCTAGATTGAATTATAAAATGAGACAGTTTCAAAAAATAAGATAGTATCTGGGAGGGAAGGGGCATGATTTCTATCCCAACAGCACTCTGAAGGGTAGCATGTGGAGTTTCCAGCCAGTCTGGTCTACCAGACTGAGTTCTGGGCTAGCCAGAACTAGACAGTGAGACCCTGTCTTAAAAGAGAGGAGGAGGGGAGGCAGGATGATTAAGAGCATGTACTGCTTTGCAGAGGACCTGAGGTCAGTCTCCAGCAACCATGGGCTCTTAGAGCACCTGCACTAACATGCACACACACAATCAAAAATCTTCTAAGAAAGTAAACCTGGGTGTAGTGGCCCACTCCTACCATCCCAGGCACATGAATCTACAATAGCAAGTGCTAGGACAGCCAAGGTTAAATTAAGAAAAGAAAGTTGGTGCACACCCAAAATTCAGGACGCAGTGGCAGGAGCATCTCTTTTGAAGTTGAGGCACAGAAACCACAGACCAGCCAAGACTACACAGTGAAACCCTGACTCAAAAGAGGGGGCAGAGGGCTGGGCAGTGGTAGTGCAAGTGTTTAATCCCAGCACTTGGGAGGCAGAGGCAGAGGCAGGCAGATCTCGGTGAGTTCAAAGCCATCCTGGTCTATAACAAAGCAAGTTCCAGGACAGTCACAACTGAGAAAACCCTGTCTGAGCAGTGGTAGGGAGACAGGAGAAAGATGGCTCAGTGGTAAGGAACTCACACTGCTCTTGTAGAGCATCCATGATGGACAGTGGCTAAAAGCTGCCTGGGTCTTCAGCTGCATGGTAATCCAAAGAACACCTCAGGCCCCCTCAGCCACCAAAACTCACTTGCACATACCCACACAGAGACATTAAAATAATAATAATAATGTAAAGAAAAAATCTTGAATAATAAATACATCTTTTGCCTGTTGATGATGGCACACACCTTTAGCTCCAGCACTTGGGATGAAGAGGTGGGCATATGAACTCCCGGGCTACACAGAAAAACTCTGTATTAAAAATCTGAAATAAACAAATACATTGTTTTCACACTAGTTATTCTTAGAAGTGCTGCAAACCATAGCCAGTGGTTTAGAGCCTGATGCCCAGGGCCCTGGGCACTGTCCACCAAAACACACATGTGCACAAGTGGCAGGACAGAACTATCCTAGCTGTGCTTCTTTTTATTACATTTGATCATTGTGTATGTGATGGGATATGTCCATACCACATTAACCATGTGCAGGCCAGGGAACTTTGGGGAGTCCTCCTAAATGGTTCTAGGGCCAAAACTAACATGTCAAGTTGGTGGCAAGTCTTTCACCACTGAGCCATCTCACCTGCCTTCATTATTTGGACATTTAAATAAGAGAAACAAAGTTTCAACTGGCCATCCTTCCACAAGAAACTAAAAAAGAGAAGCTAGGGGTTGGAGAGATGGCTCATGGGTTTAGAGCACTTGCAGAGAACCAGGATTCAATTACTAGCACCCAAATGGCAGTCCACAGCTACCCATAACCCCAACTTCACGGGATCCAATACAGACATACATGCAGAGAAATCATCCACACGCATACAGAAAAAGCAGCTTTCCGTAGAAACAGGATCACCTGACACAATGTCTTGTAAAAATCTCAAGGACCTAACATATCCAAACTGTTAGGTACTTTTAAAACTTGGCACAAATGAGGCTCACACACACCTGTGCCTTCCCTACCGGTTCAACACTTGCTAATGAAGCAGGAGATGAGGCTATCACAACTGAAGGCTGCATCAAGACTCAAGTCTAGTTCACCTCTCCAGAGGCCACAGTCCTCTTCATTCACTGTCAAGCCTCTTTCTGCTCTAACTCTAAACCACTGCAAACAGTAAATAAATCTTTCTCTACCGTGACACTGTTATGAGGGGAGAGAGGAGCACCCAACAATAGAACATAAGAAAAATAAGTTCTAATCCCCTCAAAGGTTCAAATGTTGCAGGATTTCTGATCACACTGTGAGCCCTGAAACTTCATTATTTACTGAAAAACCTGTTTCTGTTGTGGTGTGAATGACCATAACACACACTTTTAATCCAAGCTTTCTGTTTGAGTATTGTAAGGCATAGGTCAACAGGCACAGCAAGCAACCAGAAGACAGGAAATGAAATATGACTATTAAAAAAACACATAGAGAGTAAGATTGAGTCAAGAGGATGGACAGACACACACACAGGAAGTAGAAGGGAAGGACACTGAGTTTGAGGAGTTTGGCTTGAGAAGGTATAGGCAAAGAGAGAGGCTTTTGGAACACTGGCTGAGAAAGAAGGTAGGGGGTGCTTTCTCTTGCCTCTCTGAGTTTCAGGCTCTCACTCCAGCATCTGGCACCTGAGTCTTTATTGATAAAATCAAATGTTTGAGATTTTGTTAAAAAAAAGTCAATCATTTGTAAGGTAGAAGCCTCACCACTGCAAAGTCTAAACCAGGAGCCTGAAGCTAGGCTAACCTGGACTACACAACACTTGACGCTGTTTCAGAAAGAAAAATAAGCAAGGCAGTGGTGGTGCATGCCCTTGATCCCAGCCCTGGAGAGGCAGAGACAAGTGGATCTCTGAATTTAAAGCCAGCCTGGCTTGTAGACCAGAGTTCAGGACAGTGGGGCTACATGGGGGGGGGGGGGGGGTCACAAGTTCATGGGCCACACAGACTGATATACTTAATGATGATGTTACCCATCTTTTAGAACGGCTTAAGTAATCAAAGAACTGACAATATGTAGCAGATCCTGACTCTAAGCAAGCTAATGTATCTCTTACAATAAAAAAGTAGCAGCAGTGTGTTATCCAGCAACAGGCCCAGCACAAAGGAGGCACAGGCAGGTGGATCTCTATGGTTCAAGGCCAGTTTGGTCTACAGAGTTCCAGGGCAGCCAGGGCTACACAGAGAAACTGTGACTCAAAAAACCAAAAAAGTAGCAGCACAAGCAAGACAACTCTACATTTTTCAGGATAAGAATCATCCTTCTAGCACAAGGAAAGTAACAAAAGGGGATACTGGCACAGGCTACAATCCCAGCGCTCAGGTTAATGCACCTTGAGAGCAGTCTGAACTTCTAGTGTGAGACTCCATCTGAATGGGGAGAGAGCAGAGGGAACTTCTGCCCAGATGTGGTGACACACACCTTTGATCTCAGCACTCAATATAAGCAGAGACAGGCATATCTCCAAAGGTTTAGAGGTCACCCAGACTACACAGTGAGACCTTGTCCAAAGAAAGATTCTTCTCATATCTTTACCTTACTCCTTCAGATCTATACCTGGATACCTTCTCTATAGAGCAAAATGCTGGGGAAAGGAGGGGAGGGTGAAGGGTGACCTGTTGGGATGCCATAGAAATATCCCAGTCCTCAAAAGGCAGAGGCAGAAGGATTCCAAGTTCAATCCCAGCCTGAGCAACATAATGAGACACTTCAAAAAAGAAAAAAAAAAAAAAAAGCTGTTTGGTGGTGGCATATGCCTTTAATCCCAACATTTGGGAGGTAGAGGCAGGCAATCTCTGTAATTCAAGGCCAGCCTGGTCTACAGAGCAAATTTCAAGACAGCCAGAGCCACACAGAAACCCTGTCTCGGGAAGAAAAAGAAAAGAGAGAAACTTTAGGTAAAAATAAGAAAATAGCAGTTTATTCACAGTAACGTGAGTCTAGAAAACAGTACTAACTGAAAACTATCAGGCACTTTTCAGCTCCATAAAGAGGAAATTCCCCAGACTGGTCCAAACTGCAGCAGATAGACACTAATATAGCACCCAGTGCTGCTAAGGCCGATCTGGCACTAATCACCAGCCTCCAATCTGGACTGCAGACTTCATTCAGAAACCAGAAGCTACCCACAATGCAAGCTACCAGGCTGGACTAGAGCAATAGCACCTGCCAGTGGCCTTTCTCCTTGAGGCTGTGAAGGCAGCTCTGGTTCCCCACACTTCATTCAGGCTAGGTGGCAGTAGCTGCTGCCCCAGGAGACCACACTCAAAGAACTCTGGTCAATCCACAAAAACCTGCGGGAAGTCCTAAACATGAGCAGTAATTTTGAATGACACCTCTTCTTTTCCTGCGGACACGACATCATCTTATTGATCATTTTAAATAAAACAGAACTTTGAACCAGAAAGATACATTCAGAACATTCGAATCCCAACAGTGAAGCATATCACAGAAACAGGCCTCTTTCCACCACGTGTCCTAAGCAGCAACTTACCAGCAATTTTACTAAGAGATGGCTTACTCTTCCCCAGTTTGGATCCGTAACGCGGGAATCAGAGACCGTTCTACACTCCAAATAGCTTATCCGAATTGTGGAATAACCTAAGGTGAATACCCATCACTCAATTACTTTACTTAAAGCACACACGTTCCAAAGACTTCAAGCTTGCCAATCCTGGCGATTAGCGTCCCCAACACCACATCACCGTATAGGGGAGTGGAGGCAGAGCCTGAACAGCCTGGGAAACACCATCAATGAAAACCACCTGGTCTAAAAGAACGGGAAACCCAAACAGTTTTTAAGTTTGGATCTCGACCTGGAGGAAACCTACAGATCAGGGCTTTAAGGACCCGATGAATCCATAAATCCTTCCTGCAACCATCATCTAGGGAGAGGGATCGTGCTCAGGACAAAGGAGAGGTTTCCCGCCTTGGGACCTGGAATGAACCTAGCATGCTCCTGGAAGCCAGGGAGAAAGCTTAACAAAGAGAGAGAGCGGGTAAAGGAAGGGGATCGACCCTTCAGAGTCTGCCGGGATGCCCGAGCTATGAGGGGGTGTGTGCTCCAACACGTGCGCGCGTGCGCAGGCTGAAGCAACAGACAAAAGCCCGGCCTGGAGAAAAGTAAGCGGTCCGGGAAGAGGGAATATCACAGTGCGTGCGCACCCCCCGAGAGCGGCGTCCAGGCCCTGGCCGAGGGGACCACGAAGGGGGGAGAATGGATGCGCGCGCACAGGGGCACTGCCGCCGCCATTTTGTTTCCTCCGCACAATGGGGGAGAGTAACGGCCAAGCGCGGGAGCGAGGCCGGCGGAGGAAGGAGCAAGACGCCGAGGGATGGAAAATCCGAGGGGAGGGATCGGTCCTCAGGGTGGCAACTGCCCTGTCACTAGCGTCCCCTCAGCTCAGCCGGCGCTGACAAGTGGGAGAACGGACGGGGGGAGGGGCGGAGGCGGGAGACGCCACATTGCCGCTTACCTTGTCGGCGTTCCGGTCCCTCGACCTCAGCCGCCGCCGCCCTCCTGCCACCAGCCTTCCCGAGTCTTCGGAACACCCCTCAAAAAAAAAAAAAAAAGCCACGCGGTTTTCGCTGGGGTGGCTCCAGTCCTAACTGCAATGGCGAGAAGAGGAGGAGGAGTCGGGGGCCGGGGGCGAGCGGCGAGCGGGCGCGCGCCGGGGAGGTGAGGAACCACGTGACTGGGAGGGCCCCGCCCCCGCATCACGTGGGCGATCGACCTAAGCCCAGCCCCCAGTGGGCGGGTGGGACCAAATGTGCTCGAGGGGGCCGGACCATGTCACGTGACATTGACACAGGCGCTGCGCCTGGTTGCATGACGTCGATGCCTGGCCTCTTAAGGGTTTGCTGAGTCACATGACAGTGGCTGGCTCTGCTTTTGTCATGTGACAAGGACTTTCTGTTGTTGTTGTTTCGAGTCTCATTTCCCCTATTGGTAGGCCTGTATCACCTGATGAGACTCAGATGTTTTGTTTTGCTTTTTCCAATGGCGGTTTTTCCAAGCGACCGTTATCACGTGACGCAATGAAGCCGGGTGGGCCCTTCTGACTGCCCCTGTTCATATGCGCATGCGCTTCGTTGCTCGGGTTGACGTCAATACGTTGACGGAAGCCGGTCTGAAAGACTGGCACGTGCGCACGGTTTGGTACTGATTCCGGTCTCGTCAGCGATAGCCCAGCGGTTCAGACTCACGTTGTCAAACTGCTGAGTTATCTCACAGGCATTTATTTTTGTATTTTTAAGAAAATCAGTTTTGCTATGATATCTCGGCTGGCTTTGAACTTGGCGCTTCTGCCTCCTCTTTAATGGAGCTGAATTACAGGCAAGGCCATGGCACCAGGCTGCTGAGGGTTTTTAATAGATTGCCTCGGTGTTGAGTGGTTACTTAGCATCAGGAGGCCCTGGGTCGGACCCCAGTACCACACACACACACACACACACACACACACACACACACACACACACACACACACACACACACACACACACACACACACACACACACACCAGATACCAGACAAGATAAAAAAGCAAAGCTCTCAAACACCCAGATCCCCCCTTCATATCCGTTGTATGTCTACAGAAATTTACTGTTTTATTCCAATAAATAATAATAGTTAACAAGAATTGGCGTCGGCCTTGTTTTGTTTTTTAACTTGGATAACAGGCTAAAATTGATGGAAAATTTATGAACGCATCAATTGGTAGGTGGTTTGAAATCTAAACAGGTCACACCAAAGATGCTTTTTGACACAGGAGAGAAGTCTGTCTAAAATGACATGCCTGTTCTGACAGCGCCACCACGTGGTAGTTAATGTTTTCCAAAGATCGGTTTGCGAATCACATGTGTGCCCAATGCCCTAGGAAGTCAGAAGATGGTGTTGGATCTTCTGGAACTGGAGCTAAGATGGTTGTGAGCCTTCCGGTGGGTGCTGGGAATCGAACTTGCTCATTTACAAGAACAGCAAGTGCTTTTAACTTCTGAGTCACCCTCCCAGCTTCTGTGGACAGATACTGAATTATTTTCTCTCAGTCTTCTTCAGTACCTGTATCTGTCTCTGTAGTATGCATGTGTGTAGCCACACCATGTATATAAAGTTCAGGGACCTTCACCGAGTGAACTCTCTCCTTGCATCCATACAACCTTGAACTCAGGTTGCCTGTCTGCATGCATGTAAAAAAAAAAAATGAACAGTGATAGTACACATCTATAAACCCAGGGCTGGCAGAATGGAGACAGGGGAGCCCTTGGGGCCCACTAGCCAGCCCACCTAGGTGAATTAGTGAGCTCTAGGATTAGTGGGATAGAGCAAAGAAGTGATAAAGACACCAGACAAACATGGATCTCCGGCCTCCACGTGCATGATGGAAACATGTGAACCCGTCTATACTATTCAAGAAAAACCAGTTTCCAAAAAAAAGTGCACTTTTGTCAGGGCCTAGGCCACTCTACCTTGTAAGCTGCTCAGTGCCAGGGCTGGCCACTATGAACCCTCCTTGTCCATGTCATCCTCTTGGTCACTGTAAATGCTGAAAAACTAGATTCATTTGCCACCCTCCTGCCTGCATGGTCCCTCTAGGTACTGTCTCACTCCCTGCTCCCCATGGACACTACAGTCTCCGTGTGGCATCCTTTCCTCGTGCCTTGTCACCAGGTTGTTCCCCTTCTCACATTCCTCACTGGTGACATAGCTGTACGGGCCCCACCTTTTGCAGTTTGGCTCCCCTACTCTGCCTTTGTCACTGCTTTCCCCTGCAAAGGTTTTTCCATTGAAACTCAGAAAAGTCTTCCTTGAATTTTTTATATTACCTGTATTTATTTAATGTGTGTGCATGTGAGTGTGCAATAGTGTATGCTCAGGTGGAAGTCAGAAGGCAACTTGTTAGTATCAGGTCTCACCTTCCACCATGCAGGCAAGATCAAACTCACTTCCTTGGGCATGGCAGCATCCACTTTTACATGCTTCTGTCTCCCGAGTGCTGGAAGTAAAGGTGTGCACCACCACTGACCAGCTTGTTTGGGTGGTTTGGGGTCTTGTTGTGTTTTAATTTGTCTGTTTCTCCTCTGTGCTCACTGCTCTCCTGCCCTTTTAGTAGAATGGACAAGTGTAAAGAGGCCTAGGATTTATTCTTTCTTATGAATGCCCAGCCTTTGCTTGTTTATAGACAGCTCTTCTTAAATTATCCCATCTGCCTTTTGTCGCTGGGCTTTTATCTTTCTCTGTTTCTGTGTATCTTTTCTTCCTTCTGGCTGTGTGGCTGGTGTCTGTGTGGTTGTGTGCCTGGGTGTCTGTCTGCATGTCTGTGTGTCTGGGTTGCTGGGTGTCTGGGTGGCTAAGTGGCTGTGTGGCTACGTGTCAGGGTGGCTGGGTGGCTGGGTGGTTGGGTGGTTAGGTGTCCAGGTGGCTGGGTGGCTGGGTGGTTAGGTGTCCAGGTGGCTGGGTGGCTGGGTGGCTGGGTGGCTGGGTGGTTAGGTGTCCAGATGGCTGGGTGGCTGGGTGGTTAGGTGTCCAGGTGGCTGGGTGGCTGGGTGGCTGGGTGGCTGGGTGGTTAGGTGTCCAGGTGGCTGGGTGGCTGGGTGGCTGGGTGGTTGGTTAGGTGTCCAGGCGGCTGGGTGACTGGCCCTTAGCAGCTTCTCTCCTCTTGTTCTCAATCCTCCTTCTTTTCTTTTTCTTCCTCTATTTATTCTATCTGCCTGCCAGTCCCACCGCTCTCTCTCCTGCCTTGCTATTGGCTGTCCAGGTCTTTATTAGACCAATCAGGTGTTTTAGGCAGGCAAAGTAACACAGCTTCACAGAGTTAAACAAATGCAACATAAAGGAAAGCAACATGTGGCAGTGGGGTTTCTTGGTCTTGGGCAGCCAGAGGCCCAGACCCACAGACCTGCGGCGCCAGACCCATAGCTACCACCTCTGTTGCTCGGGCCCCCAGAAATGACTCAGACGCTTATATTAACTTCATGCTGTTTGGCCTATGGCTCAGGCACATTGCTAGCTAGCTCTTACATCTTAAATCAACCCATTTCTATTAATCTGTCTGCCACGTGGCCCGTGGCTCACCTGTGCTCCTTACATGTTGCTCCTTGGGCGGCTGGCTCGATCTGTCTCTAACTCCGCCCTCCTTCTCCTACCTACGCTCTGATTTTCCTCCTACTTATTCTATGGTGCCCTTCATGGCCCAAAACATCTCCTTTATTTAGAGATTGAGATTCACAGCATACAAAAAGGCATTCCCACACCAGCAACACGTCTTTGCATCATTAAACAAATGTTCCACAGCATAAACAAATGTAACATATTTTCAAATAATATTCTACAACATGCCATCACTCCACACTTAAAAAAAAAAAGAGAGATGACTGGGGATTAGAGAGATATCCAATGCCCTCTTTTGCCTTCTGTGAGCACTGGACAAGCATGTGGTTCACAGACATGCACATGAGCAAAACACTCAGACACATGAAATAAATCTAAACTATTTTTTAGATGGCAATTTTTCTTTTTACATTTTATTTATTCTCTTTTACACATGTCGGGGTTGTACCTGAAGGTATGTGTGTATATCACAAATGTACAGGAGGCAGCAGGGATTGGAAGTGTCAGATCACTGGAGCTAAAGACACAGATGGTTATGAGCTGCCAAGTGCCTGCTGGGCATCAAACCTGAATGCCCTGCAAGAAAAGGCTCTTAACTACTGAGCCACCTCTACAGCCCAGTGTGTGTGTGTGTGTGTGTCTGTCTGTCTGTCTGTCTGTCTGTGTGCATGCCTGTGTGTGCATGTCTGTGTGTGTGTCTGTGTGTGTGTCTGTGTGCGTGCCTGTGTGTGCATGTCTGTGTGTGTGTCTGTGTATGTGTCTGTGTGCTCATGTCTATTCATATCTCTGTGTGTGTGTATGTGTGAGCCACCTCACCAGCCCCTGTAACACAATAGCTTCTTATTCAGGCTGGCCTCAAGCTCAGATCAGAAAAGAGAGCCAACTCCCTCTGCCTCTGTGACACCGAAATGAAAAGTCCTTGCCAATACATTCAGCTTGTACCACAACATTTAAAATTGAAAATGGGGGTTGATGAAAGAAGGACTCAGTGGTTAAGAGTACCTCTTACTCTGGAAGAGCGCCTGTGTTCAGTTCCTTATTAGTCCCAGAGTACTTGGAGTAAATTCTCACTGGGAAGCTTTACCTGGCAGTTCTTTGCTTAAGCCTATGTTAAAATATCTTTAGTGCCAGGCAGTGGTGATGCACACCTGTAATTGCAGCACTCAGGAGGCAGAGGCAGGCAGATTTCTGTGAGTTTAAGGACATCCTGGTCTACAGAGTAAGTTCTAGGAGTGTCATGGCTGTTACACAGAGAAACCTGTCTCAAAAAAGCAAAACAAAACAAAATATTTCTTTAATAGTGGCTGGACCTAAATTTGGTTCTCAGCACCCATATCAGTATGCTCACAACTGCATGTAACTGCAGACCTCTTCTGTCCTCTATAGTTGCCCACAAACGAACATACATGCATAAACTAATTAAAAATAAAGTAAAATCTAAATACATGTTTAGACATTCAAGACTTTGAGTGTAGACATTCAAGACTTTAATCCCAGAACTCGGCAGGCAGAGGCCTGCAGATCTCTAACTTCATAGTTAATCAGGACTACACAGTGAGACCCAGTCTAAAAACAAGTACAAGGACACTTTGGGCCAAAGAAAGGGTTCCACAGTGACAAGCACTCATTGCTCTTGAAGAGGACTCTGGTTTTTATTATAACTCCTAAAATGGTAGCTTTCAATAGTCTGTAATGTCAGTTCCAGGGTATCCAGGGTACCCTAACAGTTTCCTCAGGGGAGGGAGTGAGAAGACGCTGGACCAACAGCACAGACCCCAGAGTCAAGTGAAAAGCAAAGGACTCTTTTATTCAGCAATGGGGAGAGCTTTATATACCCTACTCCCAGCACCTAGGCTGTTTTCTTATCCGATGACATTGTGCAGTTACCTCTCATTGCCTGGGTATGATCAGGACCTCTGACAGCGCCTATTGCTGGGCCCTTGGGCAGACTCCAGGTTGGCTCATAAGGAAGTACATTATGTGCATGCCTTGGCAACTGGCCTTGACCTTATGGGCCTGTCTTCACTGGTACACATACACATTTGCAGGTGAAGTAGAATAAGGTACAAAAGACAAAAATTAGACATTGATTTATTGACTTATTCAGTGATTTACTTAAAGCACTGCTTATAATGCCTATTTGCCAAGCATGACTTCACATGCTATCTGAAACAGAATGAATGGCCTGGAGAAATAACTGGGACAAGAGGTTGTTGCTCTTAACAACCTGCTGTCACACAGGTTTCTTTATCTCCCTTACTGGTCTGCTGCACATTGTGGTTTTTAGGATATAAAATGAGAATGCAAACTGGCCCCAGCATGCCTTTCAGGAACATCCTGGCTTTGGTCCACTGATGATATCACCTTTGGTCCATTGATGATGTCGCCTTTGGTCGATTGATGATGTCACCTTTGGTCCACTGATGATGTTGCCTTTGGTCCACTGATGATGTCATTTCTCTTCCACTCTCACTGGTGTTGCAGTATTTATTCCAGAAAGATTTCCACAACATTCTAGAGACCCCAGTGATATCTCCTATGCCAGAGCAAATTGGTAAAAGAAACTGATGCTTCTGTGTCTCTCAGCACACTAAAAGTCTTTGGAACTAGGAAGAGTACTCCTCAACAGGATTCTGGGTCCCTTTCTAGTAGCCAAGGGGACTGAGACCCAGAGAATGAAGTTTGGCAGTGTTGCCTCCATGAAGAGTTAAAATGCTAGCATCCTAGACAGGCACATGGCAGTTGTAAGATCCTCTGATCCATTTACTCAGCAGCATCCACCCTGCTACTGAGGAAAGCGCCTGGTTCTCTGCTTATCCAAGAAGATATGGTAACATACCTGGGACTTAAATCCAGCCACACACTTGCCTGAAGAGATCGTAGAGAAACTATGAGAAGACATGTTCTTCTCACAGCCAAACTTAAAGGATGCTCTGCATCCCAATTCTGATATAAAACTTTTTAGTGATGGGAACTGATGCCTACAACAGGGAATAGCTCCTAACATCGAGAGACTCAAAGCAGTACGTATATATATATATATATATATATATATATATATATATATATATATATATATATATATATATATATTGTGTGTATATATATATATTCAGAAAGGGGGCTTATTACCTCAGGGGGGTTAAAACAGGGACCTGTTGCACAAATCCTAGTTAGTATTAATAAAAACCCAGAGCCAGAGCCAGATATTGGGGAAAAGCTGAAAGATCAAAGAGACAGAGGAACAAGCCACAGCCACTTCTCACCACTACAGAAATCCTCAGACTGAATGGGGAAACAAAGGGAGGACAGGCCAAAATGGAAGGGCCAAATACCTGTCTCCTCCCACCTTGCCTGAAGAGAGTGGGCCCCAAGGGCTCCTCTGTCTCCATTCCTTTCTCTACCAAGCCATATCACTTCCTGCTTCAATTTTCCTAATGCTGGGATTAGAAGAATGTGATCCCAAGTGCTGGGATTAAAGGTGTGAGCCACCACTGCCTGGCTCTATTCCTCTTTTGGACTATAATAATCTCATGTAGCCCAGTGTGGCCTTGAACTCAAAGAGATCCAGACAGATTTCTGCCTCTGCCTCCCAATTGCTAGGATTAAAGGCATGTGCCACCACTGCCTGACCTCTATGGCCAATTCTATGGCTGGCTCTGTTCTGTGATCTTCAAGAAATCTTTATTTGATGTAATTTTTATTTGATATCACCACAGAGACCAAATTCTCAAGCTCCTAGATGCTGCCTGTCCCAAACACTCTCTCTCTCTCTCTCTCTCTCTCTCTCTCTCTCTCTCTCTCTCTCTCTCTCTCTCTCTCTCTCTCTCTCTCTCTCTCTCTCTCTGCCATTGACAGTGGTACTCTGCCAGAGTACACAAAGAGCCAAGGTCTAGTCCATGAACATACAACCCTGCAGTCCCCTCCATTACCCCACCCCCCAAAAATATTTCTGCTGCTCCCAGAACTCCCTCATGGAGACAAAAGAAAGAAAAAGAACAGCTCATGAAGGAGCTACTGAATTCAAAAGGGCTGGCCGATTACCACAGATAGAAAAATAATAATTCCAGAGAACTCTGCTCCCCACTTGGTCTGGCAAGCTCATGAAACAACCCATGTGGAAAAGCTTTCCAAGAAGAATTGTTACAAAGATACTTGGTGGTTCTGAGATTGTCAACACTGACCCAACAAGCTAGCAAAGCATGTCTGCAGTGTGCCCAGAACAATCCCAAGCAGAGACCCAAGGCCCTCTGCTGACATAAACCCTGAAGTCCCAACTATTTAAACATCTAGAAGTGGATTTGGCTGACATTCCATTAGCATAGATTCGCTGGTTGTGGTGGTGTGTGCTTTTTAGAGGTAAAAGCCTTTGCTACCTACACAGAGGATTAATTTAGAACTTGCTTGTGTGGTATTCACCTCTCATTTTCATGCCAAGTTGAAGGAATGAATAGGACTTTAATAAAACAGCACACCTTTAACAACAGCACTCAGCAGACAGAGGCAGGCAGATCTCTGTTAGTTTCAGGACTGCCAGAGCTACATAGAGAAACCTTCTCTTGAAAAAAAAAAAAATCAAAAAACAAACAAAGAGTACCAGCCCAACACTGCCAAGAAGCAGATCTCCCTTGGCAAGAATTCTGTCTCTTGTACTGTTTAGGGTACATTTTGAGATTGTGTTTGGCCCCCACCTCCATGCACTGCTCCCAATAAACTAGGAAAACCTTCAAGACTATGAGCACACCCACCTCTAGTAGTTCTTGAAAGATTTTCATGACACTGCACAAAAATTGCCCACTCCTTCAGCTTTTAATGTTGCAGGTATCAAGCTGTGGATGCACCACGCCCATGCCCCATGCCGAGGCTGCAGTGAACTTAAACCAGGATCAGCCAAGAGAGATGGTCAAGATTATCCTGTGAAACTGATCATCTCAAAATGACCCAAGATCAGGGATGGCAACTCCTAACTGCCTCCTGGTATTTCTTCCTAGTCCTCCAGGAAGTTCCTAATTGGCCTCTCAGATCCCATCACATAAAGTAGTTTAGAGAGCAGCTTTGTCCCAGGAAAACTCCAATTTCTAGAATCCACTAATATAAGCAACTGTCCCCACAGGAGCTGTTTTATCCCCTCCCGTGGTGCTGAAAGGCTAGTCACAACTCATCCCCAGGATGTCATCATACCGTGATGAATGAAACTGCCCACATCAGCACAGCAGACTGTGACTTCAAAAGGATGAGTGGCCAGGAGACAAAAGAACAATTGTAGGGGAAACTATTAGTCTTATCTTAAATACTGGTTACATGATTACACGTGAATTTACCATGAAAGGGGCCTGAAAGGGAGCTTCCACAGAGGGACAAGGACTTAAGGCCATAAAGAGCTTTACAGGGGAACACCTGAAAAAAATAATATGAACACCTGCTCCCTGGGAGACAGATGCAGACCAGACTCTTGGCCCCAGACATGGACACCTGCTCCCTGGGAGACAGTTGCAGACCAGACTCTTGGCCCCTGACTTAGATGTGCTTCCAGGAATTGAGACCCTATAGTACTTACATCCCTTAGAGTCAAGAAGGAAGAAAATTTACCAGGGCTATGCAGCAAAATTCTGTCTCAAAATGCCAAAAAAAAAAAGAAAAAAAAGAAAAGAAAAAACCTTTGTTTTTTACCGGTCCTGCTAGAAATGCCCTTAACAGGGACCATGGCATCAATGCTGCTGCAGTAGGGTATCTAACAAATTCAACGTAGCCCACTCTATACCCAGATCAAAAAAAAAAAGTTAACTTAAAAGCATAGTTATTTTTCAGAATCAGATAAAGTCATCCACAGCCATGGTCCTTCAAAATCTGCTGTGGAATAATCCTTCTGTATACTATAAATGGATGAATCTCTCCTGCTTACTTATTCCCAAATAGCCACTCAGAGGCTTATATTAATTATAAATGTCTGGCTGATTACTAACTAGCTCTTATACTTAAATTAACCCATAATTCTTATCTATGTTTACCCATGTAGCTTGGTACGTTTTCTCAGTAAGGCATTCTCATCTTGCTTTCTCTGTGTCTGGATGATGACACCACAGCAGTACACCATGAAGGAATGAGGAAGAGTGGAGTCAGAGGAGTAGAGAGCCAGATGGAGAATGAGTCAGACACTTGAAATGGAATAGAGGTGAATGCCATGAGCCTCGGGGCAGCACATAGATTAATAGAAATGGTTAAATTGTAAAAGTTAGTAACAAGCACAAGCTATTGGCC
This sequence comes from Phyllotis vaccarum, assembly GCA_033318265.1. Classification (NCBI taxonomy): domain Eukaryota; kingdom Metazoa; phylum Chordata; class Mammalia; order Rodentia; family Cricetidae; genus Phyllotis; species Phyllotis vaccarum. Next base: position 108,303,914 of record JARWLC010000012.1, read on the forward strand.
GAGCATTTATAATTTATATTAAGTCAGAGTCAGTTATTTGGGAAGCTGATGCTGATTATTTGGGACCTGTGCTACACAACGCCCCCCACAACAACTACTTGTACTGCCTATTTGCCAAGCATGACTTCTGGCATGAACCTTTTGGCTACCAGTGCTGATAGACAAGGTTCTAGCATTTCAACATTGCAGATCACAATTCTCCAGCACCTTTTACTTTCATTAAAAAAAAAAAAAAGGTTAACAACTGAACTCCTTTTTTAAAATCAAGCATTTTTTGATTTTTCCATGTATTTTACATAACAACCAGTTTTCCCTCCCTCCTTTTTTTCTCACCCCCTCTCTTCTTCCATGACTCCAACCAATCTTCAGAAAGGGTAAGGCCTCCATGGGAGTCAGCAAAGCCTGGTAAATCAAACTGAGGCCAGGCCAAACTCCTCCCCCTGCATCAAAGCTGGGCAAGGCATAGGTATAGGTTCCAAAAAACTAGCTCATGTGCCAGGGACAGATCCTGATCCCACTGCTCAGGGCCCCAGAAACAGACCAAACTATGTAATTGTCACTCACATACAGAGGGTCTAAGTTGGTCAGGTGCAGGCTCCCTAGCTGTGGGCCCAGAGTCCATGAGCTCCCACTAGCTCAAGCCAATTGTCCCTGTGGTTTCTCCTTCATGGTCTTCACCACCCCCTTGCTTGTATAATCCTTCCTTCCTCTTTTTTAACTTCATTAATAATGATTATTGTTATGGGTTGTGGGGGTTCCTTGATGCCTTTTCCTTGGGAAAGTTTGTGTGGGTGAAAGGATGGAACCATACAGTGTGATGACTCTGTGTGATGCACACAGGAATCCCATTGCACCCTCCTAATTACACCAAGAACAGGAAAGTTAAAGACTTACTAACTGGACACCAAGGACACCTAGGGTGAGGAATGTACAATCCAGATGCAGGGCCTGAGGTCGAATGGCAAGAGTTCAGTTAGTAAGTAGAGACCAGAATGACACCCACAGCCAGGCTTAAAAGTTGTATCTAAAGCCAAATGTGCCTGTAATCATCTACTAGGGAGCCTGATCCAGGACTGTAAGTTCAAGGCTAACCTGGGCTACTCAATAAATTTCAGGCCATCTTGAGCTACATATGTAGACCCTATCTCAAAAAATAACTGAAGGGCTGGGAGTATTGGTACACACACCTTTAATTCCAGGGTTCAGAAGGCAGATGCAGGTGGGTCTCTGTGAGTTTGAGGCCAGCCTGGTCTACATAGTGAAACCCTAACTTAAAACGTTTTTAAAATGGAGGGTGGGGTTGGTTGGAGTGATGGATCTCATTGCTTTCAAGTGCACTCTACCTTTTGCAGAGGACCTTTGTTTAGTCCCCAGGACCCACATTGGCTCACAGTCACTAGTAACTCCAGCTCCAGGGAATAAAACATCCTCTTATGGCCTCTATATTCACACATAAACACGAACATGTAATACTATAAAACCTTAAAGATACTAAAATAAAATTTAAATTAATGAAACTGGGAAGGCTGGTGATATGGCTCACTTGACTGGTACAGCATACACAGAGCACCATGTAAATGCAGTGTGGTGTCACAGCCCTGCTATCCCACTGCTGGAATGGCAGAAGCAGGAGAGTCAAGGTTATCTTCAGCTACAGATTGAGTCAGAAGCCATCCTGGGCTACATGAGACATTGTCTCAAAAAAAGTGGGACTGAAGATATGACCTGTGATAAGACAGTCGCCTGGCATGTGCAAAGGTCTTGTTCAACACAGTATTTTGTACTGAAAAGGAGACAGAAACAGCTGATGTAGTTGAGATTTTCCAGGAGCCTAACAATTGGCTAGAAGCAGTAACAAGAGCAAACACCAGGGGGCAGCAGTAATCCTGAAGTCTGGCAGTCAGACTGACCCAGACAGCCATGCTGAAGCAAAGGCAGCCAGCCTGCTTAGCTGCTGAACATGGGGACTTGAGTTCCATTTCTCTCTCTCTCTCTCTCTCTCTCTCTCTCTCTCTCTCTCTCTCTCTCTCTCTCTCTCTCTCTCTCTCTCTCTCTCTCTCTCTCTCTCTCTCTCTCACACACACACACACACACACACACTGGCACATTCATAGACTAAAAGAATAAATATACCCAAGTAGTATGGAGCACTCTAATCTCAGCAATGGAGAGGGATAGGCAGGGGGATCTCTGTGAGTTTGAGGCCAGCCTGGTCTACAGAGTGAGTTCTAGGACAGCCAGGGCTACGCAGAGAAACTGTGACTTGAAAACCTAAATAAATAAGTAAACAAAATTTAAAAGAAAATAAATGTAAGGTGCTAGAGAAATTGCTCATTGGTTAAGAGCACTGTCTGCTCTTCCAGAGGATTTTTGGTTCAATTCCAAGCATCCACAAGCCATCTGCAACCCCAATCCCAGAGGATATGATGCCCCTTCTGGCCTCTGCAGGCAACAACTAAGCACTTTCTACACAGAAAATGTAGACAAAATACCTGTACGCATAAAATAGATCTTTTTAAACTAAAAATACTTTAAAAATAGTTGTTTCTTTAAACTATGTTTGTATCTGTGTGGATATGTGCCTGTGAATGCAGGTGCCCATGAGGACCAGAGGTGGTGTCAGATCCCCTGGAGCTAAAGTTACAGGAGACTGTGAGTTACCTGATGAGGACGCTGGGAACAAACCCAGGCCCTCTGCACAGCAGAATACACCCTAACCCCTGAGCCATCTCTCCAGCCTCTGGTTTGGTTTTTTTGTTTTGGGTTTCTGTTTGTTTGTTTAAGTATTTTAAAAGTGTAGGTGCTATTTGGGTCCTGGACACTGAGCCCAGGTCCTCCAGAAGAGCAGCCAGTGCTCTTAACAGCGGAGCCATCTCTCCAGCCCCTCATCTCTCTCAGCTTGAAGCTTTAAAGAAACAAACAAAAAACAATATCTTTTTAGGGCTCACAACTGCCTATAATTCCAGAGGACCCAAAACCCTCTTCTGGTCTCCGGAATCAAGAAGGCACACAGAGTGGAAACATACTTTCAGAGAAAACACTCAAATGCATACAAAAAAATAAACAATAAATGCACCCTGCTCTTTCAGAAGAGCACCCACACCCATATGTGGCTCTTGACCATAGTTAAGTGCAGCTCCAGGAGGTCTAACACCCTCTTCTGTCCCCCACGGGCAACTGCAATCACATGAATACATTCACAGACACACAAAAATTAAAAAATAAAAGCAGCTATTCTCAACTGTCAGTCAGGTGCAGGGGCAGGGTGACTGTGTCCCGGGAAGTTACTGAGGGAGTAGGTGGGAAGCAAGTGGCTGTTTGGACCCTTTTGTTCCTTAGGGGCTTTACAGGAGACCCGACAGAAGCTGCAGAGGCAGCTTTGAAGGTGAGACCAAGGCTGGGTCCTGATTCCTCCTCTTCCCTTTGAGCAAACTGCCGTAGCCTGGAGCTGCCCAGAACACCAGAAGCCCTAGCTCCCAGCAACTTACCACATTCCCACCACAAACATACCAGGTCAGGATCTGTACAAGAGGCACTTTATTAAATGGTTGGAATGCAATTATGTAAGCAAAGGGCTGGGCATACAGGAATGGAATGGCACACACAAGGCAGGCACAGGAAACCGAGGGACCCCAGGCTGGGCTGTTTCCAAGATCCTGGTATCTTACTGATAGGCAAAGTAGGGGTGAGGGGAGGGTCTGAGCACATAACAGATAAAGTGGAGGGTCAGTAAACTGGCTCTCAAGTTCAAGAAGTTTGGCAAGAAGATTCTAGTGTCCGATGAAAGAACAAGGTAGGCCTAGTTAGCTCAGAACACGTAACACACCCACCTCATCCCCTGAAACTATCCCTTGGGGGACTTAAGTTTCTTTCCTGTTACAAAGAGAGCAGTGTAGATTACTGGCAGCGAAGGGGGTGGGGCAGCAGGCCCTGTCCTCATTCATTTTCCAGCTTGGGCAGGAGTCTCAAGTTTTCCATTAAGAAGCCATCAGCCAAGGCTACTCTGGAGGCTCTGACCACAGAGGCCTGTTCCCCACAGCCACTCCCAACCATCGCTGATGCTGTTTACAGCAGACCCTCCTCCCCCGTATCATCTCTTTATCAGGAAGACTCCTTCAGTTCTGAGTGCACATTCCCCCTTCCTGTGACCCAGCCACCCCCAGGCTGGAGGTGGGGTTACAAATGAAGGCACTCGGTGGCTCCATCCAGCTTTGGAGCCTGATGGAATAAAGCAGATAGACCCCTTACTATACGTCTACGTTAAAAAGTCGTAAGAAAGAAATACAATTGTTGGCCCTTGGGCTGAATCAGCCTTAGAGATCCAATTCTGTCCCAGCTGGAGCAGGCAGGGGAAGCTTGGAGCTGGGGTTCACTGAGCTCACTTACAGAGGCTCTTTTGTCCAGTCTTTCCCGCTTGCCTGGAAGCGGCACAGGAAGTACAAAGACGCTTGCTACAGACATTGGTGGATCATCTCCACCCTTGACTTCAAGTTACTTCACCACATTGGCACCATCTGGGCCAGTGAGGATTGGAGAGACTCATTCTGTCCCATTTTCCAGGGCTCCAATGAAAACTCCCGTGTGCCCTTGGGCATAGGAAAGAGATGCCCAAATCCTCTAGGTCCCTAGAAATGGGAGCTCAGGGAGGGTAGCAGAGAGGCAGTGATGTGACTTCAGGCAAGTCCCATGAGCTGGAGACTCTGACCCAGCCGCTTAGCAAGCACCGGATTGCAGCTTCCTGAGAGGGCCAGGAGGCAGATGTCTTTAGGCTTCTGCTACCTTCTTGTTGGTTTTATTCAAGAGTTTCTTGAGAGAGGAAGACATGAAGTAAGGCCTCTCAGCTGAACCGTCATTTCTCTCCAGATCCTCCACTGTGGACAGAGCCCCAGAGCAGGTGATATGAGAAGGAGTCAACAGGCAGAGGTCAGGATGGGGAGCAGGGAACAGCAGGCTCTGGAGAAGCCTCAGGGGTTAGAAAGCAACACACAGACAGCAGGGCATGACAGCAAAGGCTGGCTACCCAAGGTGTTTAAGACCTGCTTTTACAATAAGTCCAAGGCCAACCCAGCAATGGCATAAGACACTATCCCCAAATAAAAAGTAAACAAAGCTAGGGGCCTAGTTCAGGGGTAAAGCCCTACCTAGAATCCTCCAGCAAGGGGCTGGGGTGTGGCTCAGTGGTGGAGCCCCTGCCTAGTCTTGGAAAAGAGAGGGTGGGGTAGGAAATGACTACAGGAACCCCACATTCCCAGTCAAGGAAGCCCCATCACATGCACAAACCCGGTCTCCAGAGGCCCCCTGGCCCGTTTGCCAGTCTCCCTCACTCTCTACTCCTCCTCAACTTCCTCCTGCTTGCCCGCCTGCAATAGGATGTCTCGCAGCTCGGGAGACATGAAGTAGGGTCGCTCCTGAGAGCCGTCATTCCTTTCAAGGTCCTCACCTGGGCCCCAGGAAGCAGCAGGGGGTGAAAAGGGGGTGGTCAGGAAAGGAGGGGGTAGAAAAGGGAGCAGAGGAAAAACAGGGAAGAAGCAGCAGGCATGGGGAGAGGGAAAGGGGGAGACATGTGGAGACCAGAGTTAGTGGCAGCTGTGGACCCCCACTCCAATTCCCAACAAAGCCAGAAATTCCAAAGCCAAAGGCCCAGGGGATAGAGTATTCCAGCTACAGCTTGAGGATAGGAAGCTGAGGAACAGTTAGCTTGGAGCACAACAAGGAAGCCAGGAAGGCATGCACCAGCCAAGTAGAAGGGATATCCCAGACCCTGGGACTCTGGGGTGATGGTGGTGCTTTCATGGGAGGAAAGTATTTCCTTGTCCAGCAGGGAGAAAGGGGTCAGGGCCCCTGGTGGGTGGGCTGAGATAAAGGGGTCACTCACAGAAACAGAGGAACAATGTGTCCACACACATGCCGTAGACGCTGAAGAAGCCGTGTGCGATCATATAGGAGCCAATGATCACTGTCTATTCAAGAGAGACATCTTGTTTCAGCCTAACTTGGTGCAGAACAACCCTACTCATCACTGTTCTCCCTAGGTTGAAAGACCTTTCATTCTCATGAGCCCAGAGACTGTCTTCAATTGTAACACTCATAGTAATCTTCCTGCCTCACCTTTAAAACATTCTTTTTTACCCTTTTAAAAAAAAGACTTGAAGAGGGTATCAAATCTCATTACTGATGGTTGTAAGCCACCACATGGCTGCTGGGAACTGAACTCAGGACCTCTGGAAGAGCAGCCAGTGCTCTTAACCTCTGAGCCATCTCTCCAGCCCTCTTTTTACCTTTTAAAAAAGGGTCTATGTATGTGAGAGTCTTGTCTGCATGTTTTTATGTGTACTATGTGTGTGTCTGATATCCATGAACATCAGAAGGGGTCATCAGATCTCCTGGGACTGGATTAAAGATGGCTGTAAGCTACCACCATGTGGGTGCTGAGAACTGAACCCAGGCCCTCTGCAAGTGCAATAAGTGCTCTTACCTACTGAGGCATCTCTCTAGCCCTTTAAAATTTATGTTTGTCTGGTGTGGTGGTGCATGCCTTTAATTTTAGCACCTGGAAAGCAGAGGCAGACAAGTCTTTGTGAGTGCAAGACCACCTTACTCTACACAAAGGTCCAGGCCAGCCAGGGCTGCATAGTGAGACCTTGTCTCAAAAAAAAAAAAAAAAAAAAAAAAGTATGTTAATCTGGCTATACTCAGTAAACCTTTTTCTGCTTTTCCCCAGTGAAAAAGATTTATTTTTGATTATGCATATGCACACATGCACCTGAGTGCAACTGCCTGGGGAAGCCAGAAGAGGGCACTGGATTCCCAGGAGCTGGAATTATAGGCAGCCCAGAGCGTTGGCTGGGAATTGAGTCCTTACAAAAGTAGCATGCCCTCCTACTGCAGAGCCCTTCTTTAGCTCAGCCTCAGCTTCCTGAGTGCTGAGATTATAGGTAAAGGTCACACAGTGGAGTACTCTTTGGTTGTTAGTGTGTGTATCAGGAGCCCTCCCTCCCACTTAGTGTGCACACACACATAGCACAGTGCACAAGCAGAGCTCAGAAGAAAACTGTGGTAGTTGATCCAAGGCACAAAACTCATGGCTTCAGGCTAAGCAAGTTACTGAGCCACTTGCTGGACTTCTACCATAGTTTTTGAGATAAACTGGTGCTCACTGATTGGCTAGAGTGTTTAGCTAGTGAGCTCTGGGAATCTGCACAGTACTAAAGTTACAAATGTACACATGGTATGTATGCTTGTGTCAGTGTGCCATTCTGTGGCACAGGCTGGCCATGAACTCACAATCCCCTTTGCCCATCATGAGCTGCCACACCAAATCCAATTAACTCTCTGAATTTTTTTTTTTTTTTCTTTTTGAGTCAGTCTTATACATCTTAGTCTGGCCTCAAAATAGCAAGTAGCCAAGGATGACACTGAAATTCTGAACTTCCTGCCTCTGCTTCTGAAGGGCTGGGATAACAGGCCTCAGCCACCATGTCTGGTCTGGAAGAGCATCTTTCACTTCTCAGCTAGAGGAAGCCAATCAGCTTTGCATATGCTGTGCAGCTTATAGCTCACCCCACCTTTTGCTTTCGACTCTAACATCAAGTCCTCAGAGTCTTGTCCTCTGGAAGCTGTGTCTGACATCTAGACCCTGCTTCACACTGTCCTAGCACAGTGTCTATCACTTGAGGCTTTGTCCAGATGCAGTTTTATGTGTGTTTAGGGCACTATAGAGTTGAATCCCACGTTCCACTTGGGCCTATAATCTTAGCACCTTGAGGTTCTAACACAAGGAGAACCTGAGCCTGAGGCCAGCCTGGGCTGCATAGCAAGGTCCAGTGTTTCCTAGGATAGCTAGGAGATACCAGAGGATAAAGTACTTGTTCAGATCCCAGCACCCATACAGATGGGTGTGGTGGCCCCATCTATTCCAGCAGATCTCTAGGGCCAGCTGGCTGCCTAGACTAGCCAAAAACCAGGGAACGCTGGTTCCAGCAGGAGACTCTGCCAGAAAACATTGAGATCCATCAAGGAATTCGCCCTGATATTAGCCTCCAGTTTCTACATGCACATACATGTGCTGTGTCACATGTATGAACAGGCATACACGTATGCAAAAAAAAAAAAAAAAAAGTGTTTTTTTTTTTTTTGTTTTTTTTTTTTTGAGAGAGAGTTTCTCTGTGTGGCCCTGCCTGTCTGTGTGAATGCTGGGATTAAAGGCATGTGCCATTGGTGCCCGGCTTGAGTTACTTTTGAGTCACTCATAGCCCGCAAAGACAAGAGCTGATATAAACCTCTGTAGTCTGGCTTCTTACCCTCAGTTACTCTTGACTTTCCACACAAACCACAGGGATCTCTTTACTCTTCCTGGTAGAGCCAGACCTTGGAGTCTCTGCTGTTCTTCTGCCTAGACATTCCCAATTTGGTTTTCTTTTGAGAGTATTATGTAGCCAGGACTGGCCTTGAATTCACTACATAACTAAGGATGACCTTGGATTTCTGATTCTTTTGCTTAACGTCCTAGTGTTGGGATGTCAGGTGTGTGATATCTGTTTGTATCACTAGATAATGTCCCTATGCATCTAAACTGTAAGGCCTTGCCTGGCAAGACAAAATCTGGCTGTGATCCTAGGATTTGGGAGGCAGGAACATCAAGTGTTCCCTGCCATGGTGGACAGCCTGGTCTGCTTAGTGAATTCCAGGACCTTGGAGTCTCTGCTGTTCTTCTGCCTAGACATTCCCAATTTGGTTTTCTTTTGAGAGTATTATGTAGCCAGGACTGGCCTTGAATTCACTACATAACTAAGGATGACCTTGGATTTCTGATTCTTTTGCTTAACGTCCTAGTGTTGGGATGTCAGGTGTGTGATATCTGTTTGTATCACTAGATAATGTCCCTATGCATCTAAACTGTAAGGCCTTGCCTGGCAAGACAAAATCTGGCTGTGATCCTAGGATTTGGGAGGCAGGAACATCAAGTGTTCCCTGCCATGGTGGACAGCCTGGTCTGCTTAGTGAATTCCAGGACAGGCAGGGGACACAGTGGGAAACTGTCTCAATCAAGGACAAAAAAAAAGGTGTGGGGGGGAGCACTAGAGAGAGGCTCAGCAGATAAGAGCACTGACTGTTCTTCCTAGGACCAACACGGCAGCTCTCAACCATCTGTCCAGTGTATGTGGTATACACACAAATATTCAGGCAAAACAACCATACACATACAGTGAAAGTAAATAAATCTTTAAAAAGAAAAAAAGTGGGATGGCACATGCCTTTAGGATATCTGTGAGTTCAAATCCAGCCCAGACAGCCAAAGTTACACAAAGAACCCTCTCTCAAAAAACAAAACATAAATTAATTAATGAATTAATGTAAAAAATACCCTAAAAAGACCTATATGGCTAGCACAGTGGCTGAAGGCACTAACCACCAAGCCGGGCGACCTGAATTCAATCACTGAAACATATGACCAAGAGAACCAATTCCTACAAGTTGTCCTCTGCCTTTCCACAAGTACACCCACCCCATGAACAAAACAAACAAGTTAATAATAACACTAGCACTTTCTATTTCTGTGCCTTGTGCGCAGCAGGTACTCTGTAAACATTTAAGGACCAAATAATCAATGACTGTCCCACCTCTAACTTTCAAAGGAATCTAAGCAAATCCTAACTACTCTACTTCTACCCAGACCCTGATCTGTCCCCAAAGGTCCTCACCAGTATTGGGATCCAGTAATAATTGAGAGGTGGGGCTGTGTCTTGTACGATTCTGATCCGATGGGTGAAGAAGAAGAAAGCCAGGATGCCTGAGATGGTATAAAGCCAGATGTCTGAGTCCTGTTATCAGGTCACTCCCAACAGGCTTCCATACCCCAGTAGGGACAGGCCCAGTGGCGACACTCACCCACACTACCCACAATCAGAAGTTTGCCCAACAGGAAGAGGAAGTCGGTAACTTTGTCCAGGACGGCCACCCTGTAGGGGAGGGTGAAGGGATTAGTGTGAACATGGACCAGAGCCTGGGAGAGGAGGCAGAATCCATGCAAGGTTGGTTGAGAAAGGGGTCTAGAGCAGGAGGGAGGCTGGGAAAGTTGAGATGGGACAGGCTGGGGGATGGAGGTGTGTCCTCTAACCTTATGATATTTCTCATAAGCAGAAAGAAGGCATTCCTGGCTGAGGTGCAGAAGTTGGTGCCATAGATGGCAATCTGGAGTGAAGAGAAGGTCTAAGGCCAGGGCAATATACATGGAGGGATACCCCACCTAGGCAGCATACAGCCCTGAAGCTCACCATGATATAGGCATTCCTATTCAGGAATTTGATAAACTTCTCTAGGCACCAGAAGCAGCACTTGAGACAGACCATGAGGAACCTGGCAAACTTGTTCTGTGCAGCTGAAAGACAAAAGGAGGGATGTGGGGTGGCAAGAAGCTGGTCTTGTTCAGTGGAAACCCCCAGAGTCCAGCAAGACAATGAAGGATTACAGGTCTGAGACTTGCCTGAAGTACTAGGCTAACCTGCACAACTTAGCAAAATCAATCCATCAATCAATCCAGGTGCTGACCCACAAAAGGAAATCTTCAAGGATCAGGAATTAAGGTCATCCTTGGCTATTTAGTGAGTTGGATGCCTGACTTTTAAATCAAGACAGCTTTGGGTGGTATGGATATATGCCTTCAATTCTAGCACCTGGAGACAGAGTAGGTAAACCTGTGAGTTCTAGGCCGGTCTGTTCTACATACTGAGTTTGAGGCTAGCCAGAACTATATAGTAAAAAGCTGTCTCAACAAAAACAAGTGGGCTGGAGACATGGCTCAGAGGTTTTGAGCACTGGCTGCTCTTCCAGAAGTCCTGAGTTCAATTCCTAGCAAGCACGTGGTGGCTCACAACCATCTGTAATGGGATCAGATTCCTTCTTCTGGTGTGCATGAAGACAGAGCACTCATAGACATAAAATAAATAAATCTTTAAAACCAAACAAAAAGCCTTGGCTCAGCGCTCCTCCTGGACCTGCCCCTTGACTCTTCTAACTGCTCCTCTGCCTCTTAGTACCATCCCTTCCTCAAGCAGAAACCCAGTAGAGGCTTAACTTAGCTCTGGCCCCCAGCCCTCAAGCAAGAGCGAAGCTGGACAAAGACCCAGCCTTAGTTGAAGCAAGGCAAGGAAGTACCTTTCAGACGCTGGTCCAGGTACTCCAGTATCACTCGGATGATCTGCACGATGGCCAGAATAAGCGAGCCAAAGGCCAAGGAGCCTGTGTGGTATCTGGAATCAAAAGGTGTGATCAGTGGCCCAGCCAGATTAGGTCCCTATGTCCCTTCTCTTCCCAACACTACTTGTTACCTGAGTGCTCGGCCAAAAGCAGCGAAGAGGGGGAAGGCAGGCATGTCATCAGGCTTGCGCATAGCCCAGTAATAGGAGGCAAAGGCTCCAGCCAAGGTCACCTGGCCCAGTGCCAGCACAAAGTTGGCCAGCCAGAAGAACATGAATGCATTGAAGATCTGCAGGCCCAGCAGGGCACGATGATAGGTAGATTCGCCACCGTAGAAGGCAAACTGACAGCGGCCACTGGGACACTGGCGACTTTCATTGGCTGAGGGGAAGGTCTGGAGAAGGGGTGAGGGACCCCATAGAATACAGGGTCAGAAGTTCAGAGTAGGAGAGACTATAGAGCAGTTCCTTGAAGCAAGACTTCCCATTACAAAAGACCATAGAAAGGTGTTGGGGGAGAGGGGCTGGGGAAATGGCTCAGAGGTAAGACTTGAGCTTAAGCCTCCATCACTCACTCCCATAATGGTTGGTATGGCCTGTGCTAGCCTATAGCCCTAGTACTATAGGGAGCCGAGCCCAAGCTTAGCTCTTGACTTAGTAAAAGATACTGTCTTAAGGGAATAAGATTGAGAAATATAGAGCAGGGCAGGGCATCTCCACAAACATATACCACACACACACACAATATGTCAAGAAAAGTGTAAAGGGACAAGATATGACAGCACAGAGAGGAAAGACGTATATAGGTCAGCATGCAGGGTGAGGGACAGCCCAAGTTGATCAGTTCCATCTTGCCCTGAAAAACTACCAAATCCAGCAATGGCTTGAGAGCCTCTCTAAGATGAACACATAGAGAAAGTGCCAAATGTTTGCTGAATTATCTTCCAGGGGAGGCTGCCAGGGCAATGCCTGTCTTTCCCACGCAAGGTATGCCTACCTCTGGGTTGCACGTTTTCCCCAAAAGTGGGCAGGATGCATCATCAAAAATCTTGTACACAGCCTCATTAGAGGTAGACAGGAAGCTGTAGGCTCATTAAGGAAACTGAAATCTGGGGCTAAGAACCCAAGGAGTTGGGGGAATCTGGGAGTAGTGGCTCACTCTTGTAATCCAAAGACTAGGGAGACAGAAGAAGGAGATTCCCTGTGCCTTGGAAGCTCATCTGATAAAGGCATTTACCACCAAGCCTAATGGCCTGAGTTAGATCCCCAGAACCCACTCAGAAAGGGAGAGAGCTGACTCCTACAAGGCTGTCTTTTGACCTCTGAATATTGCTGTCCCTTTACTCAAAATATATTAATTTAATACAATTTTTGTTTGCTTGTTTTGTTTTGAGAAAGGATTTTTCTGTGTAATAGCTCTAGCTGTCCTGGAACTAACTCTGTAGACCAGGCTGTCCTTGAACTCACAGAGTTCCACCTGTCTCTGCCTCCCAAGTGCTGGGATTAAAGGCATGCACCACCACCACCCAGCCTAGAAAATTTTAAAATAAAAAGCCAGGGGAAAGGACCACATATTCCAACCACAATCCAAGCCCACCCAGAGCTATAGGACATTTAAGGACATTTGTCTTTGAGGACCATAGACTGACAATCGAGCTGTGGATACACGGAGGTGCTGGCCCAGTAGGCAATGCAGAGACACAAGAGGAAGAAAGTCACCAGTGGGTAGAGCATGGAGCACATGACATGTCCCACAGCCCTGGGGAAGAAACGGAGATTGGCATCAGGACCAGATAGCCCAGGTTGAGGACCCAGGCACATCCCTGGCTCTCCAAGCCCCACCTGCTGGCTTCTTTGATGAGAGCTATGGCAATCAATATCCTCTTGCGAAGGAAGATGAGTAACAGGATGATAACCACTTCCAGAATGCTTAAAATGATCACTGTGGAGAAGGATGGGCAGCCATCAGAACGGCTCATCAGCTAAAGATGGTCTTAGGTCAATTTCCAGAGCCCACAGGTGGAAGCAGAGAACTGATTTGTGAAAGTTGTCCTCTGACCTCTACACAACAGGGCTTTGGCATAGATGTCCCCTCCCAACAAAGAAATATGATATATAACTTTTAAAAATTAAAATTAATAAAAAATGACATTGATTTTAAAATAAATAATATATAATTAAATAATTTCTGTAAGAACTTAAAGTGAGCTTTTTGGGAGTTCACCCTTAATCCGCGAGCATGGGGGGGTCGATGACCCAACTCACTGAAGGCCATCCAGGTCTGCCGCAAGTGCAGGTACACTCGGAGGTCCGTCTGGAAGCCAAGATCCACCAAGGAGATGTCAGAGCCTGCCTCTCCTCTCAGTCTCGAGTACTCCATATAACAGTGAAATATGCCTGCATATAGCCACAACCCAGAGAGTAATTTTCTTTTATGTTTATTTTTTGAGACAGGGTCTCATTATAAGCCCTAGCTGGTCTGGAACTTGCTATCAGACAAGGTTCTCATTTGATAAACGGATGAAAGAATGAATGGGTCTAGGATGCCCTCCCACCTGATGGCAACCTGCAGCCAGCGAAGCATGTGGCACAGCCCTTTACAGCTAGTAATATGAGGCAGATTTTTACATAGTCAGTTCCAGCTTAGCCAGGGCTCTATACACTGAGACCATATCTCAAAATACGGAACAAAGATAATAAAATCACCTAAATTGTCAACAGCTTGAACCATGATTAACACAAACAACTTTTTTCTTTTTGTTTTTTTGAGACAAGATCCTATTATGCTGCAGGATCCATATTCAATTTATGATCCTCCTGCCTCTGCCTCCCTTGGCAGAAGGTAACAGGCATGTAGTACCACTGCTAACACAAATGTTTCAGTATCTGGGTCTTCAGGTTGAGTTCCCAAGCCTTTATCCATTCAGGAAGTTTAAGGGGAAGAAAACCAGAATAAGGGCCAGGAATATCTCAGCAGATCAGGCACCTGCTGGCAAGCCTGATGACCTGAGTTCCATCCCTGGTACCTATATAGTAAAAGGAGAGAAACCACCTTTGTAACTTGTCCTCTGACCTCTATATACACACTGTGGTGCATGTGTGTGCACACACATATGCATGCACACAGACACACACAATACATGAACATAATATAAAAATACAAAAGAAGAGCCAGGCAGTGGGGGCACTGGCCTTTAATCCCAGCATTCCATTGGGTAGATCTCTGAATTCAAGGCCAGTCTGATCTAGAGTTCCAGGACAGCCAGAGTACACAGAGAAACCCTGTCTCAAAAAACTACCTCTTCTCTCCCCCCAACAAAAACACCAAACACAAAAAGAAAACTTAAATGAGCTCACAAGCCCCTGCCCCACACAGGCTCTCCTCACATTACTATATCACTACCTTCTCATTAAGTCTCCAACTAGAAAAACACTAATTATTCCCATTAGATGGTAGAAGTAATTATTCACAGGAGGCTTAGTCATGTGCCTGAGGACAGAGCTAGGAAGCAACAAAGCAGGTATTTGAACCCAGCACCTTGGAGACCACAGTGCACAAGCCTACTCAATAGACTAAGCAGATGTCTTCATTATGTTTTTTTATTGTTGACTAAAATACCAAACTAGGCCCTGGTTCTCAAAGTTCAAAGGAAAAAAATTTTTTTTCTTTTCTTTTTTTATGGTAGGGGGCCTTCCATTATATATAACACTGAGCCAGGACACCAGCCCCTCATTGGAGTGATATAGACAAGTGCCTGAGTTACAAGCTTAGCCCCAGCAAGTTGAACTTCACCCATCCTTCTTGATGGCTGCCTCAAAGTGCCTACAACAGAGCTACTGTGGTAGCATGAACAGTAGTGTGAAGTTTTCACAAACATGTCAGTTAAACAGTGAAAAACATCTGAAGGCGTAAGATGACATTTTTGATGAGCTGTCACCAGGGCAAAAGCATTGGCATTTTGCACACCTTAGACAGGAGGAATAGGAGGAAGGGGAGACGCACCATAGCCAAGTACCAGGATCACCATGACAATCATCACCCAGACCATAATGCCTGCCAGGAATCGCAGCAGGATGATGAACAGGAGACTCAGCACCATGGCAATGACCAAACCTCTGGGGACAAGACAGGACCATGAGTGACACTATCCTTAGGCTCACATGTGTGGTAGCCAGGGAACAGCCAACTTCTTTCCAACTCACATGACAATCCAGTACCAAGATACAGTGTAATCTTCAAATATCTGCATGGCGAGTTGCCGGGTCTCTAGAACCATGTTGGCCTTCCTAGGGACAGGAGAGACTCAAGTCATACCCAGAGAAGGCCAGCTTCAGGCTCACCCCAGGAAGCCCGAGGCTAGAAGGCTGCCTTCTCACTTGGCACCCTCCACTAGTTCTGTGATGTTCTTCCTGGTGCCATGTCCGTCCTCATAGGTCGTCTCATTGCCCACCATGAGGACCCCTTTGTTGGCGTGGATGGCTGGGAAGCACCGCTGGACCACTGTGGGAGCAGAAGAGACTATTACATGAACCCTTTCCGATTCCCAAGTGTCACCTGATCCTGTGGGATCCCCAATACTCACAAGGTTTGCTGGGGGTGATAACTGCTGGACACTCCCCATCTCGGAGCACCTCAGCTATTCCCTGCAGAGAGAACGGGAAGAAGCGAATCTCTGAGGAGAGCATCCTCCCTTGTGTCCTTTCTGGGCACTGAAGGGGTCTTCCTACTCACTTTATTGTTCTGGAAGCCAGGCACGCAGAACTGCTTGTAATAGTCAAAGTCAGGGGAGTTCTGTGCATTCAGGAAGGTGAGATAGCGATCCGGGCATCGCTTCACACAGATCTGAGAATGGAACACAAGGGATGTGGACTCGGGACACTGAGACTCCATCCATGACAGAGGTCCCCTCGATGTTCATAAGAAGAGAGCTACGGGAAGCACTGAGGAGAACCAGGAGGGCGGAACATGTTACCTGAGGGGTGGGACACTGAAATTCCAGCAGGACCAGCGGGCTGGCGCACTTCACGATGTTGAAGTAAAACAAGAATGGTTTGTCCCTGGAGTTGGAGGAGGGTGAACAGAGTTGGTCAAGACTTCTCACCTACTGGGCCCAGAGATGGCTCATAGGGTTAAGACACTTGACACCAAGCCTGCCAACCTGAGTTCCATCCCTGGGAATCAATGATGGAAGAAAAGTACAGATTCTCTGACCTCCGCGTGGGTATTGTGGCATAAGTGCACACACACAAATAAGTAAATAAACTCACGCATTTTTTGTTCCTTTCTGCCCACAGAACTCGCCCCGGCTATCAGTAGGGTAGATCACTTTCCGAGGGTCTCCATGGGTCCAGGCTGTGGAGAGACCCAGTGATATAGAGGCTCTGTCACTTCCCAGCCACAGCACTACCCTGTACCCCAGAGACTGAGCCAGCCCCTCCCAGTGGGGAAGCCCAAGTCCTCTCTCTCTTCAAATTTACCTATGATGCCCACAGCCACATAGCCTACGATGGCCAGGAAGAGCAACACACAGCAAATGACATCCGTGCAACCCCTGGGGAGTAGAACAGCATCAGTACACATGACCTTATTCACACCCTTATGAAGAATCTGAAATGTGTGCTAAGGATCCTGTACCTATTTCTCCCCCTTTTCTGAAAAGGGCTCTCACCATGTAGCCTTGGCTAGCCTAAAACTTACTAAATAGACCAGGCTGGCCTCAAACTCACAGAGATCCACCTACCTCTGCCTCCTGAGTGCTGAGATTAAGGGTATGTGTCACCACACCTGGCCTATGTGCAGTTTTTAATTTTTTTTACTTTTATTTATGTTTATGGATATCTGCATGTCTGTAAGCTATCTCTCCAATCCCAGATCATATGCATTTTAATGCTTCTATATTTCCTGATTGTGTGTGTGTAGGTTAGAAGACAACTTTGGACAGATTATCAGGCTTGGTGGTAGGCACTGTTTGTTAGTTATTTCCTCAAGACTTACTTTTATATTTAGTGTTAAAAGCATTTGCTTACATGCATGTATATGTATCACATATGTGCCTCATGTGAAGGCCAGAAGAATGTACTGGACAGATCCCCTGAAACTGGAGTTATAAGTGTGGTAAGACACTATGTGGTTGTTGGGAACAAATCCTGGTCCCCTAGAATTGCAGCAAATGCTCTTAATTGCTAAGCTGTCTCTCTGGTATTTTAAGTGTATGTCTATGTGCCTGTGCACAGGCAGAAGCCAGAGAGTACATTGGACATACAAGTGTCTGTGAGATACCTGGCTTGCTATATGGGAGCTGAGACCCAATCTCCAGACCCAACTGGACAAGGGCTCTTAACCGCTGAGCCATCTTTCCAGTCACACAACAGCCTCACTTCTCAACCTACCACACTTAAAAAAACAAATTCATCCAGCTGCATGATGGTGGTGCACACCTTTAACCCCAGTACTAAGAAGGCAAAGAGAGGCAGATCTCTGTGAGTTCAAGACCAGCTTGGTCTACTGAGTGAGTCCCAGGCCAGCCAGGGCTACACAAAGAAACCCTTTCTCAACCCCCCCCCAAAAAATAAAATAAATAATAGTCACTAAATAAAAAGAGAAGTGCCTAAAGAGAGAGCCCAAGGCTTAAGAACACTAGTCTTGACTCCCAGCATCCACTTGGAGACTCTCAGTCCCAGGAGATCCAAGCCCACCATTCTGGACTCCTTGGATACCAGGCCGGCACACAAATCACAGGCATAAATGCAGGCAAGACAACCATCAAGTTCCAGGGGATCCGAACCCTCTTTCAACCTCTACATCATGAACATACACACATGCAGACAAAACATTCATATACATAAAATTAAATCTAAAAACAATTTAAGTATAAGCTGGGCATAGCTTTTAACTCAGGATCCTGACAGGGTTTCTCTGTGCAGCTCTGGCTGTCCTGAAACTTACTCTGTAGACCAGGCTGGCCTCGAACTCAGAGTTCCACCTGCCTCAGCCTCCCAAGTGCTGGGATTAAAGGCATGTGCCACCACTGTCCAGCAGCTCAGGTCTTTCTTTTTAAAAACAATACTTTTATTAATAATTTTAGAATTACATGCAATATATTATGGTTGTATTAATCTCCCCCAGCCAAGGCTTTGAATTTTTTTTATCCAAATTTTGAATTTTGCTTCCCAAGTAGCTGGGATCACAGGACTGGGAAGCCCACATCCAGCTCAAATAAAATTTTGTTTATGTGTACAAGGTTCATGCAGAGATAGGTGGATCTCTGCAAGTTCAAGGTCAGCCTGGTTTACATAGAGGGCTCCAGGACAGCCAGAACTACAAGTAAAGACCCTGTCTCAAAAACAAGAGTCCACAAAACTAAAGAAACAAACAAAAAGAAGTAGGGTGGGAATGTCACCCAGTAGTAGAGCCTTTGCTTAGTACTGGGGGGGGGGGGGTGGTGAGGGGGAGCTGTTTGGATCCTTGGGATCCACGTGATACTTGAAAACAAGTTCATGTTCTCGTGTAAGTTGTCCTCTGACCCCCACACAAGCACAGTGACAATACATACCACACTCATACATACTGGTACACACGCAAATAAATGTAAAAAAAATAAAATAAGAAGGATCCATGTAAGGGCAGGGGCAAATGCATGCCTAGAGCATGTGAGGCTCAATTCCATTCCCAGTTCCACTGAGAGGAGTCTATAGAACCTATAGGAAACCAGCATTTGAATCACATTGTAATGGTTTTCCCTTTTGCTGGAGAACACACTGGGACACTTTCCCATCCTTTTCCTCTTCCCGAGGAAGGCTGGGCCTCCTACCTGTTGTAAATGGGTCCTTTGAAGGTGGGATCGTATTTCTGAGGCGTCCCTGAAAGTAAACAGCATTAAGCAGGGTGAGAAGATGACACAGAGCCAAGGAAGCTGGGAAACACAGGGTCCCCAAGCCATAAGGAGCGCTGAGTTGTATCTGCATCCCATCTCCAGGGAACGACACCCAAGCTCTGAGGTCATTAGGGACTATAATAGCAGGGTCTAGAGTCCCTGAGGGTAACCAGCTGATTGATCAGCTTGCTGTCACCCAAGAAAAATGTCTGGAAGGGCTTAACAGGGACCAGAGCAAAGAACGCAAAGTCCACTGTGGAGAGGTGCAGGTGTTCTGGGGATGGGTGCCAGCCTGCTCCTAGGTACAAGATAGTGGACCCGTGTGGGAGCTAGCATGGGACAGTAGGGAAGCGGAAGGGGGGAGAGAACAAGTACAATTATTCCCCCTCCCTCCTTTTTGCAACCCTCCCCAACAGCCCAAGGTCCCGCTGATGTCCCCTGTCCCCGGGGCGCACAAAGAGGGCTGGCATACCATGCTTCCCGTAGTAATGCTGCGAATCCTTCCCCATTCCTGCAGTGCAGCCCCTGACGGTCTGTGCCCTTCCGGACACAACCGCCACCCGCCCGCAGTAGTTCCTCCAAGCAGAGTGGCTGGCGGGACAGCCCAAACCGGTCAGACAGCCCCAGTCAAATAACAAGGGGGGAGGGATCGACCCAGGACTGGGCAGGGCTGCAGCTGGGCCTGCCACTCACTGAATGGCCCGATTTAGCCCTCCCTGCCCCCACCTTCACCCAGTCCCCACCCAGGAGCCTGAGGTGGCTCTCCCGGCTCTGGCCTCATCCTCCATCCACTCACCTTCCACCCACCCAAGAGACAATGCATCCTGGGACACAGACACGTCTCAACCTTAAAAGGTCACTCTGACTGCTCCACATGCAAGATGGAAACTGAGGCACAGGGAGGAAAGAAAATAGGCAAATATCCAGGCAGTAGTGGCAGTGCCTTTAATCTCAGCACTCAGGAGGCAGAGGCAGGTGATCTCTTAGAAGTCAGCCTGGTCTACAGAACAAGTTCTAGGACAGCCTAGGCTACAGAAAAACCCTGTCTCAAAAAAAACAAAACAAACAACCAAAGAAAAAAGATTTAGACTAAAACTCACATAAATAGATGAAATGGAGGGTCTATTGGCACTTTTAATGTTTTTTAGAGTTTTATGTAGTTTAGGGGGCATACAACTCAAGGTTCAGCCAAGCATAACCTTGAACTATTCACCCTTCTGCTTCTACCTCCCCAGTGCTGAGATTAAATCATGCAGTTTATTTGGAGGTGGGATGGAACCTAGAACTTCCCACCTACTAGGCAAGAACTTAGTGAACTGAGCTACAGCCTTACCCCCTATTCTGGGTTAAATGCTCTTTGTGACAAAAATCTCACTGTGTAGCCCAGGCTGGCCTGGATCTTGACAACTTCACTGCTTAGCTATTCAACTCCAGTCCCTTTAAATGACTGAACTGACTTATTTGTTTTTAGACTTCTTATTTCATTGTATGTGGATGAGTGTTTTCCCTGTATGTACATACCACACATGCCTTATACCCAGTGGCCACTGACATCAAAAAGAAGGCATCAGGTTTCCTGGATGGAGTTAGACTGTTGTGAGCCACCCACCATGTAAGTGCTGAAAACTCACCCAGGACCCACAAGCAATGAGACACCCTCTGTTCATTTCTTTGTTTTGATGCAGGGTCTTACCATGCATCCCTGACTAGCCTCTAACACTCAAGGATCTTCCTGCTTCAGCCTCCAGAATGCTGGGGTGAGGCACAGGCCATAGTATCTGGATTTTCTTCTTCTTTTTTTCCATGTTTTATTTTTAATCTCTTTAAGTTCAAGGCCAGCCTGGTCTACAAAGTGAATTCCAGGAAAGCCAGAACTGCACAGTAAGACCTTGTCTCAGAAAAATTAATTCTACTTATGTGGGTGGGTTGGTGGGATAATTTTAATATATCTATAGGTACCCTAGAGGTCAGCCTCTCCAGTCTCTTTCAAAATAAGAAAATGTGGCTAGACCAGATGTAAGGTCAAGTTCAAGGGCTGGAGAGATAGCCCAGTGGTTAAGAGCACTGGCTGCTTTTCCAGAGGACTGGGGTTCAATTCCAGCACCAATATGGCAGCCCACAACTATCTGTAACTCCAGTTCCAGGGGACCTGACACCCTCACACAGACATACATGCAAGTAAAACACCAATGCACATAAAATGAAAAAAAAAAAAAAGGATCAAGTGTGTCAGGTATCAGTATGAGGTACAGTTGGGGTTGTACTATGCGACAGGCATGGAGTTATATATTGTGCATTTCCATAAGGGTATTTAATCTACTAGGAAGTATACTGAAGAAGAAGAGTAGCCTTTAATCCCAGCATTTGAGAAGAGAGGTTGGCAGATCTCTATGAATTTGAGGCCAGCTTGGTCTACAGAGCTAGTTTCAGGGCAGCCAGGGCTACACAGAGAAACCCTGTCTGGGGCGGGGGTTGGGGGGTGGGGGTGGAGAATCAGGGTATGCAGGTGGTATAAGGTGCATACTATCATAGGTGTATGAGGGCATCCAACTATATGAGAAGAGTTCCTGTCCCTACCCCTTATCACTTCTGCAATCACCAAACCACATTGAGGCATGGTTCAGTAATAGAATTGTGTGACCCAGAATCCCTCAGTGAGAGGCTGGGGGGAGAAACTCAGTGGTAGAGTCCCTGCCTAGAATCCCCCAGTGAGGGGCTGGAGTGTAGCTCAGGGGTAGAGCCCCACCCCCACCCCCACCCCAGCCTAGAATACCCCAGTAAGGGGCTTGGGTGTGGCTCAGTGGTAGAGCACCTGCCTAGAATTCCTCAGTAAGGATCTGGGGAGTAAGGATCTCTCAGTGGTAGAGCCTATGTAGAATTCAAGAGTTCTAGCTGAACACCCTCACACAAAAACTATTAATACTTACAGCTGCCACCTCAGAGTTTAGCATACCCAGCTGGGCTCTGCTCTCTAATCAGTTGTCCCTAGAGAAAAGCTACCTCCCCTCCTTTGGCTCACTGTAAGGAAGCCTTGCCTGACCCCAAAGCCACAGGCTTTAGCAAACAGGCGGGGCTAAAAGCTCCAAGCCATGACCTAGGTTGACCAGAACTCCCAAAGAAACCTTGTGTTTCTTAAAGGCCCCAGCAACCTTCATAGCTGAGCTCATCTAGATTTAGCATCAGACAGAGCAGATTGGTCCCAGGTAACAAGCTGCTTCTGTTCTGAGCTAGACAGTACCTCAAGGACAGCCAAAGAAAATGTTCCCAACCACCACATCCTTAATGACAGCCCTCAGATGGCTCCCTCACCACCTGACCCCTGCCACTCTTCATGGAGGCTTCAATATCACCTTACTGTCAAGGTCATTTGCAAACCTCTGTCTCTCAACCTGATTCTCACCACCAATGGTTTCATGCTCTGAGCCTGAGGAGTCTTGCTTCATATCCAGTTCTTTTGAGACAAAGTGCCTAGTAATCTGATTTCTGTAAAGCCCTAGGTTTGATCCCCAGCAACCTCTTTCCCTTAAATGCCTGGTTTGGTGGTCTACAAGTGTCACCCCAGCACTCAAGAGGCCGAGACAGTGCAGCCTTGAGTTGATGCCACCTTGAGTTACATAAGTTAAACCCTGGCTGTCCTGAAATTCACTTTGTAGACCAGGTTAGCCTCACACTCACTGAGATTCTCCTGCCTCTGCCTCCCAAGTGCCAGGATTAAAGGTGTAAGACACCATTGTCCAGAGTAAATAAATATTTTTTAAACATTGTAAATTATTGAACAGGCCACTGTCTGTGGGGCATGCACCCTTTTAATCCTATCACTCTGGAGGCAGAGACAAGTGAGTCTCTGTGGGTTCCAGGACAGTCAGTGTTAGTGAATGATAGGGAGACACTATCAAAAACCAGAAACCAAATCAAACCAAGAGTTTAAAGCTGGCCTGGTGTCACACCTGTGACCCTGCATTAAGAAGGTGCCCTTGATGGGCAGTAGTGGTGAATGCCCTCAATCTCAGCACTCAGGAGAGGGGAGGAGGATCTCTGTGAGTTCAAAGCTAGGACAGCCAAAGCTACAGGCTACACAGAGAAACTCTGTCTCCAAAAACTGAAAGAAAAAAAGGAGGAGGAGGAGGAGGAGGAGGAGGAGGAGGAGGAGGAGGAGGAGGTGTCCTTAGGAAGACCTGGAGTTCATGGCTGGCCTCAGCTACAAATTGTCAGTCCACAGATAAAGCAAAAATGTTTAAGTCAGTACACTTGATATGTAAGTGGAAGAAAACAGCCCTGACTCAGAGGCAGACAAATTCCACAGGAATTAATCATACAAATATATAAAACCTCAAACTATTAGAAGCATAAAGAAGCCACGGAAAACTATGTCTCTGATAGGAAGGCTGGCAGGACAAGTGGGAGGCAAGATAAGGGAGTATTCGATGTTTCTAGTGACTCCTGGGATGCCTGGCCAAGGGGAAGAGCCACATCAAGAGTCATTGCTGACACCTCCCAACCACTTCACATAGGGAAACCCATCCCTTCCAGGTCACCTAAGTTGTCCACCCCCAATTTAAGTTTGATGACAAGTGGGAGCCACTGAGGGTGACTGAGCAAGAACAGCAGACCTATCTAGGGAAGACAGCATATGGGAGTTTATATTATCTAGCAGCTGACAGCTCTCTCTCAGAGAAAGATGGAGCTTGGATTAACCTTCAGACAAAATATAAAATGCAGTGAGGGGGTGAAATGGCCTAGAAGTAGGGGAGCTTGTCAACACTGATGACCTGAGTTCCATCCCCAGACCCCACATATTGAAGACAAATAACTAAGTCCTGCAAGTTTTCCTTTGACCTCCGTGTGCATGCTAGGAGGTGAGCATGCCTGACAGCAGCCCATACACACATAATAATAAATTAAATTTTATTTAAATATAGAAAAAACATCCAGAATGGACTTGCTCAGGCCTAGCACTGAGGCCTCTCAGGAAAAAACAGAGAACATCCTTATCACAGCCTGCTGGGTTCTGGTATCTCTCAGTAAGCTCAGCTGCTTGGGGATGAGAAGGGAGGGAAGCCACAAAAGCTAACAGTTTCTGACCATGAAGGCGGATCCAATACTTGCAGGATGGGAAAGGGCTGGGTCTCTGTAATACAATGCCAGATACTATGAACAGAAAGTGGGTGTGAGAGAGGGGAAGGAAAGTGGTTCAAGCACCTGCCTAGGAAGCCTAAAGTCCTGCTCCACTCCCAGAGTTGAATAAATAGGGTGAACATGCTGGTCATCCCAGCCCCTGGGTAACAGAGCTAGAAGACTGGGAAGTTCTAGGTCACTGGCTGGGGCTACGGCTAAAGGAGAAAGAGCAACAATGGGGACCCAAGATTGAATTCTAAGAATCCATTTAAGAAGTATGGCACTCAACTGGGTGTGGCGCATGCCTTTATTCCTAGTACTCAGGAGCTAGAGGCAGGCCGACCTCTGAGTTCAAGTAACAGAGGGCTGTCTAAGACCGCCAGGGTTACACAAAGAAACCTTTTGGGGGAAATACACACACAAACACACACACACAATGGATGGATAGGTAGACTGAGAGACATTGTGCATAGCAGTCTCCTCTGCTGAGCACAGATTAAAAACATTCTATCCCATAGGGAAGCTCCTTAAACAGGGAGGTAAACAAAAACAAAGTAGCTTCAAAAACTCTGAGATGCCCTGGGCCCCTTCCTGCCAGAGTAAACCAAAAAGCTAGGAGGACAGAGGACCTAAGAGGAGGTGAAGCTCAGGTAAAGGTGGCCATGAGGAGGCTACAAACACTCAGAACAAAAGAGCTGCCTGGAGAAGATTTATGGCACCTGAGCACCTGGAGAGGACACTCTCCAACTTGTGCAGCTGCCTGCAGGCTGTGCAGTGCATTCCAGGTCCCCAGCTTTGAGAGCTGTCACCCAGGCTGGTGTGGGCCTTGGTGATGCAACTGCCTTAGAGTGCTTCTGTTCCTATAAGTAACAACTCACCTGTATGCCTATAAGTATCCCTGGTACAACACACTGGTTCACATAGTTGGACTTTGGTGGTTCTGTATTTTGGTCTGTGTGGACTCTATCTAGGGTGAGTAGATGAAGGTGTTTGGTCTCCCCAGAAATGGTGTTATAAATCAGGCATACACTGGGCGTGGTGGCATATACCATTAATCACAGCAAGTTCCTGGTCAGCCTACATAGTGATACCCTTGGAAGGAGGGAGGAAGGGAGAGAGGGAGGGAGAGGGGGAGGGAAGGAGGGAAGGAGGGAGGGAGGGAGGGAGCCATAGATGGAGTGGGACAGGTGGATTCTGGAAGCTCACTGATAAACCAGTTTAACCATAAAAGTAAGTGTCTACCTCAGTGAGAGACACTGCCTTCAAGGAAAAGAGTAGTAGAGGAGCCAGGGTTACCATCAATGCTCTGCCCCCACATGCTCACACCACACACAAAAAGAAAACAGTATGCATCAGGGCCATCCTTGACCTAGTGAGATGGCCCGGGGAGCAGAGTCCTGCAGCTCCTATTCTGCCTAACACTTGAAACTCAAGGCTCCTGTAAAAAAAATAATTTTTTTTTCGGTTCTTTTGAGAGGGTTTCTCTACATAGCCCTGGCTGTTGTGGAGCTCACTCTGTACACCAGCTGGCCTAGAACTCACAGAGAACCACTTGTCTCTGCCTCCTGACTGCTGGGATTAAAAGGTATGCTGGACAAGGCATAATTTTTTCAAAAGCTGTGTAAGCTATATGAGACCTGTCACAGTATATCACAAGGGGACTGGAGACATGGTTCAGTAGTTACGTTCATACTGCTCTCACAAAGGAGCTGAGTTCCGGTGGTAACTTTAGCTCCAGGGGCTGAAACACCTCTGGCCTCCTCTGTGCTCACTACTCACTAGCTCTAGCTCATGCAGGCCCCTGCTCCCTCCCTCTCCCTTCCTTCCTTCCTTCCTTCCTTCCTTCCTTCCTTCCTTCCTTCCTTCCTCCCTCTCTTCTCTCTCTCTCTCTCTCTCTCTCTCTCTCTCTCTCTCTCTCTCTCTCTCACACACACACACACACACACAGAGACACACACACAAAAACAGGGTGGGTGGTGAATAAAATGAAAATAAAAAAGGGTAATTTAAGTGGGATCCCACTTGATAAGAAGGTAAACTGAGGCCACTTGGTTTATCCACCTAGCTGGTGAGCAACACAGATTGGATTGACAGAAAAGCCCTTTAGTGCCTCATCTAGCAATTCCCTGGTAGCTCCTGCATGTGGGGGTTTGAATGCAGGCTGTCCCTTTGCCCACTCTAGCCTAGCCCACTGGGACTAGGTGCAGACAGTGTGCCTCTGGATTGAGCCCCATGGCTTGAAAGCAGAGCTGGGTCTTGCAGCTCGAGACTGTCCTCCTTGCTACTGAGGTTGAGGAGGGAGGGTGACAAGTCCAACCCTTGAGTCATCGTGGTCTTGACAAAGTGCATCCATGTGACCCTCTCAAGCTCCTGCTGTGTCACCCTCCCCATGTGATGGACTTGAACTGTGATCCAAAATAAACCATTTCTCCTTGTACCCTCACACTCAAAAAAGGCCAGCCTTGTCAGTTTACTCAAAAAAGGCCAGCCTTGTCAGCTTAGGGAGAGAGAGAGCATGACTCAGCAGAAGAGCCCTTCCTTGCCTAAAATCCCCCAGTGAGGGGCTGGGGTGTGGCTCAGTGGTAGAGCCCCTGTGTGGGAGATTATGTTGTTACATTGTAAATATTTGTCCTACCCACTGGTTTAATAAAAAGCGCTGATTGGCCAAATGCAAGCAGGAAGTGTGGGCGGGGCTACCAGACTAAGAAAACTCTGAGAACAGGAAGCACAGAGCAGACCACCAGAGAAAAGCCAGAAGAAGCAGAGGACAACTATGCTGCTCTAAGAAAAGGTACCCAGCCACATGGCTGAACAGGATAAGAGGCATGGGTTAGATTAAGGGTAAAGAGCTAGCAAGTTATATGCCTGGGCCCTAGGCTGATCAGCCTAAAACTATAGTAAGTCTCTGCGAGTCTGCAGGTCTGTGGGTCTGTGGGTCTTTGGGCCTAAACCTTGAGGTTAGGCCCAAAAGTCTGGACCAGAAAACTTACTACACCCCTGCCTAGAGTCCCCCAGTGAGGGGCTGGGGTGTGGCTCGGTGGCAGAGCCCCTGCCTAGCTGGCTAGTTTTAGTCAACTTGACACAGCCAAGAGTCATCTTGAGTGACCGTTAATTGAGAAAACACCTGTGATGGCTGTTCTTGCTTGCCCACTTGACTACATCTAGAACTAGAACCCAAAACCAAAGGGATTTTGCTTAATTTGAAGTAGGAAGATGCACTTCTATCTTGATCTTTGAGATAGGAAGACACACCTTTAACCCAGATCCAATCTGGGCCATACCCTTCTGCTTGAACCTATATAAAGACATGAGAGAAAGAAGCTCTCTTTGCTAGCACTTGCCATGCTGGCAAGTCTATTCTTTTGCTGGCATTAGAGCTTATTTCTTTCAGATTCCAGTGATCCTGAAAACTAGGTGAGATATTCAGCCTCACAAACTGAACAACTTCTGGATTCCTGGACTTTTAATCCACAGCCAGTCATTGTTGGATTATCTGGACTTTAGCCTGTAAATCATCCCAATAAATCCCCTTTCTATACATATAGAGAGGTTCATTCTGTAAGTTCTGTTACTCTAAACTCTAGAGTCTGGAGAATCCTAATACAGCGTCCATAAGATCTGGCTTAATTAGTGATTGATGGGGAAAAGCCAAGCCCATTGTGGGTAGGGATACCCCTGGGCTGGTGACCCTGGGTTCTTTAAGAAAGCAGGCTGAGCAAGCTATGAGGAGCAAGTCAGTAAGCAGCATCCCTCCATGGCCTCTTCATCAGCTCCTGCCTCCAGGTTCCTGCCTATTTTGAGTTCCTTACTTCTTCAGTGTGTTCCTTGTGTTAGCTTCCTTTAGTGGACTGTGATTCAGGGTATGTAAGCCAAATTAACCCTTTCCTCCCCAAGTTGCTTTTGGTCATCACAGCAACAATAACTAAGACAATCCCTTGGGTGAGGTATGGGGGTGTGGCTCAGTGGTATAACTCCTGCCTAAAATCCCCAGTGAGGGGCTGAAGGCATGGCTCTAAGGAAGAGCCTTTGCCTCCCATGTGGTGGCCCTGGGTTCCCATGTGGTGGCCCTGGGTTCCATCCCTAGCATGGCAAGAACAAAATCACAGCACAATGTGTGAACGCATTGATTCTCATATTTTTTTCCTAGCAAGAAAACCATCAGAAAAGCCCCATAATCTTGGGTCAAACTGGAAGCTTAACGCTCAGTTTTGTGTAACTGACCTAGTCTTCTGCATGGAGTTAAGAGCAAAAGAAACCAGAGGCAGCTGGACTGTTAAAACAGTGGGGGAAGGTCCTGCCAAGCAGGGCATGAGGACTCATCTATCCAAGTTCAGTGTGTGGGAGATAAGTGAACCCACACAGGCAGTCTATCATAATGCTTCTGCCAGGACATCAAGTGACACCCAGCCCCCACAACTTCCAACACTGGCTAAGTCAAGGTCCCCAGTGTCCAAAGCCTCGC
Source organism: Phyllotis vaccarum (assembly GCA_033318265.1). Classification (NCBI taxonomy): domain Eukaryota; kingdom Metazoa; phylum Chordata; class Mammalia; order Rodentia; family Cricetidae; genus Phyllotis; species Phyllotis vaccarum. The sequence goes on from JARWLC010000012.1 coordinate 108,332,560, forward strand.
CTACACAGCCCCTGTGTTCCCAGAAGTCTGGGCCTGGCATAAAGATTGGAAATCTCAGCCACTCAGACAGATCCTCTGACAAGGATTTGGGGGCAGTGCCCATGCAGTAAAGGAATGAAGAGAAAAAGATGGAAGAGAGGTGCAGTGGCTGACAATCCCAGCATCAGGAACAGACACAGGAAGACGGTAACAGTGAAGCCAGCTAAAGCTGCATTGTCAATTCTAGACCACCCTGAGCTTACCTTTAAAAAAAAAAAAACAATTAATTAATTGATTAATAATTAAAAGCTGGGTATAGTGGCACACGTCTTTAATCTCAGCACTCAAGAAGTAGAGACAGTTGGATCTGTGTGATTTCAAAGATTGCCTGGTTACATATTGAGCACCAGGATGCCCAGAGTTAAGTAGAAAGAACCTGTCTCAGAGAATAAATGAATGGATAAATAAATAAATGAATGAATGAATAAATAAATAAATAAAATAAAAGCTGCAGGCATTATGGGTACAGCCTGGGATTCACTGGCTTTGCATGCCTGTAAAACTTGGACCCTTCCTCTGCATCACATCAACTTAACAGGGTCCTGCATGCCTGCTGTCCTAGCCACCAGAAGGTGAAGAGAAGTGGGTTAGGAGTTCAAAATCAGTCCTGGCTAAGTAGAAAGTCAGAGGGAAGCCTGAGCTACCAGAGCTCCTGTCCTAAGCACACACAGACATTTTAATTCAGAAGCAAAGAGAAAGAAGAAAAACAGAAAAGGAACTGCTCTTACCCTCACTTCCTCTTCTGGGGGAGTTGAGTATTTCCTGTCTCTCCTTCCAGGTGCTGCCTACAGCTGCAAACCCAGTACTTTTGTAACCCTCTGTCTCTTAAGTGTCATGATTTTGGTGTTGGGATGAACCAAAGGAATGTCACACTGTTTTACCAGGGAGTCAAGCTCCGCTCCGCCCCGCCCCCCACCTCCCTGTCTCATTTCCCACACTAATCCCTCTTGGCTACTTCACAGGATAACAACACTGCAAATTGTTCCTCCCCAGCAAAGAAGGGCTAATCTCATTCTTGGACAAGCCTACAAAGTATATATTCAAACAATTTGGGTGGGGTTTGGGGGGAGTTGTTGTTTTGGGTTTTTTCCCCTCAAGACAGGGTTTCTCTGTGTAGAAACCCTGGCTGTCCTGGAACTAGCTCTGTAGACGAGGCCTTAAAATCCCAGAGATCCACCTGCCTCTGTCTCCCAAGCGCTGAAATTAAAGGTTAAAGGCGTGCAGCGTCACTGCCTGGCCCCAAAATTTTAAATTAGATCCATTTTATTTTATATGGATGCCCTGACTGCGATGTATTATGTCTGTGCACAATGCACATGCTGGGTGCCTGCAGAAGTCAGAGGAGAAAACCAAGTCCCCTGACTAATGAAAGTTGTGAATCATCACATGGGTGCTGGGAAAGGGTCCTCTGTAGGAGCAGCCAGTGCTCTTACACTGAACCATCTCTCCAGTCCCACTACACTGCATTCCACTGAACACCGGCTGCTTTTGCAGAGGACTCTTTCCCAGCATCACAAAGTGGCTTAAACCATCTGTGACTCCTGTTCTAGAGAACGTGATGCATATATACATGCAGGCAAAATACCCATACACATACAATTAAAAAAAATCCTGAATCTAAAAAGATACAGATGTAGGGGAAATCCTGGAGAAATGGCTTAGGGGGGGCTTGGCCTAAAGCATAAGGACCCAAGTTCCAGTCCCCTGAACACTTAAAAGCTGGAGGTAAAAACTGTACCAGGCTTAGGGACAGTGTCTCAGAAAATAAATTATAGCTGAAAGGCTCACTAAGTAAAGGCACTTGCTGCCAAGTCTGATGCCCTGAGCATCATCCTTCAAACTCCAACTGTGAAAGGCAAGAATTCACTTTCTGCTCTCACACAAACAATACAGAGTAAACGTATTTTTAAAAAACTTACAAAAGTGGAAAGCAACAGAGAGAAACGCCAGTCTCCACATATGAGCATACCCTCCAAATATATATGTGTGTGTGGATGGGGGGCACCTACCAAACCCTGCCCCTCTCTGAGGACTGACAGGTAGCCATCATTGCCAAGAAAAGAGACTGATTTCCTCAGTGGTGTGGCCACTGGTAAAGAGCCCACAGTCCACCACTCACTGCTTCTCATACACACACATAAAAAAAAATTACATAAGCTGAAAAATACATGGGCTGGATGGTGGTGGTGCACACCTTTAACCCCAGTACTCAGGAGGCAGAGGCAGGCAGATCTCTGTGAATTTGAGGCCAGCCTGGTCTACAGAGCGAAAAAACACAGATGGAAGTAAATGGCTGGAAAGAGGGAAGGTTCAGCAGGAGTGGGAGGAGACAAGAGAGGTGACGGGGATATGATCAAAGTGTATCATGTGTGTTAAAAAATGATCATAGTGGGCTGGGCAGATAGCTCGGTAGATAAGAACGTTTGCTGAGTGTTGGCTGTCCTGGAACTCACTATGTAGATTAGGTTGGCCTCAAACTCACAGAAATCCGACTGCCTCTGGTATAGGAACCGAAGATGTGCACCACACCTGATTTTTATTTATTTTTATTCATGTGCACATATGTGTCATGTGTGCCTGAGTTTACGTGTCCTATGTGCTTGGGTGCTGGGAATCAAACTCAAATCCTCTACTAGAGAAGTGACCACTCTCACTGCTGGCCATCTAAACAAGTCCTTTAATAATAATAATAACAATTACTATTATTATTATTTGAGATAGGTTCTCATGTAGTCTAGGCTGGCCTCAAACTAATATGTAGCCAATGATGATGACCTTGAGTTCTAATCTTCCTGCTTCCATCTTCTGAGAGCTGCATCACTACACCTGGGGTATGCGGTGCTGGGGATGGAATCTGGAGATCCATGAATGCCTGGCAATATCTACAACCTAAACCCTTTTTAGGCAAACATAACTCTGTGTTCCCCCTGCTTTGAGTTCTAGAATCTTCTCTTGTTTATGTCAAGACTGGGCTGGCAGGAAGGAGATGCCACTGAGGATACCAGCCAGGCCCTGAGACATCTCCCTTTCCTGTGGAGCTACTACCTTCTTCCAGAATCATGTTATCTGCTGGGCAAGGCATTTCCTGCCCTGCCCAGTCCTGCCTCACTCTGTTCCCCAACATAGGTTTGCCCATCCATTATTGGTTCATAGAAAAGCCATGTCCTCCTGCCACCAGCACTAGAGTCATCCTTGGCTAGGTAGTGAGTTCAAGTCTGACCTGCACTACATGTGGTCCAGCGTCAAAAAAAAAACATAAGCAACCATTAGCCTTATGCATAATGATGCAGATTCAGGGAGGTACTCCAGTTACCCAGTCTCAGAGCAAGTAAAGAAATGATCCTTAACAGATTGTGGTGGTGTACACATATAATCCCAAAATCTGAAAGCTGAAGGCAAGAGAATCAGTCATGTGACTACACTGTGAATTCACAGAGAAAGCTTAAACCGTTTTGCAGGAATGGTATGGGAATGTCTACGCAGTCCAGGTTTTTTATTTTGGTGAGGTGGGCTAAAGTTGCAGGCAAAACAAGATCCTGCCTATACTATATTAGGATATGGTGGCCTAATAAAGGCCAAGGCACAAAGGGAAGACCAAGTTTAAGGTTATCTGAGTTATACAGAAAGACATAACTCACAAATTTGCATGCTTGAGGCCCTAGGTTCATTTAATCCACAGACCCATAAGGAAGGGAGGAAGGAAGGGAGGGAAGAGAAAAATTTCACTAGTAAGCAGTCAAGGAGGATAGCCAGCCTGGAAGCCATACTATGGCCCTGGCCTCAAAAGCCAAGTAGAGCCTCTGTCACAGGGTCCCCGAGTCTTGTAGAGGATAATATTAAGCAAGCTGTGGTTTGTTTGCTGATCCTTCTGCCTGGAACACACTTGTCTCATCTCACTCGGCCTTCACTCTCCAACCTTCATCTCTTAAAATAGGCCCAGTGGCTCTTCCACACATGACATCTTGTGCTTTGCTCTACAACTTTAACAACCTACAATTACATGTTCATTCTCCTGTCCACCCCCACGCAGTCTAGGGTTTCTCTGCTTAGTGGACTGCTGTGTTCCCCGGGAGACCATTGCCTGTAAAAGTTTCCTTAAATTTCTAGAGGTATGTAATTGAGGGTGTCTGACTGAGCAGCAGAGTAGGATTTAGTCCCTGCCACTTGCTAAACATGCTTGAGGCCTTGGGTTGGGGCAACATACCCAAGAGACCTTGAGAATCCAGTCCCAATCTGAGCACAGCATTGCCTTGAGTTCCAGTTTGCACTTGCAGAGCTTGATCCAGGCCCTGGGTTTCCCCCGACCCCCAAACACACACGGTGCTTTCTGAGCGTTCCAGGTTTAAATCCCATCCCTTACTGGCCAGATTCTGAGTTCCGTTCTAGTACAGCATACAGCTTCTGTGGGCACGAACCTCACACACACACACACACACACACACACACACACACCTCACCTCTGGCTAAATTCAAGCCTGGGCAATTCACACCATTGTTCACCCTACTCCATTCTTATTCCAGAGTTTAAGAAGACCAACAATACCGTCGAGTTCTATACCCAAGCATACTCGGGCTCCCAGACCGATGCCCACACCAGAGACAGACAGCCACACCCAAGAGTTACACAGCACCAGTGACCCCAGAGCCTGGGGCTTAAGACCACCTCTGGTGGTCTGGGGCTGGCAACTTCAAGAAGCCCAGGAAGTCCCTGGGAGGCTAGGTCCTTTAGGCTGACCAGGGTGGGTCGCAGCCTCTTCCATCTGCCCATTCATTTTTTCTTTAGGGCACAATACAGGGGAATGAGGAGGCGGCTCACGGAGAGCCTACTTACTTGCTTTTCTAGTTATTTTTGAGCCGTTTCCGGCCCCCTCCCCAAGACTCTAGAGTCTAGCAATTTCCAGGAAGTTCCTGTCTCACAAAGAGAGATCAGGGGGAGAGATAGAGCCCCTCTGCCATAGTCTTAGCCATGCTGCTTAAGGCTTGTGACAGATTTGGGTCCAGGGAACCCAAAATAGATAAGAGGAAGGAGGCTCAGAGTTCAACACCCGGTCCGTGGGAACCGGGAGTCGGGTGGGGTGAGAAAGCCGCATCCTGGCCCCACCCTCAACTCCAAGTGGCTGAGGCCGCCCTCAGGCCTCAGAGAGGGTACGGTCCGGGTCTCTTGGACCCCTTAAAATTACAGACACCTACGACAATCCGCTTAGGCAAGGAAAGTTTCTGAATTGCTGCCTGCTTACCCCTCATCAAAGGCACCCTCGTTTCTGCCCTTCCCTAACCGGGTGTGCGCCCAAACCCCAGTATACAGGTGCGTCCAATCTTGCCTCAGTTTCCCCACCAAAGCTTGGAATCGTTAATTTTGGGTGTAAACGACAGAGATGCAGAGAACATTGGGCTCGTAAGGAGACAGGACGTGTGGAGAGGTCGGGGCCCTGTTCCTGCCCACACCCCAAGCTCCGACCGCCGCGCCTCCCCTCCCCCGCCCACCACCTAATCCGCCCAGATAACGGGACCTCCATGGGAGGAGCATGCGCCGTACTCTCCGGCCCATCACTCTGGAGTAAGGGAGTAAGCTTGAGTATCCTAGGGAAGGGACACGGGGGACAACCTGGGCTGGGGCCAAACGCTCGGGCTGAGATAGCGCGGGATGCAGAGGCCTGAGGGCGCTGACAGAAGGGCCTGCGTCCTGACCGCAGACACGAGTGTTTTGTTTTAAGGCTCTCAAATGTCGTCCTTCCTCAAACCCTCCCTTCTTCCCAAGTCAGCACAGGCGACCCCCAGGCCAGAGGCGTTTCCTACCATAGACTGAATCCTTCCGATCATCCTCCATGGCCGCAACCGGAGGGAAGTCCGAAACCAGCAGGACCCCAACCCAGGCGGGCGGGAGACACCGCGCGCTGCAGGCCCCGCCCTGCCTCGGATGACCCCGCCCTCAGAGCTCACGCCAATGGGAGCCCCGAGCCTGAGGGGCGTGGCCAGGGCCGGGAGTTTGCAGGGCTGCTACCTTCCAGTTTAGAGTCCGCAAGGAGAGTCAAGACAAGCTTTGAGTGAACCACAGTTAGTTGGTTGCATCTGCTTGTCAGTGGTTCTTATTTGTGTTTTTGTTTTTCGACTCAGGATTTCTCTGTGTAGTCCTGGCTGTTCTGGAACTCGCTCTGTAGACCAGGCTGGCCTCGAATATAGAGATAATATTGCCTCCAAGTGCTGGGATTAAAAGGGTGTGCCACCACTGCCCAGCAAATCATTCTTATTGAACTCTGACTTTGAGGTAGAGGACTGAGGAAATTTTGTCATGTTTATGGTTCAGATTGGCAAGAATTTGAGAGTTTGAAAACAAATTTAAAAAAGGAATTAAAAATTGAGGAATGGTAAATTCTGTGGCAGCAGGAATGGCTGCTCACTTTAATCCTTTAATCCCAGCAGTAGGAAAACAGAAGCAGGAGGATCTCCTTTGTTCCTGGCCAACCAGATAGGGCTATACATAATAGTGAGGAAAGGGGGAGAGGGACTGGAGAGATGGCTTCCTGGTGCAGAACACTCCCTGCTCTTTCTGAGGACCTGAATTCAATTCCCAGCACCATCAGGAGACTCACAAGCACCTTCAATTCTAACTCCAGAGGATCTGGTGCCCTCTTCTAGCCTCCACGGACGGACACTGCACTCACCTGTGTGCATGGGTGCACACACATACACATAGATTAAAAACAAAAGAAAGAAAACAGTCAGTGGCATAAAGATGAAATTCAAACCAAATCAAGTTCATCCCAGAGTTGCCTCACAGGTGAGGCCATGAAAGAAATCATGGAGAGTAAAGGAACCAAAAGATGTTAGCGCCAGCCTTGATTATTACTATAAAAATCATGAAAAACACACATGCACCTACATACACAAACAAAAAAATCATTAGTAAAGGTTGCTTTTTAAATTTTATTATTTTTATTTTGTGGTTTTGAGTGTTTGGCTACATGTATGTAGTATTCAATCCAGGTGCATACAGTGCCCTCAGAGGCTGGAAGAGGGTGAGGGATCCCCAGAAACTGGAGTTATATGCAGTTGTGAACCACCATATGGGTGCTGGAAATTGAACTGAGGTCCACTCAGGTCCTCTACAAAATCAGCAAATGTTTTGAATTGCAGAGCTCTCTTTGTCTTACGGTTACTGTTGCAGTGATTAAAATACCATGGCCAAAGACAAATTGGGGAGGAAAGGGGTCATTTCACCCCCAGTTCCACATAATAGTTCATCATCAGAAGGAGTGGGGGCAGGAATTCAAACAGGGCAGAACCTGAAGGGAGGAGCTGATGGGGGTGGCACTGAGGGCTGCTGCTCACTGGTTTGCTCCCTAAGGTCTGCTCAGCCTGCTTTCTTAGAACCCACCATGGGCTGGGCCCTCCTCCATCAATCTAATTAAGAAAATGTCTTACCAGCTCATCTACAGCCCAGTCTAATGGAGACATTTTCTAAATGTAGGTTCCCTTCTCTCAAGGACTCTAGCTTGTACCCAGTTGATGTAAAACTAGCCAGGTACACTCACCCTCCAATACAAAATGTTTTATTATGGTCCTGGTTGTCCTGAAACTTGCTATGTAGACCAGGATGGGAGAGATCCTCTGCCTCCAAGTGCTGGGATTAAATATGTGTGCCACCACACCTGACCTCAATAGGACATTTTTGTAAAGAAAATCTCTGAGAATGCTGAGCACACCAGTCACCCGTCACTCTAGCTCTTGGGAGTGAGGCCCATGACCAAAGACTTGGAAAGCCATCTTCAGCTACAGAGCAAGTGTGAAGCCCACCTTTAATCCCAGCACCCAGCCCCCCTCACGCAGGAGGCGAAGACAGGTGGATCATCTCCGTAAGTTCAAGGCCACCCTGCTCTAAAGAGTTTCAGGACAGACAGGATGCAGAGAAACCCCATCTTGGGAAAGGAAAAAGAAAGAAAAAGAAAAGGAAAGAAGGAAGAGAGGAAAGGGGGAAATGGTGTCTAGCTCACTGTTGAGGACTCACCTGTAACCACAGCTCTGGTAGGAGGAGACGAGGTGAAAGGGGATTGGAAAACTGCAAGTTGTCATCTGATGACCACACATGCATGGTGGCTTAGACAATTTTTTAAAGAATTTAAAAGTGCCAGGCAGTGATGGAGCACACCTTTAACTCCAGCATTCTGGAGTTGGAGGCAGAGGCAGGTGGATCTCTGAGTTTGAGGCCAGCTTGATCTGGAGACTGAGTTCCAGGACAGCCTGAGCTATGTAGAAAACCCTGTATTGGAAAAAAAAAAAGACAAAAGAGTATAAGAGGATAGTTAAAATTAAAAATGCTTAAAATAGAGAGAGGAAAAGGGGTGTGGCTTTGTGGTAGAGCACTTGCCTAGCATGTCTAAGGCTCACATTCTCCGACCCCAGCTACTCAAAGAAAGAGAGAAAGGGGAAGGGAAGGAAGAGGCGTGTAGTGTGAGAGAGTCTAGTAGTATAGTCTGGGGCTTTGTGGGCTGTGGAAGATGGACATAGTGAACAAATAAATCAGAACTTCCAGGTCAGCCTTGACTACATAGCCAGTTTCAGGAAATCCAGGGCGAATGAAACCATCTCAAAAAGTTATAGAGGTAGGAGGTGGAGGCCTACACCTTTAATCCTGGCAGACACTCAGAAGGCTAAGGCAGCAGCAGGTGGATCTCGGAGCTCAAGGCCAGCCTGGTCTATAGAGTGAGCACCAGGACAGCCAGGACTACACAGAGAAACCCTGCCAAGAAAGAAAGAAAACTTCAATAGGGGCTAGAGAGATGGCTCCACGTGTAACAGGTCCTTATTCCTGTGGAGGAGAACACTTCAGATTCTTGCACCAATGTTGGACAACTCACAGCCACCTGTAACTCCAGCTCCAGTGATCAACTGTTCTCTTCTTCTGGACTCTGAGAGTACTGAACCCAAGGGACAAACACAAATACACATAAAATCATAATAAAAACAAATATTATTCTCAAGTTAATGAGGAGCTAGAGAGCACATATATATATACTATATATACTATATACGTATATACTATTAATCAGGGTGTGTGTGTGTGTGTGTGTGTGTGTGTGTGTGTGTGTGTGTGTGTGTGTGTGTAAACCACCACTCCCAACAGAATAGTGATCTGCAGGAGGCAAGAAAGCAGTTCAGTTCAACTCAACTCTGCAGCCAGTGTTGGTTCAGGTTTCATTAGTCTGACGCTGAGTGGTTTATTTTAGGCATATTTAAGCAGAGCATAATTTGATGAAAACTTTCCTGGTGATAATAAATTCAATTGTAGGTGCACAATAAAGCTTGAGTTATGACTACACTGAAACTTTTTATAAAGTATATATGACATCTTTCATTAAGAAAGAAATTGGGTGGGGCAGGGAGATGACTCAGCAGTTAGAGCACTGGCTGCTCTTCTAGAGATCATGAGTTCAATTCCCAGCAACCACATGCTGGCTCACAGCCATCTGTAATGGTATCTGATCTCCTCTTTCTGGTGTGTATGAAGACAGGTCACTCACATACATAAAATAAATAAATATAAAAAAGAAAGAAATGGGCCTGGCAGTGGTGGCGCAGGCCTTTAATCCCAGTACTTGAAAGGCAGAGGCAGGCGGATTTCTGTGAGTTCTAGGCTGGCCTGGTCTACAGAATAAGTGAGTTCCAGGACAGCCAGGGCTACACAGTGAAGCCCCATTTCAATAAAACAAAACCAAAATGGGGGGCAGTTTATCAGGAAATTGAAAGCAGAAATGGGTATAAGGAATTAATCGTCGCCTTTGTATAGAGAAAAGGGACCAAAGAAACCCAAGCCCAACTCTGAAACCAGAACCTAAGTCAGTGGAAAAACAAAACAAAACAAAACAAAAACCCAAAACAACCCAACTTGGATCTGAGATTTAGCCAATGAAAGAAATACTTTATCCCTGAACTCAGAACCAAAGAAATATGCCCTGACTCTGAAGCCAGCACCAAAGAAGCACACTTTGGCCTAGAATCAGAGCCAATTAAGAAACTATGCCTTGGTCCTGAAATTAGAGGCAAAACGCCCCAAAGAGCCAGTGAAAGAAATATGTGACCCTGAAACCAAAACCAAATCAGGGATTGAAAAATCTGACCAATCCCCACCCTGGAAACCTTCTCCTTGGAAAGCTCCGCCCCCAAGAAGCCCTATATAAACCCTGCACCTACAGTTCTTTCCCAGCTGCCCTCTCTCACCCTGGGCTGAGGCAGCCACTCTCCTGAGCTCTTCCCTCCCAATAAATCGCTTGAATGAGGTTTGGATGATGACCTTCCTTCGCTTGAGCAGTGATGGAGCCTGGACAGAGAGTATCTGAAGGAATGAAGCTATAAACACTCTCAAGGTCCAGGAAACTGTCCCCTGACAGAGCAGTCCTTACACTCTGAAAAGCTGTTGCAGGACTGTAACAGCTTCCCTGGGCAGGCCCTCCCCTGACGGAGCAGAGCTGTTAACACTGAGGAAGCCTTTCCCTGAGGCAGGGCTGTAAGCTGCTACCTAGGCTTACTGTGGCCTGTGGTGTTCACTGGCTCCCACTGCCTGAATACCTTTCCATTCCAGCTGTAGTGCTCAGTATCCCTGGGCTCCTGACTGCCAGGATCTCCTTCCATCTGGGCTGCACAAACACCTACACTTTGGTCATCAACCAATCCTAGCCAGAAAGGTACATCAGCTAATGATAATTGGGCTACCTTGTTCTTATTCCCTGACCTTAAAGACCTCCTCACTCAACTATGTTTGTGCCTTTCTAAAGCTTTAGATGGTCTTCTTGGGTTTTTCACCTTAAAGCTATATAATAGAAACATCTTAGTCTAACTTTAAATTATTTTCAAAGCTTTATTAAAGCTATGATACACTCCAAAATCTGTGTTCACACCTCCTAATGTAAAGATTGAAAGAATATAAACTAGCTGGGCTGACTGGGACTCAATTGTTTTTCTTTTTTCTTTTTTTCTTTCTTTTGGTTTTCGAGACAAGGTTTCAGATGAATGGAAATGGGTTGAATTAGTATGAAAGAGGTAGCTAGCAATATGCCTAAGCCATAGGCCAAACAATCTGAAATTAATATAAGCGTCTGTGTGTTTCTTTGGGACTTTGGGACTGCTGGTTCAGATAAGCGATGGCCAGCAGATCTGAACCATGGACCTAGGCAGGTCCAGAAACCTATTCAACACCTGCTTCTGCTTCAAGTGCTTGGATTAAAAGTGTGTGCCACCACCTCAAAGTTTCAATTTTTATTGTTGTATTTTTAAAGATTTATTTTTTTATTATATATACAGTGTTCTTCCCACATGCCAGGAGAGGGTACCAGATCTCATTATAGATGGTTGGTTGTAAGCTACCACGTGATTGCTAGGAATTGAACTCAGGACAAGAGCAGCCAGTGCCCTTAACCTCAGAGCCACCTCTCCAGCCCTCAATTGTTTTTCTTAATCATTAGCCTAAGCCACAGTCTATAAGGCTCCTTAATAGAAATTCATGTGTTCTAGCTGTGTGACACTTCCTTGTTGTATTTTTTAACCATCAAAACTCTATTTAACATTATTATTTCATCAATGAGACAGTAGAGCTTAGAAAGAAATCATCTTCATAATAATCCACAGGTAAAAATGCCCAGTAGAATGAAATGTTTCCATGAGATAAACACACTGTATTACAGACAGTGGGGATCTCCTCACACCATTCACAGTACCAGAGAAAGATGGCAGCAGCCAACATGTAAAGGCCCAGTGGAATCAAAAAATTCACCCATCAGGGATTTGCATTCTGATGGGCTGACACTCTGAGTCAGCTGCTATCTGCTACTCTCTGACATAGCCATCACCAGACAACCAGTCTTGTGTCTGAGCAACAAATGATCTATAGTAGGCTATGTAGGTCTGTGGGGGATTGTGTAGTTTCATTGTAAATAATTGTCCCACCCACTGGTTTAATAAAAAGCGCTGATTGGCCAAAGGCAGGCAGGAAGTGTGGGCGGGGCTACCAGACTAAGAAAACTGAGAACAGGAAGCACAGAGCAGACCACCAGAGAGAAGCCGGAAGAAGCAGAGGACAACTATGCTGCTCTAAGAAAAGGTACCCAGCCCCATGGCTGAACAGGAAGAATCATGGGTTAGATGAAGAGTAGAGAGCTAGCAAGTGATATGCCTGGGCCTTAGGTCAATCAGCCTAAAACTTCTAAAGCATCTGTGTGTCTCTGAGGGTCTGTGGGCCTAAACCTTGAGGTTAGGCCTGAAAGTCCGGGCCAGAAACCTCCTACTACAAGGCTATTTCATAAAACTGTGGTTCTCGGTTTGCCCATCTCTTGACTAATTTTTTGCTGTAATATCAGTATTTTTACTAACTATACAGGCCATTTTTGAAATCTCTTTGTATTCCAGTAACCATTTCTATTGCTGGTAATAAAAAAAAGCCTAAGAACACCTTACTGGCTCCTACTACAGGCCTGCTTTTCTCCTCCCTGACAAAAAGCACTTATTTAATGATTTTTTAAATTTATTATTTGTTTATGATCATTGGTGTTTTGCCTGCATGTATGCCTGTATGAAGGTGTCAGATTCCCTGGAACTGTAGTTACAGGCAGTTGTGAGCTGCCATGTGGGTGCTGGAACTGAACACAGGTCCTCTGGAAGAGCAGCCAGTTCTCTTAACCACTGATCCATCTCTCCAGCCCACAAAAAAAAAAAAAAAACCAAAAACAAACAAACCACATACACACACAAAAAAAAAACACATTTACTTAGATTCTGTGTTGACAAACTGTGATTTAACATGCAGTATAATCAATAAATGTAGTAACAGCATCATTTTGAGGTCAGTAGTATTGTGTCCTTGCTGTCTCCCTGAATCACCAGCATATTTTTTCTCTTGGATCATCTTCTCGTGATGGGTTTGTTATCTATCTTCAGACTCCTCATTTGTCTGGGGATCCATGTGTCCTGGTTAGATGCATTGGAGCAAGTGCCCTCTGGGACTTCATTCATTTTCTGGAAAAATACAAGCATATAGCCTCACCCCAATGTTAGAATATCAGGCCCTTCTCATCAGTTTCTTTATCTTTCTGCTTAGCATATATTTCATTTTGTGCATTCTTTAAGGCAAAATGTTTTGGGGCAGCAGAAACCTTGTTCTTTTTTGTTTGTTTTTTTAAGACTGGGTTTCACTGTAGCCATGGTTGTCCTGGACCTCACTCTGTAGACCAGGCTGGCCTCAAACTCAGACATCTACCTGCCTGTGCTTCCCAAGGGTGCTGTGGAATGATCCATCTGTACATTGTAAAGATTTGTCCTTGTGATTGGTTTAATGATAAAGCTGTTTGGCCCATGGCAAGGCAAGATAGAGTAGGCATCAAACTGAGGACCGTGATGAAGATCAGAGTGGAGAGAAATGCCAGTGAGTAGGCCAAGGAACGGATGCCAGAGGACCAGGAAAGCCACAGCCATGTGGCAATACATATATTAACAGATCAATTTAAAAGTAAAAGCTAGTTAGCAATAAGCATGAGCTAATGGCCAAATACTTTGTAATTAATATAAGCTTCTATATGTTTATGTGGGAGCAGGCAATTGGGACAGAAAAGCTCTGACTCTGTTTACACTCATGCTGGAATTAAAGGTTTGCACCACCACTTCCAGGCTAGAAGCCTTATCCTTTATAGTGAAAACATTTAAAGTTACCATGGCTAGACCTCTGTACCTTCCACACTACTCTGAAATATATGTGCCACATATGTGCCTACAACTTTAGCACCTCTGAATCCAAGGCTCTCTTCTGGCCTCCCCAGGCTCCCCCCCACACTTCAGATGCGCACAAAAAATAGTGTCTTTCCAGAATAGATGAAAACTGGAGGGGGTGTTAATATTATTGTTTTGTTTTATGTGTATGAGCATTTGTCTGTATATGTATCTGTGCATCGGGTGAACTCTACTTGTCTGTGGAGGTCAAAAGAGGGCATTGGATCCCCTGGAACTGGAATTACAGATGGTTTTGAGCCAACATGTGGATGCTGGGACTTGAACCTAGGTCCTCTGGAAGAGCTTTAACTTCTGAGCCACATCTCCAGTGACGAAAGCTGGATTTTAGTAGAGCTGTCTAAGAGTCAGGGGAGGTACGAGTTTTTATATGGTTTTGTGTTTGTTTGTTATTACATTTTTCTCATTTATTTTTCATACTGACCACAGTCTCCCTTCTCCTTTCCTCTCCTGTTTCCTCCCTATATGGAGTCTTTACATCAACTTCCCAGTGTGGGGAAAGAACACAGAGAGGTTAGTCAATTTCCCCACTGCCACACAGTGAGCATGGGGAGGAACAAGGACTTGAACTCCCGGAAGTGGGACTTGGAAACCCACACCCTCTCCAAAGTTGTGTGGCAGACTCTTGCGCATGTTTCTGGAAAAACTATATATTTAGTGTGGAAACTAAAGTCCCTCCACCTTGAGGCCTGGAGCTATTTTGAGAGCTGAGAAGTTTCTAGCCCACCATCCTGAGAAGTTTCCAAACCCGCAACGCAAGCACTCAAGGTCCTGGGTATTCAGAGGACATTCCAGCCCAGCCATGAAGCATCTTCTCCCCCTCCTAAAACAACCAGTCAGCCAGCCAGCAGCTTCCCACCTGACAGCCATAGTAAAGAAACTTCCTCTGGGCACCTCACCTCCCAGTCTGATAATTACATTTTTATGGTCTTTGTTTGATCTTGTTTTAAAAAGTCCTGCTTTTGAGAAGGGAGGGACCCACTTCTCCACTGGCACTGCAGTGTAACAGTCAGGAGCTAAGCTGAGCTGTTATTACATCTGTACTGTAATAAACCTTGCTTTGTATTTGCGTTTGGAGAGTCAGTGTGATTCTGGGGATCTTTCTGGGGCTCACCCAGACTGGGCAGACCATTTAGTACTTCAGTTTCATATGGCATTGGGGGGGGGGGTGGTCGAGGAATGACTGAGTTTGAGAGGACATCACATGTATGCATGTATTTGTATGTACATGATGTGAACAAGTAATGGTTTTCAGAGAGAAAGGAACCTGGGAGTGCAATGCAAAGGGACTTTTTTGTTTGTTTGTTTTTTCAAGACAAGATTTCTCTGTGTACCCCTGGCTGTCCTAGACCTCACTCTGTAGATCAGGCCAGAACTCACAGAGGTCTGAATACCTCTGCCTTCTTAGTGCTGGGATTAAAGGTGTGTGCCACTACTGCCCAGCTACAAAGGAGACTTTTAGAAATGATTTATTTCAGGGCTGGGTATGGTGCTGACACACTCCTTTGCCTTTGATCCCAGCACTTGGGAGACAGGAAGCAGGCCGATCTCCAGGGCTCTTAACCCTGTCTCAAAAAGAAAAAGAAAAGAAAGAAAGAGAGAGAGAGAGAGAGAGAGAGAGAGAGAGAGAGAGAGAGAGAGAGAGAGAGAGAGAGAAAGAAAAAGAAAGAAAGAAAGAAAGAAAGAAAGAAAGAAAGAAAGAAAGAAAGAAAGAAAGAAAGAAAGAAAGAAAGAAAGAAAGAAAGAAAGAAAGAAAGAAAGAAAGAAAGAAAGAAACTTTTTTTTGGAGTATAACTTTAATCCCAGCCCTCAGGAATGAGTAGACCTCTGTGAGTTCAAGGCTTCCCTTGTATACATAAGGAGCTCCAGGCCAGCCAGAGCCATAAAGTGAGACCCTGTCTTAACCACAACAAGAACATCTCCTGGAGGGGGTTGGAACAGTTTCTGATACTTATTTTTAAGATACAGTTTACTGGCACTGGCTGGCCAGCCAGCTCCAGGCCTCCTCCATGTTTCTACTGTGTGAGGCTTTTTCTGCAGGCAATGGGGATTCAGACTCAAGTTCCCAAGCTTACACAGACAGCACTGTATCTACCAAGCATTCTCCACATTCCTCTACCATAAAAGTCTTAAAGTAGGGGTGAGTTGGAGCTCAACAGGTAAAGAAAGGTGCTTGCAGCCAAGCCTGAGGGCCAGAGTTTGTTCCAGAGACTGACCTGGTGGAAGTCGAAAGCCCTCTGATTTTCCCAGGTGTGCCCTCGCATAGGCCCTACCTCCATCCCCCATCATGCATACAAATGAATAGGTAAATAAAATAAAAGTATAAATGCTTTAAAATAGATATTAAGATAACACTGTACAGGCATAGTGTGTAGCGGACTGTCTTCCCAGCACTCAGGAGGTGAAATTCTGGATCAGGAGTTCAAGGCCAGTCTAGGTGCATGAGACTTCATCTTAAAACCAACAACAAAACTCATGGGCACAGGAAAGTGCAGAGCCTGCCCTGGGAGTCAGAGAGACCTCTCCTCAGAGAAACCTAAAGCAAAGAACTATGCAAAGATGGTGAATGCTCCAAAGCCAGGACAGCTGCTGAGGTGGCCATTTAACACATCAAAGCAGAACTGGCCTCCTGGCTCTTCCCGCATCCCTCAGTCCCTACCTGTATATGTCTGGCAGATCATGAACTCTCCAGCTTCCCCTAGAGGCTCTTCCCTATATAAACCAGATGTTTTGGTTAGAGAATTTTGTAATGAGGGGCCGGGGCAGAAGGAGAGGAAAGTCGCTACGTCTAGGGCCCTGGTGGAGTGAAACCCTGTGCTTGAGGCCAGCAGGAATCAGACCATGCAGGGTTGGGATTCATAGAAGGTGTGAGAGGGAAGGCAGGCCATCATCTCCAGGAGTTAGATTTCTGTAGAAGGGAGGCTGATAAGTAGAAGCTGGGGCCTTGAGGAGGACAAGATATTTGGAACAAATTGGGACAAAGCCACCACCTCTAGGGGGCTGGTGGCAGCTACTGAACCAAAGTGGGCTGAGCTAGGCCAGGCTGGGCTGGGTTGGCTGAGACTAGACAGAGCTAGTCTGTTCTCTGCCCCCACTGAAGCTCTTGGTTTCATGAATTTTTTAGCTAAATAGGCCTTGAGTTTCAGATTCCAGGGCACTGGGCCCAGGCTTCTGGGTTCCATTTACCATGTGAATACATCTCAGGCCCCAGGAGACTGTTGCTGGCTTTGTGAAGCACACATTTAAGCCTGGAGGCCAGAGGACAGCTCCAGATGCACTCCCTCCTTAAGAGCCATACACTGAGAAGGCCAGGCAAATATCAGGACCGGGTCCTAATAACTCAGTTAAGAACTGGGCTTCAGTTCCTGCCTTTTAAATGAGGCAGTTTCTGAGAAAGACAGGAACAAAGCACAATCAATCACCAACGCCCCTGACCAGGAGCATTGCAGGTACTAGAACAGGAAGAATTGCAAGTTCTAGGACTGGGCCATCCTCTCCCCCTCCCTCAGGTACCTCAAGGCAATAACCATATAAGGACAAAGTCTAGGACTGGTCCAGACTTGTCCAAGAATGGAAAAGCTATAGCCTTGGGCCCATCCCTGTGAGTCCTAACCAATTAGAAAAGTACTAATAAGCCAATCCTAGGTAGAATGACCTCTCAGCCTTTAGAATTCCTTTAGCTGTGCATAAAAGAGTCTGCAAGCTTTCTTTGCCTTTTTGTTAGATGTGTGGCCCCAGTATACTGGTACCTTCACACTTAAGATAACAAACGCTCTTGCTGATTGCATAGGTTGATGGTGGTCATTTGTGGGACTTCTTCAGGACCCCAACATCCACCTTTTTAAAAATTATATTTGATTTATGTTTTGTGTATGTGTGAGAGATCAAAGGAGAAGCTACAGGAGTCAGTTCTCTCTCATTAATCACTTGGGAACTGAAGATTAGATTGGGGTCCTGAGTTAAGCACTTTTGAGTCATTTCACTGACCCTCCCCACAAGCACACTTTGTTTTCAATTCTGTTTTCAGTCAGGGTAACACTATGTAGACCTGGCTGGCCTGGAACTCACTATGAAGATCTTACTGCCTCTGCTCAGACTGAGAGTGTTAGGATTAAAAATGTATGCCACCAGCTAGGCTTCACATCTTATTTTTTGCTGTGTGTGTGCTTTTGTGTGTGTGTGTGTGTCTCAGTGGCCAGGCTAGGCAGGCCAGTCATCAGTCAGGAAGTCCAAGGGACCTGTCTGTACCTTCCCTTCCCAGCAAAGATGAGGTGAGCCCAAGTTGCCCTGAGTCAGCTGATGATCAGGAAGGATCCCATTCCTGTGAGCAGAGGCAACCTTAACCTTAGGACTGGAGCTCAGTTGGTAAAACATGGACCTAGGAGGGAAGAAGCCCTGGGTTCCATCTCCAGTACCACATAAGCTGAGCATGATTATACATTCCTGTGATTCCTCCAACACTGAGGCAGGGGGATAATGACTTCCAGGCCACCCTGGGCTATGTAGCAACACAAGTAACAGAATCAGACAAACAAAACTTTACCCTCTTGGAACCAAACTTCAGTCTCCCCATCTGCCGATGGCAGATGGCCGCAGCTCTCCTTTCCCTCACAGGGTTATGCAGAGGCTGGGACTGTAGTTAGCTGTGCTTGTGTAGCATACACAAAACCCTGGGTTTATCCCCACTTAACATCCTGGCACTTGGAAGATGGGGCAGTCTCATCAGAAGTACAAGGTGATTCCTGGCTATGTAGTAAGGTCTGGGCTATGTATGTGGCTTTTTAAAAAAGTGTGTGATTATCTGTGGGATTTCTTCTTGGAAGTTATTTATAGCAAGCCTGAAGAAGGGGCAGCTACTAGGAGGGTGTGCTGGAAGAGTTGGGAGCTTAAGGTTAGCATGTGCTATACATGGAGGCCCTGGCACGTGCAAATGTAGGACGTCCACCTACAGGACTGTAAAAACAATCAGAACAACAGAACTGTGATTTAGTAACTTGCCCTTGTGACTTGTCTATGCTCAGATTCCTCCCGTTCCTCCCAGGTAGGTGGTGGCCGATCAACTCTACAGAAGGCTCTCCGCCTCTGCCTTAGGACAATTCCAGCAGGTGGTTCTCTTTTCTTCTGGACTCCTGGCCTGGTTAAGGTCTGAAGCTGAGGGTGAGGGGTGGGGTGGGGGACGCACCGAGGCTCAAGCGGTCTGTGTCGCCCCCTGACGGCCATGCAGGAAACGTCTCTTCCCTAGTAGAGCATCATATAGCTGTGGTTGGCTCCTGAGAGGTTTTGGGGTGTCCCCCATCTTCCCCGCCCCCGAGAAACGGTATCCTAGCAACTGGAAGGTAGAGACAGGATGGTTTTGAGTTTAAGGCCAGCCTGAGCTATTAAATAAATAAATCAAGTTAGATAACAAAAAACAAAGCCAGGCATGGTGGTGAGTGTAATCTCGGAGATTTGTTAACCGCAGGTCATCCTCGGTTATCTCAACCTTTCTTCTAGAATTAAAAATAATACAAAAAACAAGCCAGGTGTGGTGGCGCCTTTAATCCCAGCACTAGAGAGGCAGAAGCAGGCGGATTTGAGGCCAGCCTGGTCTACAGAGTGAGTTCCAGGACAGCCAGGGCTACAGAGAGAAATCCTGCTTTGAAAACAAACTAACAAAACCAACCTAGCGAACAAACAAAAAATCCGAAGTAGTAAAATGTATAGTGAGCGAGTGAGAGGGACTTACATTACTGAAGATCTAGTGGTGGACACTGAGGCACAAGCACAAACTGTTGTTTTTTCGTGCCCTAGTGAGTTGGGGCAAAGTCCAGTTGAGACTGGTATATGTGGGCGAGAGAACAAGCTACATAGATACATGAACAGACTGGTGGACGGAAGGATGCTTGGGTGGGTGGATTCCTGTATGTATGGGTGTGTTGATGAATGTTGCTTTGGATGTATGTATTATGTGGCAGGGGGTGATAAATGGGTGGATAGATGGATGTGGGCGAGTAGACGGTAAATGTCCTGGGGTCTCAACATCCACTCAGGCATTCTTGATTGCCAAAAGAAACTAAGACAGGGCAGCTGTCACATTTCAAGTTCTGCCTTTTCAGTTCCTGAGGCAGAATAGGCATTTGCTGTGGACCACGCCGCTCACCTGGCGGCCTCCCCTTTTAGACACGCTCACCTGGCGGCCTCCCCTTTAAGACGGGGAGGTCTTACCTGGTGGCTTACCTGGGTGAGGACGCTTCCGCAGGAAGAAGGAAGCGGCGCTGCTGCCAACTCTCCTTTCGCTCCCGCCTCTCAGCTTCCCCAGCCGCCACCATGTCGGCCTCGGCAGTTTTCATTCTGGACGTCAAGGGCAAGGTGAGGCGGGGGCAAGGGACCGAGGGACCCCGGGAGAGGCCGCGGGCCTAGGGCGCAGGACCAGGGCGCGGGACTCGGAGCTGGGGACCCGCCCTCTCCGGCCAGCGTCTCTGGCAAGGGGCTTTGCTCCTCGCCTCAGTTTCCCTATGTGTAAAATGGGAATAAGAAAGATCCTACCATATGAGCGCCCTGAACTAGTGAGCAAAGCCCTTCTGCAAACCGGGGAGCTCAATAAAATCGCACGGTGTAACTATCTGGAGTGGAAGACGTTCACTCTCTTTGCAAGCTGCCTGTTCCTTCTCGGGTGGCAATCGTAGCGGTAGATGAAAACAAGAGCCCTGTAATAAAATGACAGGCTGGGCATGTGCCTCAGCTGTGAGCCAGCTAGGTTTGATCCCAGAGCACTGCATAAACACCCATAATTCCCGCACTCGGGAGGTAAAGGCAGAAGGCTAAGGAGACCAAAGGAGTTTGAAGCTACATGACACACTGCCTCAAAAGCAAACAGGCTTAACGAGTCAAGGCACTGGCTGCCCAAGCTTGGTGACCCGAGTTTCAGCGTCCAACCCAAGAGAAGGGATGGAGACAACCCACAATATACACACTAGCCATGGACCCACGCCGCCTCCCCTCCCCCAGAGAGGGGGGGAGGGAGGGAGGGAGGGAGAGAGAGAGAGAGAGAATGAGAATAATAGTGCATGTAAAAACAAACAATAATGACCAGACAGTGGTGGTGAACCCCTAGAGAGGCAGAGGCAGGTGGATCTTTGTGAGTTCAAATTTAGCCTGATCTACAGCGTGATTTCCAGGACAGGCAGGGTTAAACACAAAGAAACACTTGAGTCATATAGCCATATCTAGTACCATGCACCTGTCATCCTAGCTACTCAGGAAACTGAGGTAGAAGGATGGCCTGAGCCCAGGAGTTCAAGGCCAGCCTGGCCTACAATAGCAAGGCAAAACAAATAAATGCAATACCCTTGGACAAGAACAGCTCCGGAAGAGTGGTTCAGTTCCGCTTGTCTACTTTTATGGACATTGTTTAACACTTTCAACATTCTCAGCCTGGAAAATGGAGACAAGGACACCTGCCTCAAGACTAAGGCAAGACTGAACTCCTCAATGGTGGGGATGGAATCCAAGCTATGTCCTCATACTACCTCTAAATCACACCCCAAACCTCTGAAACAGGGTTTCTCTGTGTAGCCCTGGCTTCCCAGGGTCCATGGCTAGTGTGTATATGGTCAGAAAACAACTTTGTGGGTTGTCTCCATCCCTTCTCTTGGGTTTGAGGCTGAAACTCAGGTCACCAAGCTTGGGCAGTTAGCCCAACAAACTGTCTAACTGTCTAACAGGGGCTGGAGAGATGGCTCAGAGGTTAAGAGCACTGGCTGCTCTTCCAGAGGTTCTGAGTTCAATTCCCAGCAGCCACATGCTGGCTCACAACCATCTGTAGTGAGATCTGGTGCTCTACTCTGACCTGTAGGCAAACATGCAGGCAGAATATTGTATGCATAATAAATAAATAAATCTTTAAAAAATAAAGAGGAAAAGAAAAGCAATCTAATAAACAAGAAAAGGAAAGGCAGGCTATGAATATGGTTTACTTGGTAAAAGGTTTGTAATCATAGCTTTTTAAAGGTTAAAGTTTATAAGTTTGAGAGGCATCAAAAGGTACTTCTCAGTTAGTAATACAAGTTAGATAGAAAGTGAGTTAGGTGAAATCCTTTGGACTCACCAAAACACGATAAATAATGGAATATTTTCTTTGAATTTGTCAGTTGTTAATGGACTGGACATTACTCATGTAATTATTGCTTATACATATTCTATATAATTGTTGTACTATTATTTATATGCTTATACATATTGTGTATAATTATTGTAAATAGTTTTTCTTATGTTATAACCTTTAAAAATTTTGACACAAAAGGTAATATTGGTGATATATTGTATATTTAATAAAATTGAGGATTTCAAGGTCATCCTCAGCTACATTTGTATTCAAGGCCAGCCTAGGCTACATGAGGTACAATTTCAACATCCCCTCCATAAAACAAATTAGAGGGCAGGTGTATATGGGAAAAAAGCAGAGTTAGAGAAAAGAGAATCAGACATGGAGCCTGGGTCTGGATCCTATGGTGACTAAGCCCTCTCTGCCCACTTTAGCCTCTGATTAGCAGAAACTACAAAGGTGATGTGCCCATGACGGAGATTGACCACTTCATGCCACTGCTGATTCAGCGTGAGGAGGAGGGTGTGCTGGCCCCACTGCTGAGCCATGGCCGAGTACACTTCCTGTGGATCAAACACAGCAACCTCTACTGCATCCGCCCCATGCTGGTCCAGGGACTCATCCAGAGGGCAATGTACTGAGAACGGAGTTTACACAGTGCATGGGGTGAGGACCAGTAGAGATGGGGTGGGGTTCAACAGGGGACATGTGACACCCCTCCCTCCAAAGTGGCTTTCTCCTTAACCTTGCTGTACCAGTGGTGGCCACCACACTGAAGAACGCCAATGCCTCTCTGGTGTACTCCTTTCTGTACAAGACTGTGGAGGTAGGTACTGGCCTCTCATTGGCTAGCTGCTTTGTCTTGCTGTGCTCACCCCTGTCAGTTGAGGTCTTCTTACCAGGCCCATTAAGGCCTCCTCACTCTACTCTCACAACTGGGTTAGGACGAGGCTCCCCTAGATGTGAGCTTGGGGTCTAATCCCACCTCTCTGCTGTGTGACCTTCAGGGACTCCCTTGTTCCTGTGCCTGTGAACCCAACAGGGTGGTAATGGGAGGAGAAGAAAGGAACAGCTGAGAAGGGGTCTGGGAGGTGACAGAGGAAGTGTCCCCAGCAGAGGACCGTGAAGCAAAGGCCCTGCAGTTGAATGGAGGCTCAGCTAAGGAGTTTGTGAGCTGCTAGGTGCTGAGAACTGAACCTAAGTCCTCTGCCAGAGCACCAGTGCTCTGAACCCCTGAGGGTTTCTCCAGCCCCACACTTTTTTGTTTGTTGAGACAAGGACTTTCTATTTAGTCCTGGAACTCAATATACAGACCAGACTGGCCTTGAACTCAACAAGACCTACTTGCCTCTGCCTCCCGAGTGTTGGGATTAAAGACATGAGCCACCATACTTGGCCTTTACACTTTTCTTTTAGGGAGAGCAAGATGGATCAGACCTCTCATTCTAGAGCTCTGAAGGCTTCAGCAAGAGGATGGCAAACCTAGGCTCCCTAGCCAGACCCTCTCTCTCTCTCTCAAAAAAAAAAAAAAAAAAAAAAAAAACCCATTCTGGAATGTGGCTCTTCGGTATAAGAATCCCCCCAGTGAGGTTAGGGGGTGCTGCTCATTTGTAGAGGCCTGATCTAGAGTGAGGTACTGTTTTCCTCCAGCCCCTGCACCACACCCACACCCAGAAAATCCATTTTCAACCCCCTCTGTCCAGATTCTTCAAGGTGTAGGTTTCCACTGCTTTTCCCTCCTTCCCACCCTGACATGTTGATACGCCTGAACCCGCTACCAAAGATCCCTTTTCCTTATTAAATTGCTTCATGGGGGAAGCCTGTTTGTTTGTAGGCCAGGCACACAGCGTGGTCTCTAATTGCTTACTGGCTGACTGACCCCAATCCCAGGTGTTCTGTGAGTACTTTAAGGAGCTGGAGGAGGAGAGCATCCGAGATAACTTTGTCATTGTGTACGAACTGCTGGATGAGCTCATGGACTTTGGCTTTCCGCAGACCACAGACAGCAAGATCCTGCAGGAGTGAGTGTAGGGGAAAGTGCCTGTGACTGGGAGGCTGGTCCCTCTGAGGTATCCCTGGTTTAGCTGCAGACCCTCATTGGTCTTCCCAATAGGTACATCACCCAACAGGGCAACAAGCTGGAGACTGGCAAGTCCCGGGTACCGCCCACAGTCACCAATGCTGTGTCATGGCGCTCTGAAGGGATTAAGTACAAAAAGAATGAGGTCTTCATTGATGTCATAGAGTCTGTTAACCTTCTGGTGAGTTTCTGTGCCTCTTGTCCTGGGGGCAGAAGAGGGGACTCTGTACCTGTTGACACCCCACATTGGAATACCCCCTTTGCAGGTCAATGCTAATGGCAGTGTCTTACTCAGCGAGATTGTGGGCACCATCAAGCTGAAGGTGTTTTTGTCTGGGATGCCAGAGCTGCGGCTGGGCCTCAATGACCGAGTGCTCTTTGAGCTTACTGGCCGTAAGATTGGAGGGGGAACCTTTCCTGGGGAAAGGTTAGGAAATAACCTGAGGCCTCCTAGATGGCAGTCAGTTCTGAGATAAGCCTGATAATTGAGCCTTGCATCTCAGCAGCAAAGTACATCTAGCAAATGCTTTCTTTGTTAATGAGAGTTGGCTCTAGACCAAAACTGTTTCTATCCTTGACATTTTAATGGGAGGAGACAGGTTAATACTATTTAAACATCTCACAGAGACAGGCATAGTAATCATACTGTAATGTCAACACTCTGGAAGCTGAGACAGGAGGATTAGGAGTTCAGTGTCATCTTAGGTTAGTGGAAGCATTATGAGAAGTGGAGAGACAAGTGGTTGGTTCACTAGGAGCCCCCAGGGGCCAGCCTAGCCTAGTCAGCAAGTTCCAGGCCAAAAGATACTGACTCAGGAAAAAACAAAACAAAAAAATAAGGTGGATATGCTACCTGAGGTGAGGAAAGACACCTGGTATAGTCCTCGGTGTCCATGTACACATGTGCACACACACATAAAACCCAACAAAAATCAAGTCAAGCCAAGCACGGTGTACATAAGGGTAATCCCAGAATTTGGGAGCAGAGGCAGGAGTTCAAGGTAATTCTTAGCTACTTAGTGAGCTTGAAGCCATTCTAGGCTACATGAGACCCTGACTCAAAAAATCACACCCAAAGCAGGAAGGACACAAACGAGGAGGAGAAAAGGAACCAAAGAGATGGCTCGGTCAGTACAGTGCCTGTATACCAGTAAAGACCTGAGTTTAGATCCCAGAGCACAGAAAAACCAGGTAAAGGGGGCTGGAGAGATGGCTCAGCAATTAAAAGCACTGGCTGCTCTTCCCGGAGACCAGGGTTCAATTCTCAGCATCCATATTGCAGCTTACAGCTGTCTACCTCCAAGATCTGACACCCTCACACAGACATACATGCGGGCAAAATACCAATGTGCGCGCGCGCGTGCGCACACACACACACACACACACACACAGGCATAGAAGCCAGGTGATGGTGGTGTTTGCCTTTAATCCCAGCATGTAGGAGAGAGAGCAGGTAGATATCTGTAAGTTCCAGGCCAGCCAGGTCTACATAGCAAGTCCAGGACAACCAAGGTTTCATGATGAAACCCTGTCCTCCAAAACAAATGAAATAGTATTGATCTGTTCTGTGACACTGGAGGAGTAAGGCAGGAGATCCCCAGAGTGCTCTAGCCAGCCCTGCTTGTCAGTTGGTGAGCTCCAGGTTGAATGGGAACATCTTGTATCAACAGATAAGACAGAGGGACAGAGGGAAGGCTCAGCAGGGAAATTACTTGACCACAAACAATGATCTGAACGAGGTACCTGAACCTATACAGAAAAAGCTGGAAGTGCTGGTGTGCATCTGAAATCGCAGCATCCCTTTTAAAGATTTTATTTATTTATATGTTTATTTGTTTAATATATGTACGGGTATTTTGCCTGTATGTATGTATGTGCACCATGTGTATACAGTGCTCACAGAGGCCAGAAGAGGGTGTCAGATTCCCTGGGACCTGAGTTAGTTACATACAGGTGGTTGGCAGTCTCCATGAAGGTGCTGGGAATTGAACCTAGGTCCTTTACAAGAGCATCTAAACTAGGGCTCTTAACTACTGAGCCATCTTTCTAGCCTCATGAAGTCTAAGCACTCCTTTGCTCAGTGGAGGCAGAGACAGGAGAATCTTCCAGAAGCTCATAGGCTATCCTGATTAGATGGCATCGCAGAATAGAAAAAGTGATCTGGTTCCTTGACAAGGTGGAGGGAAGAAGCATGGCAGCCATGCATCAGACACACACAGCAATATAAACATATATACATCATACAACAATATAGCATTAATAAAAAGGGCCATGGCTAGGTGACTGAAGACATTTGCCAGCAAACCTGACTATCTGAGTTCAATTCCAGGACCCACATGATGGAAGCAGAGAGCTTACTTACAAGCTGTCTTCTGACCTCCATTTGCACTGACTGGGGCAAGCATGCCCCACCTTCCAAGTAAATAAATAAATGTAATAATACTAGGGAAGCTAGGGAGTGATTAGCCTCTGGTTTCTACATGCACACATGTACACATGAATCCAAGTAGTACATGCACACACATAACATTCTCACAATACATACATGCACACAAAGGGAAAATTAGGGCCTAGAGAGGCAGCCCAGTGACTCAGGGCATTTCTTGCTCCTTCAGAAGACCGGAGTTCAGTTCCCAGCACCTACAGCAGGAGGTTTACAACCATTCACAACCCCAGCTCCAGGAGCTCTGACACCATGTTTTAGCCTCTGTGATCACCGACATACACATGCACATACAATCACCCAAACACACAAACCTCCATCTAATTAAAAGAAATAAAATTTGTGCTGGGTATGGTGGCTCATGGGTTTAATTCCAGCGCTTGGGAGGCACAGATGATCAGATCTCTTGTGATTTGGAAGCCAGCCTGGTCTACATATGGAATTTTAGCACAGCTAAGGCTATGTTAGACCTTGTGTCAAAAAAACAACATAAAATTAAAAAGAAAATCCTACTAGTATTTTTGGAGAAATAAACTTGAAATAAAATAAAATGAAAACAGAAAGCGGGAGCTTAGGGTTGGGAGGCTCTGGGCTTCCCACCACCACCACTGAGCCCAGGCAGACAGTAGGGAGGGTGGGGTGGAGCATTCCTTAGCCCCAGGGTCACTCTGCTTTCCTCCACTCCGAGTTTCAGGCAGCAAAAACAAGTCTGTGGAACTGGAAGATGTAAAATTCCACCAGTGTGTGAGGCTTTCACGCTTTGACAATGACCGAACCATCTCCTTCATCCCCCCAGATGGGGACTTTGAACTCATGTCCTACCGCCTTAGCACCCAGGTGAGCCGGGGTCTAGCCCAATGCAAAGGAGGTGGTGGCCATGGAACAAGAGCTGACTTCAGAATCCCTGAAAACTTCCTTGTCTGCCTGCAGGTCAAGCCCCTGATCTGGATTGAGTCCGTCATTGAGAAATTTTCCCACAGCCGAGTGGAGATCATGGTCAAGGTGAGCTCTAGGGGAAGGCTTTCTCAACACAGGTTCCATGACGCCTCTGACCAGGAGGCTCCTGGATGGCATGCAGGGTTTCTGTTTAACTCTTTTTTAAATTTTGTGTGTGTGAGTGTTTTGCCTGCGTGTATGTCTGATGTGTAAGACTTGTGCCTAGAGACTAGAAGAGGGCACTGGAACCTCTGGGACTGAAGTTATGGATGGTTGTGAGCCTCCATGCGGGTTCCAAGAATCAGACCGGAATCCTCTGGAAGAGCAGCCAGTGTTCTTAACCTCTGAGCCATCTCTCCAGATTTTCTTTTAAAAGCAAGATCTCACTGAGTATCCCTGAATGAACTCTGTGTAGACAGGATGGCCTCAAAGTCAGAGATCTGCTTGCCTCTGCCTCTTAAGGGCTGCTGGGTCTAGAGATGAGTGTATCTTCTTAGCCCTTATTTTTTTGTTTAAGATTTGTTTTTATTTTATGTGAGTAGATGTTGTCTTAGTTTGGTTTTCCATTGCTATGAAGAGACATTGTGACCACGGCAGATCATATAAAGGAAAAAAAAAATTTAAGTGGTGTGGCTTACAGTTCAGAGGTTTAGTTCATTATTCATTATTATCATGGTGGGACATGGCATTGTGCGGGCAGACATGGTGCTGGAGCTAAGAGTGCTGGAGCTAAGAGTCCTATATCTTGGGCTGGAGAGATGGCTTAGTGGTACTGACTACTCTTCCAGAGGTCCTGAGTTCAATTCCCAGCATCCACATGGCAGCTCACAACTGTTTGTAACTATAGTTCCAGGGGAAACAACACCCTCACACAATATATACAGTCAAAACACCAATGTACATTAAATAAATAATCTTTAAAAAAAAAAAAGTCCTACATCTTGATCTATAGATAACAGTAAGTGATTGGGCGTGGCCTCAAAGCCCACTTCCTCAGTGACACACTTCCTCCAGTAAGGCCCTATTTATTCCAACAAAGCCACACTTCTTACAAGTGCTTCTCCCATTGAGCTTATGGGGGTCAATTATATGCATACAAAAAAATGTTTACCTGAATTTATGTATGTGCACCTAGTGTGCCTAGCCCCCTTGCCTGGCAGAAGAGTTTGTTCTATCCCATGGAACTGGAGTCATAGATGGTTGTGAGCCATCCTGTGGGTGCTGGGAACCAACACTGGGTCCTCTGCAATAGTAACAAGTTCTCTTAACCACTGAGACATCTCTCCAGCCTCATGTTTTTGTTTTATATTTTTGAAACAAAGTTTTTCTATGTAGCATTGGCTGTCCTGCAACTTGCCAAGTAGACCAGATTGGCCTCAACAGAGGCTAACTCACAGAGATTCACCCGCCTCAGCCCCCTGAGTCCTACGATTAAAGGTGTGTGCTGCTCCTAACCTCCACCCAGTTTATGACATTTTCATAAGTTACATGGTATGATAGTTTGAATGTAATTGGCCCCCATAAGCTCATTGGGAGTGGCATTATTAGGAGGTGTGGCCCCGATGGAGTAGATGTGGCCTTGTTGGAGGAAGTGTGTCACTGGGGGAGTGGACTTTGAAGTCTCATATGCTCAAGCCAGTGTCTCAGTTCACTTCCTGTTGCCTTTGGATCAAGATATAGAACTCTTAGCTCCTTCTCTAGCACCATGTCTGCCTACACATCACCATGATAATGAACTAAACTTCTGAACTGTAAGCCATGTAAACCACCCCAATTGAATGTCTTCCTTTATTGAGTTGCCATAGTCATGATGTCTCCTCACAGCAATAGAAACCCTGAGACACATTATGTATCATTTCTACCCCCTCCTCTTCTCATTTCCTCCCAATCTGCTCACCTTTGCCTTCCCAACCTTTCCCATTCCTACTTTCATGGGTTTTTCTGTTTGGCTGTTTTTTGTTTTGTAACATAGTGAGTTTCGTGGGGGTTGCCTCCAGGGCTGTGGGCTCCTTACCAGTGGCCACATCTCTGAAGAATTTCTTTCTCTTTCCAGCAACTGTTAACATTGTATTAATCCTCAGAGAGGGCAGGGCCTGGTAAATACTCCCTGCTGCAACTGCTAACTGCACATAAATCTTCAAGAAGGGTTGTCAACCCCATGTCAAACTCAGGATGACCTGGAAGGGCTGATCTTCCTGCTTCTACTTCTCCTGGGGCTGCCACTCTGGTTGTTTAATATCACACATGGATCGGATCCTTATTTGTTTGTTTACTTATTTATGGTTTTGGTTTGCTTGTTTGGTTTGCTTTTTGAGACAGGTTTCTCTGTGTAGCTCTGGCTGTCCTGGAATTCACTCTGTAGACCAGGCAGCCCTCAAAGTCACAGAGATCCTCCTGCCTCTGCATCCTGAGTGATGGGATTAAAGGCATGTGCCACCAGGCCACATTTTACTTTTATTTATTTTGTGTATATGTATGTATGTGCATGGGCACATGGCATGGAGGTCAGAGGTCAACTTGTAGGAGTCCTCTCTCTCTACCATGGGTGGGTCCCAGAACTGAACTCAGGTCCCTGAACTTGGCATTAGGGATCTTTACCTGCTGAACCATCTCACCAGCCTCTCCTCTTCCCTTTCTCTGACCAGGGATGTCAGCAAGGCCTCTTGAATGCTAGGCATTCACTCTGTACTAAGCTATATTCTCATCCCTTTTTTTGGTTTTGTATTTCCAAAAGAGATCTTACTTAGTTACTCAGGCTGGCCTTGAACACTGTCTCTATAGTCCTTGAATGTTGTACCTATATCCAGGCTTCCCTTGAACACTCTCTATAGTCCTAGCAGGCCTTGAACTTGGTTGACATCCTCCTGCCCCAGCCTCCGGAGTAGCTGGGATCACAAGCATCACCTCTAGTCTTGCTCAGGAGTGAATTCTTTTTGCCTCCTGCTCTCTCCTGGTAGGCTAAGGGGCAATTTAAGAAGCAGTCAGTGGCCAATGGCGTGGAAATATCAGTGCCGGTACCTAGTGATGCAGATTCCCCACGCTTCAAGACCAGTGTGGGCAGTGCCAAGTATGTGCCTGAGAAGAATGTTGTCATTTGGAGTATCAAGTCCTTCCCTGTGAGTATTGAGAAGGGTGGGGTCCAGGGTCACAGGGGACTTCAGTGGTGGTGGGGCCTTGCTGGCACCCCATGAGGTCTGGTGAAGAATACCTTGGAGAACCTCCCCAGTATGCACATGGCTATTCTGGGGGCGATGAAGGAGAACCCAGGCTGTCTGTTTCTGTATTGGCACACTGGATGAGTGGCCGTGTCTGTCTTCCTCCTATCTGGGAGGTGGAGGCAGGAGGATATCCTTGCCTACATAACTACCTCAAGTCTAGCCTAGGCTATATGAGGCCCCGTCTGAAAACCCAAACTAAACCAAGATAGAGGAATTGTAGCTCCTGAAACAGTGTCTCCTACCCCCATTAATCCTTCAGGGATATAGCCTTTCCCGGTTTTTCCTTCACAGACTGCGCTCATCTGTGAAATGGGATAGATGACAAGTGACCCACATTCTTGTTGATGTTTTGTTTTTAGACAGGGTCTCTATAGCCATGGCTGGCTAGAACTCACAGAGTTGCTTGCCTCTGCCTCTCAAGTGCTGTTTTTTTTAAAGTGTATATGCCATAATGTCTGATTATGACTCATATCTCCACATTCTGAGCACTGATGGCTTTATTTTATTGTTATTTTGTATATGTGTGTATGTGCTGTGGGGTGCAGGTAGAGGGCAGAGGCCAACTTATAGGAGTGGGTTCTCTCCTTCCCCATGCTGGTCCCATGGATGGAGCTCAGGCTTGGCAGGAGGTGCCTTTCTCGACAGCCTTTTATTTATTTATTATTGCCTTTTTTTTTTTAGGTTTTTTTGAGACAGGGTTTCTCTGTATAGCCCTGAGCCATAGCTGTCCTGGAACTTGCTCTATAGACCAGGCTGGCCTCTAACTCAAAGAGCTCCACCTGCTTCTGTCTCCTGAGTGCTAGGATTAAAGGCATGCATCACCACTGCCCAGCCAACTTTTTAATTTTTTTATAAGTATTTTCCCTGTATGTAGTATGTTTACCATATGTGCTATGTATAATATTTTTCCTGTATATAGTATGTGCACCATGTGTGCTATGTATAGTATTTTTCCTGTGTATAGTATGTGTATCATGTATGTGTCCTGTGCTCATGGAAGTCAGAGAAGGCATTGGCTCCCCTGGCACTGAAATTGAGCTCGTTGTGTGCTGCCTTGTGTGTTCTGGGAACTAAACTTGGATCTTCTGGGAGAGCAGCAGGTGCTCTTTCCCACTGAGCCATCTCCAGTCCAACCCTTTACTTTTTTGAGACAAGGTCTCATAACCTCAGATCTTCTCCAATCCCCTATGTAGCCAAGAAAGGCTTTGAACCCTGGTCCTCCTTCTACCTCCCATGTGCTGGGATTACGGGTACTATATGTGGCTTATGTGGTGCTGGGTATGGAGCCTTCATGTGTGTAACTAAGCAGCTACCAGCTGAGTCACACCTGCACCCAGTGTTAGTGATTCTCACATACATGCCCTTGTGGGAATGGAACCTAGGAAGTTCACATCCTATGCAAGAGTTTTACCATTATTCTGCAGTCCCAGCCCTTGGTTTCTTGGCACAAGCTCTCACTCTAACCCAAGCTAGCCTTGAACTATGGGCCTTTGCCACTGAACCAGCCACTGGAGGATTTGATCTGTCAGTCTCCTCCAGTCTGAAGGATAAGGGTTAGACTTTTCCTATGGGTCTCAGTGAGCACTCGAGACTCTGAAGTCTGTAATGGATGGTCCTCTGTGGAGGCTGCTGTGAGGGGAGTCTTGAGAGACAGAGGAGACTACCCAGAGGGTCTGATGCTTCTGTGTGTCCACAGGGTGGCAAAGAGTATTTGATGCGTGCCCACTTTGGGCTCCCCAGCGTGGAAACTGAGGAGGTGGAGGGCCGCCCTCCCATTGGGGTCAAGTTTGAGATTCCATACTTTACTGTTTCCGGCATCCAGGTGAGGAACAATGGTAGGGAGGTTCCCTACTTTCTTTCCTCTTGGCTTTAGTCATCTCTCATCTTATTTATTCATTTGAGCTTATTTATTATATGTGTATCGGTATTTTACCTGCACATATGTCTGTGTGTAGTACCTTTCGATGTCAGTGTCCCTAGAACTGGAGTTACAGAGTGTTGCAGTCTAATATATGGGTGCTGGGAATCTAACCCAGGATTACTGGAAGAGCAGCCAGAACTCTTAACCACTTCAACATCTCTCTAGTACCCTTTTTATTTGTTTTTTGAGCTTGGGTCTCACTGTAGCTAGGCAGACCTGGAACTTGCTATGTAGACCAGGCTGGCATTTAACTCAAGCAGACCTGTCTGCTTCTGCCTTCCAAGAGCTGAAATAGGCATGCATCACTATACGCCAGGCATTTTTATTTTGTTTGTAAACCAAGCTAGCCAAGGACTTACTCTGAATCTAGGCTGGCCTTGAACTTAGGATATATCCTTCTGCCTAGACTCCCAAGCTCTAGGCTGAAATCTATGCCTCCCTCTTGGTCTTCTGCCTGGGAATGTCACCTCTTTTGTTCTCAGGCTGCAGCTCCTCCCTCTCTGCCTCTCACATTGGCACCTGCCGTCCCTTGCTCTGCCTGGATCACGTCTTCTACCCATGTCGTGCCCAGAGCTTCAGCTTGTGTCATGTATCCTAAAGTGTGCCCTGTCTGCCACAGCCATCACTTCCTTCTGATTCCTGTCACCTGTCCCTCCCAATATCCCCCTCTCACTGGTATTGAACCCAGGGACAGGCGCATGCCAGGTAGGGCTCTCCTCACAGGTGACTCCAAAAGGAAGCTCTATGCTGAGCAATATCCCAGTCCTTGGCCACTCCTTTTTATTGTCCTCTAGGTCCGTTACATGAAGATCATCGAGAAAAGTGGATACCAGGCCCTGCCGTGGGTCCGCTACATAACCCAGAGTGGGGGTAAGAGCCTGGCTCTCTGGGAGAGCAAGCTTAAGGAGATGGAGGGCATGGGGACTGATGGCTTTATGCTATGTTTGGGACAGTTCTAAACTTTATATGTTTAGCCTCCAAACCCATCCCTTACTGCTCCCTTGGGCTTCGGCTTATGTCTTTAAAATGGGGCAGCTGGCCTGCTCCATGGTAACAGTAAGGTCTGAACAAGATGCTGATGTATAGCATCTCTATATGCTGCCTGGATACAGGCATGCTGACCAGATGGAGGCATCTGTGTAGAACCTGTCCTGATCTAAGCAGGATTTTTTTTTAAATGATAATAGGGACAGAAACTAGGACATTACACATGATAGGTAGGAACTCCACCATCATCCACCTCATGTTTCTGCCCCAAGCATTGTGAAATATTTCCAGGGTGATTGTGTGTTGGGACCCAGGTCAGACTTTGTGGGTGTTGGAGAACTCTCCTCTTTAATTCTCAGATGGTCCCTGCTCATTTTTCCCTCTGCAGATTATCAACTTCGTACCAGCTAGAAGGGAGAAGAAGTGGGGGTTTGAACTTCCCTGTCCTCAGATCCCAGCTTCAGACTATGGAGAGGTGTATGTTTGTGTGTGTGTGTGTGTGTGTGTGTGTGTGTGTGTGTGTGTGTGTGTGTGCACATGCGTGTGTGTGCTGGGTTAGGGCACTGACAACACATTCATGCTGCCAGCACCCAAACCCCTGTACTTCTCAGTATGTCTAGAATGGTTTCACTGTGTCCCTCACCCTTGGAGCTCTCCCATCCTGATTTTATAGGAAGAAATATAAGAGGACCTGAACTGCCCCTCCCCTCCACAAGTGCCTTCTTGCAATGACTTGCCTTGGTCAGCTCTAGGACTCTTTTATACCTGCTGAGCCTAGGCCCTGCTGGCCCTCCATCTGAGTGTCATTAAAATAAAACTAACAGCTGTGAATGCGCTTCTTGGCTCTGAACTGGGAATGGCTGCAAGTGCTAGGTGGGCGTGTCCACTGTTTACTTGCCAATCTTTACCACCCTTTCATTCTCCATCACTCTCTGATCCCCTCTGGAGCCACCAGAGGTCACTGTAAAATCTGTTAGTATATCATTGCCCTGCTTAACCCTGGTTAAAAGTAAAAAGATACTGCACACCACTCCATCACTACCTGCCCATCTTCCTGCCCTCCCACTCTCCCTTCCCATATCATACCTCCGGGCCTTTCCACATGCAGTGACTCAGCTGACTTCCTATTTTATATAGATTTTCAAGACAGGGTTTCTCTATGTCCAGGCTGTTTTTGTTTTTCTGAGAGGGTCTCACTATGTAGTCCTTGCTATCCTGGAACTCACTATGTAGACCAGAATGGCCTCAAACTCACAGAGATCCATTTGCATATTGTTTTTCTAGATTTTTAAACAGTGCCTTACTATGTAGCCCTGGCTGTCCTAGAACTCACTATATAGACTGGACTGGCCTTGAACTCAGAGAATCCACCTGCCTATACCTCCTGAGTACTGTGATTAATGATATCTATCACCATTTGGTAATATATTTGAGAGTTTTGAGACTAGCTATTTAACCCAGGATGGCCTACAACTTAATACTCTTGCCTCAGCCTCGTGGGTGCCAAGGTTACTGGGTTTAATGGTCTTCCTCTATCACCTCACAGCATTTACTACTCTAAAAACATGCAGTCACATCTGACTTAGACCGTGGATGTCTGATGGGCTCTGCGCATGGCCATCTCAGGAGGATCTCAGCAAGAATTGCCTCCCAAACCCTTACAAGGCAGACACCAGGCCAACTTTCTGTTCAGCAAGGACTGCAGCTGAGCAGCCATGATTCTTTTCTCGCCAACTACAATTTCTAACTTTAGTCTATTTTTGTGTGTGGTGGTTATTGGTGTCCAAAATGAAGCCACACGTGGTGGCTTATACCTGTAATCCCAGCACTAAAGAAGTAGAGGCAGGATGATCAGGAGTCCGAGTTAGACCAGAGCTAGTGAGTTTGAGGCTAGCCTAGGCTACATAAGAACTTGTCTCAATAAAAAAAATGTTAGGGGCGGTGCCCATAACTCAGTTATTAGAATGATTGTTGAGCATCCATGAACCCCTGGGTTCTCTCCACACAGCACTGCATGAACAGTCTATAATAGCACTCAGGAGTGGCATTCAAGAGGCATAGGTGTCATATAAGGAATTGGAGACCAGTCTGGGCTACATGAGACCCTTTAAAAAATTAATTTATTTTTTTAAATAAATTAATGAGCTGGAGAGATGGCTCAGGAATTAAGAGCACTGATTGCTCTTCCGAATGACCTGGGTTCAATCCCCAGCACCCACATGGCAGCTCACAACTTGCAATAACTCCAGTTCCAGGAGATCCAACACTCTCACACAGCTTTGCATGCAGGGAAAACACCAATGCACATAAATAAAGAAAATTGAATTTAGGAGGCAGAGCCAGGCAGATCTGTTTGAACCCAAGGCCAGCCTGGTCTACATAGTCCCAAGACATCCAGAGCTACATAGTAAGATCCTGTTTGTAAAAACTTTTAAAAAGAAAATTAGTGATCATGTGGGTACAGGTATTGAAGGAGGTCAAAAGTGAGTGTTGAATCCCTTGGAGCTGGAGTTATGTATGGCTGAGAGCTGTTATGTGGGTGTTGGAAACCGAACCCTTGATTCTCTACAAGACTGCCAAATGATCTTAGGCACTGGGCCATCTTTCCAGCTCCAAGACCCTTTTTTAAAATATATAAATATATATAAAGAGCCCATTCCCATTAAAATCCCACTACGGATGGTAGAGGTAGGTGGCTATCTTGAGTTTATGGGCAGTGAGTTCTAGGCTACACAGTGAGACCCTGCCTTATAAATTTAAAGCAAACAAAAATATATTAGAAAGTGAGCACTTGACCGCCTAGAGGTCATTCTTTTATCACAGCAATCGAATGAATGAACTACGTTCCAGGTCGTATAGTAAGAACTAACTAGGACTTCCGGGGTATATAAACGGTCCAGTTTCGGGAGCTTCCCGTCCTGCCTCCATTCCTCCCGGAGGCGCTAAAGACCCAGGATGAGCCGGCGCCAGCCTATCTCCAACCTCTCCCGGGGTCAGTTAAACCTTCCCTGTCTTTCCCGCCCGCCGACAGCGTTTGAAAAACCAACCTCCCTGCGGTGGCGGGCAGTCCAGCGGGTTGCCGCCCGCTGACCAATCACGAGCCTCACCACTTCCACGGGCGAGACAAACCTTCCCAGTAACGCACACCGATTGGCTGAGGTCCCCGGCAGGCGGGACTTACGGAGGTCGGGCGCTGGGCAAACCGGCTCCCGCAACTGTGTAGCGAGTTCGTAAGAAAACAAGGGTGCTCTGGGCGGAGCCCGTGACGCTCTAGCTTTCGACTGCTCCAGTGACTAGCGGCCGGTGAGAGCCGGCTCAGAGCCGACCCCGCCCGCATCAGCAGAGGAGGGAGGGTGAGTCTGGGGAGACCCGGCCCAAGGGGCGGGCGCCCAGGGGCTGGGCGGGGTTCCTGGCCGCCTCTCTCGGTGACAGGGGGAGGAGCCGGCTGCGGGAGCTGGGGTCGTCCGGGACCGACGGCGGAGGGTCTGCGGCAGGGGTGGGAGTAACCGTAGAGTAGGCCCCAGTGGCGCTGCAGCCCCAGGGAAGGGAAGGGTGTTCCGATCCAGCGCTCACTGGTTCCTCAACCTTGACCTGGACTGGGCTTGGGGCTGGGTGGGTTTCGCAGACCACCCGTGTCACTGTCACGATGCTCCTCGAAGAAGTCCGCCTCGGCGACCGGCTGAGTGGCGCAGCGGCCCGGGGCGATGTGCAAGAGGTGCGCCGCCTTCTGCACCGGGAGCTGGTGCATCCTGACGCTCTGAACCGCTTTGGCAAAACGGCCTTGCAGGTGAGGCCTGGCTGACACTAGGATTCCACATCCCATCCTTCCTAGTCCCCTGACTCGGGTGGGTGATCTCCTGAGGACCATTCCATGTTTGCACCAGTGCTGGGTGGGGTGGGGTGGGGGAGGGAGTGACTATTCAGCTCTAAAGAATTCCTTGTCTTCAAGCCTAGAAGATTCAATTTCGCAGCAGACCTTTATTCCGTGGGTGGGTTGGCGTTCAGCTTCTTTTCATACCAGTCCTTGAGGACAGCTCACGTTTCTTGGGGGCTTCTGAAAGACATTTGATCTTAGGAAGGTAGGATGCACATCTCCAGGGAAGATAGACATTTTTTGTAGGAGTCCTTTTTAAGAGTATCCGGTTATTAGGGGGTGGGGAGATGTCTTCATTTCTAAGGTGGTGTGGATTTAAAAAAAAAAAAAATCTTCTGAGTGTGCCAGTTAAAAAAATTCCTATTGCTTAGGTCCCATAATTTGGGGTCGCTTTTGTAGGGGTCCCACTTTTTTATGTGTATTCATACATTCTGAAGATCTAAATTCTACGTGGTTCTCAGAAAATGGGGTTGCATTGTCTGGAGGGGTTCAGTAGATGTAGTGATCTCCATATGGGAGTGCCCTTTCCCGGAGAGTTTCCATCCCCCCTTCCTGCCCTTCCCCATTACTCTTGCTTTCCATTCTCTTTCTTCAATACGTTT
This sequence comes from Phyllotis vaccarum, assembly GCA_033318265.1. Classification (NCBI taxonomy): domain Eukaryota; kingdom Metazoa; phylum Chordata; class Mammalia; order Rodentia; family Cricetidae; genus Phyllotis; species Phyllotis vaccarum. The sequence goes on from JARWLC010000012.1 coordinate 108,370,510, forward strand.
TTATTTCAGAGACAAGGTCTCACTCTGTATTCCAGGCTGTCCTTAAATTTGAGGCTAGCCTCTTTCCTGGGCCTCCCAAGTGCAGGGATTATCGGAGTGGTCACTATGCCTGGCACCTAAAAGTTTACATTAGAGTCACATTTTTGTTTAGGGTTTTTTGTTAAGTGAGTTTTGGGTGTGTGTGGTCCTTATTTCCAAAGGATCGGTTTTCTGGGTTCCCAAAACAGTTCCTGGAGGTCTGATTTTCCTGGAGTGGCTCTCTTCACTAAAGGACCCCTTCTTTGGCACTCTGAATTTCTGGTAGACCTCTCTTTGTGCCTGACCATTTTCCAGTGGGAACTTCCTGACTTTCTGCTCTCCAACCCCATAGGTCATGATGTTTGGAAGTCCAGCAGTTGCTCTGGAACTCCTGAAGCAAGGTGCTAGCCCCAATGTCCAAGATGCCTCTGGTACCAGTCCAGTGCATGATGCAGCTCGCACTGGGTTCCTTGACACCTTGAAGGTCCTGGTGGAGCATGGTGCTGATGTCAATGCTCTGGATGGCACCGGTTCACTCCCCATCCATCTGGCGATCCGAGAGGGCCATAGTTCTGTGGTCAGCTTCCTAGCTCCGGAATCTGACCTCCACCACAGGGACTCTTCGGGTCTCACCCCCCTGGAGTTGGCTAGGCAGAGAGGGGCTCAAGACCTCATGGACATCCTACGGCAGCACACAGTGATCCCAATGTGATCCAGGGCCACTGTCTCCAGCCAGGGAGCCTCGCTGGGTTACAAGTCAACAAAGGAGGAAAGAAACTTTCCCTTTTTATCTCCCCTCCAGTGAAGACGGGACTGGGAGGAGCAGTCTGTGGTTTATTGGTGTTAATTTCTTGAGGGAGTGTGTTTTGGGGACGTTTCTCATTTGTTTTTCTCACCCCATTTGGTGTGTTGGAGAAGGGCTCCTACAAGCAACAGCCACCTAAACGGTTCAGTTTTCCCTGCACCCGGCTGCAGAGACCTCAGGGCAGAGGTTTAAAGCCCTAGCCTCAGAGTGAGGTCATCACTTTCCTGGGCTACTGGAAGCTGGTGACCTTGGCAGGCTGTGCTCAGAGAGCCCTGAAGTGTGAGCCACCTACTTTGGGCATGGGAGGGGGAGGGGAAAACATTTCGAATCATTTGTTTAAAGGATAGTGTGAGTTAATTTTTCTTGGAAGTTTGTTTTCCAGTCCGTTGTACAGAGTTTGAAATATATATATTTATTGCTTTATGGGAAGGAATTGTTTTGTGTGATCATTTAATGTTTTGGCCCATTAAGCCTTGGGCATGACGACGGGGAGCGTGACTTCTGATTTGGGAGTCTGGAATGGAGTATTCGGAGTTCCAGAACGTGGATGGAATGAAACTGGGGGATGGCTTAACTGTAGGAGCTGTGGGGCGAAGGGGCGACACGGTCATTCCCAGGGCGTCAGGGTAACTGAGCTGGGTGGGGCAGCGGTCGGGTGCTGTCGGAACGGAAAGGAGGCAGGAAACCGCGAGTGGAGAAAGGGGCCCCCAGATGTCAGCTGGGTACCGGGAGCCGGCTGGGTGGAGAAGGGTGGGCGGTGGCTTGTAGCCTTTCCCTGCAGAGGCTTGGCCCGTGGGTGTGGCCTGCGGAGCAAAAGGCCAACAGGATCCCGGAAGGGTCGGGAGTGGAGCCAGGCGAGTCTGAATGGAGCTGCTCCTTTAAGAGACACTCGCAGTGGGCGTGCCTAGAGGTCGTCACACGGGCGGGGGGGGGGGGGGCTTGCGCGCGTGCGCACTAGGCCTCACAGTCGCCATGCCGGAACCGCACGGTTCTACGTCCCTGAGGGTGAACGCAGCGTTTGCTGCACGCTACAGTCGTTACCGTGAGCGTGAGGAACTGCAGCGGCGTGAGTGAGGGGCGTCTGTGGAGGCCGAGGTGTGGGGAGCTGGGGGGGGTGCATTTGGTGATGGTGGCTGTGGGGAACCCATGTGCACCCTACAGTGAAGGATCGCTATGGGGATCCGGACGGCGACGGCGACTCCAGTTCTGAGTCTGACTCCAGCGACGAACATGTGGTAAGCTTCCGCGACCAGGCTTCCCACCTTACCCTGATGTATTTGGGGCTTTCCCTAACCCGGCTGTGTTGTCCGGGAGCCTTCAAGACCCGCCCCTCATCTTTTGAGTGACAGGCATTCCCTCAACCCGGGGACCGCCAAAAAACACCCTTTTTTCTGGGAGAGATCTCAAGCCTCCCATCCACTGAGCTCTCACCGGGAAGCACTGGGATGCCTTACCCTAAGGGCATGGCTCTAGATATATCTCCTAACCCCTTGAATGACAGATAGCCAGTACTAGTAGTTACTAAATCTTCTTCCTTTCCAAACATGGCCTCAAAGCCTCCCACAGCACTCCTACTTAGATACACGGGGCGCCGGGGTGTGTGTGTGTAATTCTAACCCCATAGCCATCCCAAGACCTGCATCCCAATCCTTTGAGTAACAAACTGCTTTCCCCTTGTACCTAGGGAGTTGCCTAATACTTCTCCCTACTTCCCTAAAGGGACAGAGCACCTTACCTTAATCACTTAGGGCCCTGTAGGAACCAGCAGTAGCTTCTCCGTGTCTAGGAGACACCAGATCCTCATTATTTCACTTCAGACTGCCCATCAGTTTGCAGAAGGAACCTTCCTATAACCCAGTTGATCCCATGACACCTCCCCCATCCCTTAAGTGATAGACATTGCCCTACCCATCCCTAAGGGTTGTCATATCCCCTCTACTTTGTGATCATTTTATTCCCCCATCCTCACAGATTGACCCCACCATCCTAATTAGTGGTCCAGCCCTTCTGTTCTAGACCACCCTTCCTGTTCCTAACACCCAAGTGTCTGTCATTGTAGTACCTCTTGGACCACGTGGGGCACCACTGTCTCCCCACACACAGCAGCTCTAATCTTGGCTTCATCATATGTAGCCAGGACCTTCTAGTGATCCACCGTAGAACAGTCAGTGTACCTGCTCGGTTGCCACCCTGTCCTTTCTAGGATGTACCTCCATTCCCCGTGCTTCCTTTACACTATCAAGTACCTACCCATGGTCCCTGCCCTTTGTCTGACCTGACCATATCTGCCCAGGCCCAATACTGTACCTGCTTCTCTTCATCCTTCTTTACCCCCACTTAGTCTCAGGGCTGCTGGTCCTTACTTACTCTGTCCTCACCAGCCTCCACTCACTGGGCCTGCTTTCCTTTTCCTGCTCTAGGAATTTGACCCTCAGCAGGAGAGAGACTTTTATAGGACTCTGTCCTTGCTGAAGAAGAAGGATCCCCGAATTTACCAGAAAGATGCTACCTTCTATCAGAGAACAGGTATGGAGGGGACTGCTTCTCTAAGTACCTTAGTGTTAATGGAAATGAATTGTTTCCTATCCTGAGTGAGGTGCCAGACACCAGAGTAGCAGTGAATAGCCTATAATCCCATCCATCACTCAAGCAGACAGGGCACTGCGAGTTTGAGGCCAGCCTGGTCTACAGAGTGAGTCTAGGACAGCCAAGACTGTTTCGCAGAGAAGCCCTGGCTTGAAAACCAAAACAAGCAAACAAAAGAAAACAAAAAAGGCCTGCTCTAGCTGGAGAGATGGCTTGGTGGTTAAGAGGACTGACAGCTCATAGAGAGGACCAATTCACTTCCTAGCACCTACATGGCAGCTCACAACTGTCTGCAATTCCAGTTTCAGGGGACCCAACACCCATGGCAAAACACCAATGCACATAAAGTAAAAATTTAAAAATGAAAAAAAAAATTTAGAATAAGTCTAAAATACCAGGTCAGAATTGCTTTTTTTTTTTTTTTTTTTTTTTTTTTTTTTTTTTTTAAGAGTTTCTCATGTAACCTAGACTTGCCTCTAACTTACTGTGTAGCCAAGAACATGATTGAACTTCTGATCCCCTGCCTCCACCCTCCAGAAGGCTGGGATTACAATGCGTGCCATATAACTGAAATTGAACAAAGAGCCTTGGGCTTGCTAAGCAAACACTATCAATTTAGCTATTTCTGCACCTAAAGATTTTGTTTGGTTGATTAGTTTATTTCTTTTGTGCACAGTGAGTTTTAGTCTAGCCTGGACTATATTATACTTTGTCCCTGAAGAAAATGAGGGATAGAGTAAGGATGATGTACTGTTTTAGAACTGGAAATGGCTGGCAGGGACTCAGGACTCAGTCTGCTCCCAGCTCTGCCCGTGGGATTCTCTGTCAGGGGAAGAGGGAAATGGGGTCAACAATGGGCATCTTGTCACTGTCCCACAGCTGACACCTCATCAGAGAGTGAGGAGGAGCCAGCAGCCTTGGGGAAGCAGAAGAAAGCTCGGCCTATGTTCCTGAAGGACTACGAGAGGAAGATCATCTTAGAGAAAGAAGGGTAAGGGGGCCTCGGGGGCCTCTTCCTGCCTGTCAGCCTCTAGCTCTCTAGGGACCATGATGGTATTTCAGGGTTTTGGTTTTTGTTGTTTCTGTGTTTGTTTTTGTGACAGGTTCTCTCTGTGTAGCCCAGGATGTCCTGGAACTTGCTCTGTAGACCAGGCTAGCCTCTAACTCTGAGATCCATCTGTTTCTGCATCCTGAGTTCTGGGATTAAAGGCGTGTGCCACTAAGGTTCTTAATTTTATTTATTTAACATTTTTTTAAATTTTTTTTTTTTTTAACTATGTATAGTGTTCTGCCTTCGTGTATCCCTGCAGGCCAGAAGAGGGTGCTGGTTGTGAGCCACTATGTGGTTGCTGGGAATTGAACTCAGGACCTCTGGAAGAGTAGCCAATGCTCTTAACCTCTGAGCCATTTCTCCAGCCCCATTCTTTTATTTTCTTTTCCTTTTTTAAAAAATTTTTATGTGCATTGGTGTTTTGCTGCATGTATGTGAGTCTGTGAGGTGGTGTCAGATCCCCTAGTATAGGAGTTACAGACAGAGTTGTGAGCCACCCTATGGGTGTTGGGAATTGAACCAAGACCTCTGGAAGAGCAGCTAGTGCTTTTAACCTCTGAGGTATCTCTCTAGACCCCAATTTAACATTCCTCATTTATTTTACAGAGCCTCATGTAGAGGCTAGAAGATGAATTCTGTTTTCCCCTCCCACCATATAGATTCCAGATCAAACCTCAGGCCTGCAGGGTTGGCATTAAGAGCCTTTACTGGAGCTGGGCAGTGGTGGTGCACGCCTTTAATCCCAGCACTAAGGAGGCAGAGGCAGGTGGATTTCTGTGAGTTCAAAGCCAGCCTGGTCTACAGAGAGAGTTCCAGGGCAGCTAGGGCTACACAGAGAAAACCCTGTCTCAAAACAATAGCAACAAAAAGCCTGTACCTGCTAAGCCATCTTGCCACCCCTTACTGTTTATTATTATTGTAGGGAGAGGAGTGGGTGGGCCATGTGCTCATGCCACAGCATGTGTATCGAGGTGAGAGAACAGCTTTGTCCATTCTCTCCTACCTTTACATGGGTCGCAATTCTTGAATTCCAGTCCTCTGTATTGCACAGGCCTATTGTTTAGGGTTTTACAGGGTAGAAAAGCCCACTGTCTTCAGGTATGATGGCATCAGCATATAATCACAGGCTTTGGAGGCAGAGGCAGCCTAATCTCTGCTAGTTTGATGTGAGCCTGGTTTATGCACTAGATTAGCCAGGGCTATATAGTGAGATCCTGTCTGAAGAGAGGGAGAGAGAGAGGAGAAGAAAAGCCCAAACCTCCACAGAGGCTTTGTGAATCTGCCCACCAGGAGCTCACAGCGGTGCCCCACTCCATGGGGACAAAGGAGGGAGGGAGGGCTACAGAGAATGTGTGTGGATGTTCGTGCTGCTGCTAAACCTGTTGCACTTAGATCACTGAAAATTGAGGCCAAACATGGAGATAGATGCTCAGTTCTAATCTAAGAACTCAAGAAATTTATAGCCAGGCTATGGTGGCACATTCCTTTAATCCCAGCACTTGAGAGTTAGAGGCAGGCAGATCGATGAGTCTGAGGCCCACCTGGTCTCCATAGTGAGTTCCAGGACAACCAGAGCATGCATACATAATCACACAATAAATGAATTGTAACTAAGGTTTTTACCTTAGGGTAGAGAGCTGGTTAAATGGTTAAGAGTTCTGGCTGCTTTTCCAGAAGACAAGAGTTTGGTTCCTAATACTAGGTCACCAGATCACAACTGTCTACGATGCCAACTCTAAGGGGGTCCTTTGTCTCTGTCCTCCACAGGCACTGCACTTATAGACACACCGCACCCAACACGTGTATACACACGATAAAAAATGTTTTAAAAGCTGGAGATGACCCAGCAATTAAGAGTACTTACTGTGCCAGGCAGTGGTAGCACACCTTGAGTCCTAACACCCAGTAGGCAGAGGCAGGCAGATCTCTTAAGTTTGAGGCTAGCCTGGCCTACAGAGTGAGTTCCTGGACAGCCAGGGCTACAGAGAGAAATACTTTTGGTAGCAAGGAGTTGCTTGCTGTTTTTACATAGGACACAGTTCAATTCCTAGTGTATCAGGCAGCTACTACCTGCCTGTAATTCCAACTCCAGGGTTTCCAACACTTTTCTAGCCTGTACAAGCATCTACACAAATGTGTCATAAAGACATGCACATACACACACATTAAAATATACAGTATTTGGGGCATAGACCTCAGTAGACTGCTTATCTGCCATGTGGAAAGCTATTGGTTTGCTCCTCACTACTGTTTAAAGGGGGGGGGGGGATATTGTGAAATAAAAACGCATTCAAAATTAAAGAGTTCTAGCCAGTCTCAGGAGCACGTCCCTATAAGCCCAACACTCAAGAGGCAGGAGCAGGGGAGTTTTCATGGTAGGACTGCATGCTAAACCCTGCCTTTGTGGGTAGGGTGAGTAGACTAAATGGCTCAGTAGGTAGGAACACAGCATTAAAGTTAGAGGGCTTTTAGATCCCTAGCCCCCATGTTAAATCTGGCCATGGCCCAGCATGTTCTGTTGCCCCCATTTTGAGGGCAGAGACAGTGGACTGCAGGAGCTTAATGAAGCAGGCTGTAACAGTGAACAGTGAGAAGCTGTCACAGTGGCATGGGGGGGGGGGCATGGTTGTGCACTCGCAATCATAGCACTCTGGAACAGAGGCAGGTGGATCGCTATCAGTTCTAGGCTACCCTGGTTTACATAGTGAGTTCTAGGCCAGTCAAGGCTACATATGCCCTCTATGGCTCTCTGTTTTTATCCATTGTTTTTGACACTTATGGCCTCTGCAACCATGTACATGCAGTACACATATACACACACGCATTACATACCTATACTCACATAAGGGATTTCTTTGGGAAAAGTAAACACTAAGTAGACATTGATACCCAGTTAACCTATTGTAAAATCAAGATAACAGGGCTGAGCTGCTGTGCATTGTCACTGTGTTCTAAAGTCTCTACTGTTCCCTGCACAGCAAATATGTTGATGAGGACAACTCTGATGGGGAGACTTTTGAACACCGGCTCAAGGTAGGTAGAACTATGGCTGGCCGAGGGCATGAGGGCTCACAGCCGGCCTGGGCCACATGAACCCCTCCTCTGCAGGACACATCAATCAAGAGTTATGCAGAGGAACAGAAACAGCTGAAGGAAAGGTGAGCATGGGTTCGGGTTGGTGGCTACAGGGACAGGATCTAAGGTGGGTGCCAGCAGAACACGTGCCACTGTGTCACTAAGTACCCAGAGCTCAGGGCTGATGTCTCGTCCTGGCCTGTAGCTTCCGAGCTTTCGTGGAGGACAGCACCGATGAGGACAGTGCTGGGGAAGGTGCGTCTGGGTTGCTGCGGACACACACTAAGAGTGGGGAAGAAAAGGTTAGTGTCGGGGCCTGTTGGGGTGCCGTAGACTGGAGCTAGCAGCTGGCTTCCCAAGGAACTCACTGCTGGCCTGCCTTCCACAGGCCCAGGAGGAAGAGGATTACCTCCAGTGGCTAAAGGGGCAAAAGGAGATTCAGAGCTCTGAGTCCTTGAAAGAACTGGTAAGTCCTCAGATGTAATCCTCAGGGCTCAACTGCCTGTTACAACTTTGTCTCACCTTCTGCTTCCAGATACCCCAGGACCCTTGAGAGACTGGGTGTGGCTTAGTAGTAGGGGCCTTGGCCTGAGTCCTGAAGTGAGGGGTTGAGATTATGGCTCATTGGTAGAGCATCTTCCCAGAACCCTCCAGTGAGCTCATGCACAAGACCCTAAGTACCATTCCCAGCACCAGAAACACACAAAGGCACATTCTTTGAGAAACATAAACAATTTCTGGGCTTCAGTTTCTCAGTGAATAAAATGAGGCTAATATAAGCCAGGTGTCCACATCTGTAATGTCAGTTTTCAAGAAGCTAAGACAGGATTCCACTTAATGCAAAATCAGCCTAGGCTACACAGCAAGACCTGATCTCAAAAAAGGAAAAAAAGGCACAAAATGGTGCTTCTGTACCTATTTTAGGTCAACTATAAAATTTCAATTCCTGGGGTCTGTCCCAGGCCACCAGGGGACTGAGCTTGTGTTACCCCCTCTCCCCATAGACACACCTCAAGGAATACTGGAATAGCCCAGGACTGGATGAGGGGGAACAATTCCTGAGGGATTATATTCTCAACAAACGATACGAAGAAGAGGAGGAAGAGGAAGAAGAAATAGAGGAGGAGGGGTGAGCAGCCACCTCCTCTTTCCAGAGTGTGCCTCAGTTTTTTTCCAGTATCCAGGCAGGCAACAGTGGGCACTATGAGCTTGGTATTTTTTTGTTTTTCAAGACAGGGTTTCTCTATGTAACCCTGGCTGTCCTGGAACTTGTTCTGCAGACCAGGCTGAACTAGAGCTCAGATCCAGCCTCTGCCTCCCAAGTCTGGGACTAAGGTGTGTTCCACCACTGCTTGGCTTTTTTAAAAAAAATATTTCTAATTTCTTCATTGCATTTATGTACTTGCAGGGGTGGGTCAACACAGTTGGGGGCATCAGTTCCCTCCTTCCACCATGTGGACCATCGGATGGAACTGAGGCTCTAAGGCTTGTCAGCAACACCTGCTGAATCATCACCAGCCCATTGTAGAGTTCTTTGGGGGATAAAATGAATTCACGTCTGATGGAGTTCTTCATTGTCCCTGAGCCTTACTCCATCATGTCATTCAGGGTTCCAGGCCCACCAGTCCAGCTGGCAGTGGAGGACTCCTCAGATGAAGGAGAGCTGTTCCTGAGGAAGCAGGAAGACTTTGAACACAAGTATAACTTCCGCTTTGAGGAGCCTGACTCAGCCTCAGTGTGTGCCCAGGCCTGGGTCAGGGGGGACATGGCTGCTCAGGGTTCTGTCCTCCAACCCTTACCTTCTCTGGGTTCCCCATGGTCTCTTCCTGCCCACAGGTCAAGACGTACCCACGTAGCATTGCATCATCTGTGCGCCGCAAGGATGAGCGCAGGAAGGAGAAGAGGGAGGAGACGAGGGAGCGGAAGAAGAGGGTGAGCATGGCTAGGTGTGGCAGTGCATGCCAGTGATCCCCAGCCCTCCAAAGCCAAGGCCTGCCCGAGGTAGGTAGAGTCAAGACAGTTTGACCATCTCCACAGAAGATGGTAAAAAGAAGCTGGTGGTGCAGTACTCAGGACACAGAGACTGGTCACGACCTCAAGGTCAGCCTGGTCTACAGAAAGAGTTCTATGCCATCTTGAGCAGTGTAGTGAGACTTTGTCTCATAACCAAACTATAGACTACAGAGCACTTGCCTGTAAGCCCTGAAGGGATCCATGAAGGAACCAGGCATAGTAGACAATGCCTGTGTTCTCAGAGCTCAGGACATAGAGGCAGCAGGATCCCTAGGTCAAGGTTAACCTGAGCCACCCAAGATCCTGTCTCAAGTTAGGAAACGGCTTGTCTTGGGAGGCCATGTTTGCAAGGCTCTATGTGCCTCTTCACCCACAGGAGAAGGCCAGGAAACAGGAGGAGCTGAAACAGTTAAAGAACCTCAAGAGGAAGGAGATTCTGGCCAAGCTAGAAAAGCTTCGGCAGGTTACTGGCAACGAGACATTGGGCCTTGAGGAGCAGGACCTGGAGGATGACTTTGACCCTGCTCAGCATGACCAACTCATGCAGGTATGACAGACTGGGAACTTGTCTGTGGGACCAGAGGTCACCTCCTAGCTGTGTGCTCTCAGAAAAATGACTTAACCTCTCTGAACCCTTTCCTGGCCAGCATTTTAAGGCTGATTAGAGCACTGCCTTGGGCTAAGGAAAGAATTGATAGCAATAAGCCTGGCATTGTGATGCAGGGAGGAGAGGACCTCAGGTTGAGTCAGGGACATATCAGGATCTCATCACATATCCACGCTGGCCTCCATCTTACCACTACCTGCCTCCACTTTTCAGGTCCTGGGTTACAGATGTGTGCTACCATGCCTGGCTTGAATCTTGAATTTATCTATTCGCTGTAAATTAAGCATTTGTGTGTTGGGGATATCACATGTTCCATGGTATGCATGTAGAGGGAATTTTGGTGGGACTGGTTCTACCGCATGAGTTCCAGGAACACACTAACATGCGTCTATGCACTGAGCCACCTCACCAGTCCTTGAGTTTGATTTGTTGTATATTTTTAGTGACGTAGGGATAAAACCATAGAGCCCTGCACATGCACTCCAACTGAGCCTAGACCTTCGCTCATCTTGTGAGTCATTAACATGTGTTGTATTTGGAGAACATAGCATCAAGCTTTGGAAACAGGTACTGAAACATCTGTAAGAAAAGGTTTGGAGCCAAGTGGTAGTGATGCTCGCCTTTACTCACAGCCATGGGGAGGCATAGGTAGGTGGCTCTCTCTGAGTTAGAGACCAGCCTGGTCTATAGAGTAAGTTCCAGGACAGCCAGAGCTACACAAAGAAACCCTGTGTCAAAACCACCAAAAAGCTTTAGCACTATGACATGTCTCAAGGATGCCTAGGAAGTGGAGGAAGGAGGCTGAAGGGTGCCTTGGTAACCTTGGGAAAGCAAATAGGGAGCACTGTGGACATGGCTGCTGTCTTATTTTATGGACTTCTTAGTTTCTAGCTTTGGCTTCCCAATAGTGAGGAGCCAGTTGCTGCTGCTCATGGTGGACAGTGAAGAGCTGCTCAGAGTTGAGCATATAGGTGTTTAATAAATGCACAGATAGGCCTAGAGAGATGGCTCAAGGGTTAAGAGCACTGGCTGGTCTTCCAGAAGACCAAGGTTTGATGCCCAGCACCCACATGGCAGCTCATAGATATCTGTACCTCCAGTGCCAGGGATCTGATGCCCTCTTCCAGCCTCCAGAAGCACAAGACATGCATGTAATGGGTATACGTGCAGGCAAAACACACGTAGAGCAGCAGTAAAGGCTAAAATGCTTTCCTTTGCCCACACCCCAGTAGGTATCAGAGTTTCTCTAGTGCCCAGTACCAGCCTCTTCATCAAGAGCCCACTTATACTGACATACCCCTGTAGACTCATGAATCAGGGCAGTGATGAGATAATGGCCTTAGCCTCTTTGGGTTAAGATTGCAGATGTGGCCCCAGATGTGGATTGTAGTGTTAGGGATGATGCCAGGGCTGTGTGTCTGCTGAGATAGCATCCTACCATCTGAGTTCCAGCCTTATTCTGTAGCCCAGGCTAGCCTGATATTCATGTTCTCCTGGGTTGGCCTCCGTAATGCTCAGTATAGGTGTGTGCCATACCTACTGTAGGTAGGCTCTTGGAGGAAACTTCCTCTCAGCCTATCATGAGTCCTGACTAGTGATTAGGTCATAGGTGATGGGTCTGAATCTTGCAGAGTTAGAACACTGTAGTTGTGTGAAATGCAACCTAGACAACAGGCAGCAGTATGGAGAGTCCCACTATACAGGAGACCCTTTCAAGGAACTAGGTCTTGGGAGGCTCAGGAGCCACACAAAATTGGGCATGTTGGCATGGGTTTATAATACCAGCATTTGTGTATCAGAGGCAGGACTGTCAGCCTGGGCTAAAAGACTGTCCTTCATACACCTCTAATCCCTGCACTCAGGAGAATAATATCTAGTCTCTACTACATAGTGAGTTTGAGGCCAGCCAGACCTACATGAAACTGTCTCCTAAGACCAAACAGTAGGCGGGTGATTCATGCTGGTGTTGGCATGGGGAAGCTGAGCTCCTGTAAGCCTACCAGTGCTGCTGCTCCTAGACCTCACCTTCTCTTGCAGAAATGCTTTGGAGATGCCTTCTATGGCACTGCGGAGGAAGAAAAGCCACAGTTTGAGGAAGAAGAAGGCCTTGAAGGTGTGTGTCCTTACAAAGCTGGGCTTGAGTTTGTAGCCTACATACTGTCTTCACTCTGTCCTCTGTGAAAGCAGATGACTGGAACTGGGACACGTGGGATGGACCTGAACAAGAGGGAGCCTGGAACCAGCAGGAGCTGCACTGTGAGGACCCTGACTTTAACGTGAGTAGGGTGCGGCTGGCAAAGCAGAAGCTTTCCACGAACAAAGCCCTGAAGCTCCATCCCAGCATGAGAGGTGGAGCTCAGAGCTTAGCAGCATAGCATGTTTGAAGCTAGCTTGGGCTGTGAGACCCTCAGAACAGTCAGTGTCCCTGATGAGGGTCTGGAACCTCCAGAGGGTGTTTAGGACTGGCTTGATTTGACCAGCGCTTCCTGATAGATGGATGCTGACTATGACCCAAGCCAACCTGGGAAGAAACTTCGTGAGGCTCCCTCCTCAGGCAAGAAGAAACGGAAGTCTCCCTTTGCAGCTGCAGTGGGGCAGCAGAAGCCCATGTTTGACCCTGGTGAGGTACAAGGCTTGATGGGCAGTGTGGAAGCATTGCACACAGGGCCTTGAACATGCACTACCCTGGTGTGTGTCTCCTGTGCAGGGGACAAGACCTTTGAGGAGTACCTTGATGAGTACTACCGGCTGGACTATGAGGACATCATCGATGACCTTCCCTGTCGCTTCAAGTACCGCACTGTAGTGCCCTGCGACTTTGGGCTCAGCACCGAGGAGGTTAGAACCAGGGCAGTCAGGGGAATAAAGGAGTCCAGAGAATGGAAGGAGGTAAAATAGAGGAGCTGGAATATTGCTAATGTAGGCCAGCACTAGAGAGGGAGGCTGAGGTGGGGAGGGCACTGCTGTGAACTACAGGCTAGCCTGAGCTATACAGTGACTCAAAAAGAGCCATCGTGGTGGTAGAAGCAGGAGAATCAGGAAACTCAAGGCCAGCTTGGACCATGGGAAACCCTGCCTCAAAAATGGAGAACACTGAACTCAGTTGTGCCCAACCCTGTTGACATCCCCTTCTTTCCATGCAGATTCTTGCAGCTGATGACAAGGAACTGAACCGCTGGTGTTCCCTGAAGAAGACCTGCATGTACAGGTGACGAAGCAGGGCGTGGGGATGGGGGGCAGTTTGGACAGCTTCTAGAACACTCTTGACCCACAGATCGGAGCAGGAAGAGATGCAGGAGAAGCGGGTATATAGCCAGAAGGCCCAGAACTTGTGGAAGAAGAGGCAGATCTTCAAATCTCTGTGCCGGGAAGAGTAAGCACTGGGCCTGGGGAGGGTGGCAGTAGCCCAGCTAGCTGCTGCCTGGCTGTATAATCTTTAGGCCAGACATTGCCCTTCCCAGTAAGGTAACTTTATGTTCATACTTCCAAAGATTTGAGTTCATGCATAAAACACTCAGAATAAGGATCAGAGGACTTGGACATAGTGGCCTAAACCTGTAATCCCATTACTAGGGAGATAGAGACAGGGTTGGGATTTGCTAAGTACAAAGCCAGCTCATCTCCACAACAGCCTGTCATTGTTGGTTGAAGACTGGACCTGTGTAGTCCTGGCTGTCTTGGAGTTCCCTGTGTAGAACAGGATGGTCTCAAACTCAAGAGATCTCCCTCTGTCTCACAAGTACTGGGATTGAAGGTATACACCACCACTCTTGGTGAGGTTGTTTAGCATGTTTGAAGTCCTGAGTTTCATTCAAAGCCTGAACAAAATAAATTCTTAAAAAAAGCACTGTTAGTTGTTCCAAGGATGACTGTCATTCCTTATTGGACTCAGTTGAGACAGCACCCTTAACTGCACTGAAGGCACAAGGACTTGATTGACATAAATGGCTTCAACTGGTCCAGATAGTTTGTAGCTGTCATATTTAGGACAGTTACCTCACACATATAAAGCCCTGCTCTCTCCCAGCATGGTACAAACCAGATGGTTCAAGGCCAGTGTGGTCTACAGTGAACTCAGGGACATTAATTAGTAAGGCCATCTCGTCACCTCACACCCCCCCCCCCCTTAAAAAAAAAAAGCAGAATCAGAAGGGCATCCTTGGGTGCACGGTTTGAAGCTAGCCTCAAACAAAGGAAAAGTGGGGGATCATTGCCTGTTCTGAACGGCTGACCTGAACTTTGACTTCTTTTCTTCTGTAGGACGGAAATTCCCACAGAAGCCAAAGGGAAGTCACAGGGTAAGGCCAGCCCACAGACACAGCTGCCCATGTCTGAGGGAGCTTGTGGGAAGAGGCCCCAGTCTGAGACCCAGGTAGCCAAGGAAGAAGAGTTGGCACACACATCCTGCCCAGAGAAGCCAGTTTCCCAGAGGCAGAAGAACAAGAAAGCCAGGCTGTTGGGTCCCACGGTGACACTTGGAGGTCACAAGTTCAACCGACAGAGATTGCAGGCCTTTGGTCTCAACCCCAAAAAGCTACACTTCCGCCAGTTAGGTCGCCAAAAGAAGAAACAGCAGAGCCACCCCTGAGAGCCACCGGGAGCCGGGCCACCTCCACAGTCAAGCTGTTGACTTCCCTCAACCTTTGTAATCTGCCTGCAGGCAGATGCTGGCTGTCTCTCCTCAGTGTGGACACAAGCTATCAAAACCTTATACAAGACAGCCTCAAGAGTCAAGCAACCCCAGCATGTTCAAGTCTGTGTCTTTATCAGCCTCCACCCAGCAGCCAGTTGGTTCTCCCAGGGGCTTTGGGACCTTGGAACCAGTGAGTAAAGTGATCCAGTGCAGGCTACAGAACTTGAATCAGGCCCTGAGTGAGTGCCCTGGAGCCCACTCCATCCCTGGCTCCTGAGGGGGCATGGAGGGCACAGCCCCAAGCTGGGGGCCTAAACAAGTCTCTGTTGTGTTGGGGAGAAGGGAACATGAGGACAGGGATCCAGCACTGCCATCGGAGTTCCGGATCCCAAACCTGACATGACATAAATAAAAAAATAAATAGTCTGGCATCTTTCCCCATCCCTTCCCACTATAAAAACACAAAGTCCTCAGAGCTGGGCCGTTTGGCCTTCAGGAGGCGTCCTGTGCAAGGTAGCTGCAGTGTGGGCTGGGAGAGCTGGGTGCAGAGGGCATCCATGTTGTGGTCCTGAGCATGGCCCTCAGCCACAGTGAACATGGGGTATCGCTCTGTGGCGGAGGAGGAGCTGAGGATCTGCAGGATGAAGGACAGTGGTCTCAGTTCAGGGTCTTCCAGAACCAGCTGCAGCAGCTGGACAATGCACAACTAATTGCCCAGCCTGGAACTCAGAATGAGCTCCCAGGTGCCCCAGCCCAGCAGTGGGGCCCAAGCTTTTCAGGCAAACTTCATTCTGGTTTCATCTCTTCTCTCAGGACTGAGCTTCCTGGTGGTGGACAAAATAACCTTGACTGAAGAAGTCCACCTTGGTGTCCCTTTGTCCTTTGTCAAGCATGTACACTGTACTGTCTCAGGACTGGGGAGAACGAGGACCCCAGTGTGATGTCTGTGTAGCACCTGGTAGGCAGGGACCCAGCCACTAAGCATACCCCGTGATCATGGCTCACCCTCAACAGCTCCGAGCAGAGAGTCTCAAACTCATTCCTGTTCCCGGCGTAGAACCCTACGGTACAGCTGGGGTCCATCTTGGCAAAGGCCATCTTTCGGGGCGAGGTGCAGTGAAAAGACTGTAAGAGAAGAAGTTTGAGGTGCACCGATTTTGTGCCTGTCTTGAAGCTCCCACCCAGAGTCACCAGCTCACCTCAAGGGGAAAGTCAGCCTGGCTGACATCCACAGTAGGCTGGCAATAGTGAGGATCCAAGTAGAGCAGAAAGTCATCTGGGGGAGGGGGAAGAGCAAACGTAAATTGAGGTGGGCAAGAGTAAGGTGTAGGGCTGTGAGCCAGGAAAGGGGCTGTGGCTTACCCTGGTAGCCGATGAAGTACAGTGAATGCCGGGGTTTGCCCCCCATGATGCCCAGGCAGAGCTCTGACCTAAGGAGCTCCTGTAGAGAACAGAAGGCTGGCATCAAGCTGAGTAGATCATAAGAGTCCATGAAAAGCCATGGGAGCCACTGAGCAGCCCAGTGACACTGACATTAGAGAAGACGGTTAGCTGTCTGATGTGACGACTATAGAAAAGGCTATGCACCTTGACAGATTTTTAATGTTTTGTTTTTCTAAGCAGCTCACTATTATGCAGTCCTTGTTATCCTGAAACTCACTATGGAGACCAGGCTGGCCTCAAATTCAAGAGATCCATTTACCTCCTGCCTTTGCCCACCAAGTGCTGGAATTAAAGGGTGAGCCAGTATATGTTTATCTGTGTGTGGGTATGTGCATCTAAGTGCAGTGTGTGAAAAGAGGGTGTCAGATCCCTGGCAATTGTGAGCAGCTCGTGTGTGCTATGAATCAAACCTTGGTCCTTTCCAAGAGCAATGTTCCCTCCAAACTACTGAGCTATCTCTAACCCAGTGGTTCTCAACATTCCTAATACTTCAACCCTTTTAACACAGTTCCTCATGTTCTCCAACCATACAATTATTTTCATTGCTACTTCATAGCTAATTTTGCTGTTGTTATGAACTGTTATGTAAATATCTGCATTTTCTGAAGGTCTGAAGTGACCGAAAAGAGATCAAACCCACAGGTTGAGAACCACTGTTCTAACCACTTACCTTGTTTTTTTCCAAGATAGGATCTCACTCCGTAGACCAGGCTAGCCTCAAACTCACAGAGATCCACCTGCCTCTACTTCCCAAGTGCTGAGATTAAAAGCGTCCACTACTATGCCCAGCACTTTTTAAAAAAAGACAGACTCTCATAGCCAAGGCTTGCCTTAAACTTTTAATCTTCCTTGTATCCACCACCTCCCCAATAGTAACTACAGTGTCGGGTATATGAAGAGGACAGATGCCTGAGTTGCCTGAGTCCATCTCCCTATGTAGCCCAGGCTGGCTTTCAGCACTATTTTTTCCTGCCTCAGCCTCCACTCAGTTTTATTGATCTATTTTGGTGCTGGAGATGGAAGCCTGGCCTTGAACACATTAAAAAAGTGTTCTGACAGCTCCACAGACCCACTACACAGCCAAAACTTTTAAATAAGATAATGGCTACAGAGTGAATCCTCAGCCAAGAGCTAGCAGGCTGGGTGTATGTGTGGGGACTGTCCCACGAGGCAGAAGAGTGAAGGCCTTGAGCAGGAATGTTCTGCAAACACCACAATGGCAGTGTACCTGGGGCTGAGGGGGAAGAGGGTGAAGGCGACATATTGTCTTCATCTTATAGGGAAGTCTTGGTTTTCCATCTTAATGCAAACAAATCACCTTGCCCTTTAAAGTCCAATTGAAGTGCCAAACTTTTTTTTTTCTTTCTTTTTTTTTTTTTTCTTCAAGACATGGTTTCTCTGTGCTGTCCTGGAACTCACTCTATGGACAAGGATAGCCTGGAACTCAGAGATATCCTCCTGCCTCTGCTTCCCAAGTGCTAGGATCAAAGGCATGTGCTGTTACCAACTAGTTCAAGTCCAAACTTTTGTTGATGGGGCCTCACTGCTCAGACTTGCCTGGAACTTACTATGTAACTGAATTTGGCCTTGGTCTAGATCCCCCTGCCTCAGCCTCTCAAGGGCTTGGATGGGAAGAAGACAGGTCTGTTTTTAATAAGAAAATACACTGAAGTGTGAGTGTGCAACCTAGCATGGAACTCCACGAGGAGCTCCTTCTCCAGTCTTCCAAAACATTCCAACTTTCTCAAACAGAATGTCTACTCTACTGATCATCCTCAGAATATGGGCTCATTTCACTGAGTTTGAATCCCAGCTCCCATAGTAAATGGACCCACTGCAGCCGTTTCACTGTTGGGGTATCACTGAGTATAAGGATCTGCATTCAGTCCTCAGAACCTATTATCAAAAAACATAGTGGATGTGACTACAATTGTTTCATAAAACAAAGTGAGGACTGAGAAAATGCCTCAAAGGAAAAAAATACTTGTTGACCAAACGCAAAGACATGAGTTCAAAACGGTACCTATGTAAAAAGCTGGGCATGGCCACATGTGCCTGTAACCCAGTACTATGGGGACAGAAATACATTGTCACAAGGAACTGCTGGCTGCCACCCCAGCTCCAAGGCTAGTGAGAGACCCTGTCACAAAGAAATAAAAAAGTGACAGAATTGAAACCCTGTGTCTTCTCTCACCTATAATAGAATAGAGAACACACACACACAAAGCAGACAGGTCCCGAGAATGACACTCATGGTTGACCCCTGACTGTTAAGTGTGGCCCTCAGGCAGAGGTGTCCCACCAGGAGAGGCTTACCTTCACACAGGGCACATATACCGGGTTAAGAGTTTCACCACCCAGTCGCACAGGCACCAGGATGACCACAGACTTCCATTCTGCTGTGGGATCTGGCCAGGACACCAGGCGTGCCACATCTGCCTTGTACACTGTGGGGACAAGGCAGCAGATCACCTTTCTACCCAGTCAGCTACCAGGAGCACACTATCACACTTGCAACTCTTGATGAGTGATGTCCTCAGCAGCAAAGAATGCTTTCCTAGTGCACCAAGTACTGGATAATCCTGAGGCCTCCAGGCATTAACAAAAAGGGAGAGTGAGGGCCTGAGTTCACATGCCCTAGCCTGGCCTAGAACTCTATGTAGCCAGGATGACTGTGAGGCCTGATTATTCTGCCTCTACCTCTCAAGTACTGGGATTACAGTTGTGTGCCTCCAAACTGAGTTTATACAGTGTTTGGCATGAAACCCAAAGCTTTATGCATTCCAGCTCTAGCAGCTGAGCCATATCCCAGTAATAGGGATTCTGAGCAGGTACCAGCATACCTCACTTTAAACTGTTTCTTGTGATGCTGGTGATCAATTTCAGAGCCTTATGTGTCGATGTAAACCCTTTAGCATTACAATACATACCCGGTCCTTGTGTTTGGCTGGATAAGTACATATTCACATGTGTATGAGTGTACATGCTTGTGTGTGGACTCGAGGTCAGAGGGCAACCTTGACTATTGTCCCTCAGGAATACTCCACCTTGGTTTTTGAGACAGGGTTTCTCACTGGCCTGAGGCTTAGAACATAGGTTAGGCTAGCTCCAGAGAGCCTACCACGCCTAGAAACTCAGATCTCTGCAAATAACTGAGCTACCTTCTCATTCCACACAAAACACAAAAGGAAACACACACACACACCTTTGGGGGGGGGTGGTTAGGAGACAGGGTTTCTCTGTGTGACAGCTCTGGTTGTCCTTTAACTCAGTCTGTAGACCAGGCTGGCCTCAAACTCCCAGAGATCCACCTGTCTAAAGGAGTGTACCACCACTGCCTGCCTTTGGCCTTTTTGTTGCTGTTGAGATAGGGTCTTACTATGTAGCTCTGGCTGTCCTGGAACTCATTATGTAGACTAAACTGGCTTAGAACTTACAAAGATTTACTTGCCTTTGCCTTAAATGTCAGGGTTAATGATGTGTGCCACCACTCCTGGCCCAAAAGGATCCTTTTAAACTGCAATCCTCTCTGGGCAGGAGGATCTGGAGGTCAGTTATTCCCATACTTCTTATACAGTGGCTATGAGGCCACCTTGAGCTACAAGAGACCCTACCTCAACATAAACCTATAGAAATGCAATCAGCTGACCTAGAAGAAATCAGTAGCTAACATTTGGTCAATACGCTATGAGTACTTTTTTTTATTTATTTGTATGTGTCAGTTTTCTCCTTCAATCATGGGGTTTCAGCAACCCAATCCACTTCATCAGGATCAGCAGCAAAAACCTTTTCCAAATGAGCCTTTAGCTGTCTGGCCTTTTTTTTTTTTTTTTTTTTAAATGCATTTACTGTGTGTCTGTCTGAACCCTTGATGGGGGTGTACATGCCAAGCACACACTTGGAGGTCAGAGGACAACTCTGTAGTTACCTTTAGGCTTTCTAGTGCCTTCACTCACTGAGCCACATTACAGACCCAGTAGTTTTTTGGATCACTGAGTCATTAACCCTCCAACACCTGCTGAGCTGAGGAGCCCAGGCTTGCCAACACATCAGAATAGTTTATGAAGTTAAGAGTGAACAGGGCTGATGGGATGGTGGAGCAAGTAAAGGTACCTGCTGCCAAGCATGATGACCCAAGTTTGACCTTTGGAACCCACTGGAGAATACCCACTCCCTGACAATGTCATGTGCACCATGACATAGGCTTCTCACCCCCAAAACAGAAATAAATAAATGTGAGACAGCCATGAAGAGGGGTGAGAGGATCTCCTGTCTGAACCCCTCATTCTGACTTTCTAGGTTCTGCAGGAGAGGAAACCCTGACTCCACAGGTTATGCAAGAATCTATATATCCAAGGGTCCCTTCACCCCAGAACTTGTGTTAGCCTCTGAGGAATCAGGGTCTTGGTAACACCAGTTCTAGCTAGAAGCTTGTTTCCAGCCTTACCTGTGCAGTCCTGAGAGACATACACGACCAAGCCGGTGACCTCCGAGCAACTCTCCACAGCTTTCCTGAGGGCAGGAAAGCAAACAGGCTTGAGTCCCTGAGGTCACCAGCAGCTTCCACCTACCCTACAAAGGATCTTACCTGAGGATGTGGGCTACCACAGAGGGCCCATACCAGTCACCTGCCTTCTTGCCAGAGCTCTGCCCAAGCTCCACTAGCCGATGTAGCCCAAAAGGGGACTGGGGATGGTCAGCAAACCAGGACACAATCTGCCGGTGCCAATGATCCTGCTCCATCTCCAGTGTGCCCTGGGTCCATCGTGGGGGCACACGACGCCGACCAGGCCCTCGGTATCGGCTGGGAGAGGCTGGCTCTGACATCTCAGGGGGAGCCAGTCCCATGCCCTCCATCCACCTCCAGTCTGCAGAAGAGATGAAATTTGTAGTTAAAACAAGTAGTGTGTTTGGGGGACAACGTTCATATTTCTTATTTGACATATAAATCTAAAACTCATGTGAATTCCAAATTGACTTACCATTTTAAAAGATACATAAATCTTATTTTTTAGAATAAACATTTATTTTTTAGCCTATGTCCAGGTGTGTTTTGCCTTCAACTATTTAAAAGCTCTTCAAGAATGTGGTAGTCAGAGACCAGGAGAGGGTGTCAGATCCCAGAAGCTGCAGTTGCCTACAGGTGTCAGATGTCATGTGGGTGCTAGGGATCAAATTCAAGACTTCTGCAAGAGCAGCAAATGGTCTTACCTGCTGAGCCATCTCTCCAATTCCTAATTATTTAGGAAATATAAATATTTTTGTTTTTCAAGACACAGTTCCTCTGTAATCCTGACCTGGAACTCACTCTGTAGACCAAACTGGCCTCACTCAAACTCCCATAGATCCACCTGCCTCTGCTGGGGATAAAGGCGTGGTGGTGCATGCCTCTTTAATTATTTGTCTAATTTTTTGAGACAGGGTCTCATGTAGCCCAAGGAACTAACCTTACACTTCTGTCTCCAGGCACTTGCTCCACACCTGATTGAAGTCTGACATATATATGTGTGTAGACACACACACACAAACTCACCTCTAGGTAGAAAATGCAGGAGCAGGCCCTGGGCCAGCATCATTTGACCACTTCGTAACATACATCCCCAGCCACAGTCTGAGGTCAGGCTGCCCCCAGCTAGGGGTGGGAAGTCCCGGCGATATGTGAGCCATAGCCGAGATACAAAGTCTCTTTGAAACCGCTGGATGTCACCTGTGAGAGCCAACTAGTCAGCTTGCCAATCAAGAAGAACCCTACTAGACTCCCCAACCCTGGTCCCAGACTGGACATCTCACCCTCTCCCTGGAAATGGTAGCGTCGCCCACAGAGGTAAACACTGGAGATCTTGCTGAAGCTGGTCCGGCTTTTAACTGCCCAACCTGGGGAGACATGGGGCAGCTCCCAGCAACTTAAAGCACTCAAGTTTTAGCAATGGGCTTTCCATTCCCCAGTGGTGAATTGGGGATTCCCCAATGGTCCTAGCTGGGATCTTAGGGGCAGCTGTGCAAAATCCATGGTACATCTGTCTAAAACACAGGTGGGACTTAGTTACCCCTTCATTAGGGCCCACCATTAACTCAGAGAATCAGGGCCAATCTATTCTGACTGTTGATTTTTGTTGTAAAATGTATAAAGTACATTTCATTGTTGTATGTGAGCTTGTGTCCGTGTGTGGACAAGTGCCACCCCTTTGGTGGGGTAGATAATTTGCATGTGCTAGTTCCCTCCTTTCAAAATGTGGGTCTACCAAGATAGACCTGAAGTCCTCGGGCTTGGTGGCAAATGTCTTTAACCACTGAGGCATCTCACTGGCCCTTTTCTGATTTTTTTTTTTTTAATGTGCTTTGCTGTTTTACTTGCATATATGTCTGTGTGAGAGTGTTGGATCCCTGGGACTGGAATAACTGACAGTTGTGAGCAAGTATATGGGTTCTGGTAATTAAACCTGATCATCTAGCAGTCAGGGCTCTTAACCTCTGAACTATCTCTCCAACCCCATTTTTCCGATTTTTTTGAGGCAGTCTCATGAGGAGCTCAAGTCAGCCTGGAACTCATTATGTAGCCCAAGCTAGCCTAAAATTCTTGGTAATCTTCCTGCCTCGGCCTCCCCAATGCTGGGATTACAGGTGTGAACCACACCACCTGCTAGCTCTGTTCTTACTATTGCACCTGTTTCTGAGGAGAGTAAATAGACTGCAAGAAAGAGAAGAAATCCGGCCAAGGTCAAACAGGAGCAACGGGCGGGGCTTGAAAAGAATTGCTATCCAACCTGTCCCAGGCCCTGACTAAGCAGGAAGGAGAACCTGCAGGTGACTCCCCTAGGATGGGATCATCCGCAAGACAGGGTTAAGGTTCGGTCTGCTTCGCTCTGACCCGTCTGACACCCACCTGTGCATCCCCTCCTCACCATACTTAACGTTGTTCCAAGCTGTCAGGAACTTGGCTTTGAACTTGTCCACCTCGTCTGGCTCGGCGGGATCGGTCCCAGATGAACCTAGAGCTGCCCCTCCCAACCCCGAAGGTCCCAGGCTGTTGGGATCCGCGATCCGGGTTTGTCCCCTCGGCCGGCGACCCTCGGGCCGGCGCGCGTCCTCCGGGTTCCCGCTGCGGTACTGCGCCGCGGCCGGCGACACGGAGTTCATGGACACGCCGGGGAGGAAGGACGCAAGTGTCCCCGAGGTCAGGGGAACTGCGAACACTAGAGCGCAGCCCCGTAGCCAGAACAGCGCTACTCGGTACCCGGCGCTGGACAGCCGGGCCGGGCTCCGGCCGCTGCGGGAACCCGGGCTACTGTAATCAGCGCCATCTTGGCGGCCCAAAGCGCCGGATACGGGTGGGCGTGGTCAGAAAGCAAGCCACTCCCTACACTTTCCCACCTCCCTTCCACTCACCACACCCACCTTATCGCAGTGCGCAGGCGCAAGCGAGCCCCTGCAGTCCCTTATCTGGGACTGTGCTGTCAAAACCGGCAGTCACGCCCATTACTTCACTCTTACTGCCTTGCTGATTCTCATTTTGACGTCAGGCTGCTGACGCTGGGATTTTTCTTGCTCCATAGCGAGATTCCCCTCCCAGCCACTCAAATTCCACTGCAGTGGCGGTCACATCTGGGTGAGACACCTGGAACTTGTAATGCCTCTGGAGGGCTCGAATATACATGCGCAACTTGCTGGAGTCGCTTCTCTCTTTATATCCTGAGGATTGGGAACATCCAACTCAGGTTCCCAGGCTTGGCAGCAAGCACCTTTATCTGCCGAGACATTTGAAAGCCTTTTTCTAATGTTTTAAAACACTTAGACCTCTCTGGTTTGAGGAGAACAGTTCCATGTATTCATTCATCCATAGGCATGACTAGTTCAGGTGTCACACCCAGAAGATATGACCCCAGCTTCAGTGAAATTTGAGTGGCGAGGCAGGGAACTCACTGTGTAGACTAGGCTGGCCTTCAACTCTTGTCTGTTCTCTGCCTCAGCTCCCCAAGTGTTGAGAGGCTCAAAGACTGAGCTTTCGGAGGATGTAGCTGAGCTGGTAGAGGGCCTGCATGATAATGCACGAGGCGCTGTGTTCCATTCCCAGAATCCCATTAACTGGGTATAGTGGTGCATGCCTGAAATACTCAAGAGGTGGAGCAGATATTCCTTCCTCTTCTACTATGCAGAGAGATTGAGGCAGCCTGGGCTTCATGAGAACAATAGAGCTTGTTGACCACTATAGAGTTTATCAAACCAGAACAAATGCCACCCTGGGGATGTGACCCCTATACTTGGCCCTCATCCCTGAAAGTCATATTCTCTGTGCCTCAAATAGGGAGTGTCTATAAGAGTACAAAAAAAATAATTTTGGTATTTTGAGAAAGGTCTCATGTAGCCGAAGCTGTCCTCAAACTTACTAGCAATGTAGCTGAAGACTGAATTTGCTTATTTATTTCATTAGTTTACTGAATTTTTAATCTGTCTCTTTGTGTGCACATCCTTGCCACAGCACTTTTCAGAAGACAGCTTCTCCTACCATGGGAGTTCTAGGGACTGAACTCTGGCCATCAGGACTGACAGCAGATTACTTTACCTGCTACTCTGTCCTCAATTTATGACTCTCCTGTCTCCACCTCTAAAGTGGAGATAATAGGCACACATCAGCCATGTCTGGCCCTAACTGAGTCTTTATACAATTGATGGATGTCCAAAGAAAGAAACCAGACTGGGGGGAGGGGCAAAAAAATCTGTCTTTTTCCAATAAATGGGAGAGGTACAACCTGGTTTAGAGTCTGATAAACAGGGAGGGGATGTAGATGAGTGCAGGGCACTGGTTTAACATGCATAGGGCCCTCAGTTCAATCCCCAACACAGCAAAAGACAAAAAAAAAGGCCTTGGGAATCTTTGTTGAGGTGGGTATTGTCAGCACCTTGACTGTGTCAACATTTCCCTAACATAGAAACACATAGAAACATATCAGATTGCCACCTAAACTATGGGAAGTAGGACTGGAGATGTGGCTTACTTGGTAGAATGCCTACTTAGCATGCACAAAATGTAGGTTCAATCCCTAGCTTCACATAAACTGTGTGTATTGGGCATTTGAAAGATGTAGTCAGGAATTCAAGACCTACCTAGATCACATATATAGCAAGTTTGAGGCCAGTGTGAGACACATAAGATCCTGTCTCCAAAATGGGGGGGGGGTGTACTTTTCATGATGACATATGCCCTTGATTCAAGCACTCAGGAGGCAGAGGCAGGTGGATTTCTGTGAGCTTCAATACCAGTCTGGTCTACATAGAAAATGCTACACTAGCCAGAAGAAAAAGAAAAAAAAAAGAAAAGAAAACGAAAATCAAAAAAGCTTGGCAGTGGTATTGCACACCTGCGATCCCAGCACTTGGGAGGCAGAGGCAGGCAGATCTCTGTGAGTTCCAGGCCAGCCTTGTCCAGGACAGGCTCCAAAGCTACAAAGAGACACCCCCCCACCCCACGCCCTCTCTCTCAAAAAAAAGCCAACTACAGATCCCTGTGACTTTGAGGCAAACCTGATCTACAGAGTGAGTTCCAGGACATCTACACAGGGAAACCCTGTCTTCAAAAACCAAACACAAGAGAAACAAAAACAATGAACAATGAAAATCAGTGCAGGCACTTGCTGCTAAGTGACCTGAATCTGACCCCCAGGACCCACAAGGTGGAAGGAAAGAACCAACCACCAAAAGTTGTCCCCTGCCTCTCCAAATGAATGGTATAATAGGCTAGTACACACACACACACACACACACACACACACACACACACACACACACACACAATAAAAATGTAAAAAGAGAGGAATTTATTATATTTCTGTAGCAGGCTGTTGCAATCCCTGCCTCTTCCTCATTTTATAGTGGCATTAATTCAGCTGGGTGTGGTGGCTCAAGCCTGCCATTCTAGCATTCAGGAAGCTGACAAAAGAAAGCTGCTAGGAGCTGAAAACTAGCCTTATGACTTTGAGGCTAGCCTGAGTTTCACAAGGAAACCCTAACTCAAAAACAGCAAAAACAGTTCTTGTCACTATTCACCATTTGGAGTTGAGTACAATAATCCCCATCTGGATTTCCTGGTTGAACTATGTTGCAAGAACAAGTGGAGTTCAGCAGAAAGTGTGCCTCTAATCTCAAACTTTGACCTTTTTCTTAGCTGCTGTCATTTACCACAGAGCTCTTTTGTAATACTGAGCAAGGGAAGTAAGCTGCAGGATGGTGAAGAAAAATAACCAAGATGCCACAGCACACCTGGCAAGTAGGACATGGCTTCCCATGCGTTGGGGAGGGTCTTGAACAGTCAAGGCTGGCATCCAACCCACTGTGTGTAGCTAAGGATGGCCTTGGACTTTTTTATAGGCAAGATTTTTTAAATTGCGTACCTTTATTTATATGTGTGAATGCCAGCAAGTATGTATGTGAATCATGTGTGTGCCTGTTGCTGCCAGAGGCCTTAGATTCCCTGGAGTGGAGTTACAGGTAGTTTTGAGCCAAAATGTGGGTAGTAGAGATTGAACCCAAGTGCTCCACAGGAGAAGCCAGTTCCCTTAACCACTGAGCCATCTCTCCAGATTTAACTTTGAATTTCTGGTCCTCCTACATCTACCTCCTGAGTCCTGGGATGACAAGTGTGCACCATCCCATTTATTTATGAGGCTGGGAATGAAGTCCAGGGCCTCACACATGCTAGGCACAGCAGTCTGACACCTAAGCCACATCCCAGACCCTCTAACAGCTGCTGATTCTGTTTGTTTGTATGGATTTTTTAAGACTTAAGAAAATTGTGTATCTGGATATATATGTGTGTGTGTGTGTGTGTGTGAGAGAGAGAGAGAGAGAGAGAGAGAGAGAGAGAGAAATGAATGTGTTGTGTGTGTTTGTGTGTGTGAGAGAGAGAACGAATAAATGTGTGTGTGTGTGTGTGTGCACATGTATAGGTGCCCATGAAGACCAGATGAAGGTATTGGGTCCACTGGAGCTGGAATTACAAGCAAATGTAAGCCTCCTGTTCTGAGCTCAGGAAACCAAATTCAGGTCCTCTGCAAGAGCTAAGCAACCTCCCCAACCACCAGCTTTGAAAATGACAATTGTCCTGGAATAACTCTCTATAAGGTGAGTTTTCTCCCAGTGACATTGTGGCATTGGCTCAAATTAGTAAAGTCTGTCTGCCATTCCAAAAATGCTTCCATGCACCTCCACCCAGTTCCCACACCCTGGAAAAATACATCACACCTTAAACTCCCTCCAAGGTGAGCAGTTGCTGGCATAAATGACACAGGCTTAAAAACCATGACTAGTGGAGAGAAGTATATTCTCACAGCCCATCACCACTTTATGTCACTCTCCTTGTCAAACTCGCCCACTGTCTGGAGCTGTACTGTCAAGTCTCATGTCTGTACAGCATGGGGGCCTGAGGCTAGAGAAACGGAGGGCAGAAGGGAGAAAGAAAACATAAAAAAGGAGAGAAAATGAAATAGAGAGAACCTTAATCTAACATCTCAGGAAGAACAAGGTCATCCTTGGTTACATAGAGAATTTGAAGCTAGCCTGGGCTACATGACCATCCTGTCTCAAAAGTAAACAATAAACTTTGCTTCTGTTTAATGTTACCTCATATCAGATGCAGAGGGTCCAGGTGAACAAAGCTGCCTCCATCTTGTAGCTGCATTGACTGCAACTCACTGCCTCATTTGTCACAGAAGGACACAAGACTGGAGAAGGAGGGAACCCAGTGTGGCTCAGTGGGTAAAGGTGCTTGCTTCCAAATCCGATGATGACCTGAGTTTGATTCACAGAATCCACATTGTGGAAGAATAGAACAGCTTCCCCCAAATTGTCCGTGGCCTTCACACATTTTCCATGTTACACACACACACACACACACACACACACACACACACACACACAGAGAGAGAGAGAGAGAGAGAGAGAGAGAGAGAGAGAGAGAGAGAGAGAGAGAGCACTCAACACTCAATGTGAAAACATGAAAACCTGAGTCCCAAGCACCCACATAAAAAGCTGGGTATAGCCAGTGTGCCTGTGACACCAGTGCTGTGGGTATCTCTGATGCTTGTTGGCCACCAGATTCAGAAACAAGACAGAACAACAAAGCGGGATAGTTGACATCCTTCCCTGGGTCTAACAGCACCTATGGGTGAGCACTCATACACACAACATAGACTCAGTGTCAAGACCGACCAAGCAAAACATTTGACAATACGGAATGGATCAAAACTGCTACTACTAATGTTCTGTGAAAGTTACTTTCACCAAAGCAAAGAGATAAACCAAGAAATGTGAGATCACCAAGTTATCCAGGCATGACTGTAATCTCAGCACTGGGAGAGGCAGAGGCAGGACTATGTTTGTGGAACTCCAGGAAAGCCAGAGCTACCTAGTGAAAATTTGTGTCAAAAAGAAAACATCTGGATGGGGGTGGCACTCACCTTTAGTCCCAGCATTCGGGAGGCAGAGACAGAGGCAAACCTGGTCTACAGAATAAGGTTCAGGATAGCCAGGGCTACACAGAGAAATTCTGTCTGGAAAAAACAAAACAAAAAAACAGAAAGGAAAGTGGAGTTGAGATGTACAGCTAGAAATCGAATGAAAGTCAAGTTGAGGCAGGAAGGAAAGGGAGACCAGGTAGCTCCCGGCAGGGAAATAATACCTCATACTAATTACAATTCTCAATTGCATTCCACAAGACAATATGGAATTACGGTTTCATAAAAGCAATAAAAATAATATGAGCCATCAAGTGTGTACTTGTTTCAAGTCAGTGACTCAGTGGAACCACGTGATGTCTGGAAGGCATCTCAAACCCAAACTTCCCCAACCTGAACTTCTAACCTTCCAGAGCCTGTGGGCTTTTTAGTTCAGGTGCCAGATAGGCAATTTGCTATCATTTGAGAACTCCTTAAGGTCTACTGCAGGCCCTCACACCAACCTTGAGAAGAGCCCGCCTCCAGCCTGCTCAATCTGGCCAATCAGAGCAGTCTTTCCCCCCTAGGCCATCTGATAGGTTGGCTGTAACAGGAGGATTGCTGGTGCTGCTCTGGTGATAACTCGATCTCTTTCCAATTGGTTGCTGATTGAATATGGATGGCAGTGATGAGACTTAAGTATATTTATTTGTTTGTGTTATTTTATGTGTATGGGCGATTGTCTGCACGTATGCCTGCGTACCACCTGCAAGCCTGGTGCCTTGAGGACCCCTGAAACCCGAGTTACAGACCGTTGGGGGCTGTCATGTCGGTGCTCAGAAATGAGTCTGGGTCATCTGGAGGAGCAGCTAGTGTTCCTAAACGTAGATATATATATATATAGTCTTTAAAAGTGAGCTGGAATTGGGCCCTGGAGAGATGGCTCGCAGTTAAGAACACTGGCTGCTCTTCCAGAAGACTCTGGTTCAATTCCTAGCCCCCACATGGCAGCTCACAACTGTCTGTAACTCCAGTTTCATGAGATCCAACACTTTCACACAGACATACACGTAGGCAAAACACTGATGCATG